>CM050889.1:56826896-58076896 GCA_027725995.1 Rhynchospora tenuis | reverse complement strand
AAAAATTTATTATTTGCAAGGTCTAAAACCTAAAGATACCGTAACTTGACAAGTTGAAGGGATGGTACTAGAAAATAAATTGGATCGTAATCGAAAAAATGTTAGGTTCCTTAGGTTTTCTCCTATCCATTTGGGTATTTCGCCCTCGAATTTGTTTTCCCCGAGATCAAGGACAGTCAAATTTTGGCAAAATTGTAACTCTAGGAAGTTTACTAATCAAACTATTATTATTGAGTTGCAATACCCAAAGCAAATTTAAATTGGCTATAGAACTAGGAATACCACCAGAGAGATTATTATGCGCCATGTTCATAATTAATAGTGTATTGGACAAACCATGGGGAATATTTCGTGAAAAGAGATTGTTGGACAGATCAACATATTCAACATATTGAGGAAGATATGGAATTCCTCCTTTAAACAAATTATTATGCAATAGCAATACATTTAGATTTGTTAAATGTTCCATGCTTAAAGGTAGTGTACCCATCATATAATTATAAGAAGGAAAAATCGGATATAAACCCCTCTAATCTTTAATAATAAAAAGTAAACCCCTCTAATCTTCATATTCATAAATAAGCCCCTCAAATTCTGATTTGCACGGAAATAACCCCTTTTCAATAATTGCAATCGTATTAAGAAACATCTGATTTATAAGATTGTGACAAAAATACCCCTGCCATAGTCCATCTTGCGTAACTATGCATCTCTGTATCTTGACAGTTCAGATTAAATTATCAAAAAAAAAAACAAAAAAAAAAACTATGCACCTCTATCCTTCCTCTTCGCACCAGTACGCTAGATAAAACTGTTGATTTGTCTTATTCTTTTGAAATCACTGATTTCTTTTGTTGATTCTTTCCAGAACTCTATTGATTTTAATTATAACTCTGAGTGACACAGGAGAAGAAAAAGATTATTTATCACTAGAAACTATCTTATAAGCAGTGCATTGGACCAAATCAACAGCGCTATATTTTAAAATAATATATAGTTTAGAGATTCATTTTTTATGAAAAGAATAAAGTTGGAATTCAGTTTTTTATTATTTACTAGCATAAGATGCCCTCATATGTGGGCAAATAAAAAAATAAAATAATGTTAGACAATAAAAATATGTTTCTTAATTTACCATCGATATAAATTGATATGTTATTCAATTGTTTCTATATTAGATGGAAAACCAATCAAATCCAAAGAAATTTTTTTCCTTCTGTGCAGCAATTCAAAAACCGAGATAATTCTTTCCTTGTGTGCGCATAGAGATGTGTTGAGACAGATCTAACCATACATTTACAGATCAACGGTATGAAAATTGTTAACAAAAATTGTTGTGCCTTTCTCTAGGTGCATTTATAAGTAGTAGAGATTATTATTATTTTTTTCTTGCTAGACTAGAAGAAGACGAATAGTCCCTGGGGCCTGGGCAAAATGAAGGGAGAGTATATGGCAGGGGTATTTCTGTCATATTTTATAAAATCTGATATTTTTAGTTTAAATTATAACCAAAATTAATGAAAAGGGTTTATTTCCATACAAATTATGATTGGAGGGGTTTATTTTCGAATATGAAAATTAGAGGGTTTTTTTTTTCTGATTAGAGAAGATTAGAGGGGTTTATATCCGATTTTGCCTTATAAGGAAGATCTATATAAGAGAGATATTGTAAATTCCAAAACCAATGAGGTACAATCTCAACAATTTTTGTATTTGATAAATCTATATCGGTTATTTGTGATTGATTTTGAAGCCATAATGGAAAATAAGGTCCCAATTTACAACCACTCAGGGAAAGATAATGTAGTTGAAATGGAGGAATCCAATTCATACTCACTATTAGGTTGAGATTCCTGGAACCTAGGATTAGCCATTTCAGATTTGCTAAACCACTGAGATGTGCTTCAGATGCTTCTCCAGTGAAATTATTTTTATCGAGGTTTAAATACTTAAGGCTTGTCGAGTTTCCAATTACAGTTGGCAACAGGCCATTTAGGTTATTGTAACTAAGATCAAGTTCTTTCAAATTAGGCATTTACTCACCCATCCAGTTAAATTTCCGATCAAACTAGCATTGTAAAGGAACAAAAATTCAAGTTTGTCCGGAGTGTCATTTGCAATTTTTTTCACAATCGCCCTTATGTTCTCCCCAATATTAACATCGGTGCCGTTTGGATTGTCTAGGAATATGCCAATTCCAAAAATTGTATATTCCAGGCGTAAATTTTTCATCCAAACGCAATTGCCAATTTTAAAAATAGTCCAATTCCAGAAATAACACTATTTCCAATAACACTCTTTCCAACAATACTTTTCTCACTACTTTTCATCCATATAACACTCTTCCCAACGTAATTCCCAACTTCATCATCCAAACAACATTTCTTATTTTCGGAATAGCACTCTTCTCACGTTTCCCGAAATCTCACTTTTCCTTAAATTTATGTCAGGAATTGCTATTCCAAGTCTATTCCTAACACATCCAAACGGCACCATCACCCATACTTAATTTAGTCAAATTCTTAAGATTGTAGAGCGGTGGCCTTGGACCTTCCAAATAGTACTCCCACAAAAAGAGTGCGTTGAGTGAAGTCAGGTTATCGAGTTGACTTGGAATTTGACCAACAAAGGAGCAGTACTGAAGTTGAAGTGTGGTTACTGCAGTTAGTTTTCCAATCCAATCAGGTATCCTACTATTAAATTCATTTTCATATATTGAAAGAGTCTCAAGGGATGTGAAATTCAACCCAGTAATAGATGTTGGAATTGTAGTGAGATTGTTGTCACCTAAGTATAATCTCTGGAGCAAGGGTAGTAAATTCAATGCTTGCATCCACTCTCTCGAATCTTGAAAATTAACTTTAGATATGTAAAGATACGTTAAGGAGGTTAGGTGAGACAACAACCACACGTTTGAAACATAGATATCAGGAATGTGCCGCAAGTCTAGATGTTGCAATCTAGATAGGTTACCAAGTTGAGGAGATATTATTCCAGATAATTTCGTCCAAGACAAGGCGAGATATTGCAACTTAAATAGGCTACCAAGTTGAGGAGGTATTATCTCTGATAAGTCCGTCTCAGACAAGTCGAGATATTGCAATTTAGATAGGTTACCAAGTTGAGGAGGTATTATTCCTGATAATTCTGTCGAAGTTGGTAACCAATTTAGATAGCTTACCAGCCTTAAATTTCAGCAATGCTACTCGTTCATGTTCAACACAGCAACTTGCTGAAAAGACTTGAATGGCTAAGATGAAAAGGAGGATTTTGAGGAGGAAAGGATGCATCTTGTGCTCTGCAGAGTTTGTTGGTACAAGATTTTTTTTTTTGTTAAGAAAATAAACAAGATTTTGATTGGTTTAACAGAAATTCACATGCCTCTATATATAATTGCTTATTTGTTCATTTTTTGCTTACCTTGTACTCTTCAGACAATTATTGCTAAAAAATATCTTTGTTTTGACTAGTTTACGCATCCATTGCGCGGTTGAGAAATTTAAACATTTTTTTTTATTTTCCAGTTAAATTTGCAAGGGTCCTGAAATTTTGCAAGTGGATCTATCTATTATTCTATTGTGCGGAAGGAGAGAGATTGTCGTAAAATTTTATCGAACTATTATTAGGAAAAGATGACCGGAAAAACAAAAAAACTGAAAATCCTCAAAACATAATTACAAGATCTAGTGGGAAGATTAAAGGAGTAAAAGAAAAGAAACGCGATATGCCTATAAATATTAGGCAAAGGTGTATATTTTTTGTCAATGTATTTTTTATTCTTGTTTTCTCCTTCAACAAGTAGTCAACAATAGACTTAAACAAATCCAAAGTGCGTCAACACAGTACGTGGTCGACACATCTTGGTATGTTATATCCATTCGAAGTCTTTGAATGTAGTGGAATTGCACGGCAATTAATAATTAAATTAGACGGTTATCATTTCCAATAAATACCAAGAAACTATAGCCAAGATACTACCACAAGTTTTTGAGTGATGTTGATTACATTTATAATGACCAAAAGATTTCATTTTCAGAATTTTCCAATGTAGAACATGAGTCAATAGTTTTTTTTTTTTAATAAAAAGTGCTGGTCTTGGCCAGTACCTTTTCATTGAAAAACAGAAACGTTATGCATAGTACAAATACATAAAGTAAATAAAAACAAAAAAGAACACAACTAGTTCCCAGAGTTTGGAAACAGAAAGAAACAACAAGAAACCAGTACTAGCTCATTCTTTTCCACATGGGTAACTTATTTTTCTGCATGACATTGACTGATGACAATTACAGCTGAAATTAAGCTACACGGCTTGTTAGTTTAATTGCTCGGAAATTATCTCTGCACGCGCATAGATGATGCATGCAACCAAATATAGGCTCTAGATTTGTGGCTAGTAGCATGCTCAAATTAGTAACAGTAAAAAGATTTTGCAAGGTAGAAAATATCATTATTGCTGAAAGAAAAATAGAGAATCTCCTGTTACAAATATTGTCAAGGTCGCTAATTTTGTCAAGGCTCGTCATGCTTCTCTTTTTAACACATTTTAATCTGAATAAAACTCAGTTGATCTAAATAATAGTCCACTCAAACATCTTATCGATAACTAATTTGATTTGAATAATCATATCACTTAATGTGAATAATAACTCATTTAATTAACAACCGAAAGATAGCACAAAACGAAATAAATGGACACATTCTACTTTATGAGTAAAGTCTATTTATATGGTCAGATCACTAATGTGAGATCCGAGCAGCCACGACTATCGAATTTGTTCAGGACAAGACTGTACAGCTGGGGAAACAAATGGAAGAAACACAGACAGCACCAAGCTAGCGGTATGGGAGTCGTTAAGATTGAAGTTGAGAGGGCTTAACCATGATTTAAATCAGTATGAATTATAAATAGATCAATTAACTTGAATACTAACTCATTAAATCAGTGATAAAGACGCGTTCATTAAACAAAATAATCACGTTCTAGATTGCTGATCCAAAATCAAAGTCATCAGCAAACAAGCACAAGTGAGCTTATTTGGACTACCAATAAATCAAGAAAAGACGCACAATGTTAGATTCGCTATATGGAGACGAACCAAAAGCTAGTAAAGATCTACAATTAGTCAATTAGACACTCCCCCACCCCCACCCCCACCCCCACCCCTCAAAACCTGGCATTAATTGCGGCAAAACAACGAGCAAGGATTAGTATGAAACATAATCTCAATTGAATTTAATACGTTACAAAGTTTCTCTTTTATTAAAGCTTCATATGACCAACACCACCTTTGAAGGAACCATAAAGGGGCCTTGACCTTCTAAAACTGAAAATATCAGTAATTTGGCATGAGCCAGGTGGCAGGTTGTCAATTGCATGTTTGTACTCCATTAGGTGGAGACCACCATAGACCTGCACACTGAGATTTCTCCTCTGAGGTGCATCAAATTTGACATGGCTATTGAAAAACTCTACCAGTTCTTCCTTCTTCAGCTCTCTTAGCGCAGCAACCTATGTTTCGTCAAGACATAGTTTAGAAACCACTTATATAATTTTATCTAATGAAAACAGAGAATCTATCCATAGAAAGTGCCATTATGACCAATGCAGAATACCAAGCACCCGGAATAATATCAAATTCAAGTGGTACAACGTTTAAACTTATATATTTATGATTATGGTAGTAGAAGATGCTCTGTGAGGAAATAGGAAGTCATGACGATAGAAGCAAAAGAGCAAAAACATATGTACTCATCAGAGAACCAAAATAATAAAAAATAAATAAAAAATGCAATACTTTGTTCAGACTATCTCACGAGTACCTTGCAGAATGCATTTACTTCTATACCAGTCATGGTTCAGAAAACTGGTATCTAAATTCATGTTGAACTCACCTCAGACTCTTTTCTATCAAAGAGAAGTGTTCCATCAGAAATCTCTTTCCAAAAGAAAGCAGCTTCTTCTCTCAAATTCTTGTGCTTCTCCAATTTCAGATCAATTAGTGCATTTACATTACTCTGCATTGTTGTAAACTTTTACTTCAGCACCAAAAAATTACCAAAAATAAGTGGTACGTGAAGAGAAGGGACAAACCTTAAATTCATCATCAGACATTGCATAGAGGGTACTCTCAAATGTACCAAGGAAAGCATTAACTCTGGCATCAAGATGTGAGGGATCCTGAAATGATTAAACTATTGTTGTTAGAGAAAGAAGAGACAGATAATGGTATCAATACTTACCAATTTGACTTCACATTTATTACAAAAAGGCAGACATTTTACCTTCACAGTAGACTGGATGATAAACTGAAGTCCATGTACCCCATGATCATTTCTACACAACAATACAAAACATTTAGAACAACTTCCAACAAAAATCAACTGAAGAGCACACCAGCATATAGAAAAAATATATATTTAGTCAAGTGGAATTTTGCCAATAATTCATTTTTTTTTACTTTTCTCTTGGTTTTGCTAAAAGCATTTTAAAAGGCAAGGTTTAGGACACTTGAATCATTTTTCCCCAACAAACTTCTGGTATTAAAGTGATATTCAAAAGTTCTTTTTGTTCCTTTGTTATAGGCAAAAACAATAAATTGCCACAAAATGATGGTATTACTCCTGCTATATAAAGCCTTTTCACATTTTAATAATTATAAATTTAAAGTTTATTTGTCCCTTGTGTAAATTAAAAATATGCTCCTCAGATATTGAGTACACATATTCCACCATTTAAGAAGATCTTGTACTCGTACCTTTGCATCAGTAAGGCTATGTAACCTAGTTGTTCAACAGATCTAAGCTGGTGAAAAGCTGGTTGTTTCGCAACAAGAGCAAGTAGCTGAAGCTTCACATTCATTTTTATATCATCTTGATGAACCTAGTAGTTATAATTTTCAAAAGAATCATTAAAATGAGCAAGGATCAGTATTTTGGGTTCATGTACCTTTGTGGGCATCAATTAACATATCTGCTACACTACAGTAGTATTACAATCCAATTCGGATGGTTGGGATGGGACATTTAATTCATACTAGTGGAAACTCGGCAGCATGCCTCACATCAAACTCTAGCCAAAATGTAAGATTCTAACAGAAAACTATAACTTTTCAAGATGAATTTAAAAGAAAAACAAAAGCAAACCTGAATATAATTCACAATAGATGAATTCTCATCACTTGGATTGGATCCCTCGACTGCATAATAGTATCTCAAACCATCTTGAAGCTTCACTATTCTCTTTGTCGCATGTTGAGAAGGGAACAGTGGTTTTCTTAGAGAATTTGAAGACTTGAATAAAACTTCCTCAATGTGCTCAACAGTAGATTCAGCTTCGTTTGGTTCAATATTACCTATAGCAGCATCAAATTAAAATATCAATCATAAATAATTTGCTTTCCAAAGTGTAAACATAAAGAAAATTTTAAAAATACATATCTTATCAAAGAAAAGCACAAACATGCCACCTGTTTTAAATAAAGAAAAGAATTTATTTTCAATCAAATTAACTATTGTGAGACATGGATGCTTTTAATGTGGTCAGACAAACAGAAATAAAAAAAAACCATAAAATTAGCTTTAAAACAATGCTAGGTCAAACCAGATAGTAGTAAAATAGATTGCTGCATTCTCTCTGCACCAGTTCTCAAAACCAGCACATCATTGGTTTAATATACATACTAGCTCTTCTCACATGAACTGATGGATAAGTTGCAAACCTGAGATGTAGCACTCGAGATGGGTTTTCCCAAGCAGTCGAGGCGTGAATTGCGAGAGATGGTTTGGCTCCAGATGTTGAAGAACTTCAAGCTCTTCATTCCAAGGCCATGAATCCTCTTCCACTAGTAGAGAGCAATAGTACATAGCTTGTCTGTATGGTGGGTGGAACTTGTAGTTCTCATACTCCTTTTGTAGACTTTCCTGAAATCATACATTCAGAAAACGCAAGTGATATAGATACAAGAAAATAATAGATTTAGGCTATCTTTATTTATTTCCAGGTTTTTAGGTTTGTTGAATTAGGAAATGTATTAGGAGAGATTAGATTGATTGTTAGGCAACAACTATATTAGTGATCCACTGATCCTTATGTAATAGAAAAGACAGAAAAGAAATAAACAATTAATCTTATTCTCCAAGTCTTCTCTCTCTCTTTCTTGTATCTGTTAGGTCAAAACCACAGCGAGGAAAGGAGCTCGCCGGGGGAATGACTCTATTCGTCAACCCTATTCCCACAATTATAATCTAAAATCATCTACCCCTTTAGAGATACACATCAGTAAGGTAAAGATAATCATTCACAAGATTATCAAGGGAGCAGCTCAAGATGCACTCCTTCAAAGTTTGTTTTCTCTACACAAACTGGTAAGACGGAAGATAGAAATGATGATTTATATGCTTTAGAGTTATATAAGATGTTTCTATTCTTGATATTTCATAGTGGTGAAAATCAGAAGTTCTCATCTCACTACGCTTTGGAGACAAGTAAGAAGTCTTTGGCAAAAATGATTTCCACTCGCTTATTAGTTAAATGTAATTAGTAAAATAGAGAGAGAAAATCACTTCACTAGTGACATTTTAACCACAAAGTAGTGTGTTGTTTTTACTACAAAACTATGAAAACAATCAATTGTATATATTATTACCTTGATTACAGAAAACCGGTCAGGTCTAACTTCAAAATCATCAATTTTGCTAATAATCATGTCCAGAAGGATCCTCATTTTGTGATTATAACCAACACAGATTATCTGCATAATCATCAGTAAGTGATAGTCTTCAGCAAATCGAACAAAAAGTTTTTGTAGGAGTAGCCAATTTAAGTTTATCACAAGATCAATAGATACTCATAAAATCTAACTGTTCACCTCAAATCCAGTATCAGTGTGTTTTATTCTGTATGACAATCCAGCAACATCAGCATCATAAGCTGAAAAAAATTAGAACATGATGAAAAATAGAGATAATCAGTCCAAAAGTGTAACAAAATACTCAACATATGGCTGATGGCTCCATTCTAAACATTAGTATTATCCTTAATTGACAGCACCGCTTATTATTTTCGGTAGTGTAAAAACTCCATAACATCATCATCCAGTCAACAATATCCAACAGAACTCTGGCCAATCCAGGCGAACAGAAATGATTATCTAAATCTAAATTTAAATTGAAGTTCGTAGCCCTATTGGAACTTCTATTATCATTTTCTAGCTCTATTTCTCGGAAATTCATGCCTTATCTCTTGCCTAGGTCAGAGATTATATTATATACAAGCTAACATAAGAGGCAACCATAGATTCCATCAGAATAAGAAACGTTTAAGTACATTATTGTTTGTCTTTGGTAAAAAAATATATATAAGTGGTGATTTGTTTTTAACAGAGACACTAATCAGACTTGCATATAATATATCTCACCATATTCATTTAAATAATCCATGACCAATCTAGTAAACATTTCAGTAAGCACTGATGCTTCAGGAGAGTGCTTGGATTCTGGACAGTTAAAATCTATTCTGATGTATGCCTTTGGTGTGAAGAAACTCGTATCGGGCTTATACCACAACCTTGAAAATGCTGATTTCCTCAACATTCGAGGATACCTAACCTGCTCAAATCAACCAAAGAGGTGAGTGAACAAGAGATCTAACTTAACGAATCAGAAGATGGTATACATAGTTGGGTGTTGACCTTCTCCTGGACATTCTTCAGTGACAGGTCCGTTGGGATGAATACATTCACCTTAGGCAGACTCAAGTTTACAGCAGGAGCTTTTTCCACCCATTTCTATAAACATTGAGTAAAATTGATCAAACAAGTAAAGTATATATGCAAACATTTCCAAAAAAAAAAAAAAAAAAAGACCTGAGCATCAAATTGTTGTTAAGACAACCTATAAAATATATCATTTAGCTAGTTTTGCCTGAATGGACATGAAAAAAGTTGAAAGTAATAGCTTAGATGCATGAAATGAGAAAAGAAAAAAAGTTTAATTGTTGAGGTTCATAACTAATTATGAAATGCTACAAATATTTCAAGTTCCAATTGTTACAAATAATGAAATAAACGCAGCTAAAATATTAGAAGATGCGAAGGAATTTAACAGTATTGGAGATGTACAGTGTTACGAATGAACAGAAAGTAAATGGCTTTGTCAATGTCAAGAGCTCTTACCTCCAGTGTCATCGTATCAAGCTTCTCTACTGCAAACTGTGTGCCATACCAAGGCTCAGTTAAGTTTGTACACCCTTCGAACTTTTTAGACTGACAAAATATTCTAAAAACTAAACAGTTAGATTAACAAGGCAAAAATAAAAGCAGGATATGAAAATGATGCTGCATCTGCAGTGAGTCGCTGACTAAAAACATCAAGTTCTCAAATTTTATTTTTAAAATTATTGCCATACATAAAAGGTGATTACTGAGTTTCACCTGACATTGCTCGGAGTAAGCTCATTTAATATCTTCTGAATAGTGTCTGGAGCAAACTTTGATGGCACAGATGAACCAACTAACCAATCTTCAGGGGGATACAGCTACATATTCAATTGGATATAATTTTAAATAATTTTAACATTCAATCAGTAATAAGTAAATATAATTTTATTATAAAAAAGACACTGCTTAATAATGAAGTACCTGCATATTTAAAGCAACATCAAGTGCGTAATGAATTGGGGGACTTTTATCTTTATAATGGAATCCAATCTCCCGTATAGCCACAAGCTAAAACAAAATGAAAATCCTATCAATTACACTTCAACATAAGCACTGTTAAAAATGTTGAGTCAAGGTTTCTGTCATACCTCATCAAAGATCCACTTTTGGACTCCAGAATCTTGCAATAGTTTAATATACTTGAAAAGCAAGCCAACAGTTTCCTCAATATGATCTGAAGTCCACGAAGAATAAAAAATGAGACTGACAAGGAAACATAAAATTAAAATATCACTAAAAAATCAATAAGGTACCTTGTCCTGCATCAGTGAGCTCAATTATGGTGTAAAAAAATGAAAATGCATAGCTCCGTTCCTCTTCACCAGCTCCCAAGCTAATAGCCCATCCTTATAGTTACCATGTAAAATAATTTTGTCACAAAAAGAAAGATATTGGAATGCATGTAGAATAAAGGCAGGGTCTATATCTATCTATTGATCTGTACATTTGAAATTATTAAATATGATAAGGAATTCAAAACCACTGGCACCAGTGAACACCACTATGTTGATATTTGGAACACAGAATTATGAATCAATTATTCAATTTCATTTATGTAATTCAAAAATATCATTTCAATTGTACCATTTAATTAGAAGATCAAAGCACTAACAAAAACCCCAGTTGAAACATATAAATACAGGTGCTTGTATTCTTCGCATAATCTATGTAACATTAATAGTTAGGCAGATTTGGTTTGATGTTGGGATACTGATTGCTTGGAATAATGAGATCATGAGGGTTGGTTACTGGTACCTTGCTTTTGGTTGAGGGGTTAGGTAGATATAGAGGTATTGGGTCCTCTGTGATTTGTAAGTTTGTTTGGCTGTTAGACTATGTTTTTCGTAATGGAAAGTGGTGAAGTTAACCTCACTGATTTCAAAAACAAATATATAAATAAAAAAATAATAAATGTAACATTAATCAAAATGAGATCGATTGATTTTACAGACAAGGCAGAAAATGACATATGTCAAGTTCAACAGTTCATGTCTCACCATTTGACTGGGGAACTTTGGACCATGCAATAATCATATATAGTGTCACCAACAGGCACTGTCAGGTCAGTCAGCCCTCATGAACATTAATCCCATTAAACAATCGGATAAAATACCCTTAAAAGCATAAAAATCATTCACTTTAATGTCAGTTCTCCATTTTTCATAAAAGTGAAACCACCCCTCCTTACTGCTGCTCTTTATTTCTGCATTTTTTAGAGTTGGAAAAGGCACTAACTCGCTAATTATTTGAAAAATGTTGAGGCTTATCCATTATTTTCTGACTTTAAAGCGTATAGTTATATATACGAATGTTATGTAGCAGAAAACTTGACATTCCTAGACTAAAGCATATGCACATAAAGATAATGACTTACCAAGTTCTTTTAACACACTAAAGAGAGATCCTTCTCCTTCATGACCAATTAAATGGCTAACATATCCACAAGGACCTTCTTTATAGTGGCGCATACCAGGTGTTATTGGCCAAAATATCTTCAATTTATGACAATCTTTTATAGGCACTGCTTTTACAAGGATCTGTCATATTTAGGCAACTGATAATCAGCAAAAAATTTGGTTACAAACCTTAATTAAATGTCATCATGGCTAAACATAAAATAATTTAACCTGGAGATGTTCCCTGGGGCAAGGTTCCCCAGAAAAATCAAAAGGATTTCTTGAAGTATTTCTAACATCTACAAATTTACTCTCAACTAAGCTCTGAATGACATCAAGGTTTTCTGCATTTCAATTAGCAAAAGTAAGTCCCAGAAATTAGCAAGCATTGAAAATCTAGAAATGAGAAGGGATAATATTAGCACCTTTCGCATAGACAACAAGTTGCATCAGGTTCGCAGAATAGTTATTCTCATAAAACTTGAGCAATTCAAGCCTAGTATCCAGTCCCTTAGCTTTAGGTCGTACCTCTAAGGTCTCCCAACTTCCTGTAGCATCGAACAATATCATTATCAAATGTAACGCAATTAAGAAAATTTGACAGAAGATTACAAATAAGCATAGAAATGCAGCAAATGGTGTGTATACCAGTGCTGAATTTATGATATGGGTGGTCTTTAGAAGATAGGTGCTTTTCAAGCTGAATGGAATGATATCAAAATATCAGAAAATTAGTTGCCAGATAAAAGGTATTATATTGTATAAAAAATGTAATGATGATTAAAAAATACCAACAATAAATCACACTTACCTGATTCATTCGCCAAATATCCGTCAACAGGTTTTTCTGGTGCTCTATTATGAACGCAAAAAAAAAAAAAAAAAAAAAAAAAACATATATATACAAAATTAAGGTGGGAAAAAAGGTGCTAGACTTTTCCTCAAAGAAAATTCAACTAAAACAATGCCAAGTCACTGACCAGAGTCAACAGCTTTTATCTCCCTAATTGTGGCATCAGCTGACATTAGTGGCTTGATGAAGAACTGGGCAAATCTAAGTCCGAGAAAGGGAGGAGAGGCAACATTTTAAAAAAAAAAAAAAAACAAATGCAATAATGTGAGGAATCAAACTACGACTAATTAATTATGATACATAAGGACAACAAAATTCTAAATGTTAATTTAATGCCAAATTTCAAATGGCAAATTCAAACTGCTGATTTTTTTTAATGGCATGAACATACTTCCTCACCTCAAAAATACTATTCAGAACTCAATTGGTACAAATGAAGAGGTGATAAGACAACACATATAATTAATTACAACTGGCAATTGATTTTAAACTTCTTGATCTCACCCAACCAAACTCACAATTTCGTAATACCTACACATAAGATCACCAGCCCTATCTATAGCGGGCCAAGGACTCATAGATCTGTCATAATGTGTCATAAAAGGAGTTCCATGGATTATCCTTGACAATGAATACATACCTGTCTAAGGCTTCCTCTAAACAGTCAGCATTAACATCAAAAAAGAAGTTTGTATTCTCAGACGATGTAAATGCATTAGTAGTGCCGCCATGCTGACAGGACAAAAAAAAAAAAACACAATAAATATATCAAATGTCAGGATGCATAATGGTAGAAACGTGTATCGTCAATGAAGAAATCATGTACCTCTGCAATGAATTTTGAGTAACTGTCTTCTACGCGATATTTCTCGCTTGCATAAAACAACATATGCTCTACAACAACAAAAAAAAAAAAAAAAAAAAAGTAAGCATAAAACTAATCACATGTAACTTTCAGCCATCTAGGCGCATGTACTGAAACTTGAAAGCTCATTTACACTTTGAATGTAAACAGCTCGCTTACCAACAAAGCTAAAGTAGCACTCTCATCAAGAAAGTAATTATTGTATCAAAGAGAAAAATGAAAAGAAAAGATAGAATTGAAGACATACCAAGAAAATGAGCAAGGCCTTCTAGTCCCTCTGGATCACAGAAAGAGCCAACATCAACATTCATAGAAGCTGCAGCCTAGAATGAAATGAATTTGATTAAACAACAACAGTATAGGAATACATGGGAAAGAATACTGAAACTGTAAGAACTCAATGGAACTTAAGCTACTTATAGAAAATAGTGTGCTTCAATCCAATCCTTCTTAGAACTCAATCAAAATCAAGTTACTGGAACCATACAACACTTATACATTCAATTTTTTTATCATCAGACCATCAATTCGACCTAAGATACGAATTCTTCCCACCTTAAACCAAAACTAACAACTGGAACTTAAAACAATTAGAAAACTCAACACTCGTTCACATTTGAACCCACTTCAAACATCACTTAATCAAATCATCACCAAAAATGAAAGTGCTAAGAGAGAGAGAGAAAGAGACCTTGTCAGTATCAGGATCGCTGATGAGGCAAACCTCTAAGGAATTCGGAAGCACAATCCGACGATACTCGCGCTTGTCGTTGCGCGGCTTCACGATCTCCACCTCCGATCTCTCCATCGCCATTTTCGCCTCTCTCTCGCGCGCGCGCACAGAATTTCTCTCTGTGCTCTTCTATCTATTTTATCTTTTTTTTTTAATAATAAGAAATAAGGAAGTGTGTGCGCGATATTTCACTACTACAAGTTTCCAATGGGCTCTTCCGAAATCATCGGATTATCAACGAAAGATCACGACCGTCCATTCTGGAGTGGACTGTCCAAATCAGTATCATGACTATGAGACCACCCCCTACAGTGTTTCTATTAGAAATGATCTGAATCCTTGGATATAAGATTGGCAATTCCAGATATTTCTGAGATCCAACAGATATTTCTGAGACCGTTGGATCGTATATCTCTGGAGGAGCCGGTCCGTCCCTGCGGCAACGCCAGACCTGAATCTGCCGGAGGTCTAAATGCTATAGTTTATCAGTTGGTATAACGCTTGTTGATTGTGAATAAAATTAGCTAATTTATAATACTTAAAAAAGTATAATTGAGATTAATATTTTAACTTAAAGTTCGATCTTTACCATTTTCAAAAATAATTTTTAAATTTCAAATCTTATATCTCCTAAACAATCTACATTATATTTTTATTGTCTATGAAGAAAATAATTAAAATTGATACAATTTTTTATTTTTCATTTATTATTGAAAAATAAATACCGAGAAACTATAGCCAAGATACTACCACAAGTTTTTGAGTGAGGTTGATTACATACATAATGACCAAAAGATTTCATTTTCAGAATTTTCCAATATAGAACATTCAGTCAATAGTTGTCCAGTAAAGCCAGTACTAGCTCATGCTTTTCCACATGGGGAACTGATTTTTCTGCATGACTTTGACTGATGACAATTACAGCTAAAATTAAGCTATACGACTTGTTAGTTTAATTGCTCTGAAATTATCTCGGCACACGCATAGATGATGCATTCAACCAAATATAGGCTCTGTATTTGTGGTTAGTACTTAGTAGCATGCAAGACTGATGAATAGCGTGCTCAAATTAGTAACAGTAAAAAGTTTTGCAAGGTAGAAAATATCATCAGTGCTGGAAGTAAAATAGAGTATCTCCTGTTACAAATATTGCCAAGGTCACTAATTTGTCATGGTATGGTTTGCCATGCTTCACCTTTTAAATTGTTTTTTCGTCCAAAGGGAATTTGTTTGTTTTGGCACATAGAATGAGCTCCTGTTTGTTTAGGCAGAAAATCCAGACCAAGCAAACCTACAGTTGGCAAATTACTAGTTCAAGATAACTTTGTTAGCTCTCAACGTGTTCGACAATTCACTGATTAACAGATGAGCCCATGGTATGTTTGACCCGTCCAATCTCTACAATTTCAATAAAAACTATGTTAATGTAGAATAATAACTCAAGTAAACAAACATTAAAATGTTAACACATTTTAACATGAATAAAACTCCCTTGATCTAAATAAAAGTCCACTCAATATCTTATCGATAACTCATTTAATTTGAATAATCATATCACTTAATGTGAATAACAACTCATTTAATTAACGACCGAAAGATACCACAGAACGAAATAAATGGACATATTCTACTATGTGAAGATTGTGAGTAAAGTCTATTTATATGGTCAGATCACTAATGCGAGATCAGAGCGGCCACAGCGATCGAATTTTTTTAGGAGAGTCTGACCAGCTGGGGTAACAAATGGAAGAAACACAGACGGCATCAAGCCAGTGGGATGAGAGCTGTTGAGGTTGGAGTTGCCAAGAGGGCTTAACCATGAGTATGAATAATAAATAGATCACTCAGCTTGAATACTAGCTCATTAAATCAATGATAACAACACGTTCATTAAATGAAATAATCACGTTCTAGATTGCTGATCCAAAATCAGAGTCATCAGCAGACAAGTAAACAAGTGAATTTATTTAATCTATCAAGAATCAAGAAAAGACGCACAATGTTAGATTCGCAATATGGAGACAAACCAAACGCTAGTAAATATCCACAATTCTAGAACACCCCACCCCCACCACCGCAACCAACAAAAAAAAAAAAAAAAAAAAAAAAAAAAAAAAAAAAGCCTTAATTGCGGCAAAACAACGAGCAAAGATTAGTATGAAACAGAACCTCAATTGAATTTAGTACGATACAAAGTTTCTCTTTTATTAAAAAACCAAAATGGCTACTAACAACATAACTAAAGTTTCATGTGACCAACACCACCTTTGAAGGAACCATAAAGGGGCCTTGACCTTCTAAAACTGAAAATATCAGTAATTTGGCATGAGCCAGGTGGCAGGTTGTCAATTGCATGTTTGTACTCCATTTGGTGGAGCCCACCATAGACCTGTACACTGAGATTTCTCCTCTGAGGTGCATCAAATTTGACATGGCTATTGAAAAACTCTACCAGTTCTTCCTTCTTCAGCTCTCTTAGTGCAGCAACCTATGTTTCGTCAAGATTTATATGATTTTATCTAATGAAAACTGAGATCTATCCATAGAAAGTGCCATTGTGACCAATGCAGAATACCAAGCACCCGGAATAATATCAAATTCAAGTGGTACAATGTTTAAACTTATATATTTATGATTATGGTAGTAGAAGATGCTCTGTGAGGGAATAGGAGGTCATGACTATAGAAGCAAAAGAGCAAAAACATATGTACTCATCAGAAAACCAAAATAAATAAAAACAATCCAATACTTTGTTCAGACTCTCTCACGAGTACCTTGCAGAATGCATTTACTACCATACCAGTCATGGTTCAGAAAACTAGTATCAAAGTCCTGTTGAACTCACCTCAGACTCTTTTCTATCAAAGAGAAGTGTTCCGTTAGAAATCTCTTTCCAAAAGAAAGCAACTTCTTCTCTCAAGTTCTTGTGCTTCTCCAATTTCAGATCAATTAGTGCACTTACATTACTCTGCATTTTTGTAAACTTTTACTTCAGCACCAACAAATTACCAAAAATAAGTGGTGAGTGAAGAGAAGGGACAAACCTTAAATTCATCATCAGACATTCCATAGAGGGTATTCTCAAATGTACCAAGGAAAGCATTAACTCTGGCATCAAGATGCGAGGGATCCTGAAATGATTAAACTATTGTTGTTAGAAAAAGAAGAGACACAGATAATGGACTCAACACGTGCCAATTTGACTTCACATTTATTACAAAAAGGCAGACATTTCACCTTCACAGTAGACTGGATGATAAATTGAAGCCCATATACCCCATGATAATTTCTACACAACAATACAAAAAATTTAATAGACCTTCCAACAAAAATCAACTGAGGAGCACACCAACATATAGAAAAAAAATATATATTTACAACTTCGTTGTCAAGTGGAATTTTTGCCAATAATTCATTTTTGTAATTGCTAAAAGCATTTTAAAAGACAGGGTTGAGGATAGTTGAATCATTTTTCCTCAACAAACTTTTGGTATTAAAAAGAAATTCAATTTTTTTTTTTTTGTTCCTTATTTGATATAGGAAAAAACAATGAATTGCCACAAAATGATGGTATTACTCCAACTATATTAAGCCTTTTCACATTTTAATAATTATGAATTTAAAGTTTATTTATCCCTTGTAAATTAAATATGCTCCTCGAATATTGAGTACACATATTCCACCATTTAAGACGATCTTGTATTTGTACCTTTGCATCAGTAAGGCTATGTAACCTAGTTGTTCAACAGATCTAAGCTGGTGAAAAGCTGGTTGTTTCGCAACAAGAGCAAGTAGCTGAAGCTTCACATTCATTTTTATATCATCTTGATGAACCTAGTAGTTATAATTTTCAAAAGAATCATACAACAGGCACAGATCAGTATTTTGGGTTGATGTACCCTTGTGGCATTAATTAACATATCTGCTACACTACAGTACTATTACAATTCAATTCGGGTGGTTGGTGGCAGGACATTTAATTCATACTAGTGGAAACTCGGCAGCATGCTTCACATCAAACTCTGGCCAAAATGTAAGTCTAACAGAAAACTATAACATTTCAAGACTATGCAATTACGATGAAAATGAAGGAAAAGAAAAACAAAAGCAAACCTGAATATAATTCACAATAGATGAATTCTCATCACTTGGATTTGATCCCTCGACTGCATAATAGTATCTCAAACCATCTTGAAGCTTCACTATTCTCTTTGTCGCATGTTGAGAAGGGAACAGTGGCTTGCTTAGAGATTTTGAAGACTTGAATAAAACTTCCTCAATGTGCTCAACAGTTGATTCAGCTTCATTTGGTTCAATATTACCTATAGCAGCATCAAATTAAAATATCAATCATAAATAACTTGCTTTCGAATTGTAAACATAAAGAAAATTTTAAAAATACATGCCACCTGTTTTAAATAAAGAAAAGAGTTTATTTTCAATCAAATTAACTATTATGGGACATGCATGCTTTTAATGTGGTCAGACAAACAGAAATTAATTAAAAAAACCATGAAATTAGCTTTAAAACAATGCTAGGTCAAACCAGATAGTAGTTAAATAGATTGCTGCATTCTCTCTTCAACAGTTCTCAAAACCAGCACATCATCGGTTTAATATACATACTAGCTCTTCTTACATGGATTGATGGATAAGATGCAAACCTGAAATGTAGCACTCGAGATGGGTTTTCCCAAGCAGTCGAGGCGTGAACTGCGAGAGATGGTTTGGCTCCAGATGTTGAAGAATTTCAAGCTCTTCATTCCAAGGCCAAGAATCCTCTTCCACTAGTAAAGAGCAATAGTACATAGCTTGTGTGTATGGTGGGTTGAACTTGCAGTTCTCATACTCCTTTTGTAGACTTTCCTGAACTCATACATTTAGAAAAGGTAAGGTAAAGATAATCATTCACAAGATTACCAAGGGAGCAGCTCAAGATGCACTCCTCCAAAGTTTGTTTATCTACACTGACCGGTAAGACGGAAGATAGAATTGATGATTGATATGCTTTAGAGTTATATAAGATCTATTTTTGCTATTTTCATAGTGGTGAAAATCAGAAGTTCCCATCTCACCACACTTTGGAGACAAGTAAGAAGTCTTTGGCAAAAATGATTTCCACTCGCTCATTAGTTAAATGTAATGTAATTAGTAAAAATAAAGGGAGAAAATCACTTCACTTGTGACATTTTAACCACAAAGTAGTGTGCTGTTTTTACTACAAAACTATGAAAACAATCAAGTGTATGTATTATTACCTTGATTACAGAAAACCGGTCAGGTCTAACTTCAAAATCATCAATTTTGCTAATAATCTTGTCCAGAAGGATCCTCATTTTGTGATTATAACCAACACATATTATCTGCATAATCATCAGTTAGCGATAATCTTCAGCAAATTGAATGAAAAGTTTTTGTAGTAGTAGCCAATTAAAGTTCATCACAAGATCAATAGATACTCATAAAGTCTAACTGTTCACCTCAAATCCAGTATCAATGTGGTTTATTGTGTATGACAATCCAGCGACCACAGCATCATAAGCTGAAAAAAATTAGAAGATGACGAAAAATTATACTCAGTCTGAAAGTGTAACAAAAAACTCAATATAATGGCTCCATTCTAAAACATCAGTATTATCATTAATTGACAGCACCGCCTATTATTTTTGGTAGTGTAAAAGCTCCATAACATCATCATCCAGTCAACAATATCCAACAGAACTCTAGCCAATCCAGGTGACAGTTTCAGTTAACAGAAATGATTATCTAAATCAAGATTTAAATTGAAGTTCATAGCCCTATTGAAACTCCTATTATCATTTTCTAGCCCTATTTCTCGGAAATTCATGCCTTATCTCTTTCCTAGGTCAGAGATTATATTATATACAAGCTAACATAAGAGGCAACCATAGATTCAATCAGAATAAGAAAGGTTTAAGTACATAATTGTTTGTCATTGGTAAAAAATATATATATGTGGTGACTTGTTTTTAAGAGAAGACACAAATCAGACTTTCATATAATATATCTCACCATATTCATTTAAATAATCCATGACCAATCTAGTAAACATTTCAGTAAGCACTGATGCTTCAGGAGAGTGCTTGGATTCTGGACAGTTAAAATCTATTCTGATGCATGCCTTTGGTGTGAAGAAACTCGTATCGGGCTTATACCACAACCTCGAAAATGCTGATTTCCTCAACATTCGAGGATACCTAACCTGCTCAAATCAATAAAAAAGGTGAGTGAACAAGAGATCTAACTTAAAAAAACAGAAGATGGTATACATAGTTGGATGTTGACCTTCTCCTTGAAATTCTTCAGTGACAGGTCCGTTGGAATGAATACATTCGCCTTAGGCAGACTCAAGTTTACAGCAGGAGCTTTTTCCACCCATTTCTATAAACATTGAGTAAAATTGATCAAACAAGTTAATTATATATGCAAACATTTCAAAAAAAAAAAAAAAATGCATGAGCATCAAATTGTTGTTAAGATAACCTATAAAATACATTATAGCTAGTTTTGCCTAAATGGACATGAAAAAAGTTGGAAAGTAATAGCTTAGATGCATGAAATGAGAAAAGAAAAAAGTTTAATTGTTGAGGAGCATAAGTAACTAATAATGAAATGTTATTAATAATTCAAGTTTCAATTGTTACAAATAATGAAATAAACGCAGCTAAAATATTAGAAGATGTGAAGGGATTTAACAGTATTGGAGATGTACAGTGTTACGAATGAACGGAAAGTAAATGGCTTTGTCAATGTCAAGAGAGCTTACGTCCAGTGTCATAGTATCAAGCTTCTCTACTGCAAACTGTGTGCCATACCAAGGCTCAGTTAAGTTTGTGCACCCTTCGAACTTGTTAGACTGACAAAATATTCTAAAAACTAAACAGTTAGATTAACAAGGCAAAAATAAAAGCAGGATATGAAAATGATGCTGGATCTGCAGTGAAAACTTGAAATGTAGTGTCTGGAGCAAACTTTGAAGGCACAGATGAACATCAGGTTCTCAAATTTTATTTTTTAAATCATTGCCATACATAAAAAGTGAAAACTGGGTTTAACCTGACATTGCTCGGAGTAAGCTCATTTAATATCTTCTCAATAGTGTCTGGAGCAAACTTTGATAGCACAGATGAACCAACTAACCAATCTTCAGGGGGATACAGCTACATATTCAATTGGATATAATTTTAAATTCAGTCAGAAATAAGTAAATATAATTTTATTATAAAAAAGACACTGCTTAATAATGAAGTACCTGCATATTGAAAGCAACATAAGGTGCGTAATGAATTGGGGGACTTTTATCTTTATAATGGAATCCAATCTTCCGAATAGCCACAAGCTAAAACAAGATGAAAATCCTATCAATTACACTTCAACATAAGCACTGTTAAAAATGTTGAGTCAAGCTTTTCTGTCATACCTCATCAAATATCCACTTTTGGACTCCAGAATCTTGCAATAGTTTAATATACTTGAAAAGCAAGCCAACGGTTTCCTCAATATGATCTGAAGTCCACAAAGAATAAAAATTGAGATCCCAAAGCAAACATAAAATTAAAATACCACTAAAAAATTAATAAGGTACCTTGTCCTGCATCAGTAAGCTCAATTATCGTGTAGAAAAACGAAAATGCATAGCTCCGCTCGCTTTCACCAGCTCCCAAGCTAATAGCCCATCCTTATAGTTACCATGTATATTAATTTTGTTACAAAAAGATAGATATTGGAATACATAAAGAATAAAGGCAGGGTCTATATCCATTCATCTGTACATTTTGAAATTATCAAAATGATAAGGAATTCAAAACCACTGGCACCAGCGAACACCACTGCTGATATTTGGAACACAGAATTATGAATCAATTACTCAATTGCATTTACGTAATTCAAAAATATCATTTCAATTTGCACCATTTAATTAGAAGATCCAAGCACTAACAAAAACCCCAGTTGAAACATATAAATACAGGTGCTTCTATTCTTCGCATAATCTATGTAACATTAATCAAAATGAGATTGATTGATTTTACAGACAAGTCAGGAAATGACATATGTCAAGTTCAACAGTCCATATCTCACCATTTGACTGTGGAACTTTGGACCATGACATAATCATATATAGTGTCACCAACAGGCACTGCCAGGTCAGTCAGCCCTCATGAACATTAATCCCATTAAACAATCGGATATGTAACAAATACCCTTAAAAGCATAAAAATGATTCACTTTATCATCAGTTCTCCATTTTTCATAAAAGCCAAAATGCCCCTCCTTACTGCTGCTCTTTATTTCTGTATTTTTGAGGAAAAGGCACTAACTCACTAATTATTTGAAAAATGTTGAGGCTTATCCATTATTTCTGACTTTAAGGGTATAGTTATATATACGAATGTTATGTAGCAGATGACATTCCTAGACTAAAACATATGCACATAAGATAATGACTTACCAAGCTCTTTTAACACACTAAAGAGAGATCCTTCTCCTTCATGACCAATTAAATGGCTAACATATCCACAAGGACCTTCTTTATAGTGGCGCATACCAGGTGTTATTGGCCACAATATCTTCAATTTATGACAATCCTTTATAGGCACTGCTTTTACAAGGATCTGTCAAATTTAGGCAACTGATAATCAGCAAAGAATTTTGTTACAAACCTTAATTAAATGTCATCATGCCTAAACAAAAAATAATTTAACCTGGAGATGTTCCCTGAGGCAAGGTTCCCCAGAAAAATCAAAAGGATTTCTTGAAGTATTTCTAACAGCCACAAATTTACTCTCAACTAAGCTCTGAATGACATCAAGGTTTTCTGCATTTCAATTAGCAAAAGTAAGTCCCAGAATTCAGAAATTAGCAAGCATTGAAAATCTAGATATGAGAAGGGATAATATTAGCACCTTTCGCATAGACAACAAGTTGCATCAGGTTCGCAGAATAGTTATTCTCATAAAACTTGAGCAATTCAAGCCTAGTGTCCAGTCCCTTAGCTTTAGGTCGTACCTCTAAGGTCTCCCAACTTCCTGTAGCATCAAACAATATCTCATTATCAAATGTAACACAATTAAGAAAATTTGACAGAAGATGACAAATAAGCATAAAAATGCAGCAAATGATGTATATACCAGTGCTGAATTTATGATATGGGTGGTCTTTAGAAGATAGGTGTTTTTCAAGCTGAATGGAATGATATCAAAATATCAGAAAATTAGTTGCCAGATAAAAGGTATTATATTGTATAAAAAATGTAATGATGATTGAATAATACCAACGATAAATCACACTTACCTGTTTCATTCGCCAAGTATCCGTCAACAGGTTTTTCTGGTGCTCTATTATGAACATGAAAAAAAAAAACACATATATATACGAAATTAAGGTGGGAAAAAAGGTGCTGGACTTTTTCTCAAAGAAAATTCAACTAAAACAATGAGGCACTGACCAGAGTCAACAGCTTTTATCTCCCTAATTGTGGCATCAGCTGACATTAGTGGCTTGATGAAGAACTGGGCAAATCTAAGTACGAGAAAGGGAGGAGAGGCAACATTTTTTTTAAAAAAAAAACAACAACAAATGCAATAATGTGAAGGGATCAAATTTCAAATGGCAAATTTCAAGGACAACAAAATTCTAAATGTTAATTTAATGCCAAATTTCAAATGGCAAACTCAAACTGCTGATTTTTTTTTATGGTATGAAGATACTTGCTCACCTCAATAATATTATTCAGAACTCAATTGGTACAAATGAAGAGGTGATAAGCCAACACATATAATTAATTAAAACTGGCCATTGATTTCAAACTTCTTGATCTCATCCAACCAAACTCTCAATTACGTAATGCCTACACATAAGATCACCAGCCCTATCTATAGTGGACCAAGGACTCATAGATCTGTCATGATGTCATAAAAGGAGTTGCAACTGGATCCTCATTGACAATGAACACATACCTGTCTAAGGCTTCCTCTAAACAGTCAGCGTTAACATCAAAAAAGAAGTTTGTATTCTCAGACGATGTAAATGCATTAGTAGTGCCGCCATGCTGACAGGACAAAAAAAAAAAAAAAAAAAAACACAATAAATATATCCAAATGCCAGAATGCATAATGGTACAAACTTGTATCGCCAATGAAGAAATCATGTACCTCTGCAATGAATTTTGAGTAACTGTTTTCTATGGGATATTTCTCGCTTGCAAAAAACAACATATGCTCTACAACATAAAAAAGAATTAAGCATAAAACTAATCACATGTAACTTTCAGCCATCTAGGTGCATGTACTGAAACTTGAAAGCTCATTTACAATTTGAATGTAACCAGCCCTCTTACCAACAAAGCTAAAGTAACACTCTCATCAAGAAAGTAATTATTGTATCAAAAGAGAAAAATGAAAAGAAAAGATAGGACTGAAGAGATACCGAGGAAATGAGCAAGGCCTTCTAGTCCCTCTGGATCACAGAAAGAGCCAACATCAACATTCATAGAAGCTGCAGCCTAGAAATGAAATGAATTTGGAATAAACAACAATGGTACAGGAATACATGAGAAAGAATGCTGAAACTGTAAGAACTCAATGGAACTTAAGCTACTTAGAAAATAGTGTGCCTCAATCCAATCCTTCTTAGAGTTCAATTAAAATCAAGTTTCTGGAACCATACAACACTTATACATCCAATTTTTTTTTATCATCAGACCATCAATTTCGACCTAAGATACAAATTCTTACAACCTTAAACCAAAACTAACAACTGGAACTTAAAACAATTAGAAAATCCAACATTCTTTCACATTTGAACCAACTTGAGACATCACTTAATCGAATCATCACCAAAATGGAAAGTGCTAAGAGAGAGAGAAAGAGACAGACCTTGTCAGTGTCAGGATCGCTGATGAGGCAAACCTCTAAGGAATTTGGAAGCACAATCCGTCGATACTCGCGATTGTCGTTGCGAGGTTTCACGATCTCCACCTCCGATTTCCCCATCGCCATTTTCGCTTCTCTGTCGGCGCACAGAATTTCTGTGTGTTCTTCTATCTATTTATCTTGTTTTTCTCACTGCTATGTTTCTATTAGAATTTCTATCGGTGCGATATTTCTGTGTGTTCTTCTATCCATTTATCTTGTTTTTTTTTTCACTTTTCACTGCCGACCATTCTGGAGTGGACTGTCCAAATCAGTACTGTGACTATGCGACCACCCCCTACAGTGTTTCTATTAGAAATGATCTGAACCCTTGGATATAAGATTGACAATTCCAGATATTCGTGCGACCGTTGGAATCGGGCCGAGTTGACTCGGACTCGGCGGCTAACGACCCGATTTTTTGCGAGTTGGAGATGATTCGGGTTGAAAGTCTTGAGATCACCATTAAGTGGTGTTCTTCTATGGAGAGAGGTAAAGGAGCACGGGAAACAAGGTCGGGAAAATTACCAAGGCGGCTCCTCACGAGGGAATTTGAGCCCTCTCTTGTGCTCTATCGGAAAGGAAGAAGGAAATGGGGTGGGATCGGGAAAGGAAAGAAGGGGAAGGGTTCGGTACTGGACACCTCCATTTCCGATTTTTTTCAAAATTTCCATTTCAATCAGATCGGACGGTCCAGATAATTCAATAAATGAAATAATTTTCAAACATAGTGATTCTTGATCTAATAAATTAATACAAGAACATAGAAAAATTTATAATTTCATTCTCTACGATTCTAACTGATATATTAAGATACATTAATGAAAGTATCACTATTTAAAAAATATTTTCTTAATTTTTCAATACTTTTTCTGATTCTTAAGACATTAAAAATAATTATTTATGAAAATCTGAGTTTTCAATCCTAATCATCCGATTTTTTACGAGTCATCTAATTCGACTCCTTAGTCCAACACTCCAAATCCGAGTACGGGTCTGAGTTTTAGAACCATGTGTTGGATCATATATCTCTCGAGGAGCGGTCCGTCCCTGCACCAACGCCACACCTGAAGCCGCCGGAGGTCTAAATGCTATAGTTTATCAGTTGGTATAATGGTTGTTGATTGTAAATAAAATTAGCTAATTTATAATATTTACAAAAGTATAATTGAGATTTGCTTGTAATATTTTAACTTAAAGTTCGATCTTTACAATCTTCAAACATAATGTTAAAATTTCAAATCTTACTTCTCCTAAACGATCTACATTGTATTTATATTGCATACGTAGAAATAATAAAATTTGATACAGTTTTTTGTTTTCATTTATTGCAAACTTTGTCATATATCTAATACCTAAATGTCATTACAATAGTTATAAATTTGTGCACCTCAACTCCACATATGAGGTATCTGACAAAGGAAACACATTTGATACTCATCATTTTAGGTTTGTATCTGTCCCGGTTCTCAATTTAAATAGCTATTCGGGTTCTAGGTTTGGTACACTTGATATTCATGTGTACCAAAGTTGATGATGCATCTTGCAAGCTCCAGTTCCATCAAGCCCAACAGATTTAGACGAAGCACAATGTTACATGTTCAATTTCCTTTTTCTAATATGTGACAGGATACCTAAAAAAAATTTACAGAAAAGGAAAAGAAAGCAAAATTATTTAAGTTGAATATATTAAACAATGAATAACAATCATGGGTTTAATTTGTATTCTGGTCCGAATAGTTAAAATTTTATCAAACAAATATTAGGAAAAGATGACCGGACAAAACTGAAAATCCTCAAAACATAACCACATGCAAGATCTGATGGGAAAATTAAAGGAGTAAAAGAAAAGAAACGCTATATGCCTATAAATACTAGGCAAGGGTGTATATATTTTTGTCTACGTATTTGTTATTCTTGTTTGCTCCTCCAACAAATTGTCAGGAATACTTAAACGATACAAAGAGCGTCAACACAGTATGTGGTCAACACATCTTGGTATGTTAAATCCATTCGAAGTCTTTGAACTTAGTGGAACTGCACGGCAATTAATTAAGTTTGACGATTAGCTTTTCCAATAAATACAAGAAACTCTAGCCAAGATACTACCACAAGTTTTTGAGTGATGTTAATTACATTTATAATGACCAAAAGACTTCATTTTCAGAATTTTCCAATGTAGAACATTCAGTCAATAGTTGTCCAGTAAAACCAGTACTAGCTCATTCTTTTCCACAAAGGGGAATTGATTTTTCTGCATGACATTGACGGATGACAATTACAGCTGAAATTAAGCTACACGACTTGTTAGTTTAATTGCTCTGCAATTATTTCAGCACGCGCATAGATGACGCAGTCAACCTATAGAATCTCTTGTTACAAATATTTCCAAGGTCACTAATTTTGTCATGGTTTGCCATGCTTCTCCTTTTTAATGTTTTTTTTTTTTCCGTCCAAAGGGAATTTGTTTGTTTTGGCACATAGAATGAGTTCCTGTTTGTTTAGGCAAAAAGCGCAGACCGAGCAAGCCTACAGTTGGCAAATTACTCAAGATAATTTTGTTAGCTCTCAACAACAAAGTTTTAACAAGTGATAACCTTAGTTACAGAGGCTGGAATGGTTCTCCTAAGTGTAGCTTTTGCAATTGTAATGAAACTGTTACACATTTGTTTTTACATTGTCAGTATGTCCACCATTTTTGGAATATTATTAGGCGTTTCCATCCTACTGGAATTTATTTAGACTTATCTAATATAGATAATTTGTGGCTTTCTATAGTTAATTTAAATCATAGAGATAGTGTTTTTTTAAAAACCTGTTGGCTGCTTGGATTTGGATTATTTGGAATGAAAGGAACAAATTAAATTTTGGTAATAGCAATGGCCAAAATACCCTTTCTTCTATTCATGCAGCTTTGCACCTTTTGCATTTATGGACAAGCTCTTCTACAGGCTTGGAGCATCATTTCAGGAGGGACGCTTTAGGTGCCGGAATACTGGTACCGCTGGCATCACTGGTAACTCAGGCAGTATGGCTGCAGGGACAGCAGGTGGACATACTGGTACCGCTGCAGGGACAGCAGGTGGACAGACAATGCGCAGTCACAGAAACAATGGGGAGACTGACACTCGTAATGGGGATGATATGGACGAAGATCTGTTGGATGGCTAAGTGACACCATCAAAGCCTTTTTTTTTTGTCTTTGGTTTTGTTTTTTTTTGGTTTTTTTAGCTTGTTGTGGTAGATGGGTTGTACTTTACAAGCCCTGGTTTGTTTTTGGCTAAAGTTGTAAAATTGCTTTTTTTTCTTTTTTCCTTTTTCCTTCTTTCGATTGATCATATATAATGATCACTTCTATATGAACCTTTTAGCATCAGTAAAGCATGCTGGTTACCCTGTGTTGGGTAGCTTCTTTCAAAAAAAAAAAAAAAAATTTGTTAGCTCTCAACGTGTACCCGTGCGTTTACGACCACTCACTGATTAACAAATGAGCCGATGTTATGTTTGACGAGAGGTGCTTTGGGCACGCAAATTTTTACTCTGAGCATTCCACTAATTTTTTTGGGCATATATGCCCCTCTAAAATAAAGTAATAAATTTTTTTGCATGTTCTCCCTACAATTATATCACACAATATTTCCTTAAATGAATTATCTAAACAACGATGGAAATAATTTCTTAAGTCTATTTTTCGCCTCCACTTGAAGTTCATGTATACCATGAAAATTATAAGAATTTTTTTTGTTAACTGTATGAATTGAGCCTTTTACAATAATTGTCTTTCTTTTCTATATAAATATTACCAGACTTTTCCTAGTGTATAAATAATAATCCTTATATATATAATTTATTTGTAATTGTAGATGATACCTTTTTGAAGGTCCAAGTGTGTTCAAATTTTATTTTATCTTTTTTTTTTTTTTCAAATCACAGATTATTACAGGTACATCACATGCACATCATATAATTTCTGAATTTTTTTTTTTTGAGGGCCGACAAATGTCGACAATTTTCATTAATAATAAAAATTATTATCATTGTATTATAATTACCGTCATTTTTAGTATAAAATATTTATAGTTTTTTTATATGATTATTAATATTATTATGATTCGTATATGTATTATAATTATAGTCATCATTTTTGGTACTATTGGGATTATAGTTAACTCAATTAACATAATCATAATCATTATATTATCCGATACATAATTGTTAATACAAGTATTATAATTATCATTATGATTATAATTATAGTTGATAATCTTCTTCTTTTGTATTCCTGTCGTCATCTCCTTCTAGGAAAATTGCAAAGAAGCCATATTTTATGAATCTTTTTTTTTGTATGGGGAAGGAAAATAAAGCTCAATCTAGGCTTCCTTTTTTTAGCATTTAGACATTTGGTGAGCTGGGCAACACACTTTTCTAAATAAGGTCGGAAGAGCAAGAGGGCAAATTTGTCATTTAAAAAATAATAGAATGCTCCCAGTGAATTTTAGCGTGTCCTTGGGCCAGGTCTCTCTGGATGGCATCGACTCTGGGTCTGCGCACAGATGATCTCACTGACAATGTTCAGAACCTGCTCATGGATATTTTTGAGGGAGTTGAGGAGAACAGGGCCCGCCTGGTTGCAAATCATTTGTGGGCGCTTTGGAAACTGAGATGCAAAGAGGTTTATGAGGGTGGAACGAGATCCTCTGGACATCTCTTTAGGATGTCTAGAGTGGACATCGGGGAACGTCAGCCGTCTGATTTAATCTCAACGGCTAAAGGAGCCCCGTGCATTCCACCACTCCCGAAAAAAATTATTGGCCCGAAAAAAATGAACCGTCCAGATTAGATCAGACGGTCCTGATGAGATGTCCACTCTAGACATCTTAAAAAGATGTCTAGAGGATACGGATCCTTATGAGGGTAAGAAAACTACTCCCCAGCAGTTTATTGCCTTAGCTGCATCATATGATAGGATGGAGATCACTGCTGGCCTGACGTTGGGTGCTTGTGCTAGCGATATACCAGAACAAGTACAAGCTGAAACTGTCAAGTGTGTAGTTGATGGTTCTTTTCTACTGCCAAACTCAGGTGGTTGGGCTTATATTCTTACAAATAATGATGGTACTATGCTGGAATATGGCCTACATGATGGTACGGTTTCATCACCTCTACATGCAGAAATCATGGCAATGCAACTAGCACTTGTTTCAGCCAGTAAAAGAGGCATTTCTAATTGTATGTTTTATACTGATTGTGCCTCCTTGAGTTTGGTGATTAACAATTCCCTGCAGGCAGATCAACTCGACTGGAGAATTTACCAAGAGCTTCTTAATGTAATTTATTTTTTCAAAGGGAACCCTGGGTTTAGATGTATGCATGTGTCTAGGGATCAATTGGCTCTGGTAGATAATTTAGCTAGATTTGCAAGAGAGAACAAGATTACATATGAGGGTTTTACTTTTCCATTCTTTAAACATTGAATTTGTAATCTTGCTGCTTACTTGAATGCAATACTTACGGGTTTCCAATCAAAAAAAAAAAAAAAAAATTTAGCGTGTCCAAAGCACTTCCCTATGTTTGACCTGTCAAATATGTTATGTTCGTCCAATCTCGATAATTTCAATAAAAACTATGTTAATTTGGAATAATAACTCAAGTAAACAAGTTAAATTAAAATGTTAACACACTTTAACCTGAATAAAAGTCCCTTGATCTAAATAATAGCCTGTAAGATTAATTTTGGCCAAACTGGCGCGTGAACGGTCAATCCCAAGTCCGGAACGGCCAATTCCAAATCTGAACGGCCAGTCCTTCTGGAACGAGTAGTTCCAAGATCTGAATCATTGGAATCACGACCATCCATTCTGGAGTGGACTGTCCAGAATGATCTGAATCCTTGGATATAAGATTGGCAATCCCAAATATTCCTGAGACCGTTGGATCGTATATCTCTGGGGGAGCGGATCCGTCCCTGCACCAATGCCAGACCTGAAACCGCCGAAGGTCTAAATGCTCGAATTTATCAGTTGGTATAATGATTGTTGATTGTAAATAAAATTAGCTAATTTATAATACTTAAAGAAGTATAATTGAGATTTGCTTGTAATATTTTAACTTAAATTTCGATCTTTACAATCTTCAAAAGTAATTTTAAATTTTCAAATCTTACTTCTCGTAAACGATCTACATTATATTTATATTGTATAAGTAGAAAATAATAAAATTTGATACGATTTTTTATTTTCATTTATTATGCAAACTTTGCCATATATCAAATACCTAAATGTTAATAGTAATAAATTTGTGCACCTTAACTCCACATATGCTGTATCTGACAAAGGATACACATTTGATACCCATCTTTTTAGGTTTGGATTTGTCTCCAGTTCCATCAAGCCCAACAGATTTAGACGAAGCACAATGTCACATGTTCAATTTTCTTTTTCTAACATGTGAGAGGATACATAAAAATTTACAGAAAAGGAAAAGAAAGCAAAATTATTTAAGTTGAACTTATTAAACAATGAGTAATAAGCATGGGTTTAAATAAAAGGCCTCATTACTTTACCTGTTGGGAAAGAAAACTGGAAACAGTACGAACTCCTAAAATCAACTTCAGTGAGAAAATTAGAACAAGGAGAGAACGGACAAAGATGAGTACAAACAACTATGAGAAATTGCGTAAAGAAAATTTACAACCATTCTCTTTGGTCCTGAACTGGAATAAAAAATTTGATTCATTTATATTTCCTTTTACGCAGAAAAAAAGAAGGCACAATAACTGTTTCGTACAACTTTAAAATGGTTTTTCTTGACTTGCTGCGCATTTTCTTCTGGTATGAGTTCTCAGGGTTTGGAATCTTGAGATAACAGCATATACTTTTGGAAATAATTGTAATTTTCCAATATACATCAGCAATTCAGCACACACAGTGTCCCATAAAAGTATTAGGTAGAAGGACACCGCAATCAACAGAGTCAAAGAATATGGCAACTAAAAACATAAATACAAATTTAACTTATGGATGTTATTTTTTTTCTTCTAAATGATTTCTTCTATCTCCAATCTCAGAGATAATCTGCTTCACTTCATCGGGATTCTTACATTGCTCGATGCATTTTGAAGTATGCCAAAGATGACTTCATCTGGCTTAAGGCCATGATGCATCATCTTATCAACCATGCGCAGAGCCTCATTGATTCTGCCATTTTTACAGTAGCCGTTAATTAAGATACCATAACTGTGTTGGTTTGGCTCAATGCCTTTTGAATTTCTAACAATTCTGTTACTTTACCAAGACAAGATTCTAGGACATATCCTTGCAACAGTGAAGTGTAAGTGATTACATTAAGTTTCTCCCCATCTTCCTCCATTAAACAGACCAGCTTCTCTGCTTCACTGGTCTGTCAGTGCTTGCACAGCGAGTCCATTAATGCATTGAAAGTAACTACATTAGGTGAAATGCCTTGATTTACCATCTCACGGAAAACCAGTATTGCAAATTTCCACTCACCTATCGCAGAAAGACCATGAATTAGACAAGTGTATGTGTGAACATCCGGTGCCACCCCTCTTTTTATCATCTCCTGAAGCAGCTCTGATGCACGCAAGAAGTCCCCCTCTTTGCAGCAGCCTTTTAATAAGGTTGTGTATATATAGACATTTGCTTGAAGACTAGAATTAATCATTTCTTCATATACAATAAATGCCTTGTCAATGTCACCAACATTGCAGAACCCAAGAATTAGGTCATTGTTAGGTATAGACATCTGGAACTACTCGTTTAGCAATCATTTCTTCAAACATCTTCAAAGCACTATTCATATTACCTTGGGAACACAGACCATGAATGAGAATGCTGTAGGTAATCACATCAGGACCAAGTCCCTCTGCAACCATTTTATCAAACATTCTGATAGCACTATTTGTGTCACCATGACTGCAGAGCCCATCAATAAGACTGTTGTAGGTATACAAATCAGCAACAATTCCATGGACTGACATTTCTTCAAACACCTTTTGTGCTGCAATAACATCCCCATTCTTGCAAAGGCCATCAATGAGACTGGTGTAGGTATACAAATTAGCAACAACTCCAAAAGAAGGCATTTCTTCAAACATCTTTTGTGCTGCAGTTACATCTCCATTCTTACAAAGACCATCAATTAGTATGCTATAACAGTTAACGTCAGGCATCACCCCTTCAGCAACCATTTCCTCGAATATCTTCATAGCCACTGCAATCTCACCCTCTCTACAAAATCCACGGATGAGAAAACTGTAAGTTACAACATTAGGTTTAAAGCAACTCCCTTCTTTTGACATCAGACGAAACATCTCAAGCCCCATCCGAGTATTACCATTTCTGCAACAATCATCCATAAGAGTATTGTAAATGAACAAGGAGCACATCCCAATAATGGCTTTTTAGCGAGCACCTTAGCTGCATTCCGAATCTGCTTCTGTGTACAAAGCTCCCTAACAAGGGAACCAAACATGATGGTATTGACACCGAACCCTTCTCTCAATGACTGTCCAAGCACGCAGAATCCGAGGTCCACTCGACCCATGCGACAGCAGCAGTGGAGGACGAGGCCGAAGGTTTGGATTGTGAGAGAGACACCTGTTTCTCTGGTTCTCCTCAAGCGATTAAAGAGACTAAATACGGTTGAGTAGCGATTGGGATGCTTGGTTCTGGCAATGGATTTGAGGAGGTGGTTGATTGCGGCGATGGACGGCCGGTGATGAGTTTCGGAAGAGAGGAGGTGATGAAAGAGAGACACGGCCTCCTCCAGCTGAAGGTTTCCTGCATGGCATCTCTCCTTCACTAACTTTTCCAGATGGCGAATCTTATTCATATCATATCAATGGTCTGGCTGCCTCGGCTTTGATTTGATGAAAGGAAATAATAATAAAGGGTCGTAGTGGTCAGTGGAGCAACTCCCTGGTAAGTGGTGAGGTCGAGTGAGACTGAGAGAGCTGGGACTGAAAGTGCAATTTTCCCATTCTTCAGAGATTTAGAGTGGGTTATATGACTTATATCCAATTTTCCCATTCTTCAAAGATTGAGGTGCGTGTTGGTCCATTAAGCTCGGCCCGTTAACCTTAGGCCCAGATTGACCATAGCTCAAGCATCATCAAGGACAGAATCACGGAAATTATCGTTATTGCAACATGAAGGATATACATTTTTTATGTTTGCATTTGTCTTGGTGCACCGTGCACTGGCTATTTTGGTTTCTGGTTTGATGCACTCGATATTCATCTGTACCAAACTGATGTTGCATTTGAAAGCTCCAGCTCCATCAAGCCTGAAAATTTAGACAAAGCAAATGAATTTTGCATGATTGATGAATATTACACTCCTATGTAAATGGTGGTGGCGCTTAAAAGATAGTGGTTGTCAAGGTTGGTGGAAAGACATCTTGATTAGCAAATACATGACAGGGAGAAGTAAAAAGGATACTTCTCATTTTTGGAAAAAAAAAATCATGGAGTTCGATCATATCATAAGATTAAACTGTGGATATAAAGTAGGAAACGGAAGAAACGTTAGATTCTGGAATGATGTATGGTGCCTAGATAAACCGCTCTCTGTTGAGTGTCATTTCCTGTATAAAATTTGCGATAACACTAATATCAATGTAGCAGATGCCTTGCAAGATATTCATAACAATATTACCTTTACTAGGCAGCTTAATAGCGTTCAAATAGAGGAATGGTGAAGATTAGTTCAGATACTTAGTCCTTATATTCCACTACCTTTATCGTCAGATAAGGCGATTTGGCTTAGGAATAGTGATGGCAAATTTACCACCAAATCCCTCTATCTTTGGCTAGAATATGGAGGTGTAGAAAACCCCAATTACAGCATGTTATGGAAACTAAAACTGCCTTTAAAGATCAAATTTTTTTTGTGGTTATTGATTAAAAGAAGGTTACTTACACGAGATAATCTTATTTTGAGGGGCTGGGATGGTACCCCTTATTGTTTATATTGTACACAAATAGAATCAATTGATCATCTTTTTTTCTCGTGTGCTCATAATAAATTAATTTGGAACTGGTTTATGGAGCAGTTTCATTGCCCTTTACCTAGTTCTTTAGAAGATTTGATGAACATTTCCTTAGCGTTTTCTAATACAGTAGCTTTTTGTCACTGGTGCGCTGCGATTTTTTGGATCTTATGGAAAAATAGAAATAATGTTTGTTTTAATAATGTGCAACCTCATTCATTCGTTTCAGTTACTACAGCAATAAGGGGTTGATTGGCTACTGGCATGGCTTATGGTCTGACAAATTGAAGACAACTGTTCTTGCACTGTTGCCTGAGCCGCTGACTGAGGGGATAGAGATTGGATCGATGGCCCACGAGAATGGGAGCGCTGTTCTGGAGATACCAATCGTGGGATGCTTGGAGAATTCATGGGCCTGAAGATATTTACTTTTTTTTAATTTTAATTGACTGGTCGAGTAATACCAGCATGTTTAATATTCTTTTAAATGTTATCTGTTTAAGTATGATATTTATTTTTGGGGTTAGATAATAATGGTGCACCGGTACTTAGATAGAGGGAAGGTACCGGTGCACAGGTCATGGGATTAGGAAATGTGCATTAGCTCTACTAATTCCTGTGCATTAGCTCTACCAATTCCTGTATGCTTTTTGTTGTTTTGTAATTGTTTCGTTACATCCACTAATTTCCAAAAAATAAAAAATAAAAAAGAATTTTGCATGTTTCAATTTCTTGACAAGTGAGAGAAACGGTAAAAATTTCCAGAAAATAAATGGAAAGCATAATTATTTAAGACTTTAAAGTTGAACTTCTTAAAAACTGAATAATAATTAAACTGGTTTAAATAAGGCCTCAATAATTTAATTACCTGATGGAAAAGTTAAACTGGAAACAGTAGGAACTGTCAAATCATTTTCGCTGAGAAAATTTGGAACCTGGAGAGAAGGGACAAAATGAATAGAAAGAATTATGAGAAATTGTTTACAGAAAATTCAAAACAATTCTTCGGTTGCGAACTGGAATAAAAATTTTGATTCATTTATATTTCCTTTATCGCAGAAAAAGAGAGGCACAAAACAACCAAGATCTAACATTTAATATCATGAAACCATTGTTTCTAAACATAATGACGCCGATAATTGTTTAGTACCAACTTTAAAATAATTTTCCTTTTGACTTGCTGCCCATTTTCTTCTCGCATGACTTGCTAACACTTATGACCAACTTTAAAATGTTTTTCCTTGACCTGCCGCACATTTTTTTTTTGGTATCAGTTCTCACTTCTCAGGGTTGAAATCTTGAGGCAACTGAATTAAACTTTGGAAATAAATTTTATTTTTTCAACATACATCAGCATATACTGTCCCATAAAAGTAATAGGAAGAACGACTCCACAATCAACAGGATAAAAGGGCACGATAAATAAAAACATAAATACAAATTTAACTTTTAATTGTTATTTTTTATCTTCTAAATGACTTCTTCTGACTCCAATCTCAGAGATGATTTGCTTCACTTCATCCGCATTCTCACAATTGCTCACTGCCATTAGAAGTATGTGAAAGATGACTCCAATTGGCTTAAGGCCACACTGCATCATTTTATCGACCATGCGCAGAGCCTCATTGATTCTGCCATTTTTACAGTAACCGTTGATTAAGATACTATAACAGTGTTGGTCCGGCTCAATGCCTTTTGAAGCCATCCTTTCTAACAATTCTGCTGCTTTATCAAGACGAGACTCAACGACATAACCTCGTAACACTGTAGTGTGAGTGATTAGATCAGGTTTCAATTTGTCGGATAAATTGAGCAACATATTTTTATTATCTAATACTATTTTGTTTCTTTATTTGCCCACGTATGAGGACATCTTATGCTAGTATTTAATATGGCTTGGCTGTTTCAAACCAGTCGGTATTACTGAAATATTCTGGATCATTCGGTTTTTCACCGTTTTTTTCCAGTTCGCAAACAAACGGTTATTGGAGCCATTTCCTACCAGATCCAGATCTGGTACCGGTCTTTCAGGAAAAAAAATGAAGGAAGAGGGCATATTTCGTATTCGGACTTCAGGTGTCTGTTCTCTTTAGCTTTTAAATTATTTTTTTTCGTTTTTATTTTTGGAACAAAAATGGAAGTCAACTAGTCAAGCCTCCATCTTCAATTAAAAAAAGTTTTTAACAAGTAGCTAAAGAATAAAAGAAAAGAAAGTTTTAAAAGAAAAAGATTACATGTTGAAAGCTAAGTAATTAAAACGATAAAGAGGAAATTAAACTGCTTGGTGGTAAAAGAAAACAAGGATTGAGGATAACGCATTCTAAAACTAACAGCTTGTAAAACCAAGTCTTCGGGTAGATAACTCTTCTGATGAAACGATAACTCCTTTCTCTCCATCTCTCCATGCTACAAAGGCCAAAGTTGCCAAGAATAATTTTTGTGTATTAGAAATTGAGACAACTGTGATGAAAATCATGAAATTAGTCGGGCCATCAAGCTAAACCCTGGTTATCACCTTTAAAAGGTGAGGCTGCGTTAACCATTGCTTGAATTGCTTCTTGGGGAAAAAAAATGCAATCACAGAAGATATAATTTGTTGTTTCTTCATTTGATTTATACAGAACACACCGATGAGGTCATTTTCAGCCCCTCTTTTTTAGATTATACATAATGGCCAAATTATATTGCCTTCCGTAATGCTTCAATAAAAGAAGAATTTATAAAGATAATGGTTTCTGTAAACCAGCATAGCTCACTCCCCTTTAAGACACAAATAAGATATTCTTTATATCAGTATCAATCTCTCGTAGACAAGGACTAGACAAGATCAACTTCAAAGACTTCTATAAATTGGAAACATTTACGAGACTGCATTTGGTCAATAATATTCCATAAGACCTAAGTGTCTAGATATAAATATATTTTTATAATGCTCATCTATATTGTGTACAGTCCAATATTAAAGGTAGCCTAAACTCGTTTCCTTTTTTCTACTTACCTCCTGTATAAAATTTTATTTTTCATTAATTATTTGTATTTATTATTGCAGAATTGTCATATATCAAATACCTAAATTTTATTACAATAGTGATGAATTTGTGCAACTGCACATACCAGGCGTCTAACAATTAATCCCAACTGAGAAATACAAATAATACGAAAATTTCAGATTTGTAATATGCAAGATCAAGGATATACATTTTTTAGTTTTGGATTTGTCTGGGTTCTCAGTTTGGTGCACTTGCTATTATGGTTCTCGGTGTGGTACATTTGATATTCATGGTCCATCAAGCCCTGCAAATTTAGACAAAGTAAATGAACTTTGCATGTTTCAATTTTCTAATAAGTGAGAGGAGAGCTAAAATTCTACAGAAAAGAAAAGGAAAGCAGAATTATTTAAGTAATTAAGTTGAACTTACTAAAAATTGACTTATAATTGGCAAGGGTTTAAATAAGGCCTCAATAAATTACCTGTCGGGAAAGAAAACTGGGACAGTAGGAGCTCTAAAAATCAACTTCATTGAGAAAATTTAGAACAAGAAGAGAAGGGACAAAATAAGTACAAAGAATAATGAGAAATTACTTAAAGAAAATGCACAACCATTCTCTTCAGTCCTGAACTGGAATGAAAATTTTGATTCATTTATATTTCTTTTCTCACGGAAATAGGGACAAAACAAGCAAGATGTAACTTTTAATATATGAACCAATTTGTCTTAACACAATGACACTGATACTTGTTAAGTGTCAACTTTAAAATGTTTTTCCTTGAATTGCTGCACGTTTTCTTCAGGCATGAGTTCTCAAGATTTGAAATCTCGAGGCAATTGTAACTGATGAATTAAACTTTTGAAATAAAACATAATTCATCAATACACATCCACATATACTGTGTCCCATAAAAGTAACAGGAAGAAGGACACCACAATCAACAGAATCAAAGGCTACGGCAAATAATAACATAAATACAAATTTAACTTTTAATTGTTAGTTTTTATCTTCGAAATGGCATTGTCCATCTCGCATCTCAGAGATTATCTGCTTGACTTCATCCGGATTCTTGCAATTGCTCAATGCATTTAGAAGTATGTCAAAGATGACTTCATTTGGCTTAAGGCCACGATGCATCATCTTATCGACCATGCGCAGAGCCTCATTGATTCTGCCATTTATACAGTAGCCGTTAATTAAGATACTATAACTGTGTTGGTTTGGCTCAATGCCTTTTGAAGCCATCCTTTCTAACAATTCTGTTGCTTTACCAAGACAAGATTCTAGGACATATCCTTGCAACAGTGAAGTGTAAGTGATTACATTAGGTTTCTCCTCATTTTCCTCCATTAAACAGACCAGCTTCTCTGCTTCACAGGTCTGTCGCTGCTTGCACAGGGAGTCTATTAATGCATTGAAAATCACTTCATTAGGCGAAATGCCTTGATTTACCATCTCACGGAAAACCCGGATTGCACATTTCCACTCACCTATCGCAGAAAGACCATGAATTAGACAAGTGTATGTGTTAACATTTGGCGCCACCCCTCTTTTTATCATCTCGTGAAGCAGCTCTGATGCACGCAAGAAGTCCCCCTCTTTGCAGCAGCCTTTTAATAAGGTTGTGTATATATAGACATTTGCTTGAACACTAGAATTAATCATTTCTTCATATACAATAAATGCCTTGTCAATGTCACCAACATTGCAGAACCCAAGAATGAGGTCATTGTAGGTATAGACATCTGGATCTACTCGTTTAGCAATCATTTCTTCAAACATCTTCAAAGCACTATTCATATTACCTTGGGAACACAGACTATGAATGAGAATGCTGTAAGTAATCACATTAGGACCAAGTCCCTCTGCAACCATTTTATCAAACATTCTGAAAGCACTATTTGTGTCACCATGACTGCAGAGCCCATTAATAAGACTGTTGTAGGTATACAGATCAGCAATAACTCCATAGATAGACATTTCTTCAAACACCTTTTGTGCCGCAATAATATCCCCATTCTTGCAAAGGCCATCAATAAAACTGTTGTAGGTGTACAAATCAGCAACAACTCCATGGACTGACATTTCTTCAAACACCTTTTGGGCTGCAATAACATCCGCACTCTTGCAAAGGCCATCAATGAGACTATTGTAGGTATATAAATCAGCAACAACTCCAAAAGAAGGCATTTGTTCAAACACCTTTTGTGCTGCAATTACATCCCCATTCTTACAAAGACCATCAATTAGTATGTTACAGCAGTTAACGCTAGGCATCACCCCTTCAGCAACCATTTCCTCGAACATCTTCGTAGCCACTGCAATCTTACCCTCTCTACAAAATCCACGGATGAGAGTGCCATAAGTTATAACATCAGGTTTAAAGCAACTCCCTTCTTTTGACATCAGACGAAACAGCTCGAGCCCCATCCGAGTATTACCATTTCTGCAACAGCCATCCATAAGAGTATTGTAAATGATCAAATTAGGAGCACATCCCAATAGTGGCATTTTAGCAAGCACCTTAGCTGCATTTTCCATCTGCTTTCCAATACAAAGCCCCCTAATAAGGGCACCAAACATGATGGTACTGGCACCGCATCCTTCTCTCAGTGATTGGCCAAGAACGCAGAACCCGAGGTCCACTCGATGCACACGACAGCAGCAATCGAGGACAAGGCCAAAAGTTTGAATTGTGAGAGAGACACCTATATCTCTACTTCTTCTCAAGCGATTAAAGAGACTAAATACGGTCGAGTAGCGATTGGGATGCTTGGTTCTGGCAATGGATTTGAGGAGGTGGTTGATTGCGACGATGGACGGCGGGTGATGAGTGTCGGGAGAGAGGAGGCGATGAAAGAGAGACACGGCCTCCTCCAGCTGAAGGTTTCCTGCAAGGCATCTCTCCTTCACTAGCTTTTCCAGATGGCGAGTCTTATTCATCTCAATGGTTTGGTTGCGTCGGCATTGATGAAACAAACCAATGGGTTGCAGACTTGCAGTGGAGTAACTCCTGCGGTAGAGTTTACCACTCAAGAGTGAGAGAGAGAAAAAGAGGAGCTGGGATTCTGGGAACTGGAAGTTTAAGAACTCGGACAAAACTCTTAAGCGGATTTTTTTAAAATAAATATATTAACCTTTTTTATTTTAAAGATAAATATTATATTAATTAAATTTTAAAACTAACGACCCAACTACGGGGTTCAAAAGCCCGTAGTGGGAAATTGTCAACTACGGGGTTTCAAACCCCGGAGTTAGTTTTTTTTTTCTTAAATTTTAATTATAAATTTGAATTTGAATTATTAATTTTGTTAAAATAATCAACATTAATAATTTAAATTTGTGTTGATGTATCGTGTTAATTCGTGTTCGTATCGTGTTTGTATTGTGTTGCGTGTCAATCCTATCGTATTGGACCATGTTAAACTTTCTAATGTCCCAACACGACACGATTATGGCACAACACGATAACACAATCGTGTCATGCCATGTCAACAAGCACACCGTATCGTGCCAACACGATCGTGTCGTGTCATTTTGGAAGATACTAGTTATAATTATGTCGTGTTGGGACATTAGAAAGTTTGACATGGTCCAACATGCAACACGACACGAACACGAGCACAAACACGAATTAACACTATAAATCAACACAAATTTAATTATTAATGTTGATTATTTTAACAATATTAATAATTTAAATTTAATTTATAATACTTCATCATATTACATAGCATCAATTGACTACTATTGTTCTTATCTAACTATTTTTTAATAAATAGTATTAATAAAAAGTTAAAACTTAACCAAAAAAAATAAATTATTACGGTGTATTAAAATTATTTCCTTTACTTTTATTTTTTAGTAATTTTTAATTTTAAAAATAAAAAATATTTGACACGACTAACACATCATGTCAACGCGACAAGACACGATGTGTTAGTCGTGTCGTGTCAAAATACGTATCGTGCTGGCTTCTTTAATCGTTTATTAGGATACAATTAAAAAGTAGTTATTGTCGTGTACAACACGATCGTGAGATACGATACGACACACATAATTGGAGACGCTACTCCGGAGTTGGTCTTCAATATCCCATAACAATGATAGCTCCTTGATTTAAAAAAAATATATAAATTAATTTAAAATTGATGAAACTAGCACACGTGGCAACTCCGGGGTTTCAAACCTCGAAGTGGGCTCATTTTCACTTCGTGGTTTTGAACCCCGTAGTTAGGTAGTCAATTTTAAATTTTATTTAGTATAATATTTATCTTTAAAATAAAAGAAGTTAATATATTTATTTATTAAAAAGAAAATCCGACTCTTAAGTCCACTAAGCTCGGCCCAATTACTCTTGGCCCAAGTGAACTGCAGCCCAAGTATCAAGAACAGGAAAATATTTATTTTTATTGTAATTGCAAGAAAAAACAATGAAGTGCTGTGGGCACATCTTGTCTTCAGAGTTCAGACTTCAGCTGTCTGTTTTATTTAATTTTTAAACTGTTTGAGTTTAGAACTCAGTTAAGGCCCTGATTAAAATGAGCTCTTTTTTTATATGTTAATTAAAATTCTTTGATCAAAATAAATGTATTTGGTTCATTTGATAGGAATTTTCATGTTATTAGATCCAACGAAATTCTAAGAAATCAAATAAAACCCATGTGCAAATCATTTTGATCAAAATATAAGGGTGCGTTTTTTAGAAAATTAGTTCTGTCGCTTTTCATTTTGGTAGGTTTTATTAGGGGGCAAAGTTTAATTTGGCAATAATGGGTATGTGTAATATCAATTTGTAGTGCTTTTAGGTTGAATGTGGGTTTTGCTCTGTAATGTTCAGGTAATAATCGTATAATGCCACAAAAGTGCTTAAAATATTTCTGAATACATATCTCCATTACTCGTGACCGGCGAGACACAAAAAAAAAAAAAAAAAAAAAAAAAAAAACCACAAACACAGAAAATGAAAATGTCCTTGTGCGATTATAAAGTGTCAGACAAAGATCCACCGTCAAAAAATCACAAATGGTAAAGAACATATATTAAATAGGTTCAGGTATTGTGCTAATGCATTTCCAAAGAAACTATGCAAATGCAACCCCCAACACCAGGCATAAATCAGATAATAAGTGAAAGGTGTGTGCCGATTAAAAGCAGAGTAAAGCTAACTGAAAAACCCGATCGAAGTTGCTCCATTGGTGTTGGGAGTTGGTGCAGGAGTGGCAGCAGCACTACTCGATTTAATTGCTGATGCGGAAGCTGAGGGCTTTTAAATTCGACCTGTCGAAAGTAATTAAATGTAACAAAAAATTGATTTGATTTGTCAAATTTAATGTTGCAAGTGCATGGTAAGGCATATGAGTTTTGACAAAAGTAATTAATATATAGCCCAGATAATCTCAATTACCTTCGGTATATGGATTAAGGGAAAGATCCAATTTGCTAACACGTGAGGAGAAATTCTGAGAATATATTGAGATGGATAAAAAAAAGGAAAAAAGAGAGAGAGATTGTCGTCTACAATCCAACATCTGAAACTATTAATATAAACTAGCTTTTGATACGCGCTTTGCGCGTGAGGCATTGTTCTTCCAGGTTCAGGGGATTTAGATAATTAACCCTGAAAGCTTACATTGCAAATATATTAAAAATATATTAAAAACTTATAAGAAATAAAATTTTACATTTTAACCAAGTAATTCAAATTTATCTAATAAAATTGTTTTAAAGGCTTTTTAAATCATTTTTGCATAAAAATTGATGGATGTACTTAAAAAATATAAAAAATTAAATGATACATTTATTTATTTTTTTGAAAAATTTAAAAAAAATAAAACTTAATCTCGCGATAATCTTAATTTTAATTTGTACTTAATAGTCCTTCACTCGGATAAATTTGATTAAAATATAATACAAACCAATACATATATACCAAAAGGGAAAATAAATCTCCAATTGCTTATTTTGCTATAACATGTAAGAACTGAACAAAAGGATCGTGCAATATTTTTTTTTTTTTTTTTTTGAGAATGAAACAACTCCTAGATGAAGACCAAATAAGCTCTAAGTCCCTGGATGAAATCGGTCATTAACCACTGAAGACCAAATAAGCTCTGAGCCCCTAGATGAAGGAAACAACTCATATACCTGCATAAGAACTGGTCCTTTCAGTATCATCTATACCAATAACAAATGTAAGCCAGCCATGCATAATCCGGAAAAATGTGCACGTACACCTGCAAAATCACTAAACTATAATTGATGCCTTCCCAAAAATCAGTTCTAGATATGATGCAGCGTTTTCCATTTAAATATGATTGATACTATAAATGCACTATTTACTACCCATTCTGTCGCCCTCCCTCAAAAAAAATAAAATACAAAAAGCAAAATACATGGTTGTTGCACAACAAAAAAGTGCATTGCACTAATGGTATATACCGGTATGAGTCAGCATCAAATTTAGCAAGCTCAGACCTTGGTTTTGTATAACTAAATAATAATTGCCTGAAGCATACAAAGTAGTGTACAAACCTGTTTATTAACTTAATTTGGTAATGATATGCTCGTTAGTCGATGGCATGTAAGGACGACCAGTGCCAACACGGCTTTGTAATCAAATCAAAATGATCAAAATATTGGATTATACAATCCTACTAAATGTAATTATAAACTTTCATTATTATAACTGTGCTCAATCTAAAAGAAAACCCGCATTACAGATACAAAATTAAGCTACACTCCAAAGAAAAATGATGAACATAGTCATGAATAGTAGAAATTCCAAATGTTGTAGCTATACAAATCAGAGAACATAATGATTTTCTGAGCAACAACAATTGGTAGAATTAACTGGAGAAGAGAACCTTGTTCCTCACCGTAATAACCGGTGCAGGGTCCACTATTAGTTGTGTTTCATCCACAATTTAGGAGGTTAAACTTTTTTACCTTCAAACAACACCAAGTACTTAAAAAATATAAGGAAAAGAAACATTACCTAAAATAAGCCGCAAGCACCTCTAACATGATCAATATCTACAATTCAACTATAATATTTCATCTCTTCCTATGCTAAGTTCATGTTGCCCACAACCCGGGATCTTTCTGTCCAGAAATGTACAGAGAAAGCTCTTTTTATAACTGATTCAGTTGGTGCAAAATAAAAAAGAGGGAAAGGGATGATGTTGTGGAAGAAATGGTGACTGCAAAATAAAAAAGGTAGGATAAATATACAATTAGGTTCTATTTTATATGTTAATAAATTGCTGAACTGACATATTTGCAAACATTCATGTAATTATATAAAATACATTACAAAAACCATGGCAGCTCCAATACCTCAATAAGATTTAAAATTATCCCCTCTAAAAATCATAATATCCCTTTAAAAAAGATTGGCCAAATAAACTACTCCCTGGAAAAATCAAAATCGAATATTTTTTTGAGTTTCTTCAAACAAATGAAATTTTATTAGAAAAATTAAGATTAAGCACACACTGTCCATAAGAAGATAGTTCTAACCCCTGAATAACAAAACTTGTAGAATATCCATTCACTGTAAACAGTAAGCATTAACTATCGACAAATAAAAAGTATGAACTATTATAGCAATTCACTGGTTCACTCAAATAGTATGGCGTAATTACAATATTAGACATTTCAACTAACCTCATCCTCTTGCTTAGACTCATGACTTAACATAGCCTTCTGACTGCTCCTCCTCTTCATTCTATCGTTAATTCCATAACAGCAGCACCTCTGAGGTTATGTTTCAAATTCAACTTAGATCCTCTCTCGGCCTTTTTCTTTTTAAACTTAAAAGAAAAAAGTATGCTTTCAGCTCATCAAGAATTCATTTTATATTGCATCCGATTGGAATCCAACTCTATTCTATAGTAAATAATAAGAGAGAGCCCATATAAATGTTTTGTTAAAAAAATATAGGAAAACCACGTAATGCATCTGGCTATTCAAATATAAGAACAATCAAGAAGGAAATAATATTATGAGATAATTTAATTTTTTTGGAAAGAAAGTTACTTTGTAATCGAAGAGGCATGAGTCTAGATGCAGGATACGATGTATAGAGCCCAAAATCACTGTAAACCTACATTAAACAAATTGAATCTAAAGTTCCATCAGAGCTAACCCTATGTTCAATTCCCTCAATGTTATCGAATAAGTAACATTCGAAAAGAATCTGGATAACAATGATTTAAAAAAAACATAATAGATATCTTTCATGTCATTTGAGATCGTTTTTCAGCAAATTTTCATAAACAATTAGGAAAGATGAGAAAGTAATTGATAGAAAAAACTAAGCAGTAATCGATGAAAAATCTTGGCCCTACTAATAAGACCTAAATCGATGAGAAATTACCGGAGAGAATAACACCAGTAGAGGGCAAAAGGCAACTTCAGAGGAATCCACCGAACCTCCACCCCATGAAACCAGAAAAGATGCAAAATAAAAAGGAATGAATTGTGTGAAGAGAAGAAGAAATCATAGAAAGGCGTAGAGAGAACCTTGAGAAAAAGATGCGGAGAGAGAAGGAATAGATGAGTTCCACACTCCTCTCTCATTACCAATTTCACTATATGGCCAAATATTACACATTAATTTCCAGAAAAAATCACTAACCATCAAAAGGGGGTTGCATTTGGTTCGAAAAATCCCCGGGGAGGTTGGTAGAAGAGGCCGAGGGCTGATGCATAGGCGGTGGGCCTCGGTGGAAGTCCCCCATTCCCTGTTGCGGAGGCTGTGGATGCATCTGCTACGGCTGGTGCTGCTATTGCATCATCTCAGCAACCAACCTCGCCTCCCCCTCAAAACTCTAATCCCAGTCTTTAAAGTGAAGAGAGGAGGCGACGAAGAACCGCTCGGTGCTTCTCTGGCTGCACAATTCGACCGAGATGAAATTAGAGGGTTGAGAAGTGAGGGTTCTTGCCGTCATCGGCGTCGTCCTCCTCCTTGAGGTCGAGCTTCAAGAGCGGCGGGCGCGGGGGCTCGGCGGGCTTGGCTTTGTCGACGGAGCGGCGCCAGAGGAGGAGCAAGAGGCAGCCAAGCACAAGCGCAGCGAAGGTGGCGAGGAGCGGGAGGAGGTCCTGGCTGAAGGCATCGGGCTTGAGATGGAAGAGAGAGAGAAGCAGATATGAAAAGACGCGATGGCGATGGCGCGAGGTCTATCCCTTGCGCTTCCAGTCGGCCCAGGTCTTTTCTTTTCCCTTTTTCGCTTGTTTTGCTGTAGGAGGGCAGAGGTGAACGGAAAATTAACAAAAAAATGAGGAGAGAAGAGATGCAAAGCGACTATCACGGAGATATCGAAGAAGTCCGAGGCGGAGATCACGAAGAGGAGCGGTGACGTCACGCAGGTTACTGTAGAAAATACTCCCAGAATTGGAGTATTTTTAGATTAGCATTACCTTTTGGCACTATTTGATTTAATACCTGAGGTGGAAGCTGAGGGCTTTTAAATTCGACCTGTCGAAAGTAATTAAATGTAACAAAAAATTGATTTGTACCTGGTAGTCTCTACCCGGTGTATCCAAAAAAACAAAAAACAAAAAATTGATTTGATTTATCAAATTTAATGTTGCAAGTGCAAGGTAAGGCATTGAGTTTCAACAAAAGTAATTAATATATAGCCTAGATAATGTCAATTGCCTTCAGTATATGGATTAAGGGAAAGATCTAATTTGCTAACGCGTGAGGAGAAGTTCTGAGAATATATTGAGATGAAAAAAAAAAGGAGAGAGAGAGATTGTCGTTTACAGTCCAACATCCGAAACTATTAATATTAATTAGCATACCTTTTGGCCAGCAGCACGGTGTGTCGGTGTCAAGGAAACTAGCAGAGGAAGTAGTGGGGGCCCGCAGTCCTAACAGGAACTAAATCATTGCCAGTGGTGTAAGTGGCAAGGGGTGATTCGGCATTACACACTGCATTTAGTTAGAGATGTCATCATTACAAAAACAAAATCAAAACAAGGTGAGAGACGCAAAAAAAAAAAAGGCAACACGGATACAAATAGCCAATTTTTTAAGCACACTAGAACAATATTATTCTGCTTACAATTCAACAAGCCAAGACATTCTCTAAAATTGAAGCCAGGACAACTTAAATTGTGCACTTTTACTCCCATTTGAGAGAGTTTGATGAAAAGTATAGTGACCTTAGAAGCACCAAAAGTTCATTAATTGTGTTTACGAGACCATGTTAGCAGCTCACTGGAAGAATAGAACAAAGTTACCTAATTGCTGCTCTTAATCAGAACAAATTTCAGAAAACAGGCGAGTAATGATTAGATAATTAATAAAATTTTAGATCCTACATATTTCACATACAGTACAAGTAATCCTTTATCTAAAACTAGGTATAAGTGAGGTAGACTAAAATCAGTCGCAATTGACGGATGAGCTTGTCAGCCGATTTATAACTCATTTTTCGAAGTTCTAATAACCGATCTGAATTGTTCAATACATTTTTTATATTAAAATCTCATTGGAGACCAAATTTTTTTTAAAATTTATAGTATTTTTTTGGTATTTTACAAAATTTTTCATCTAAACAATTTTGGACCCTTCAATAACAACATTTTTAAAAACTCAAAAATAGTAAAAAACTTTGGAAAAATAAAAAATTTGGTCTCCTATGACATTTCAATATGGAGAACACAATGAACGGTTTGGATTAGCCATTAGAACATCGAAAATTGAGATATAATTACGACTAATGAATCCATCCGTCAGTTCTAGCTTATTTTAGTGTACCTCTCGGTATAATTGAAAAGAAAACATACTTAGGTTCCAGACCTTTTTGGGCCAAACCAGAGGGGAAAAAGTTCCTTATATTAAACAATAAAAGAAAAGACAGAACTGTTGTTATTTAAATTGGACATGTGGAAAAACCAACAATGCACTTTTCACGGTTCACATTCAATTTGAACAAAAGCACATTTTTTTTTCCTAAAAAAGTAGATTTTATTGCACGAAGCTTACAGAACTTTAAAGCCATAAATGAAAAACCCAAAATTAAAATAACTTCTCCAACCATATATTAATTAAGTTTCTTTTTCTATCTAGTGCGCCACCAATTTTAATAGAAAGAAGAAAAAAATGCATGCAGCATCGAAACTAGAGAAGTGATGCAGGATGCAACTGAAACACCTAAGAGAAAATCTGATAAATGACAAGCGGAGTACGTTTATATGATAGTATATATATGTTGGACCTTTCATTTTTATCCTTTGATATAAATTTCTAGCTTACTTGAGACATTTATAAGCATTTCACAAGTTCAGAGAGAAATAGCATTAATTAATTTGAATTGTATTAGAAAACCTCCGCTTGCTGACATTATTTTAGTAGTAGATTTTCAGTACATATATACCTTAAGAACTCGAGTCTTCTCTAATAAGTAGGAGACCATCTTGAAAGGGACAAGGGGTTCAGCTCAATATATACTTCAAACAATTTCATTTTGGAATGTTAATTGTATTTAATTGGGATGCTTAAGTAAATTTTTATTATGTCGTTATTATGCCTTTTATTATGTCTTTATTTCCTACTGTTTTAGAAAATCATTTAATTCTTCTTTTTGTTGTTATTTTTCTTCCTATTACGTCAAAAAATCATTTATTCTTTTTAATTTATATTTTCCTGACATAATGCTTCAACAAAATAAATAATTTATAAAGATAAGTAGTTTCAACAAACCAGCATAGCACACTCCCCTTTAAGACAAACATAAGATATTCTTTACATAACTATCAATCTCTCCTCTACATGGACTATAGAGTCGATCAAATTCAAAGAATTCCATAAATGTGGCAACATATACGTGACTGCATGGGGTCAATAATGTTAGGAAATGCTCATATTTTAATTTTAGACTAATTACAACTAATTAATCCCATTAACAACAAGCAAATCAATAGATCTAGTGCTAAACATCGAATTGGCACCAAAAACTAAGAGAGAAAGAGAGGAGGATGTTGTACCTCTCACAAATCGTTCTTGTGAGGTTGTCCAAGGCGTGGGAATCGATGGCGTGCACTCCGCGCCTTCTTCTCCTTCCTCTAATCCACCAAGAAGCTTCTCCACCTCTCAAAAGCTTGTGCTAGCAAGCTTTTAGAGCAACCAACACTTAATCACAATTAACACTTTAATTATGTAGCTAATCCCAACACATGGGCCCTAACAAACAATGGATGAGAGCTCCTCTAATGGAGGATTTCGAAAATCTCCAATGGAGGAGAAGGTGGCGGCTAGGGCAAGAGGGAAGAGAGGAGAGAGAAAGTTAGATGAGAGGCCACCCCTTGGGGTCTATTTATAGAGCTCTCATTCCTCTTCCAAACTTCAACCAAATTACAAGGGTGCCATTCACCCTAGCCGAAATGTATATGGGCCTTTAGCCCAATTCACCAAAGTGTGAATTAATCTCTCTTACCCATATTAATTCATTTAATTAATGGGCCTATTAATTGATTGTTAATTGGGCTCAATTAGACTTAGCAATTTAAAGCCTATATATATTCAATATAATTCTAACAATTATATTAAATATAATTGAGACTATTTAATTATCAAATTGATGATAATTAACAATAGGTTGGTTTATGCATTAATTTATTCTAACATGATCTTCTTGATATAATTAATTATAACGATATATAATTAATTAATCAACCCATCATGTTTTGTATTCTCCAATACAAATAAATAATGCACGTGTGGTTCAGGTTCTATTTGTGTGACCTTTTGAGGATTTATGCTACGTTGGCCATGGAGAATAAACCGTTATTTATTTCCATTAATCATAAGCGGTATCTAGCAACACGTTATGATTCCCAATTCGCATAAATAGTGTACAGCTACAATATCTCAATCCTGCATAAGAAATAAAAGTATTTCCTTGTCTGATTCTTATGTCTCATGATATCCTTGTATAATCCAAGATAGGAATGTGTCACTCTTGCAGATTATACATTTCTTGATATAGAGATGATTGTACAAGTTGCTAGCAAACAATCCATCTCCATCAAGGGGCCCAAACAGATATCATCGCTCACTAGGTAAACTAATGAGGGACATACGATTTTCTTGATGAACAACTTTTCCCCGCACAATTCAAGAGAACATAAATAAAGTCCGTATAGCAGCCTTTATCAGGAATCAGCGTTAGACGATATTTATTGAACCTATCCTCATGTGGAAAAGCTGAGCATCTCAAACTTAGAATCAACAACATATGAAATAAACAATGACACATAACACAATCCATATGTTTATTTCATTTGGGTCAAGTCCTGTACTATGTTCTACAACATATACATATGCAATTAAGTTGGTAACTCCTTACCCATGATTTGTAGAACTTAATCATCGCTTAACTTGCATACTAATCTTATCTGATAATTAATGCTCCTTGTTAATTATCAAGATTATGGACATCTTTAGATTTATTATTGTCATTTATGTACAAATGAATAATAGAGATCTACAATTCAGATCCTCAACCTGAATGATCTATCAATAAATAAATCAAGGAACAAATGATAAAATATCATCAATAACATAAACCATAGAAGTAGCCATAATGATTGGCTTCTAGGACATAACTCCAACAAATAATCCACAAGTCCAAAGTGCCTAGCTAGATATGAGTGCATTTTTATAATGCTCATCTATGTTGTTTATACTACGAAATATCAAAGGTAGTCTAAACTCGTTTCCTTTTTCTACTAACCAGTATAATTTTTTTTTTTCATTAATCTATTTATATTCATTATTGCAGGATTGCCATATTTCAAATATCTAAATTTTTATTACAATAGTAATAAATTTGTGCACCTCAACTGCACATATATGAGGCGTCTAATAATTAGTCCCAACTGAGAAATACATTTTATACGAAAAATTCAGATTTTTATTGTGCAAGATAAAGGATATACATTTTTTAGGCTTGGATTTGTCTTGGTTCTCAGTTTGAAACACTTGCTATGTTGGTTCTCAGTTTGGACACTATATATTAATGTGTACCAAATTGATGTTGCATCTTGCAAGCTCCAGTTCCATGAAACCCTGCAAATTTAGACAAAGCAAATGAACTTTGCATTTTTTTTCTATTTTTAACAAGTGAGAGGAGCGCTAAAATTTTACCAAAAAAAAAATCAGAATTATTTAAGTTGAACTTCTTAAAAAGTGAATGATAATTAGCACAGGTTTACATAAGGCCTCGTTATAATTAATAAGGTTTTAACTGAGGACAACCTTAGTAAATGAGGATGGACAGGAGAGTAGGAGACATTGTTTGTGGTGTAATCAACACGAGTCTGTTCTCATCTTTCTATCCAACGTCCTTTTTTTTTAGCTTTCTGGTGTACTTTTAATGATTTGAGACTTTCTCAGCAGAATTTAGACAGTATTTCTTTGTTGAGGTTTTCTTTGTCCTGTACCCAGGATAGAATTTTACTAGCATCTTTCCTCTGGGTAATTTGGTTAGAACAAAACAGAAATTCTATTTATTATGCAGCTTTGAATTTCTTTACCCTTTGGACAGATGGGCACGCGCGCAGCATTTGCTGAGCTATTGAGGAGCTTACTAGAGACACATCAGGTACTTCGAGGATGGAAGACACCAACTGAATTCAAGGAGAATCTGATCCAGTTCGTCAAGAATTTGGGGCACCATTGGATGAAGACGAAAATCTTCTACGAAACGAACAGCTTTGGTCTCTTTGAAGTTTGTTATTTGTGAATTGATAGATTTTATGTACCGTTTCCTGTTTTGACTTTGTTATGCTGCCTATGAGATTCTTGCTTTGGGTTATTATAAAACTTTCTTTCCTTTATAATACAAAGGCTCCCCTCCTTGGTGATTTTATGTACCGTTTCCTGTTTTGACTTTGTTATGTACCGTTTCCTGTTTTCATATATGAACCAATTTTTATCAACATAGTGACACTGATACTTGATAAGTGTCAACTTAAAAGTTTTTTTCCTTGACTTGCTGCACGGTTTCTTCTGGCATGATTTCTCACGATTTGAAGTCTTGAGGCAATTGTAACTGATGAATTAAACTTTTGAAATAAAACATAATTCTTCAATACACATCCACATATACTGTCCCATAAATGTAACAGGAAAAAGGACACCACAATCAACAAATCAAAGGATACGGCAAATAATAACATAAATTCAAATTTAACTTTTAACTGTTAGTTTTTATCTTCTATATGGCATTGTCCATCTCCAATCTCAGAGATTATCTGCTTGATTTCATCCAGATTCTTGCAATTGCTCAATGCATTTAGAAGTATGTCAAAGATGACTTCATTTGGCTTAAGGCCATGATGCATCATCTTATCAACCATGCGCAGAGCCTCATTGATTCTTCCATTTTTACAGTAGCCGTTAATTAAGATACTATAACTGTGTTGGTTTGGCGCAATGCCTTTTGAAACCATCCTTTCTAACAGTTCTGTTGCTTTACCAAGACAAGATTCTAGGACATATCCTTGCAACAGTGAAGTGTAAATGATTACATTAGGTTTCTCCTCATTTTCCTCCATTAAACAGACCAGTTTCTCTGCTTCACAGGTCTGTCGATGCTTGCACAGGGAGTCTATTAATGTATTGAAAGCCACTACATTAGGTGAAATGCCCTGATTTACCATCTCACGAAAAACCCTAATTGCACGCAAGAAGTCCCCCTCTTTGCAGCAGCCTTTTAATAAGGTTGTGTATATATAGACATTTGCTTGAAGACTAGAATTAATCATTTCTTCGTATACAATAAATGCCTTGTCAATGTCACCAAGATTGCAAAACCCAAGAATGAGGTCATTGTAGGTATAGACATCTGGATCTACTCGTTTCGCAATCATTTCTTCAAACATCTTCAAAGCACTATGCATATAACCTTGGCAACACAGACTATGAATCAGAATGTTGTACGTAATAACATTCGGAATAAGTCCTTTTGCAACCATTTCATCAAACATTCTCAAAGCACTATTTGTGTCACCATGACTGCAAAGCCCATCAATAAGACTGTTGTAGGTATACAGATCAGCAATAACTCCATAGATAGACATTTCTTCAAACACCTTTTGTGCCGCAATTATATCCCCATTCTTGCAAAGGCCATCAATAAAACTGTTGTAGATATACAAATTAGCAACAACTCCATGGACTAACATTTCTTCGAACACCTTTTGGGCTGCAATAGCATCCCCGCCCTTGAAGAGGCCATGAATGAGACTATTATAGGTATACAAATCAGCAACAACTCCAAAAGAAGGCATTTGTTCAAACACCTTTTGTGCTGCAATTACATCCCCATTCTTACAAAGACCATCAATTAGTATGGTACAGCAGTTAACGTTAGGCATCACCCCTTCAGCAACCATTTCCTCGAACATCTTCGTAGCCACTGCAATCTTACCCTCTCTACAAAATCCACGGATCAGAGTGCCATAAGTTACAACATCAGGTTTAAAGCAACTCCCTTCTTTTGACATCAGATGAAACATCTCAAGCCCCATCCGAGTATGACCATTTCTGCAAAAAACATCCATAAGAGTACTGTAAATGATCAAATTAGGAGCACATCCCAATAGAGGCATTTTAGCAAGCACCTTAGCTGCATCCCGCATCTGCTTCCCCGTACAGAGCCCCCTAATAAGGGAGCCAAACATCATGGTATCGACGCCGCATCCTTCTCTCAACGACTGTCCAAGCACACAGAATCCGAGGTCCACTCGACCCATGCGACAGCAGCAATCGAGAACAAGGCCAAAGGTTTGGATTGTGAGAGAGACACCTGTGTCTCTGGTTCTCCTCAAGCGATTAAAGAGACCAAGTAAGGTAGTGAAGCGGCTGGGATGCTTGGTTTTGGCAATGGATTTGAAAAGGAGGTTGATGGTGAGGATGGATGGCGGGTGATTAGTGCCGGTAGAGAAGAGGCGATGAAAGAGAGACACGGCCTCCTCCAGCTGAAGGTTTCCGGCATGGCATCTCTCCTTCACTAACTTTTCCAGATGGCGAATCTTATTCATATCTTATCAATGGTTTGGCTGCCTCGGCATTGATAGAACAAACTAAGGCGTTGCAGTGGAGCAACTCCTCTGGCAAAGTGAGAGAAGAAAGAGAGGTGGGAACTGAAATTGTAACTGGGTAAGAACTCGAAACTTAATTCTATGTCCATTAAGCTCGGCCCATGAACCCTAGGCCCAAATGGATCATAGCTCAAGCATGAAGCACAATATTCATCTTTATTGCCTAATATAAAAAATGAACAGAAATGATAACTGCCATCGACAGATTTACCATCGCAAGCCATCGCTGAACAAAAATATCTGTGTCTGTTGTAAATGTTCAGTTTAATAACAAAATGTGTTCATTTAATGATCACAAGTGTTCAGTTAAATGCATCAATTTATGGTTTAATATAAAATTGCGCGTCAGTTTTGAGAGAGGCGCCCCAGGGGTATAGTCGGAAAAAATTTAATTTGAACCGGACCGGTTCATGACCCCTTCTAATTTTTTCATGTGTTTTGTGTCCGGTTCGTGACCCCTTCGCTCACCTATTAAAAAAACCGAAAAGTGGTACTGAACATTTATATCTAATAACCTGAATATTTGTATTACTACACTGAACATTTGTTCTTACTAAACTGAACATTTATACTTATTCAATAAACATTTTTGCTTATAGCATTAGTATTTTTTTATTGCAACTAACTGAACATTTGTACTCACCCAACTGAACATTTGTACTTTCTAAACTAAACATTTATACTTAATAAAATGAACATTTTTGCTTATAACACTTATATTTTTTATTGCAACTAACTGAACATTTATATTCAAAATAACGGAACATTTGTACTTATCTAATTGAACATTTAGATATGAAATAAAATTGCGCTGGGTGAGAGACCATCGCGCCTCAGCGATGGCGCGCGATGGCAATTTGTGCCGATGGCACTAATCAATTTCCAAAAATGAAGGCGGTAACTGTGGATTCTGGCTTTCTTTAACAGAAAGTGGTAGGAGTTTTACCCAATGTTTTGAATACCCATCAAGCATTGGAGGTCAATTGACCCCATTGATTTATGAAAAATAATATTACATTTAAAAGTTTACACTTGCAAAATAAAAAGATTTTGTAGACATACAATATTTAAATCCCATAAATATTCATAATATATTCCACTAGTGAACCACATATTAGGTTTGGAAAATTTATTCATGTTTGAAAAAAAAAATTATATAACGGATATATATTTGACTGCCACAAATATTAATTTTTATCTTCTCGAGTATTTTATGAAATTTCAATTTTGGTAATTATTAGCACATGCATATTTTTATGAATGAATTTTATCATATATGTTCACAAAATCTAATTTTTTTTTCAGACGTTTATGCTTAATACTTATTGATTTAACTTGAATATGTAACTTTATAATCTATTTTGTCAATATATAGATTTTTTGTTTTTTTTATTAGATATGACAAAAAATTAAGATATAATCAATAAGCATAATAACTTTTGATCAATCGATTTAGTTTGTTTATAACATTCAGCTATGATGATTTCAAAGGATGAGACTTTAAATAATTCAATTAGATGCTAAAAATCTATTATATAAGTTGTAATTTTTATTAAATTGTTTTATATTTTGAGTCATAATATTTTTTTTCAGTAGAGTCTTTAGTACTTTATTGAAATAACGTGGAGTAAAATATCTCCATCAATTGATAATGTCTAAATTATCAATTGCACGATTAGAAGGACACTAATAATCCGAATAGTCATGGATGAGTTTTCCAAGGATAATTGGATCCATTATTAGTCATATTGAATGGTTTAGATTTAGTCTAGATATAAAAACTCGTCCAAGATAGAAAATTTTGTAATATATATATAGTATAAATTTATTTAATTTCTTATAATATTAATACTAAAAATTATTAAACTCCATTGTCAAATTTTCTAGCTCCGCCACTGCTTTCAGGAAAAAAAAAATGAAGGCAGTGGGCACATCTCGTATTCGGACTTCAGGTGTCTGTTCTCTTTAGCTTTTAAATTTTTTTTGTCGTTTTTTTTTTTTTGAACAAAAATGGAAGTCAACTTAGTCAAGCCTCCATCTTCAATTAAAAAAAGTTTTTAACAAGTAGCTAAAGAATAAAAGAAAAGAAAGTTTTAAAAGGAAAAGATTACATGTTGAAAGCTAAGTAATTAAAACGATAAAGAGGAAATTAAACTGCTTGGTGGTAATAGAAAACAGGGATTGAGGATTATGCATTCTAAAACTTACAGCTTGAAAAACCAAGTCTTCGGGTAGATGAACTCTGATGAAACGAGAACACCTTTCTCTCATCTCTCCATGCTACAAAGGCCAAAGTTGCCAAGAAATATTTTTTGTGTATTAGAAATTGAGACGACTGTGATGAAATTAGTCGGGCCATCCAGCAGAACCCTGGTTATCACCTTTAAAAGGTGAGGCTGCGTTAACCATTGCTTGAATTGCTTCTTGGGGGGGAAAAAATGTAATCACAGAAGATATAATTTGTTGTTTCTTCATTTGATTTATACAGAACACACCGATGAGGTCATTTTCAGCCCCTCTTTTTTAGATTATACATAATGGCCAAATTATATTACCTTCCGTAATGCTTCAATAAAAGAAGAATTTATAAAGATAATGGTTTCTGTAAACCAGCATAGCTCACTCCCCTTTAAGACACAAATAAGATATTCTTTATATCAATATCAATCTCTCGTAGACAAGGACTAGACAAGATCAACTTCAAAGACTTCTATAAATTGGAAACATTTACGAGACTGCATTTGGTCAATAATATTCCATAAGACCTAAGTGTCTAGATATAAATATATTTTTATAATGCTCATCTATATTGTATACACGTCCAATATTAAAGGTAGCCTAAACTCGTTTCCTTTTTTCTACTTACCTCCTGTATAAAATTTTATTTTTCATTAATTATTTGTATTTATTATTGCAGAATTGTCATATATCAAATACCTAAATTTTATTACAATAGTGATGAATTTGTGCAACTGCACATACCAGGCGTCTAACAATTAATCCCAACTGAGAAATACAAATAATACGAAAATTTCAGATTTGTAATATGCAAGATCAAGGATATACATTTTTTAGTTTTGGATTTGTCTGGGTTCTCAGTTCGGTGCACTTGCTATTATGGTTCTCGGTGTGGTACATTTGATATTCATGGTCCATCAAGCCCTGCAAATTTAGACAAAGTAAATGACCTTTGCATGTTTCAATTTTCTAACAAGTGAGAGGAGAGCTAAAATTCTACAGAAAAGAAAAGGAAAGCAGAATTATTTAAGTAATTAAGTTGAACTTACTAAAAATTGACTTATAATTGGCAAGGGTTTAAATAAGGCCTCAATAAATTACCTGTCGGGAAAGAAAACTGGGACAGTAGGAGCTCTAAAAATCAACTTCATTGAGAAAATTTAGAACAAGGAGAGAAGGGACAAAATAAGCACAAAGAATAATGAGAAATTACTTAAAGAAAATGCACAACCATTCTCTTCAGTCCTGAACTGGAATGAAAATTTTGATTCATTTATATTTCTTTTCTCACGGAAAAAGGGACAAAACAAGCAAGATGTAACTTTTAATATATGAACAATTTGTATTAACATAATGACACTGATACTTGTTAAGTGTCAACTTTAAAACGTTTTTCCTTGAATTGCTGCACGTTTTCTTCAGGCATGAGTTCTCAAGATTTGAAATCTCGAGGCAATTGTAACTGATGAATTAAACTTTTGAAATAAAACATAATTCTTCAATACACATCCACATATACTGTGTCCCGTAAAAGTAACAAAAAGAAGGACACCACAATCAACAGAATCAAAGGGTACTAGTTTTTATCTTCGAAATGGCATTGTCCATCTCGCATCTCAGAGATTATCTGCTTGACTTCATCCGGATTCTTCCAATTGCTCAATGCATTTAGAAGTATGTCAAAGATGACTTCATTTGGCTTAAGGCCATGATGCATCATCTTATCGACCATGCGCAGAGCCTCATTGATTCTGCCATTTTTACAGTAGCCGTTAATTAAGATACTATAACTGTGTTGGTTTGGCTCAATGTGTTTTGAAGCCATCCTTTCTAACAATTCTGTTGCTTCAGTAAGACGAGATTCTAGGACATATCCTTGCAATAGTGCAGTGTAGGTGATTACATCAGGTTTCTCCCCATTTTCCTCCATTAAACAGACCAGCTTCTCTGCTTCACAGGTCTGTCGCTGCTTGCACAGGGAGTCTATTAATGCAGTGAAAGTAACTACATTAGGTGAACTGCCTTGATTTACCATCTCACGGAAAACCCGGATTGCACATTTCCACTCACCTATCACAGAAAGACCATGAATTAGACAAGTGTATGTGCGAACATTGGGCGCCACCCCTCTTTTTATCATCTCCTGAACCAGCTCTGATGCACGCAAGAAGTCCCCCTCTTTGCAGCAGCCTTTTAATAAGGTTGTGTATATATAGACATTTGCTTGAACACTAGAATTAATCATTTCTTCATATACAACAAATGCCTTGTCAATGTCACCAACATTGCAGAACCCCAGAATGAGGTCATTGTAGGTATAGACATCTGGAACTACTCGTCTAGCAATCATTTCTTCAAACATCTTCAAAGCACTATTCATATTACCTTGCCAACACAGACTATGAATGAGAATGTTGTAGGTAATCACATCAGGACCAAGTCCCTCTGCAACCATTTTATTAAACATTCTGAAAGCACTATTTGTGTCACCATGACTGCAAAGGCCAGCAATAAAATTGGTGTAGGTATACAAATCAGCAACAACTCCATGGACTGACATTTCTTCGAACACTTATTGGGCTGCAATAACATCCCCGCTCTTGCAAAGGCCATCAATGAGACTGTTGTAGGTATACAAATCAGCAACAACTCCAAAAGAAGGCATTTGTTCAAACACCTTTTGTGCTGCAATTACATCCCCATTCTTACAAAGACCATCAATTAGTATGGTACAGCAGTTGACGTTAGGCATCACCCCTTTAGCAACCATTTCCTCAAACATCTTCATGGCCACTGCAATCTTACCCTCTCTACAAAATCCATGGATGAGAGTGCCATACGTTACAACATTAGGTTTAAAGCAACTCCCTTCTTTTGACATCAGACGAAACAGCTCGAGCCCCATCCTAGTATTGCCATTTCTGCAACAGCCATCCATAAGAGTATTGTAAATGATCAAATGAGGAGCACATCCCAATAGAGGCATTTTAGCAAGCACCTTAGCTGCATCCCGCATCTGCTTTCCCATACAAAGCCCCCTAATAAGGGCACCAAACATGATGGTACTGGCACCACATCCTGCTCTCAGTGATTGGCCAAGAACGCAGAACCCGAGGTCCACTCGATGCACGCGACAACAGCAATCGAGGACAAGGCCAAAGGTTCGAATTGTGGGAGAGACACCTATGTCTCTACTTCTTCTCAAGCGATTAAAGAGACTAAATACGGTCGAGTAGCGATTGGGATGCTTGGTTCTGGCAATGGATTTGAGGAGGTGGTTGATTGCGACGATGGATGGCGGGTGATGAGTGTCCGGAGAGAGGAGGCGATGAAAGAGAGACACGGCCTCCTCCAGCTGAAGGTTTCCTGCAAGGCATCTCTCCTTCACTAGCTTTTCCAGATGGCCAGTCTTATTCATATCAATGGTTTGGCTGCCTCGGCATTGATGAAATGAAACCAAGTGGTTGCAGTAAAGCAACTCCCTGGTAATTGGTAATTAAATCAGGTAATGTAAAGTGGGAGAAAGATGAAATGAGACTATGAGAGGTGGGAATTAAAAATGCAATTGGGTAAGAACATGGACGTAACTCTGAAGTCCATTAAGCTCAGCCCATTAATTCTAGGCCCAAGTTGACCTTAGCAAATAGCAATGAAGGCACTCAAGGCAGTGAGCACATCTTTATCTTCAGAATTCAGCTGTCTTAAACTGTTTAGTTTAGAATTCAATTAAGTGAGTGTGTTTGGATAAGTAGTTCTGTCGCTTTGCAATTTTGTAGGTTTTATTACAGCGATAAAAAGTTTTAATCTGGTAGTAATTGTAATATGTTGTGCTGATAAATAGCAGCTGATATTTCAATGTGGGTTTTGCTTTTAGTTGTCTATAATCCTCTTTGTTTCTAATTAAAAAAAGGAAAACATATTGACTACCAGCAGCAGAAAATGCTTGTAAAAACTGTTGATGACTCTGTAAAGTTCTGGTAATTATCATAAAAATATAACTATAACATTTTTATTATAATGCCAGAAAGGTGCTTGAGAGTTGACCACAGAGAGAGAGAGAGAGAGAGAGAGAAGAGTAGACCACAAACACAGAAATTAAAATGTCCTTGTCCAATTATAAAGTGTCTCACAAACATCCACTGTCAACAAATGGTAAAGAACATATAATTAAATAGGTTCAGGTATTATGCTAATACCTTTTCCAAAAAAAACTGTGCAAATGCAACCCTAAAATACCACAACACCAGACATAAATCAGATAATGAATGTAATTAAGGTGGGTGCCAACTAAAAGCAGAGTGAAGCCAGGAACAGCACAATGCCGACACCAACTGAAAATTTGGTCGAAGCAGCTCCATTCTTGTTGGGAGTTGGTGCAGGAGTGGCAGTGGCGGTGGCGCTACTGGATTCGTCACCTGAGGCGGGAGCTGGGGCCACTGCAGGAGCCATGGAAGGGGCAGCAGAGGAGGCCTTTTGGACATTAATTTCGACCTGTAAGTAATTAAACGGAATAATAAATTATTTTGCTTTATCAAATATTCAAATTTAAATTTGCAAATGCAAGGTGAGGCATTTGAGTTTTAACCAAAGTAATTAATATAGTCTACATAAGTCTCAATTACCTTCAGTGTATGGATTACGAAAAAAAACTTTAATTTGCTAACACGTGAGGAGAAGTTCTAAGACCATTTAGGAAAAAAGAAAGATTGTCGTTTACAATTAAATGTCTGAAACAATTAATATTAATTAGCATTACCTTTTGGCCAGCAGCACAGTGTCCAGGAAAACCGCAGAGGAAGTAGTGGGGGCCGGCAGTCTTGAGGGGAACCGAATCGTTGCCAGTGGCATAAGTGGCAATGGGTGATGCCGCATTGCATGATTGGTAGTCAGCCTTGCTCACCTCCAGCAAGTTGTGGAAGTTCTTGTTGTATGTGAACACTGCATTTAGTTAGAGATATCATCATTATAAAAGCAAGGTGATAGAAAGGCAAAAAAAAGACAAAAACAATGATAACAATAGGCAATTTTTTGAACTGGTCTAGAACAACATTATTCTGCTTAGAATCACACTAGCCAAAACATTATTTAAACTTGGAGCCAAGAACAATTTAATTTGTGCACTTTTACTCCCATTTGAGACAGTTTAGTGAAAAGTCAAGTTACCTTAGAAGCACCAAAAGTTCATTAATTGTGTATATATTGGAAGCTCAGAACAAAATTACCAAATTGCTGCTCTAAATTCAGAACTAAGTTCAGAAATAGGTGAGCCATGATTAGATAAAATTTCAGATTCTGCAAATTTCAAATTACAGGACAATTCATGATTAATCAAAAGCCAGGTATAATTGGGAAGAAAACATATTTAGGTTCTAGACCTTTGGGGCCAAACAAGAGGGGAACAGAAACTGATATAAAAGGCAAAAAAAAAAAAAAAATGAATTGCTGTAACGTAAACTGGACATCTGGAAAAACCAGCACCTTTCACAATTCACGTTCAATTTCAACAAAAGCACATTTTATCTTTTCAAAAAGTAGCTTTTATTACGCAACGCCTGCAGAACCTTAAAGCCATAATGAATTACCCAAAATTAAAATAATTTCTCCAACCATATAATAACTTTCTATTTAATCTGTTTAGTGTACCACCAATTTCTAATAGAAGGAAGGAAAAAAAAAAAATGCTCCAACTAAACTAGAGAAGTCATGCAGGTTACAACTGAACACCTCACAGAGAAAATGATAAATGATGAGCAGAGTGCGTTGGACCTCTTGTGAACTTAGTAATTTGAAATTATCAGAATTGGTAACAAGTATAAAATGATGAGCAGAGTAATTTGAAATTATCAGAATTGGTAACAAGTCATGCAGAGAATATGATAAATGATGTGCAGAGTACGTTGGACCTCACAGAGAATATGATAAATGATGAGCAGAGTACGTTGGACCTCTTGTGAATTGGTATCATTTGATATAAAATTTCTAGCTCACTTGATATATTTACAACCATATTTCAAGTCCAGATAGAATTGGTAACAAGTAATTTGAAATTATCAGAAAACTTCCACATCCTGACATTATTTTAAGAAATAGATGTTCAGTTTATACGTTAAGAAGTTTATCTTCTCTAAGTAGGAGTAGGAAATATCTTGACACGGACTGACAAATTTTTATTATGTCATTAAGTATTATTCCTTTTTTTTATTTTTTATTCCCTACTGCTTTAGAAAAATCATTTATTCTTCTCTTTTATTTTTGTTATAATTCCATAATGGTTCAAAAATCATTTAATTTATTCTTTTTAATTTATTTTTTCCTTCCCAAATGGTTCAATAAAAGAAAGAATTTACAAGGATGAGTGGTTTCTGTCAACCAGCATATATAGGACACTCCCCTTTAAGACAAAAATAAGATACTCTTTATATCACTATCAATCTCTACATGCACTATAGTTGATCATATTCGATGATTTCCAATTTTTCATATATGTAGTAATTTATAGTTGACTGCATTAGGTCAATAATCCATATTAAATTAGTCCTCTGAAATGCCTATATATAAATAATATACTTTTATAATGCTCATCTATATTGTTTACACTATCTTTTTTTGAAGGCCTATTGTTTACACTATCAAAGACTAAAGGTAGTCTAAACTCGTTTCCTTTTTCTACTGACCAGTATAATCTCTATCTCTACTACTTATAAATGAACGCATACGAAGGGTGTAAACAATTTATATAAAAGAAATAAACATATCATATAAAAAAGTGTTAAACAATTCTTATATCAATTATGGACGATTGATTTGTGTAATTTGATTTGATCAGTGGTCTAGATTAAGGTCAGACTTTTTATAGAAAAAATTAAGTTACTACCAAATTAGCTATTTATTTAAAAGGAAAGACTAAATTATTGATTTTACCGTATCTTTACTGTCTAACATGTAAAGTTTTATATGAAATAAAAATAATATCAAAATTTTATTTTTTTTATTTACCCGCATATTGAGGCATCTTTTGCTAGTCTATTACTAAAAAAATCTTATAACAGATTTTCTTTCACCATGCATCAACCTTTGCCACCAACCCAATATTCACTGGATTGGACCACATAAAGCAAGAACGCAAGCTGTGTGTAAATTAGTGAAGGGTCCCGTATCTTTTGAGAAATTATCTTTTTTAAATGCTTACAAATAAAAGAACGTGGAAGAAGATAATATGGTACAATGGAAAGGTGTGAGAAAGTAGCAACAAAAAGAAAAAGGTACAGCCAGCTAAGTTTGTCTTGAAAAGAGATGAGCAGGAATGGACAATAGCAATAGGAAGAGAAAAGATGCACATGCATGTGAGTCTATTTTTTGGTACCTAACTTACATCTTATATTTTACAAGCTTCAATTCGGAAAGCTTATCTAGATATTAGCTATTTTTGCCTACTGGCTTTTACTTTCAAAAAGAAAAAAAAAATATTAGCTATTTTCTATCATATGGCTTTGGATTATACCTTCCTGACTTCCTCAGGATCTAACAACTGCTTTCTTCTTAAAAGGTGTGATAAGTTGATTAAAAGTGCCTAGTTAATTTAATTCTTCTACAACGGTAATTCCAAGTTCCTAGTCATTGACTGAGGTTATTGCCAAAAGGACGTAATAAAGTAATAAATTTGACTGAAAACAAACAACAAGAGGTCATAAAATTATTAATTGAAATATGGACGGGCTTAATTACTAATTTGGAATAGCTACTGAAAAATATTTTCTTAAAAAAAATTATAAAAGAGGCTTTCAGTGATTGATTAAATTTTTTTTAGCTATGAGCCTATGAAAGAGTTAATTTTTTTTCTATGTGCAAGAGTACATAGACTTTTGTTATAGAGAGAAAATGGAAACATAGTAAATTAAAAAGCTGAAAGTTACTATTTAATATTTATCAATATCGTCGGAGAAAAAATAAACTGACTTGGGGTTCCACGAAGCTGGATAGCACCAGCTTGGAGCTGGAGGTGGAGGGGCATTCAGTTTGTCCCAAACAAAAGAATTCTCAGACTGGCAATCTTGTACTCATGCACTGTTTCACTTCACTTGTGGCATAAGTATATTTCTTTTTTTCTTCTCTGACATCTTTTTGGAAAAATATTTTCCGGGCATGTTACAAAAGGAATGGACAAATATGTCTACAAATGAATATATATAATTTATTATAAACTAACAGCATATTTCACCAAATGACACCGTGAAGTAAATTTGTCAAGGCAAAAGGTTTAAAGTTATAAAGGCATCCTTATATTATTAGTATAATTATTGCGTTAATATTCTTATAATTATAATTATATTTTATTTATATACATGTAAATTCTTATTCATTAAGATCCGCAAAGTACAATATACAAGTGATAAATGGGCACCCACTACCCAGCATAAGATTATGGACACGTAGCTACTAGCTAGTAATAAATGGGATAGCACAGGAGGTACAAGTGTTCACACAAGTCACAAGCTAGATATTCCTGATTGCATTAAGCATGTACAATTAACTTGACTAATAAGATGAAAGAAAAAGGTGAAGCAGTCTGTGACTCAGTGTACGAAGACCTGGTGTTTGGAGAATATACCTATTGCTAAAAGAGACTTTGGTCCACTTAGTCCCATAAAAGTAGACCGTGATTATTTATTGGAGTGATAACTGTGCCACTTTTTCCGTGTCTCCCGGATTTTACGAGAAATAGTAATCATGTCTTTTCTTATATAAAGAAAATACATTAATTATTAAAATATAAATATGCCTAATTGCCCATTTAAAAGTACACATATTTCAAATGTTGTCCAAATGCATTTATTTATAAAATGTAAACAGACTAGTTCATTTTTTTTTTCGTAATTTGGAATTTATAGATATTTAATTATCTAGGCTACCTTTTGACTGCCTAAATTTCGGATAATTTTGTTATCTTTCGAAATAAACTAATTTGCGCCGTTACTTTCACACAATTTATACAGGTAAGATAATTGTTCAGTGTGATGTACCGTAACTTTTTAAAATAATTTAAGTAAAATAGTGCCAATTCACTTAAGCTAGATCTATTACGAATGATGATCGGTATCTTCTTTTATAGAAAAAACACACACTTGAATCTTAAAAAAAAAATAATAAATATAAAAAGAAGATACCTAAGAACGCAAAAATTTCAAATTGAATTACAGCTCAAAAGACCAAATAAATTAAGTCAATTCCTTTTTTTTGTCCCCGAAAGTTATGTTTTCATCACAAAGTTTTGGGGATAAATTATATATAACTTTAGAATTTACTTAAAAAACTATAGGACTATATTGAAACAAGATTTAAAAAGTTGTCCTAAAAGAAAAAACTTTAAAAAAATTACTGAATAATTATGCAATGGTATTATCAAAAAGCAACAGTTTTGCAACCTTTCACTTCGGCTTAATTACATATATAAAAATCAGCTTTCTCAAAGAACATCATATATTTCATTATCACTCTAAACTTAAATATTGACTATATATCAACCTTTCCTATGTTTGATTTTAGAATAAAATTTGAATGATTTCTCATGCTAAAAGATTTTGCATTCATCCAAAAATGGTATGCAATGAATTTAAACAGATAGAAGATCAAACTTACAGGCGAAGTCGCCGGCATGAAATTTATTTTTGGAAGCCCAAAGACCATAGTTGACATTGCCAATAGTGGTCCAGCCGGCCGAGTCGCCAACCTTGTAAACCGCTCCAGTCGAGGTCCCGACCAAGCCTAGAAGCACCACCAAAGCCACCAGCATGTCCATTCTCTCCATTGTACTTGGTAAGGTGGTACAAAGAAGAAATAGCAACTGAGAGAGAGAGAGAAGGGAAGAGACTAGGGTGGTCCTTTTGTTTTTCTTCTATGGGTCTCTTTATGTTTGTTGAGAAAGTGTGGAAGGGGACATGAGGTGTATAAAAACTGTGTTATTTTGGGAGTAATTACAATATTGCCCTCAGGCGCGTCAATTATCTATTAGCTGGTATGATTGTCAAGAGAAATGTATTTGCCCGTATCTTGTGAAAAAAAAAAATGACAGTTGATTTAGTCGATTTGATTAAATCTGTAATATAGTGTAAAGTGGATTCATTATTGATCATCATTCTCTATTTTTGGTAAAAATATGTTGAGGGTCATTTTTCTTTCACTCAGTTGTACGAGGATATGGAAAAGCATAGCTCTAGAAAGTTCTTTTGTTTTCTTTATTTGGTACGGTAGAAAGTCAAATTTAGAAAGTAGGAAACTGTAAATGACTATGATATACTGTAGAAAAATCCCCATCTTTTGTCCCCATCTTTTATGTGGCGTTTGATATTCAAATACCACAAAACCATAAAAGCTGGGTGTAAATATGATTAATGCAATTCAAAATTTGATTAGTAATCAAATGAGCTCAAATTCCCAGAAATAAAAAACATACAGTATAAAAAGTAGAAAGATTAGCAACTTATAGACCTATGTAAGCATATTATTGCTATTTTGATATTATGAAATAAATAAGAAAAAAAACTTCAAATACCAGAAAACAGCAATATACTTAACCAAAGAGTTCCAATATTACACACGGATTAAATAAAAAAATATAACTAGTGTTATAAATAGGCGAATACAAGAGTCTAGGTAAAATTAAGAGCTATTATAAATTATAAAAGTAGATAACATATTGGGTTATGAACATATCGATCGAGGTATGAAAATGTCTTGGAGATGTCGCGGTAGCTTAGCTAACTATATTTTTCCAATAGTATTTTTCGATCAAGCAAAATGTCGGACAAGTAGAGAAGAAGCACTCTAGTACCAATCTATTTTTTTTTTAAATGCTAAAAATGTACTAATTATAGAGTGATTAAATTTATACCGTAAAGCTTCGGGAGCAAGTGACGAGTATCGTTTAAGAAAGATGACGGCATTTCGAAAAATTTATGCCGGGAAGATCGATTATGGAGGCCATTTTGGTTTCAAAAAAGTAAAATACGTACATATACATTGGACTATAGTCTAAATACCCGAATTTTTTGTTCCAAAAAACATACATGTCATATATGCGCTCAAATTTATGCATCGATAAATTCATGTGCGTGTTAATGTGCCTTTCATTCATAACACGTAATTAGCAAATGATGTTCTTTATTTCTTTTTTGGAAAAGAAAGTTTTGAAATAAGATATCATGAACACATATTTATTGTTAAAATGTAAACGCATAAAAATGATGGAACATGGAGAGGGGTTTTTTTGGGAAGATGGAAAAACCCAAAATTTGTTAACTAATAACTGACTCACATTAATTCAGTGTTGCAATTAAGAGAGCAATAAATAACTCATGGCTACAAACTTTTAATGCAAAAAGAACTAATTAAAATAGGAATAAACAACTCGTGAAAATTTAGGATTATGACAATTTCAGCTTGAAAGGTGACAGAGCACTGCATCCTCTGTGTGCAGACTGCAGACACGTATTAAAATTAATGGCCTGCTTTAAATAAAACACAAAAGGAGAAGAGAGAGACAGAAAGTGGAGACTAACCAAATTAAAATTGTAAGGTGAGATAAATTTTCCCAAAAACAATAGTGAAAAAAAAAAAAACAAAAGAAAAATTGGACCACCCTTCTTTTGGGATGTAAAATACAGTATTTTTTTATAAGAGCTGAAAGCCTAAAATGCCACTGTTTAATTTGTTAGTAGTGCTGCTTGTTTGTTGTTATATGTATCTTTAATAATTGGTTATACGTGCTTCTATTGTGTGATACTTATAACTAACTAGTAATATTGAAAACAAAAATAATTAACTATATGTCTATATCACAACTATATCCAATACGAGTACTTCTAATAGACTAATATTAATCTCCTATTACTGAAAAAAAACAGCAACTTGCAACCCACTATAACATAAGCATATCTCTGATTTTTCTAGCGCAATTAAGGATAACTCTTCTGTACGATATAATTAATTAACTGAATTGGTTTTAAGAACTAGCTGTTATACCAGTGATCGTAAAGAACAATGAACCTTTACTAGAGGTTGCGGGTTCGAAATTCAGACTGGGGTCATTTGTGATATTTAATTTCAAAATAAATTGAAAGACTTGACCTATCTTAACTTTAAAAACTGAATTGGATTTGATTTTTCCATTTTATGAAAAATAATTTTGAAACGATGCGGTCAAATTATACACGTGTGATGGTTGGTAACAAGTTGAGCTCGAACGAGCTAATTCTGGCTCAAGTTTGTAACTGTTTGTTTGAAGTTACATAAAGTTATGTTGAATCGAACACAAATCAAAATCGAGTTCAACACGACTCGTTTATTCTGGCACAACTGCAAATTAATTGATCATTATTACTTGTTTACATTTATTTACTTACTAATATTTTAGTCATTATTATATAATATAAACTTGAAGAATATAAATATATTATGTATCAAATTTAGTACGTACTAAATACTATAAACTATATAACAAATATCAAGCTGTTTCGGGTTGAACTTGAGTGAGCCAAATAAAATTGAATTCTAAATCGAACGAGTTTAATTCGTAGTAAAATTGAATTATAAATCAAAACTATTTCGAGCAAGTCACTAACTTTTTTGCCGGCCCTACACGTGCCGTCAAATAGAAGCAGTAGATCATTAGAATTAATCACGACATAAAAATAAAAATAATACTGATAATTAGTTACCCTCAATGAACCAAAAATTATTTAAAAAAAAAAGTTTTCTTGTCCAGAATTGGTAATAATGGGAACAACTACATTCTCTCATGGATGCAAAATGGAAGAAAAAGACGGAATCGGCCAGTTGGCAGTTGCTAGCTCCAATCCAAGCTTGGTAATTAGGCCAGTTGGTAGAGAGATCAGAAATGAGTTATGAGAAAGAAGCTTAGCTTGATAGACAGACAGAGAAAGAGGCGCAGGAGATGAAGACATATGAGGTTTGAAATGCCACATGCAGATGCACAAACGGACACTGTTCGGCCAACCTCACAACCTGTCATCCATCCATCAATCATCACTTCTGTTACTTTTTCTACTCTGTCAAAAAAAAAATCTATTCTAATTTTGTAAATAAATTAACAACAGAACGAATTCATTCCAAGTTTTGAGGTTTGTACATTGAAAGAAAATAGAGAGATTTGAAATACAGTAAAATAGTAACAAACACATACGTTTTGATGTCATTGGAAGTACATTGGTCAAAAATAGGCAGCAATAATTGTTGTTATTTATTTACAAAATCAGAATCGGCAAAAAAAAATTGTGAAAAATGGTGCTGTGCAACTTTTTTTTTAAAAAAATAATAAAAGAGGAGTCAAGTTTCCTAACTAATTTTAAAACTAAATGTATTTGAAGGTCCTCCAGTCGGATATTAAACTTATGTAACTGGTAAAAAGAATTATGAATGGAAGTGTAATTCTGAAAAAAAAAAAAAATTTGAATTATCATTACGCATTTTTACCTGAGTTTATTAGAAACATGCAAGCAAAAAGATTTTAGAAGTCTTTTTTTTTTTTGGTTCGATCATGTTCAAATGTCCATTACCTCTGCACAATTTATATTGAAAAGAAATTCAGAAGAAAATTTGTTATTTTCCAAAAATAGAAAAAGAAGAAAGAAGAAAGAAATTTTTCATGTCAGTGGTTCCGAACAAAATTTGGTTCCGACACATTTGTGATAGAGAATCCAGATATTGGTTGTGGGAATTGATTCTTTCTGTTTAGAATTCCAATTGGAAGTTTCTTAGCTGATCAGTAGCCAGAGCAGATCATTAGTGAATAGTGAACAACCAAAGTTGGCATGAAATGGCTTGAATTTTGTTTCTTTTTTTAAAAGTAAAACAATAAAGAAAAAAAAAACTTTTGCATTTAGGTTTCAGTTTCACTGTTGTGGTGCAGGGCAGCTCAAATGATTGGGCCTTTACACGTTGTATCATGCAACCACCATTCATGTACTTTTTGCTTGTTTCTATTTACCTACATTGTGGTGTTCTCTGTATAAATATCCTAGTTAGAAATTTTGATTCATCTGCGTTCGAAACAGTCAATTCAATTTCACTTTTATGTTCGACATGAAATCAGAATATATAAAATATGTGAAGCAGAAAGAAAGTTTGAATGTAGTTTTTCTCTTTTTTGTCCGTGTAATATTCCGCCTAGCCACATACAACATACACAAATACATGTCTTGATAATTTATCAAATTACATCAAGATTTATTACTAATCATACTTAAAATATCCAACAATATATGAAGATTAACCTTGAATATTGTAGGTTTATCCTTTTAATTCTAAAGCTTAGATTAACGTTGTAGTCTTTGTAGCTAATTCATAAACCATAATCATGCCATGCACACAAACAAAAGCCCAGACGGCCAGACGTATAAAGACCCAAAATGAATTTCAAGCTAATATTTTCCCAAAATTGTGCTACTCCAATTTCTTAAATATCGGCCCAATTAAACCCAATAGGCTGAAACCTCCTTACCCAAACTTTCGGGCCGGGTTGTGAATTTAGAATTCGGATGCATGCGTCACGTGAATAGCACGTGCGGACTTCTGGAATTCTTTCTTTGTTCCCGCTCGGAATTCTTATCCAGATTCTCTCTCCACAAAACCTCTCGCTCTCTCTCTCTCTCTCTACTCTCCACTCTCCACGATTCGGATTCAGATTCGATATCGGGTCCCAATGGCTGCGCTTCAGCCCTTTTCGCCCGCTTCCGCTCATCCTCGCCTCTCCATCTCTCGACCCCATCGATTAGGTCTTGATTTCTCCACTTTTGTAATGTTTTTTTTTCTGTTTGTGCTTATTTGTGCATTTTCATCTAATTAAACTTGTAGTTATTTTGTTAAAAATTGAGATAATTGCACATGCATTGTTGTTTCCTTGCGAAATAGTTCTGATTTTTTATGAAATTGAGCTGTGTGGAATCTAACCTAGTATCTATTTCACTGACAGGATGCCAGTACATTGTAAATAATTCAATCTCAAGGTGCTCCTTTTCCAACTATGCTAGAATGCAAGAGGGAGGAGGAAAGATTGCATTCTTTTATAGTCCTTCGCTAATTGAAATAACTCAGAAGAGGCAAGTGTTTTTTTTTTTTTTTTATCTATACAGTTTATTAAATTTTGTAACTCAATATGGTTTTCACGTTTTTGTTCTTGTTTTCTTATTAGAGGAGTTGTCACACATGCTACTATTGAAGAAATCCAAGCTGAGAAATCAATAGTTGAAGGCAGTGCTGTAAGTGCAATTTATTTCTCTAAATTGTTCACGTTCATTTTTGGTATTTAAGTTTCATATTTGGCAAGGTAAATTTACTAATTGTTGATTTTTGTTCCAACAGAAAGAAAAGATGGACAAAGCTATTGAAGCAGTTGAAGCCAGTTTCAATACAGTTAGAACGGGACGATCAAATCCAGCCATGCTTGATCGAATTGAGGTACGGATGGGATAATTGACATTCAATTTCTTTTGCTTATCTGGAAATAGCTTCGAAATAACACTCAATTTTGTGTTAGAAATTGACACTTTTTCACCTAACTACGTTATTTTCTTTTTTTTTTTATTCTACGGACAAATCAAACTAAAAAGAAACTGTAAAGTATAAATCAAGTTCTTCTTTTATGATTGGACTATTGAGGATGATCGAATTTAGTAATTTGGTGGTTTGTAAACCCGTAAGTTTAGCACTTGAATCTCAATTAAATCTTGCAAAAAAAAAAAATTCCAACATCCTTTGGAATTTATTTATAGCTAAGTATCCTAAAATATTATTCTATTTCCTACACACTATCTAAAATCATTGCGATTCACGTCATAAAGTATTCTTGGATGAAACATTCAATTTATTCGACTACGTATACTCAAAAGAAAAATTGCTGACTATATACCTGCCCAACTTAAAAAAAAATTAAATGTAGAAATTCTCAAATTCCTAAATCAAAGTTGCATTTTGTTAATTTTATTTGACACTGCCCCAATAATGGGCTTCGATCTGGCAAGCTAGCTGAAACAATACCATTTGAGACAAGTCATACTTTCAGGTTTCAGATGCCAAAAAAATTGCCTTTGGACCCTATTAAATTTATCTACAAATCCATGGTGTGGCTTGGCTCCAGATAATTTTGGGTCTTGAACACAAGTAAAGAAACTTTTGGTGTTATTTTCAAGTACCGTAAAATTTTTGGAGTAATTTGCAAAAGCTCATTATGTTTATTTTTCAGCACTGTTGCTAGATTATTTTTTTTTGTATTTTTCCCATCTCTTAGTCTGACTAACTGCTGTGAACCTTGGTACACTTTTTATAGGTAGAATACTATGGAACTCCAGTGGGCTTGAATACCATTGCTCAGATAAGCACTCCAGATGGAAGCTCCCTCCTTATCCAGCCATATGATAAATCTAGGTATCATGTATTTAAAAAGTAGAAAAAAAAAAAAATTGAAGCACCATTAAGTAAAGTAAGAAGTTTGGGTAAATGCCTCAGTTTGCATGATGCATTTTGGTGAACTTTTATGTGAGAAAATATTGCAATTTTCAGCCTGAAGGAAATTGAGAAAGCCATAGTAAAAGCTAATTTGGGTATGACACCAACCAATGATGGACAAGTTATAAGACTTTCACTCCCCCCACTTACATCTGAAAGAAGAAAGGTTTTCTTTTTTTTTTACTCTTTTCCATTTCTACCTTCTCCTTTAAGCTATTCTACTATTAGAAGTGGTTGAACAGTGAGTGTGATTGTATAACAGTTTTTCTCTTTTGTCATTTGACAGGAGCTATTGAAAGTTGTTGGAAAATTAACTGAGGAAGGAAAGGTAAAGCTTTGGCTTGGTTTTTAATTTTGTCTTCTTCTCAACTATTATTCCTTACATAGTTTTCTTTTTGGTTCGTACTCTAAAATAGCGTGGCTTAGTCAAACGGTTGACCGGCATTCAATAATGCCCAGCTAATAAAATTTTGCAGCAATTCTTGATGATTCTTTTCTGATAAATTTTTACTGTTATTAACCACTTTCAGTTGTTTAATGGACTAAACTCATGTGATAAATACGCAGGTAGCTATAAGAAATATTAGGAGAGATGCCATCAAAGCCTATGATAAGCTGGAGAAGGTTTGCACAATTTAATTTTCTCTTTCACTATACATAGTTGGCCTGGAAAAGAGAACAGATTCAAAAGTTTCAATTCCTTGTTAGGACCTTATCAAGTGAGCATTACAATTTGGCGTCATTTTATTATTTTCATTTATTCTGCATTTCTGTTTTTGTTAATGTATATACTGATTTTTTTAACTTTTTACATTTTTTTTTTGTCTCCTTTATAGGAAAAGAAGCTCTCAAAAGATAATGTCAAGGATTTATCAGACGACTTGCAGGTATTTTAACTGATATGAATGCACTCCACAGTTGACCACTACTGGTACCTTTTCTGGTTCTGGCCTAGATAGAGTATGACCATGAGAACCAGTGTTTTCGCTACCATAATGGACTGTCCGTTTCAACCAGTAAAACCGTGAACCGGACCCTGATCCAGTCGGTTTAGCCTCTATATAAAACTGGACTGTTGGCGTACCGGCAAAGGTCGGTGTATCAGAAAACCAGTTTCGGCCAACCGACAAGGCCAACCCAAGGAAAGAACGTGAACCCAACCAGTTGCTTTGCACAGCCAGCTGAGCTGCACGTGGCAGGTCCCAAGCCTTTAGCGCAGGCCTATTAAATCCAGTTATATGGTCCTTGCTGCAGCTTCTAGACATTTCGTCCTTAGATAAATTTGTATGTTCTTCTGTGTGGTGCTGCTTTTGTGACTTTAAACCTTGAAAGGTTTCTTCTATTCTTTACCAAATTCAGACAAATGCCTGGTATAGTGGTTGTAGAAATTACTTTTTGTCATCTGTGGGATCCACAATACCTTCCGCCAATGTATGCTCATGATGCAATTTACGTCGCAGTAAATAATAAACATCTGTAAACAAAAGAGAAAGAGCAAGGGCGAAAGGGCGGGTGGGGCATGAGAATTTTAGTATGGATTTTTTTTTTTTTTTTTTTAAGGGGGGACTGGATATTAATCTAAACTTTAGAGGGACTAACATATAATTTTGAAACATACAAAGGTCTTTCTAGAATATCGGATTGGGGAAGCAGGTCCCCTTTGAGCTGTCTTTGGCTCCGCCCTGAGAAAGAGCCATTGCTGATTATTATATAGTCAACCATCAAATACTTCCCACGAGCAACATTATATATAATTATATGGTTTTAAAACCAGTTAAACTGGTAAAACTGCATACTGGAAGCTCCACGGTCGATGGCCGATATGTTATTTAAAACACTGGTAAAACCCCTGATTCAGTTGGTAGTACCAGAAGTATGCTAAGAGAAATATATGAAACATGTACATCAGGACTTCGTCCACTGCTTTTTAAATACGATTTATAGTAACATCATTTGTTTTCTGTCTACAATGCCATGTAGATGATAATATTTCTCCTCTTTTGTCCTAAGAGATTTGTACTATACTTGCAGAAACTGACTGATCAGTACATAAAGAAGGTAGAATCTCTTCGAAGAGATAAAGAAAAGGTATAACTCCATGCTTGTCCTTTCGACTAATGTATATATTTTTGGAACATGTATTATATTTCATGCCAAATTGTAATCAGGATTAGCTTCTTCAGTATCTCTGATCGGTTTCGAGTCCTGTTAATTTCTTTTCGTATATTTCAGGAGTTGATGACAATATAGATCTATCACCTCGCCTGAAAAGACAAAGTATGATTAAGTCATGGAATTCTTGTCCTCGGAGTTTTGTTTTCGGCTGTGTTGTTTTTGTCTTAGTTGTTGTAATGGAAGTTACTTGCACATAATTACTAGTTGTTGTGAGCCTTTTCTCTGTGTATGTGACGTTTTTGTAGCTCTGGTATGCTTCCAATGTGGAATATTTTAAAGCCTCCACCATCATAGCTGAGTAGCAATTCATATATCTGCCCCTGAAAATAAAATTAAAGGAATTAACGGGTTGTATGTAAAGTCTACTTGTCTAAACAATGTAAATCTTAATGTGAGCAATATAAACAATTGAGGACACTATGTATGAGTAGGTTTGTCAGAGTCCTAAATGAATTAATTAGGAAAGGACAAAAGGCTATATAAATAAGTCGCCTTGCATATCATGTATTCATGTGGATGATTACCTTTGATGGACAAAAATTGGTTTTAAAATACAAGTGCTCCAAACTAAATATAAAATGTCATGTTATGCGGCACGTACAGAACCACACTGATCACTCTAATATTTTATTATTTTTTGAAATTTTTTAGGTCTAAATGCCCCCGCGCCGGCCCCCCCCCCCCCCCCCCCCCCCCCCCCCCCCCCCCCCCCGGGGCCATGTCATCTCATCCTAACTTCTAAAAAATAATAATACCGCATCTGGGCATCATGAACATCATCAACAAAAGAGATTCTTTATTTTAATTCATTTTCCTTTTTCCCCTCTTTTCCTTGCTTTACCAATTTTTAACATGCAATGAAGTGGCGATGAGCCGAATTGTTTGAAAAAGAGATGGAGCACTATCTGAAAAGAAGATCAAAAGGTCAAAATAAAGCAGCAAATTGGTGCCTTTTGTCATACCTTTAAGCGTGTTTTTAGATCATTTGTTACATCATGTGAAGCATATGCCATGTACAAACAGAGAATTCAATTCATTCTAGTAAAAGAAACCAGCGTCCTTTGCTTGTTGAAATTGAAAGGTGTTGTTTGGCAAAGCAAACGTTGCCTTTTGTTTGTTTGTCCTTGGAACCTTTGCACCATAGGTCTCCTCATTGACTAATTTTTACATTGTACATAAATACATTTAGAAGTATAAATGATCGTCGGATGCATCTAAAGTTTATGCAATTAAGTGCATTATTACATCAAAAATAAGCAATTCGTTTTTTGTCAAAAGCAAACCTCTTTGTAATATTCATCCAAGTTGACAAATATACAATGATGTTTAAACTTTGTAACAGTGGCGGAGCCAAGTGGAGTCTATCCTGGGCAAGTGCCTAGGCTAGGTTTACAAAAATTAAACTCCAGTTATTAAAAAAAATGGTTGGGTGCCCAGGTTTAAATTGGTGAGGTGCATAGGTTTGAATTGAATTGGTGACGTGGCGAGAATGAATTGGTTTGGTCATTTTTTTTTCTAATTTACTTTCATAAATTTATGTGCTTATGAGTTATTAAGCTCTTTCTTTTATTCTTTTTTTCTTTTTCTCGGCTTGTTGCACCAGGTCATGAGGCATGTCATGTACTTTATTGCCCTTTCATTTTTTTTTCGCCCAATATCTTTCATTTTTGTGTGGTCACATGCATTTGGAGAGAGTAATCCACAAATGATTGATTTATTTGTAATATGATCTCATAAAACATTAATAGATTGAAAATTAATTGAAAATGTTGATTTGATGATGATAAAATCAATTTAGAAATGTAATATTTATTTTGATTTAGTAAAATTATTTATTTAATAATATTTTTTTAAATAAGCACATTATTAATTGCAATGCTCTGGAAAATCTATTGAAAAGATGTAAGTTACAATAAACAAATTTTAATTTAAAATAGATTTAAGATGGATTTAAATAGTAGAAGTACTTTAACATTTACTTATTATGAATTAATACAACAGATTAGATATTGTATCACATTAGAGAGAATGTATGTATGGTTGTAGTACAATAATGAAATATTACCAACGTGATTAGGTTAAAAAAATTTTATATTTAAAATATTATTTAATACTATTTATTATTTTTAATTAAATTTAATAAACTATTTTTGTGCCCAGGCTAAAAAAAAGTCTGGATCCGCCCCTGCTTTGTAATACATACGCTATATAGAACTAGCAAAGATCCTTACCTGCTCTTGTTAATTAGTAAACTGGTTTATCCTTCTTCACCAGAAAAAGACCAAATGTATCTATTACTAGCTAAGCTACACTCCATTATGCATATTTTTATTATGCATAGTTTATTGTGCACTCTAAGCTAATTTCATTCCGGTCCATTTCACTCATTCTGGGAAAAAAGATTCGATGGCTGTTGAAAATGAATCCAGTACAATTTACAAATTGGTGGTCCTAAAAAAACAAAAGAAGGAAAATTTTAAAATGAAAGAGATAATGACAATACAACGGCCAGTTGTGTTAATTTATTTATATACTAGGAAAGCATAGCACTATGCAGTAGACCATGCATGCTCCATTCATGGATGTCTTCATATTTTCTCCTTTTTGCCCCCTTCATTTTGTCATTTTCTACGGCTCCTCTACAGCCCTAATCTTCACTTGAAAGGTTACTTTGACTTTGTATGGACTTCTTGCCATTTTTTTTTATAACTCCAAAGTTGTATTAAATTCCATTTGGTAGAGATGTAATTCTTCCTTATATACAGGCTGAGTAAGCTAGGTGAGGGTTTTGTTTTAAGAATTTTTGCATTTTGATGATGCATGGTAATAATGTTTTTGTTCATCTGAATTTAGTAATGTCCAGATTTTACTTTTTTCTTCTTTTTATTCATTTTTTTCCGATTAAGAATCTAAGTATTCTAGTATCAGGATTTCAGTTTTCTTTTTGTTTTGTTTTCTTTCTTTCTCTTTCCTCATTGTTGAATTTTGGGAATCCAACTTTCCATAAATGAAAGAAAGATTTCACAATCTCGGCCTTTTATCATTATGTGTGGGACCCTTTGTCAGTGTGATATTCAAAGGTGGCATTTATGTATATTTGCAACAGTGCATTGGAAAAAGACATCTCCGGTATTAAGCATGAGGTGACTATAAGTGAATTTCATTTTCTTTGTTTTTTTATTTATCAAATGGAACAATTGCTGTTATTAAACTTGGGTTGCTTTCAAGTTTTAACTCCTTGTGACCAACACAATTTCCCTACTCCCAAGCAACCAAATTTTGTCGCTTCTCCTCTCACTTTCAATTTAAGAAAACCTGGAACAAATAAATCCAAACTATAAATACTACACCGGTAACATTATAATTTATATACATTTTTTTTTCTAGCTATGGTTGCAAGCTAATGACAATATATAAGCACGCCTCATGTCCACAAAACATGAGATAATAATAAATATCTGCCAACAAGAGCAAAAGTCCAAGCAGGAAAAGCAAAAGTCTTTTCCTTTCGGACAAAAAAAAATATAATAAAAATTAAAAGATGGGGAAGCATCAGCATACTGCATATTGCGTGTCAAAATTTGGGCTGTGGACCCATTGGGCCTGTGAGTGGGCCCATAGCTGTGAGAATAGCTGGAAAAGCGTGTATATACCCCATCTAAGAAGCCTTTTGCAATATTTTTGTATTATTAAATTTGTTCAACTTACAATTGAACCGACTAAGTTTATTAGTCTCAATTAATATCTTTTATCAGACATTAACTGTCCTCAGCCCTCCCGTTTTAGATCAAACATACCGAATTGTTATAGAGAGATTATGCTTTTAAGGCGAAGAAAACAACATATAACCGACTCTTTGTTCTATAACTCTCTCTCTTTTTCCTACTAAAATCTTAGGACCACATAAGCGGTCTAGTTTAGATCAGATAATTTGAATTGGATTTGAGAAGGATAGCTTAGATCAAGTTCCATAGTCTCACCTCCTATTTACCAAATATGTGTCGAGTCAGAACATTTGATATTAACCAAGGGGCTTTCAAATAGAAGACTGTTTATATTTTTGTATAATCCATAGTAGAAAAAGATATATGTTACAAACATATATTAGGTTGATTTAGAAAAATAGCTCTCTTTTAAAAATAAATTGAGTATAAAAACATTTATATTTTGCTGTTAAATAGTTCTCTATGCTTCCTAAAAATGGAGTAAAAAATGTCTTTTGTAGAATTTTATATTTTCTTGTCGATTTTGACTGGTTAAGTACATTGTTCACTCCATAGTAGTAAAGGAACGAAATGATTATATAATAATATTCTGTATATTTCAATACTTTAGCTCAACTTCTTTGTTGCAAGTAGCTATTTAGGTGGTAATTCCTTAAGAAATAAAATGCTATCTTGCAAAACTTGGCAAGTAGTCCACGTGTGCATACCTTATGTGGGGCCCAGTTGAAATGTTTGTCGACATGTGGTGTGTCAATGGATTGGGACCCAAATCGAGCAAATCAAGCACTTGATTGCGACTTGTAAATTCGTGGCCACATTGGCCCCACTTGATTAACAGGAAATCATTATTTTTTTGTGTGTTTTCTATAGTTTGAAGTTCATTACGCTTTCTACGTCTTACTTTACATCCAAATCTGCCTTACGCAAAGTGGGTCCGAACGCGTGTGGGGCCTTTATATTATTGAAATTTTTTGGCACTTATCATGTTTAGGGTTGCTTCATTACTTTTTTTTTTAATTATTGACTTGGTTGTATGGAAAATAAAAGTAATTATTGGTGCATTTGTCAATTTAATCCCTAAAAGGCCCAAATTTGCAGTAGTAGCATAACCTTGGCCCAAAATGATGAATTTTATCTTTGTGCAATTATTTAATAAAATTCTACTTTTGCAAACAACAGGCCCAATTTTACCCATGGTAACATAATCTACATCAAAAATTACCACCTGATCTAAAGGCGGAAAAATTATTTGGCATACATTCGTCTACATTTCTTCGGAATGAAGGAATGTTATACACCCAAACCAAAGGATGTAAAAAAAAAATTCTAGCCGTTGAACATTCTATTTTAAAGTGTTGCTATTAAGAAATGTAGGAAAACAATTAGTTGCTAGTTTAACTCACATTAAGAAAGTATTTAAGTAAAACTTTGTGACTTGGTTGTTTATTTTGTAAAACTTCGTTTAGGCATTAATGAATGCAGGCTCACTCTGTTGGGGAGCTATTATAAAAAAAAAAATATATATTTTAGTATTATCATCTCACAATATAAATAAAATTGGCACAGATCCAATCCATCCCCCAATGCTTGAAACCCCCATTTGTTCACATGGAAACAGATAGGAAACTCAGAGGGCCCACCGCTAGTTCAAGCTGTCAAATCCTGCCTCGGATAAAAAAATATAATTAAAGAAAAAATTACATGAAGGTACCCTATGTACAAACAAACAGCTCCTTTCAAATATCACTAAATTAAAAAAAATCATAAATTATATATTTCCCTAGATGCAAACAAACAAACAGTTCCGTCCAAATAACAAAAATTGAGACCACCGGAGGTTGTATCATTCAAGTCAACAAATGTTCCAGTCAATGACAAAATAATTTATTTATTACTTAATTTAAGTATTGCTTACAAGTTACAAGTAACGAAAATAGATAAATAAATAAACTAAATATATATAGCAGTCAATTTTGCCGAACATTGGTCCCCACCTAGTAGCCCACCACGTGGCGACAAGGCGATACATAGGTCCCGAGAATGCAACGGTCCAGTGGATAATAGTCACACGTGGACCATAAGCCCCCATGGCCCCACGTCTCTTTCTCTCTCTAAACCAAACCTTATCGTGACAGAAGCTCTTGCTTCGTAGCCTCACAGTAGCCACCCACTACCTGTCCTGTTTAGAGCCACATCATGACGTGTCGTTCTTTCCTTCCCCTGCATTTATCGGTAGTTACGATACTGGAGATTATCGGTGTAAATTAACTGGAGGTGATCTGGCGTTCACGGACAAGAAATTGGCCCCACCGATAAAGCGAAGATAAGAAAGATATTTCCGCATCTCTGCTTACTTCATGCGAACAATCTCTCCAGTTGTAAAATAAAAAGCACCATTTTTTTATAGCATTTTAATTTGTTACAGTAATAAATGTAATCAACTAGTCATATAACATTAAATAGAAATGACATTACTAATAGCCCGTAGGTAGAACAGACAACTAATGGGCATCTCCATTTAAAAGAACTGGAGAGGATAGCTGGGTCCCACATGAATACAGCTGGAAACTATTATTACGCTTAATAGAGACAAGTATCCGAATTCCTAAGAAATCGACTTACTTACGAGAGAATAGACACAAAAATAAAATATAATATAATATAATATAATATAATAAAACAAAACAAAATAGAGAGCATCAAGTTCACTGCATTCTTCTTTCCCAAGAAAAGAGAAAAAAAGAAATAATAACTTTTCAACATGCCGAGGGGACGAGTCCAATTTAGCAATTTCTAAGGGTATATCCGTCATTGCACCTAATCATAGGCATCTGAATTCGATGAGAAAATTCGGCGTAGAATGAATGGATTCAAAATATCTAGGCATTATTTATTTATTTAAAAAAAAAACTAACTGAGCAGAGACCAATTCCAAGACGGCATCAATCATCAAATTCCAAGAAAAGGAAGATTCTAAGTTCCATTAAATTCTAATGCGATGATCAAACCTAACTTTTAAGTTTCTATTAGCAAATGTGCATTTAATGCACATTCGATTGCACAGTATTATAAGTAAAATTGACTGGAATGGAAAGAAACGACTGCAGTTATTGTATCAAGACAATTAAATGCAAGTAAATTCAAGCAGAAAGAGATGAAAAGATTGCAAAATGACAAGTCAATTAAATGCAAGATAAAATTATCTTTTATTAAAACACATCTTCATAAGATAATTCGGAAGGAAAAATGAGAATTAAATGACAAAAGTAAAATCGAAGATCCCAAGTAGAAAGGGATAAGGAAATAGCAAAAGGACGAAATAATTGAATGCAAGATGAAATCAATTTAACTCGAACAAATCAGACTAAGATCGATGATTCCAAAGCAATTTAAACATCAGAAAGTGCATAATTATAAAAATGAAAGGAATAGAGCACACTCTGATTATGATCTCTCGTTCTTCATCACTCGCTAGATCCATCTCCGCCTCTCAAATCTCAAATCATCGATGCCTCAACAAGCTCAGAGCAATGACGATCGATCTGACTTATCCATTACAAATCGAAGAGAATGGCGATTCAATGCGACACTCGATCGAGATCCGATTGAGACGTAGAAAGGAAAGAGAAAGAGAAGAGTCAGAGAGAAGAGGAAGTGTGTTTATAACTTGATCTCATCTGATCTGAGCGAGTTATTATTTGTTTATAAAGGTAGATAGATAGATAGATGGATAGATGGCATGTATTAATTATTGCGCGCAATTAAATGCTGTTTGGGAACAGGAGAGAAGTGAGTAGTGGTACCCCTAGATGCTTAGGGTGGGGCCCACAGGGTGATGATGATAAGATTAGGTTGAACTTGAATAGACTGCTACTAGTCTACTAATTTATTAGTGGCCTACGTGTGCGGCTCCTGCTCCGAAAAGGACGAAAATGCCCCCACACACCTGGCCCCATCGCCGACCCCACGTGATGGAGATGGTATGTGGTGATGTTGTGGGGACCCTGGGACCTACCTAATTTTTTATTGTTATTTTAAGGGAGCATGGGACCCACCTCTGCTGAATCAGATCACGTGGAAGAATGGGAATGTGATTTTCTTTTCTTTTTCTAATGCTCTGCCTTTTTGACTGCGCCTATCTACTGTACTGTACTTCCTGGATTAATATTTTTTAATTGTTATTCTTTTTAATGTAATATTTTTAATTACTTAAAAAATTTTGATTGTAATTTTAATAAATATTTTTTCATAATTATATTTACTACTATTTTAAAAAACAAGAGTAATTTCGTTTGCCGACAAAGTACTGAAAGTGGGGCCCACATTAGTTGTGACATAATATTCAATTTGATAAAATGTTTCCAGACGTTGCCACATGGCCCTGGATTAGTTTGGTTAGCTCATTTGGCAATATTGCGACCTCATCTCGCTTAGGCAATAAACAATTAACTAACAAATTAAGTAAGATGAAAAGATGCGCAACAAATTGACCACTGCAAAGATAGAGACGGCATCTAAAGTGAAGCAAGAGGGAGATTCGCATTCATTCATTCTTTCGTTGGTGCTTACAAGCCAAGTCACCAGAAGCTCTCTCTATCCTCCGGATTGAAACCAAAAAATAAAGAAAAATCTAACTGAGAAATTCAAATCCAAGACGTCTCATATATGGAAAAATCAGACAGCATTACTTGGTTGAGGGTCTACCCCATTCATATTTAATACATTCAATGCTATTCAACATTAATTACATTCGCTATTTAATGCACCGTTCAATTCACCACTTCTAAGACCATCACCTTGAAGTTGGGTTCTAACAGTGGCATTGAATTTTAGACAGATTCAGATCAGAAAAGATTATTTTAGAATACAGGCACATAGAAGAAGAATTAAGGAAGACATACAAAAGTTTAAAAATAAAAAGGGTTCTATTGCACTCATTTTGTCCTCTATCCTTCTACACAAAAGACCTTGCACTAACTAAACTCCTCTCTGCCTTCTCTCAGAATCCAGTCATATAACTTACAAGTTTCCAAAGAACAATAAAATCATCAGCATAACAACAGAACAAAGCAAGAGAATAAAGATGTTAATCTCCAAAATTCCTTCATTATTCCACAGCCAACCTACTTCCTTACTCACTGCTTCTCATCCTCATCTGTCAATTTTCTTGGCAAATATCTAAGCAATTCTGAAATCACCTGGATAATTCTTCTCAAGGAAATTCCAGGCGCCCCCATCAGGTCCCCCTCCTTTATTCATACATCACTTTTCTCAATTATTTGCTTTAGTCAAGTACCTGTCAAAACCTTGAAAGGTGCTGGGTTGACAGCTGCCTCATAGCATGCCTTCTCACTAAAGGATCCACCTGCCAAGTCAATTACCTGATGCCGGCTTCTGATCACTTGTAGGCTTGGACACAGACACAGGCACTACCGGCATATAAAACGAGGCCGGCATTCGAGAGTGGCCCCCACCAGCCGCAGATTGAGCTGCTACAGCACTGTGAGCTGCATGGAGAAGTCCCTGTGTCGGCATCGGCATCGGCATCCGGAGAACAGTTGAACCTGCCACAGGGTTCTGCTGTTGCGGCGTCTTATCTGGCTGCCTCTTCTGATGATAGTTCGCAGCAGCAGCAGCTACGGCAGCAGGATTTGCATGAGGCGGGCCTTGTGGAGCATAGGTGTGGTTGAAGAACAGCTGCGGCTGGCCAAACGGCTGTTGCTTGAGCTGGTGGTGCTGCTGCTGGGACTGGTTATGTGATTTCATGCTCGAGTTGTTAGCAGCACCAATGGAGGGTTGGCCAAGGATGGATGGCGCATTCTGGTGGCCCTGAGGTGGGGGCGCCTTGCTGTTCGAGCTTGACGGGGAGTTCTTTGCCGACTGCTGTTGTGGTGCTGACAATGTGGTTGAAGCAGGGGCGCCAGGCTTGGAGACAGATATTGAAGGCGGGCTGCCGCTTGCACTATTTTTCGATGCTGATGGAGACGGTGATGCACCAGCCATGGCAGCAGCTAGTGAGCGAGATAAGTCTGTGGGTGCCCCTGGTTGGTTAGGCCCACTAGATGCTGCCTTCAATGAATTGGCACTGCCAAAGGAAATTTGGGTCTGGTGGGTGGAGAAAGGGAGATTCTGTTGCATGTTTCGGCTTTGTGAGTGAAGGTGATGGGAATTGTTCTTGGTTGCTGCCTGAGCTGCCGAAGATTGTGCCTGCACAGTAGGGGGTGCAGGAGTTGCAGCTCTTGCATTGCTACCTGGCTTCCATTGTGGAGACTGTCCCGGGCTGTTGCCGCTGCCTCCTTGCATTAATGCTTGAGGGAAGGTCATCAAGGTTGAAGGGAAGTTGGTCATGTTTGGAATCCTCTCAGAATACCCTGCTGACTGGTTAGCGCTTGGTGCGGCAGATTTGGGGCGAGAATTCGAAAGCTGCTGTTGCTGCTGCATGACATGATGCTGGACCTGTTGCTGCTGCTGTTGATGCTGCTTCTGAAGCTGAATCAGCATTTGCTGGGGAGTAGCCATGTTTGGAGGAACTGTCGCAGCTGATGCTGTGGTCAAGGCAGGTGTTGCGTTACCAGATCTGTTTCCAGATCCATGGCCTTCCCGATAAGCCGGGATTAGGTTGAGGGTCCGTGAAGAGCTGTCACTGGTATTGCTACTGGAAATAGAGGGACCGGGATGCTCATTCTCCTTCTTGGAGAAAGAAAGTGGATGCTGCGTCTCACCAGAGGGAAATTTCATAGCAGCGCCCAAGTTCTTCCTCTCTTCCTCTGCCACTACAATTCTACTTGTAGAATCACCTGACGCAGACTTACTATCAGAAGGATTATGTGGCTTTTGATGTTGTGATGCCACAGCTGCACCAGGTGCAGGCCCCATGTGGGGATATCCATGCCTTGCCCCATCTGGATGATTTTGGAAAATGTGATGATTAGGTACCATTGAAGAGAAGTCAAGGCCAACAGGTGCCGCCCCTGGACCAGGAAAGGTACCAAATGGCGGCATCACAAAAGGCTGAGACGAAACAATATCAATCCTTGCATTCTGGTTACGAGCCTGGGGAGGAGGCTGTTGTGGATGGTCAACAGGTTTCTCACTGAGGCTGGCATTACCACTGCTCAAAGCAGCCGATGATCCGGCAGCAGACATGAATGCAAAATTCTGAGGATGCATCGGCAATGAGAAATTATGGCCATAGATTGCCTTTTGAGATGCGGGTACCTTACTGTCTTGATGAATCCCACGACCATCTGGGCCTTTCTCGTTGCTATCCTGTTGCCTAGAATGAGCACCAAGAAGATGATTCATTTCTTGAATGTAAGATGGTTGGTTTTTCTGCGAGGAAGAGGATGAACTGGATACCCCAGTTTTTTGCCCTGTTTGTTGAGTATGCACAGGTGGCTGCTGAGGCCCTGCACTGTGACTCTGCTGCTGATGTGGCGGGGCTTGGAGCTGAGATGGATGGGGCATTTGATGTGGATAAAATGGTGCATTGAAGAAGGGCATTGCTTGACCAGGTGCAGCACCACGATATGACGGAGGTGCTCCAGTGTGACCTGGGACTGGGAATGGATATGCACCATTTTGTAGTATGGTGAGAAATTGAGCTTCAGTTGGTGGCATCCCAGCAAAACTCAAGTTCATGGCAGCTGTCGGTCCTGCATTTGCAGTAGTAGTACTGGAAGAGGTAGAAGCACCAGGAGGCATCGCACCCCCTCGGTTTGCCGCAGCAACTGCAGCAGCTACCTGTTGCTGGTTGAGAGGGAAAATAAAGGCGGGACCAGGCTGAAAAACCAGAGAATGAACTATCAGATACCTAAAAAGATAAGAGTTTTTTTTTTGGCTTAAAATACAACAAAAAAAAAATGACAGTTTTGACTTAAAATACAACAAATTTATAAAAGCCAAAATCAAGCCTTCCACAGATAATTTTCACTTCAAAATGGTCCTTGCAAAAATATAGACCACATCACTTCAACAATAAAAAATCAACAAGCATATAACAAATTATTGATGAAACAATAAGGAAGGGCTTCTGGAAGTTGCTTGTACAAGAAAGGAAAATCAATGAAGTTGTTTAAACATTGAAAAGGCTAAAAAAAGAGCGCAGAGTGGCTCTAGTAAAAATCAAAGCTCGGAAAAAAGTTCAACCAAATCCACCATATTAACAGAAATTACATACCAGCATATTCCCCATTGGTCCTGATTGAGGTTGCTGCTGAAGCACAACCTGCTGTTTTCGCTGGGCAGACTCTGCAGATAAACTATTAGCAGCAGTCTTCTCCTCAGGATGATTTCCAGGGAATTTAGGAGCTAAATTTGATGGAGCTCCTTTCACATCTGGCATTGGCCCAAGGTTTCTCCCAGGGAAGTTTCCAGGAACTTGACTTCCCAGCAAGGCTGCTTCTGTGGGTGGGACCATACCCATATTAAATGGCCTTGCACCATAGATTGCCGGTGAAGTGGCAGCCGCCGCAGCAGCACCAGGAGCCCAGAAAGGATTCATCTTTGCAAATCGCTGATGATAATTTATTAGCTGAGCAATGTAGCAATGTGTCGCACACCGCTTTGGCCGCTGAATTGGGGAAGGGATGAGCGATCGAGGCTGCAATGTAGTACATTGTTAAAGAGAGAAGAGGGAGATAAAAAGAGAGGGAAATAGAATGACAATACACACCTGCAAGTTAGTGGATGAGCCTGGATTTCCACTAACAGGGACCAATCCAGCTTGAAGAGCAGGAACCTGACTCATGAAACTAATAAATTGGAAAAAAAAGAATAATCAGCACAATGCACTAAATACAGAGAAAAATATATAAGAAATGATTTGAAGAACAAAAAATGGAGAATACACACCCGAAAGGAGGCAAATTTCCAGGCCAGCCTCCGACAGCCATTGGCGTAGGCAGAGTACTTGGGGGTACTACATAAATTTCAACAGAAGGGAAGATGAAAAGCAATTAGGAACAATGAATCCTTTTGAGATCCAAAAAGAAGAGAGAAAATTCAACAAAGTGGGACGAAGAATAAATACCAGCTTTATCTTGTCTATTCTCCACTTTAGTAACTTTGGGCTGTTGGCTCTCTGACTTGCTACTAAGGGCTTCATTTTTGGGTTTCTCCAAATCCAACTGAAGGTCAAGCCCTCTCTCTTTACCCATCAATTTCTTGTTGGAACTACACTCCTCAAGGTTTGTCTTCTCTGACTTCCTGTGCTCCAGGTCTAACTGAGTTGGCTTCTCATCTTCTTTCTTCTCGGTGTTGGCCTTAGATACCTAGAAAGAAAGGAGATTTTTTTGAGTAAAAAAGTAAAAGGAGATAAGAAAGAACCTGTGAAAAAAGTAGTGAAAAAGGACAAAAGATGCCTACCATCTCAACCTCAGGCCCCTGTGCCTTCTGATCTGCATCAGAATTAAAGAAGCCTTCTCTCTCTGGTGATAATTTCCCTGGTGGAGGGGCCTGAAGTTGTTCACCCAAAAGAAAAATTAAATGAGAAAAAAGGGAAAAAATTATAAATGTCGCTTTCTATCTCCATTGCTGTATCCAACTAATTTTGAAGACTATTTCAATAATAAGTGAATATACCCACCATGAGATCAATGCTGAAATTGTGTTCACGAGTGCCGTCAGAAGGTAGATCACTGCAAAATTTTTAATAAAAGCCACATAATTAATCCAACAGATGTACGAAAAGATCTACAACAACAAAAAAGATAAAAATCAAATCAAATAGTAAAAAAATCACAAACACCAAAAACCAAAAAAAACCAAAACAAGTAAAAGAATATAGATCTGAAAGCTCACGTCTTTTTTGAAGCTTCCTCTCTATTATTGCTGTTTGAACCACTAGGAGCTTCTTTCTGTGGGAAGAAAGATTCTTCCCTTGTCTCCGGCCGGTTGAATCGATCCGAATTACTTACGGCAGACGGCTTGGGCTCATGAGCCGACAAATCGACTTTCAACTCTTGCTCATGCCCCGATTTAACTGGCAAGGCTGGTGCCTGTGTTTGGAACCCATTTCTGACAGCAGGAGGCTCAGGATTTTTCTCTCTTTTCGGCGAAGACGACTCGAACCTCACCTTAATCTCTAACCCAGATTTTTCGGCCTTTGATGTACTCGACACAGAGGCTGGGGCCTCATCTTCCTTCAAATTTCTCGGTTTTTTCCTCTTTGGAGCTGTCGTTCACAGAAAAAAAAAGGTCAAAAAAGGAAATTTCCTCAAAAATCCTCAGAACAACAAAAAAGCCTATTATTAGCATAAAAGGAGAAAAACGTTAAATTGACAAATTACCAATAATAGGCAAGGTAGAAGAATTAAAATTTGACTCAGAAGGCTGGGGAAGAGTCTGTTGAGGCGAGGATGCTCTCGATTTTGACTCAGCAGATTCTTTTTGTTCCTGTTTCTGATTCTCCTTCTTAAATTGCCTCGTCAGACCAAACAACACCTCAGCCACCTCAATCTCCTCTTGTATGAAAAACGACTGCTTCGAATTGGAGACCTTTGGTGGTGGCGGCCTTGGTTGTTTAGGCCCACTCATTGGCTTCTGCTATAGACATTAGAAAACAGAAATCAGCAAAAAAATCAACAAAATGGGGGGTTTTATAGGTGAAAATCTCGGTTAATATAGGAAGGTACAATTTTCTTGCGAATAGAGGCGTTTGAGCCAGATGGCGAGATCTGTTGCGAGGTCGATGCCGGGCTCATCCTTGAAGGAGAAGCCGATGACGCTTGCCTCTGTGCAGATTCAAACCACTCGTTTGAGGTCCTCTTTCTGCATGCTTTGAAATCAAAAAAGAAAACAATCAATAAAATGAAATCAAGCACAAAATCAACCAAAACATCAAATTTCAAAGCACGAGAGTTCAATCAGATACCAGTTCTGGCTTTCCGCGGCACCGGCACACCTATCATCTCGTCGGCCCGCCACCGAGCAGGCAGTCTCAGGAGGCTCTTCTTCTGCTGTTGCTGGTGGTGGCTGTTGTGATTCTGGTTGTTGCTCCCATGGTTGAGATGGTGGTTGTGGTGGTGGTTTGTCCCCTGAGAAACAGAGGAGGTCGAGGGATTCTGAGATCGACTCGGCATTAACATGTCATCTTCTTCTTCCTCGTCCTCGTCTTCACCGAGGCTATCATCAGAACTGTCATCTCCTTCATCACGGCCACCATGTAGAGCCATGCTCTCGCGCCTCCTCTTGCCTCGGCTCAATCTCTCCCTCTCTCTGTCCCGGTCTCGGTCTCTCTTGCTCACCCGGTCTCTCAACCGGGTGGTTGTTGTCTCTGCCATCTCTAAACCTCCATCTTCATCTGTTAAAAAAAAACCCAAATATCAAAAACCATAAAAAAGGAAGAAAAAACAAACAAGTCCAAATCGATTTAGAGAAAAAGGAAGAGAATTTGGAGCCAGATCTGAAGGATCCAGACCTGGAGAGTCTCTAGACCCACCGCTTCTCGGCCGCCGGCGCGACATGCCGTTGTTCAAAGTCACGGCACTGCTCCGTCGTGCCTCGCGGATCCTCTCCATAGCACTCCGATTCGTCTCGTCAGATCAGATCACCTCCAACAACTCCGATTCGGTCTCAATCTGAGGCGATAAGAGCACGATTTCACCGGATTCCAGCTCAGTCCGATCAATCCGGCCAGCTGGATTGGGATGAAATCCGCCTAATCTCTACAATTTCGAGACTTTATCTCTTTCTCAGATCTCTCTTTTCTATCTCTCCCTTCCTTCCCCTTTTCTTCTTCCCTCTACTCTCTTCTCTCTTGTTCTGTCTGAAATGAATCGCTTTCCCAACTCTCTCTCTCTCTCTCTCTCTCTCTCTGCTGCCTCTATCCATCGGTTTTGTTGTTGCTCTTCTGAGAATCAACGGATCAGATTATTTTACTTTTAGGATGCCTAATCCAACCCGTCCGATCTGTTTCTCGAATCGGACGGAGCATATGTTGCGGTGCCAGCGTGGCAGGGTGGTGGACCGTTGGATGTACGTCGGGACTCGTGACACCGAACCTAGAAGCATGTGGGTCCCCCACGCGTCGCAAAAATCTCGCTCGCTTATGCCACAAACATCGCGCATATTACCCGCTCGCCGGCCCTTTATTTCTTTTTCTAACCTCCACGTGTCGGTTTTACTAAAGGAAAGATCTGAAATCGACCGAGTGGGTGACCGGCTACAGCCAGTGGACCTCTTAATTATCCTCTTTGGGACCTTTCAATCGCATCCCTGGCCAGTATTTTTCTATTCTGGCCACTTGACTGAGGGCCCCACGAGGGAGCAATCCGACGGTGGAGATGCGTTCAAAGTTAGTGGCTGTTTTTGTTTACGTGGCACTATCCTGAATCAAGACCTCTCCGGTTTTGGAAATCTTTTATTGGCTAAGGTCTCTGTTACTTTTTGACGTGATCCGCGACCACCAGACGCTTCGGGAAGGGGAAATTTACAATTATGGAGTTACTTCCCCAAGTGTGACGTTCAGTGAGTTGGTTCACATTTAATCTCGTGAGCCGTCTTTTGGTAAATTATGTCAGTCAGGTTCGGAGATGGGGGATTCTTACTGAACCGCAGTGGGGCCCACGAGAAACGACCTTTTTCGGTCATGGCAACCGACGTGGCATCTTGATGACGTCACTCGGTCCCGCGCTTCCACCAACCTCACCGCACTGCTCCTTCGCACCGTCCCACGTCTATTAATCTCTCGATTTTGGACAAATCTATAATCTACGTAGTTCTACGAAACATGATGTGGCCTTCTATGAGTGGGTGAAATCACCACGATGGGATAATTTTCGAATACGATAGATGAGGTGTCACGTGTAAGGTGAAAAGTAGTATGAATAGTAGTGAAGTGTTGTCTCTGGTAAAATTTCAGCGAGACTTTTCTGCAGGTGGGTCCCAGACTCGTGCACTGAGCTCTGCGCTTATGTGATTTGCGTTTTTTCTCTTTTTACAAAAACTGTTGTCCGCACCTGACACATTGGTACAATTAGATGTGCTAATTAATATATATTCTCAAAAAAAAAAAAATTAATATCGTAATAACATGAAGTTAAGCAATAATCATGAACAAACAAAATTAATATAAAAAATGACGCGTACCAAGTTTGCATCTGACAATATGCTCTATCAAAATTACAGATTTTGTATTGTGGTAGTCTTGATAAATGCCTAACAAAAATTAAGAAATTTATTTTATTTCGATTACATATCATTTAATGAGATTATGAGGTTACTAAGAAATGAATGCTTTCATTTGAAGGCGTTATGGTCGTTGACTCCTTGTAATTTGTAAATTATGATTTTCTTATTTTGTTGACGAGTATTTATCGCTTATTAAACAATTTTAGAATATTTTTAGTACGGAGATCTAAATCTTCATTCTTCATTCTCGTATACAGTTTCTTTAATTGATGTTGACGTCAAAATAAGTTATTATATAAATTAAATTATTGCAATACATGATTTTAAATTAATACTTACCATACAAATGTAAGACCAAACATTTATTGTCAACTTCTCATTGATAATTTCCATTGTATGGATGGCAGCGGATAATACAATATTTAAAATACAATAGAAAAATTGTTATATAATAAATAGTCATTATTTAATAGAACTTATTTCTTTAGTACTCTCAAATTTGAATAGAAACGGTCAGATGTAATGCCTTGGTCCGCTTGGAGAAGCCATTGGCCATTTATCATGTGCACTTGTCTATAAATCAACGTTCTAAACCTTAGTTAGAAAAATGATATATAATCCTAACTTATTGGCCTAAAGCTAATTTATCTAAAATTTTATCTATACGGTTCAAAATTATGCAAGACGAAAGTTTACTTGATGTGAAAAGTATCCGTCGGCTTATGGATTAAAAGTAAAACAAAAGTGGAGTTGTCATTACACGCATTTAAAATAAATATATATATTTGAGAAAAATCAAACAACTGTTCCAAAACTAAATCCAAGCAAAGTAATATCAAATAGAGAAAGTGGATCCTGTACTAATTATCAAACATAATTTCGAATTATCACTAGTCAACAATTAATGGAGGCAAAAAATGTAGCACTGTATGGACGTGGGGTCCTTTTTTTAAAAAAAAAATTTATTTTGTTACAAGAAATAATCCTGCTACGATATATTTTTCTTCCTTCAATACCACTTGCTTGGTTTTATGCTAGGAAAGGAAAGCAAGCGACAAGGAGCTTAATTATTATAATAGCAATTTGAAGTCTGTTACTTTAATTGCAAGATAACAATAAATAATTACTTAATGCCTGAATTTTTTAATGTGTGGATATCAGAGACTATTGGTATTCTCATGTTTAGGCTTAATATTTTTGGTGTATGCGCTTTGGGATTGATATAGCCCACAAGAGATTCCCCCAATTATAAAAATGAAATTAATAGATGGTAGGGTTTTTGTTGGTGCATCCATTGGAGGCCATTTGCTCATAATTACAGTAGTTATCCTAGTTTGACAATTAATTATCCCCGTAATATAATAATTGGCCATTGAATGGTTTAGGTCGGTCCATTTGAGCTTGAAAATCAAATTCAACTCTAAGGAATTCAAACCCTAAAAAACTTCATACTTGCTCATTTTATAGAAAACAATGCAAATAAACTTGAGTTTTAAATTCTCAAGGAAAAGGTAAATAGGATACTTCTCTTCTCTCGGACACTTTGACCAATCATTGCATTAGTAATAACACAACAGCAACGATTGATTTAACATTTATCACGATAATTTGTAAGTAGACAGGAAATACTCGACTATTCCTATTTTGACAATAGATTTTTAAATTAATTCAATGAAGATGGAAACTTAATAATAATTTTAGATATACTATAAGACGTATAGATAAGCTAAATTTAAATTATTTGATTATGAATCAAGGATTGTTAATTTCATACCGATGAAAGTTTGAATTACTTGATAAATGGTAAAATATAAGAAAATTTTATTATTTTTATAAGCTTGATATATGCACAGCTTAGATCATGCCAGTAAATATTGGAATGAAGTATTTAAAAATATATATGTCTAGGTCTATAAACTCGATCAATTAAACAAATTGAAAATAGCGGTAAATTGAATACACAGTCTATCTATAAATTCTTATTGTAAATTAGTATGGTACTATTTGCTTGAACTCGTCAAAATAAATCTATTGTTAATATATTTCTGTGCATTATAATCTCACCATACGAGCTTATTAATTTTCAGTTTTTCACCAATGATCTGCAACTAGTAAGTTGAACCCATAAAATGCTGAGCTGGTGGATCCACAGCTGTAAGCCTGTCAATTTTCCGGGTTATTAATTACGTTGGATCCTTGGTAACAAAATATACATTAATATATAAAAAATTATCGGATTAAAGAAACCTTCCCACATGGCAACCCGCTATTAGCAAAAAGGAAGAAAGGAAAAACTATCTTAAACATTGCACAACGCAATAGCTATCATTCCTCATTAAATAAATCAAGAATTTGGATAATGATTTCTTACGGAACTCCTATGATAATGGCGACAAGGGGAGGTGACATGATCAACTAAAATATATCAGCTCCATAAACAAAGCATGACTGTTGAATAATTGCATATCCACCCCTCTTTACGCTATATAAAAAAATAAGGTGGGACTGAAACAATAATATTTTATGCGCTTTTCTTTTCTATTGGGAATTGAGTATTATATTAGTGTTCAACCCACACAAGTATTGAACAACACTGCTATTAGTCAAAACAAAAGGGGTCACGTTCATCTGCGATTATTTTAATAAATGATAATGTATTAAGAACTCTAAAAATTGTACCAAACTCAGTGCTCCGTCAAATATTTTATTTGATGATTAATTAAGAAACAGGTCTTAGACTTTAGGTGTAACTTTGGTGCTCCATAGAAAAATTGCAAGGTTTTTATATTGCTTATAATATAATAACACAATCAGCAGGATTCTTTGAACGGTCCACCAATTAAGTTATTCTAATATAAAATAATTTTGATGCAATTTTATATAAGAAAAAAAAAATCTTTTAATGCCCTCGGAATGTCATCGTGTTATAAGCTTACAAATGTACATATTATTTTTTGAAAAAATCCGCTAAAAAAAATCTGTTTCATGTCATAGTCTTCTAGCACAACACAATGATTTTGCTATTAGTTGACGATGTATATAAAAAATAATTTAAAAAGACAAACACATTTTCATGAAAAGGCTTCGTATGTATTATGTATAACACAAAATTTGTAACTTTAGAAAATGACTAAACTGTTATAAGTACTATATTAAAGACTTTATTTTTCTAAGCTAATTAAACATAGTGTGCACATTACATTACATAACCAGAGAAATTATATTCTTAGCTCCCACGTTTTTCTTCCAAAACAAAGATAGGATGCCTTTGCTTGGTATAGCTTTCGAGTCAATTGCATCGATTTTGTTTTAATTATGGTTTGGGCCATTGATAGCATACTAATTTTTAGATTTAACATAGTATTTGGAATATTGTGATCCATGATATATGTATATCATGCATATAAAAATTAAAAAGCAATAAATTTACAAGGTTATTGTCAGCAAAAGATTCGAAATTAATAGAATATCAAATGGCAGTGGTACTTAAATTGACAGAAATTCGACAACAACTAACATAAATCTTATATTTTTTTTCATTTTCTAATCAGCATTATGAAAAACATAATGTCACACGACTTGTTTATTTTTTTTACTTGGTTTTATCGAACAACATCACACATATTATGTCTATTTCTTAGGTGGAGCTAAAAAATCCTGTTAATGAGGTTCAAGTCCTATATCAAATGTTGATAATAATATATATATAATCATAACTATAGCATAAAACTGTAACTACGAAATTCAAGAATAGAACTATTTCATACCTTTACAAGGAAGAAACATGACATTTTTAAGATAAATATTATCAATATATTATTAAAACAAAACGGAAACGTTGTGATTAGGGAAAAATAATAAGAAATGGAGGACACCACGCCTAATCTACTCAACCTACTGACCTAGTCCGCGCCCTGTCTATGTTCTGCAAATCTGAATTTTGATGGCAATACTTTTGGGTGCACTATTGGAGTTGGCGATTAGTCGTAAAAAAAAATCTTAAAATAATGCAAGGATTGCAACAGGACCATTAGCAATTATAATACTCGGTCTAACGATCAAGCAATAATTAACAACATCTTGTGAATATAGATCTCTAATTTGTGATATTTTAATAGGCTTCTGTTTATTATAATACAAAACTCTAGAAGCAAAGGTAGCCTCTCACTGGCCCCTCTCCCACTCACAATCAAAAAAAGAAAAAGGGAACATTGTGTAGTTACCCTTGATATATCATCAAATTGTGAAAGCATATACCTCTTTTACTAATGAGTGAAATAAAACAATTTTCCTAGATGGAAGGTCTCATACTGTCAGGGAATATTCGGTTTAGTACCTAGTTCCTCCTGCATTTGTAAATATTTGATAATTTCCCTTTTGGTAGACTCCAGCAAAGTACAAAATCCATTGCAAAAGATAAATAAATAAATAAATTCAAATGAAAAAACAAGACTGACACTGACACATCCCGCTCAAAAATCTGCTAAGATATTTCTCGTTCAAAAATGATAATAAAGAGAGAAAAATAATAATTTATGAAGCGATCTCTGCGAAGATCCATTGACAAATGATTATTGGTTCGATCATTTCAAGTTAATTAGAAGTAAATCTGGCATTGCTTGTTAAAAATCAAGATCCATCACGCCAATATCGTAAGATAAGTTAGATAATGGAGAGTAGTAATTAGGAGAATCTTTTGAAAGTTAAATAAAACAACCATACGATACGAGAAAGAGAGAGAGAGAGAGATTGCGTCCTGTCTAGGGCTACAGGCCTTACATGGATAGCTACTGGGATATATACGAAGAGGATGTATATAATCGTTTTCATAATTGGAAATCGTACTATAATATGACAAGGATATCTAATCCAAAGCACGGGTTGCCTCATTAAAAATTAGAAAAAGGGGCATAAACAATTGCCTTCCATGCACAGAAGCAACCTCCACAACCAAGACTTGAACTTAAACTGTAAATAATTCCTGTCTTTATTAATCGCACTTCTCTAAATTAATTCACAGGAAGACACTTTTGCCTAAACAAGCCGTTATCATTAGTTTCCAGAAAAACCACTCTATTAATTTTGATCATTTGCACGCCACGGCCAACAATAAAATCAAAGTTAAATACAACTTATATTGTGAATCAGTGTTATCATAATTTAAAACTCTTGCTTAAAGTGATACAGTACAAAATTTCAGGACTAAAATTCCACATGGATGGGGAAGTTTTGATGAAGTCACAGGTTATTGTTAGCTCTACTTAACAGCTGAAAATAATATAAACAAATTAAGCTCCTTCATTTGTATGATCAACAGCGAGATACGCTGGAGAAATATGATGGAATATAGGATAACACTAATTGAAACTATCTTGAATAATATGTCTAATGTTGGAGTTAACATCAGATTAATTCGTAATCAAATATTAATAAATTAATCAAGTTCTTCAAAGTAACAGACTAGGGCTCCAACAGTACCAAAACAACTGTGAACCCAAACTAATGTTTCCCTGTACAGAAGAATTGATATAGAACCAAACCCTAGCAATTTTTTCCTTTCTTTAGATGTTTTCAGATATCACTGTCTTTAAATAAAATTTCTGGTCCCTGGACCAACCCAACATAGTTTATGTGGATGAGGTACCGTTAACCTTGAAACTACCGTTAGCCTTGAAACTTGCATTGTTTTTAGCAGAGGACAGCTTCTTCTTCTTGAGTTCCAATTCCTGCTGCTTCTTTAGGTAATTTTGCGCTGTAGATGTCACAATCTTAGCAAAGAAATGGACAAGCATTAGCCATACAATTGTGTTCCATACCATGCTCAAGGAAAATTTCCATTGTTTTCCCTGCCATTAAAACCAAAGAATAAGTTTCTGTCAGATCCAATTCTGCATTCAAATGTTCTGTGTTACAGTAAGAAAAGAGATGATTGTACATCTAGTCCAGTGGTGTTAAAGTATTAAAAAGAAACTCTTTTAATTTGATACCATTTTTCATTTTGTGTTCTTATTTTTATTCCGTGTGAGAATAATGTGCCAAGCTAAGCTAACAAAAAGGGCAATGTGAAATGGATTCAGCTGCTCTCCAAATGTACATAATTCATTGGAGGATTCCAGATATCTCTGAGCTGTTGATCTTATAGATCAGATACTCAAGATACCAGTTATCTCTGGGCTGTTGATCTTATAGATCAGATACTCGAGATAATACCTCATAGTTCACTAACAGACCAGGCATAAAAAGGCTGACATACAGTCAGATTGATCCGGACAGTTCAATCTAAATTAAAACCAGATCTTCCTGGATTCTTCAAGGAAATCCGTAAATTGAAGAGAAAAATCAAAGCATGTCACATTAACTTCTTTGTTTTACATGCTATTAGACCACCTTCAATATAAAGCAACGAGTGACTTCTGTTCATGAATTCCAAATATTTTATCATTTTAATTTAAAACCCGCAACATTTCTTATAAGGAAACAAATTATCAAAAAATGACACGTCATTGAGCAGATTGGTAGTGATCTTATCGTCTCCCTGACCATGTCGCCACTAGTTTCCAGAAGTCCAAAGGAACAACACAATATTCAGGAATGATTTCCAACTATTACATACCTTCGGTGCAGGTGAAACCGGAGAAGGAACTGGGGTTGACAAGTATTTCTCTTTCACGGAGTGAAGCTTAGCCATCATCTCAGGAAGCACATTATCCATGCCAGGGATGTGACCAAATACCCAAATTAGTCTCTTCTCCACTAGCTCCAACAATTGGTTATTAATTAGCATTATTATGAAGACAGTCTGCATTAAAAAAAGAAGGAAACGATAACAGAAAGGTCATACTTTGTGCGCTAGGTTTTTATTTGCAGTAAGGGTTGCAATTTTAAAACTTTGCTTTATATTTCTAAGACTATATTATCATCCAAAGTAATCCAATATCAAGATGATTAATTCTGTAACATAAATAGCATAGCAAATGAATCAGGTTCAGTGATTCATAGTAGTAGGAAATAAGAAAGGAAAAAAGGAAATTAACCTGGATGTGGGTCTTAATAATAGCCTTTCCAATCAAGGTAGCAAAGAAAAATTCCCAGAAGGGGATGCCAAACTGCCCGCACATGATACCCGCTAGATCAAAGAGAGGATTAGGCACCTGTGAACCAGAACAAAATATTATTGAACTGCTACTCGAACACTATAAAAAAAAAATACTGTTAAGAAAAAAAGAAAGTTGCAAATGCTAACCGAAGCCAGAATTAAAATTGTGCCAAAATTGAGGCGCTGGGAGTGAGAAAATAGCCAACGTTTGGCTTGATCCAGCTTTGCAGATAGGCCCGACCCCTCTTTGGAAGAGGAGCTCATGTCAAACTCCTCCATGCCCTCTATCTTACTTCCTGACAAACTTGCTAAAATGGGGGAAAAAGAGGAACAAATATTTCAGTTTCACATTCAACTATTCAAGTAGTGATACATAATCTAAATTGTGTCAAAATTTCACATCTATCCAACAAAACCTGGAGAACATCATCTAAATACCAACCAGACTTGCGTATCTATCTAATACACTAAATATTTCTATTAAATATGACAATATAAAAACCTGCTCATCTCATAATTTTTGGAAGAAAACACTAAATTATCGTTTCTTCCTTCATTCTCGTAATGACAATCCACAAGAGCTAAGGATAGTTGAAGGCCAGGTCTTTTACGAAAAGAGAGCAACATAAGCATATATAGGATATTCCTGCAGTTATTTAGCAGAATAATCATGGTATTTACATGTTAAAAGATACCTGCTCTTGAGATAAAGTATGGAGGCAGTTCACCAAGTGCGGTACCAAGGCCCCACAGAACAGCTTCGAGTTGAACATGAGGTAATATTTTGCTAAGAGGTATCTTAACCAACGAACCAGGTAGAGAAGCAAACAATGGTGGCCCAAAATCAGAGCAATCCTTCTCCAGCCAAGAAGGAGCTGTTTTGAGCTGAATGGTGTCATACGGGGCAGTTTTAAGGTCAACCCGGCCACACTGCAAAGCTTTGATTGTGAAAAAGGCTATGTGGGGTCCCAGGTAGAGAACAAACGTGTGCAAGCCAGATCCTGAGAGGAGAAAATAATATATAGCATGATTAGTGTCAAATATCAATCATAATTGTTAATCTGTTAGGCCCTGATCAGAATGGTATATTTTTAACGTGGGATTTCATTTCATTAGAAAATTCTTGATCAAAATGGATGGATTTCATGTCATTTGGTTAGACCCAACGAAATCTCACGAAATCAATTCTAATGAATTGAAATCCCATGTAAAAACCATTTTGATCAGGGCCTTATTCTTTTCCTAGAGATTCTATTGCGGATTCTTCTAGTTTTTCTTCTGAAGTGGACACTTCCTTAATGACAATTCCTTATTAGATGTTTCTGTTTATTATCTTATGTTTTAAATGCTGTTTTTGCTATTGATGCCAGCAAGTTGTCAAAGCAATAAAAGCAAATAGCGCAGGTACAAATACATTAGCATTAAGGATATACCCTAGCAAGTAGCAGTGCACAAAGGATTCAAATATAATTATAGATATTAAGCATTACCAACTTTTAAGACATTAAAATTATACCGCAAATAGGACACAAGTTTATTAAGATAAAATGAAGCAAAACTTGCCTAGACCAATGGATGATGCCACGCCCAGAGCTATCCACCACAAGCTGAAACTGGCATATCTAAGAACTTCTTTCACATGCTGTTTTATTAGAAGAAAGAAAATGGAGATAGCAACAAATTAGTACAATTTGACAAACTGATGTGACCAAAGTATATCTAAGCTTTCAGGATGATGCAAGCTTAAATGAGGAACTGAGAATGATAAATTTGATCTCAGAAATAAATATAAATGCAGAATACCTAATCAAGATCCCTGCAATCTAGAAATTGCTATGTACAATTGGAACAACAATAATATGGATAAAATTGAGACTAAAATTCTGGTCTCTCCCATTTAAGAAATCTAAACAAACAGTGACATAAAGACAAAAAAATAATGAAAAAGGAAAATCACCATACCTTTTCATGGGGCCCGTCAACTACAAACAGAGCAGCACCACAGGCCACAACCAGAACAGCTAAGAAAACAAACAAGCCCAAATGCCTCAGGATATATAGAGACCAGCCCTTCAAATACTCTACTGTGGCAAGTGTGAATAAGGATAATGTTCTGACGGGATGAGTTGTTAGTGTCAAGTTCTCCCGATCTGATCGCTGCTTACTGTGAAGATCTACATAGAGTAAATTTAAGAATTTAGTTTTAGGATAAGAAACAGATGATAACATTACATATTGTTATTGTCATTGTACTGATTATTTTTTATTCATTTTATATTTTATTTGGGAAGTATATCTTGTTAGTTGATTGAGGCTATAGTCCTATGTATACGGCACGGTCATATCCAAAATTCAATTTTTGAGATTCAAATGACCAATCCAAACCAATCAATTCAATTTATATGCCGAAATTTTGTTGGAGATCTAATTTTACAGTTTTTTTATTAACTTATTGGAAGAAAATATTCTTTCTGAAAATTGTACAGCATCCAGTAGGAATGATTTTCTTTGTATCCGGAAAATGAAATCTTAAAAACTGCAGAATTTGGCATCCAGCAAGAATATGATATGTAAATTGAATTGAGCAGCTCAGATCTATCATTTCAATCTTAAAAATTGACATTTGTAGCCCTAATACCGGCTAATCAGTGCTATTCATAATACCATGACCTCACTCTTGTTAGCTTGTTATACAAACTATTTTGACAAAATCTTTTCCTACAAAGAAAACAATTAACAAAGCAACAAACAGAAAGTGATGGCTCCAAAGATGTTTACAGCTGGTTTTAAGGATACATAGAATAAAAAAATAACAAGCAATTATGCACTACTGAAGAAAATATAAACAACTAATCAGAGAGAGGGAAAATTAAAGGAAAATAGCAGAGTTGAGAACACCCTGTGTCTGAACACAAAAATAAATACTTTTTTTTGTTTTCAAATTTCCAACTAAGAAAACATGCAAACCAAGTAAGATGCCAATCAGCAGGCACAAAGACCATTTTGACCCTGTCAGTGCATGACATATTACCAATTGTTTTGCCCTAAATTGTTATTCTTTCCTTTCAAGGAAGCCAAAACAATTAACTTCAGCAGCAAATAACCAGATAATTACAACATCTAATAAATATATGACAAATTGTAAACGCATCTAATAAGGAATGTCATGTAAATGTAACGTTCAGATACCAAATTGTAGGTGGATTGTGTTGGCAGGTACGGGTTTGCGGGGCCCACTATTATGTAAAATTAAGACATTTGTAAGCTGGAAAACCCTATCTAATTTAATACGAGCTATCAAATTCTTTTTCTCGTAATAATTTTCCTAATTTGCCGTTATTTTTAAAATGAAATACCTAAATGATAAAACAAGTTCAAATCGAAATCCAAACCATCACTTTTTATCAAAAAAATAAGAGAAATTGCCCCAAAAAAACACAGATTAATCCACAAAACCAATCAAAAAAGAGAATAAATAAACGAATGAATCGAACTAACCAGAGATAAGAGGATCCTCATCTCCGGCATCCCTCATGGAGGGTTTGCGATACAGCCTGGATTTCCTTTTACCCATGGCAGAAACCTCAGATTCGTTCTCGGAACGGCATAAGAGAGACCAGATCTGGCGAAAAGCGAACTTCTTAGCGCCCAAAAAATGCCAAATTCGTGGCCAAGAACTGGAAATCGGGACCAAAAATGGCGATTCCTTTGAGGGATTCGTAACGGAATCGCAACGCCTCACGAGAGATTAGTGGAGGTTTGTCGTACGCATAAAGAGAGGCGCAGCGTTTTTATTCTGATTTGTCGGTTCGGCGCGAGGGAAATGGGGAGAGAGAGAGAGAGAGAGAGAGAGGAGTAAAGAAAGAGATTTTGTTTAGCGTTTTTGTTGTTTAAGAGTTTGTATTTAGTAATTATAACTAGATTAGATCCTATTCGGAAAGGCTTTCAATTGTAATTAAATATGAAAGAGTTCTATAGTTAGGTGTTTTGGGTACTCGGAAATGTACACGGGATGTCAGGAAAAGGGTGGTGTTGGAGCTAAATATATTTCCGAAGTTAATTTTTTGTTGGATTTGTTGAAGTGTAAATATTTTTATTAAGGAATCTCGTATTAAAATTTGGTGTAAAATATTTTTTGAAATATTTAATATATGTACAAATGACAAGTCGGATGATTGTTTACGCAAAGGAGCAAGAAAATTTTAGCTTTGAAAGTTTGATATTCTTTAGACACATTATAAACGTTTCATTTAAAAATAAGCGATACACAAGAGATTTAGGCCGTCTAACTATTCTCCCAATAAGTCGGGAAACATAAATGAGATGAGAAAGGTACATAATTTAGGCGATGCCGTGGTGTAACTGAAAAAGTTGTTTAATCATAGTTTACAAATCCTAGCAATTTAGGTTGTTTGTTTATTGTTTCAAGGTCTTAGTGGTAGTTGAGCTCAATAAACTGTTTCATATTTATATAATGGACGTGATATTCTCTTTCATTATTATAATTCATTTTAATGTACCTTTTTTATGCCTAAGTATGTACTTAACATACTATTTGTTTGTCTTGTATTTTTATATGTGCCAAGTCTACTTTTGTCCAATTAAATAAAAAACGCAACACATGCTTTCTATTTTGAAAGAAAAACACATTTAGCAACTATGTTATCAAGTAATTAGAAATAAATGCAGATTATTTTGAAATAGAATATTGAAAATCCAAAAAATTGAATTTCAAAAAAAATAAATTGATGAGGTACTAAATTATATATCAACGACAATATCCAGGATTTGAATTCAAAAGGATTAAAAAAACTCATCAATAATAATTTAGGTACTACCCCATTTGCCTATAACCAGCTTGTTTTTTAAATAATGAGCTAATACGGATGCCTTTAAATTGAAATTTGGGTCTACAATTCGTACACGGGAAGACAATACTAAAGGTGGACAAAAATGTGTTGATCTGTCCTATGCAGGAATAATTATTATCAATAAATTTTCTCGGATAATGAACATAAAAATTCTAAAAATGCATTTCCTCGAAAATAGGATACAGTGCTGTATCTATTTATTTATATATTATATAGTTATAATAATAATATATACTGATTTGGCCGGCGGGGTTACAGGAACAACGTGGCATGATCAGCACCAATCCGGATGCTCTGTTGATAGACTGGAAATGAATAATATGCACCGAGTCCACTTGAACAGTATTTCAATGCCACAAATTATTTTGGGAAGAATTGTCAGCATTTTGCTACATGGTTTGGCGCTTTGCATGTCGCTTGAAATTCGGTTTAATACGACGCTGGTCGTTAGTTGTTTAGTACTTTCAGATCTGGGAGAGGTTGGTTGAACCGTTGATCCACATGCATAAGCGAATCTAATATGGTAAAAAAAGTAGACAAACAATGTCTTAATTGTTTTAATTAAATGATATGTGTACAAATTTTTCAATGCTATAAACGTACTTTAAAGAAAAAACATATGATTTTGTTAAGAAAAATAAAAAAAATGAACTATAATTAATCCTCACATTTATAATTTGAGTAGGTTTTAGTACCACAATTTTATTTTTCTTTATATTTTAAATTATAAAATTCAAGTGCCAAATTCAAACAGTTGATCTTATTCATTTTAACGAGCAATGTGTTTCCATGCAAATTGTATAAAATTCGGAGTTGATTTGATACTCGATCAAAAAGTTAAACCATGAATGTATTAGAATTAATATATCACATAGTTAAACCAAATTCAGTTATTTGTCAACCTCTTGATCGAGTATAAAATCATTTTCAAATTTATAAAATTTATACGGAAATGTATCGCTCATTAAATTGAATAAGATAAATAGTTTGGATTCAACATTGGAGTTTTAAAATTTGAAATATTCATAAATTATGAAGTTGTGGCATTTGGTGGCAACCTCTTCTTATGATTTAATTATTATGATGATATGAGAATTTTATTATAGTATTGCAATATGGTTGTATATATATATGCAAATTTTCTATCTCTATCCTGTATCCATTATATATATTTTTTTGTTTTCGGTTACATCTTTTTCTTGCCCTTTTACGTATTTCAAACCGAAAGGGACCGAGAGTAGAAAAAGGCTTATTCTCCTGCAACCCCTCTTGCATGCTTGCGCAGTTGCATTTCCACCTCACCATCACTATTATCCGGATGGAGATTCTAGAAGTAGGCATATACCAAACTTTCATGAGGAGATATGGGTCCAGTTCAATGGGCCTTACTAGGCCGGTATTAAAACAAATTTTATAGGGTAAATTGATCCAGAGGCAAACTTCCAATTTCCTTTTTTTTTTTAGACATCTTGACAGCGACTGTCAAGGAAAAAAAAAGAGAAAAGAAAAAAATAAACCTACCTAAAACAGAGAACTAAGACCAGCCTAGACTCCAAAAAACTCTGACAACAAAAACGAAGGAAGCTGTTTCCTTCTGATAAAATCCAGTCCACCATGCTTTCCTCTCTTCTAGTCTTCTGCGTGCTCCTCTAAAAAGTCTATTATTGCGCTCAATCCAGATGGCGTAGAGAGATGTAGCAATCATGGTAGTCGAAGCTCTACTGCTCCTTGCTTGAGCAAATGAAGATATCATTGAATCAGTAACACTTGGCTTGGAGACAAATAAGGGGTGGGGGCATGAACACCGGGCTGTCAGAAGATGAGAAACACGGACGGCGAAAGGGCATTCAAAAAATAAGTGTAAAGCAGTCTCCGCATGTGGTGAAGGACACAAGCTGCATCCTGCTGGTACCGCAAACTTCCAATTTCCAAACGCACAAAATATTTTTCTTTCTTTTAATTTAAAGGACAGTGAAATAATGCACTCGTGAAACACTTGGGGAATGGAAACAGACTGCTGAAAGGATAATAAACGAGGTATCGATATCTCAGATCATTAATGTCAAACAGTATCAATATTTTACTTTTGTTTTATTTTAAAATTTTGAGTTCCTAGAATGTTAATAGCGCTTGCAAATTGCAATTCGGGTTTCTAAATGCACTTGCAGTACTTATGCTTGATTTCCCATTCAAAAGTTTTGACTTAGCTAAATCTTTTCATATAAACTTCAGCCTTAACCAAGAAATCTGCTTCTAAATGCAGCAGTAAAGAAGTTGAGCTCCAGAATCAGATATATTGAAGAAAAATTACAACGATCAGATTTATGCGATCTCACTTATAGTTATCATACAAAATAAGCCTACTAAATCGGGAAAAAAAAAGCAACCAGGCCTCAACCCACATACAAATTTATTAATTTTTCTCAAAATGAAGAAGAGAAATGAACAGGTTCCCTCAATATCTAACTTTCTCATCTTAACATCAATCAGATTGTCTTCAGTCTGCTTGCCAAATTGAGTTGAATCTCTTGTTTTGCATTTTTATCCAATGGATCTTCCCCAAAGTAAAGATCCAAGATCGACTTGCAGAGGAGCTTGCTCTGTACTTGTCCCAACTCCTCTCCATCAACTAAACACAAGCACACACATTACAGGAAAAAGAAAATAATAATTTCACGGTAGTTTAGTAACATGCAATTCAAGTAGACGGCAAACATAAACGTAATCAGTCAATGAGTTTTTTTGTTAAATGTATAAGGTGTCATCACTCATTAGTACCAGGCAATACAGATCCATACCAGGTGGTGCTAGCCAAATTTTAATTTTTTTGCAACTATAAATTTACCCACTGATCCATGTTACCAATTGATGACTAAGAATTGTTGTAATTAAACTATCCATATGTTTGATTTTTCTGGTCACAGTAGTACTGGAGTGTACCAGAGTGGGCAGGATTCCTTTTCCTGATATTATGGAACTTGAGAAAACAAAAATAGATATGCCCGAACTTATACTGTCTCAAATAAAAAAGAAGGAACCTACTTCTTGCCCGAAGAACATATCCTTCTTCCCTTGAAAGTTCAATGACAGACCCCTTTGGTAGTTTCTGTTCATCTCTAAATAGGGAGACAAACCTGCCAAGTGGAAAACTCAACACCAAGTTGACTAAATAACTGCTAATTTCGTAGCAATTATTCTACTTACCAGTAATAAATACTTACTTCTGAAGCAATTGATCTGTATCAGACGGCTCAGATGCACTGAATTTCTGGAGTCTGGTACCGACACTTTTTGCAAATGCATTGCGAACAGAACGAATGCTCAATCTTCCATACACTATTTGAAGCCGAACTGTCATTCGAATATCACTCTCCAAGGCATCAGCTATGAATTCCTTCTTATCTTTCAGCTCAGACAAGGAAGCAGTACCATATTTCTCATTAAGCTTTTTAATGTCAGATTCGTCAGCATAAACTCCTACAAATCCAAAAGGGTCATATGCAGCATGTATTGTGTATGTACTGTTGAGTTACGTGATACAAAGTTTGTTGAGGGGTTTACAAAGATAAACACTTTTTTTAAAGTCTTCATAGGGTCTTGTATTCGGTTTCATTATAATGAAACGGCTAAGTAACCCCTATCTTTTTTTTACCTATAAAAAAAAGAAGAACTTCATTTTTATTGAAATAATTTAATCCTAGTCTACTAATATAAAGGAAACTCATTAAAAAATCCTAAGTTGACAACTGGGTTGTGCACACCAAATCAAACATCAAAATATTCTAATTAATTAAGAAAAGTACAAAACAATAATCATTAAGTTATAGTGAAAAATTGACTGATTTGAATGGAACCCATCCAAGGACTAATTAGATCAGCACCGCAAATTATAATCCCGTGCAGATTGAGAAATGAAATCAGTAAGAAAGCACAAAAAAGGTACTTCACACATTAATTAAACTACTAATTACCAAAGGCATAGACATCAATGGACTTGAGACCAAGCACATTAGTCCTTCTAACCCCAACGCCAAGCAGCCGCCTTCCCCCATCCACCTCCTCAGGAAACACCTCTCCAGTCTTCGACTCAACTGGAGAACAACTAGCATTGGCGAGGGAGAGAGAAGCCCAGCCGAGAGGAGAAATGTTGCTCTGAAACTTGGAGTTGGCGACGAGAGAGAGGCCCAGTGCGGATGCGGCCGCTAGTGCTGAGGTGGCGAGAGATCGGGAAGAGGAGGAGGCGCGAGAAGAGGCGAAGTTTGGGAAGCGAGGGAAGTGAGAGAAAGGGAAGCCGAGAGAGGAAGACATGGTGGTAATGGCAATGGCTAATGGATCGGGTGTTTTTTTTGAGTTGAGCGTTAATAGGAGCAGGTTTTGTTTCGGATTTCGGATCTTTGACCTTGGATCCGATGTGATTGAGACTATATGGTTAATAGTGGTGCATTTGATGTGCCATGACTATGAGCCTACAATTGCAATAATGGACTCTTTGGACACTCTCTCTGATTCTGTCTTATTTTTAGACACCAGACAGCATCTATCTTTTTTTTTTTCTTAAAAAAGTACTCTGCCATTTATTTATTTTTTTTAAAATATCGAAGGCACACTATATAATTATTTTTATGGCACTCTATTTTATTTTGTTTATTATATTTTTTAAAAGACTTTCCTTTTTTGTCGATTCATACACATCTTAAAATTTTTTACAACTTATTGCATAATAATAAATAGCATCTTAAAATTGATTTGAATCAGATAAAATTTGTTACAACTCCACAATCCAAATAGTGAAGGGGATGTGATTTGGCTGGTCGGACTGGTCCGGATGAGTTAATCCGGCTCCAGAATGAAGATTAGACCGAGTAAGAGGAGATGAGATGAGGTGAAATAGACTCAATTTTTTTTTTTTTAGGGTCAGCAAGAGCTGACAAATTCCATTAATAAAAAAAGAAGTTACAAAATAGCATAGAAAAAAAAAAGAAAAACCAACAAAACCAGTACAAATCCCTGGTAAACAAGATCTCCCACCAAAGCAACACAAATAAAACCTAACAAAACCAGTACTAACACCTGGTAATAAACATCCAACCAAAGTTACTCCTAAAAACCGGAAATAGACTCAATTTTGAGAAGAGTAAATTCCGAAATTGTAATCCGGGATGAGTTTCACCTCCAAACCCCTAATCTCTTTTACTTATTCTTTTTACTCATTAACCTGGACTCTTTACATCATTTTATTCCTTCGTATATGTTAATTTGTTAGTATCATGTGATAGCTGAAGACAATTGCATTCAAATAAAATACACAACAAAGCATAAATAATAGACTAGTATATATGACCCTACGGGGTGTTTAAAATAAAATAAAAAAAATAGACTAGTATATATGCATATTTTATCAACGAAGGTAACTAAATTTGCAAAGAAGCCTTTCAATTTTGGCAGCGTTTACATACAAAGAAGTGAGTCAAGCTCTTCAACTTATTTCGAAATTAAATGTCACAAAGGACCCAAAAAAATAAACTAACATATAACTTAACCATACAAAGAAGTGACAAAAAAAAAAAAAAAAACTCTTATCCAAATCTATATATATTTTGATCGTGATTTGCAGAAGTTCTCCATATAAGCATTGAAAAATTAAATCCACTCAATTTCTAAGTTTGTATGTTCTATAAGAATAAGTACGTATCGTTAAAGTACTTATTTTAGTCGGCCTGATATTTCATCTCCTTATATCATTCTTTTTTATATATTATTTTTACCCAAATGAATTACTTTTATATTATATCAAAGTCATATGAAAATTATAAGTTTTTTAAATTGTCAAGTTATTTTGAATCGTGAAACTCTTAGTATGAACGCATCTTTAAGTCTAAAATTAAAATTAGCATTTTTTTTGGGTTAATTAATAAATTATTGGAGTAAAAGAGCAGGACCTGATGCACTTTACTATCTATTTTTTTTTTCTTCTTTTTCTTCTTTTTCTTTGGTGTAGCTCTATTGGTTTGCAATGTACTTGAGCATAAGAAACATATCGAATGGATACCAAAATGTAGTTTCCCTTTTAATGATTGTGTTTAATACTCAGTGCGTCAGAGAGAAACAAGGCAAAATATATAATAATGAGCTTTATTTTCATCATAAAAGCCTACATTTTAATCATTGATGTTGGCATCACACCGTTGAACAGTCGTTCAGCGGGTCCCTTATTCTGCTCACATTCGAATTAATTACTTATAATAATCCATCACTCATTTGATCCCATTTGCATCTCATACATTGGGCCAAGAATAGTCATCTCATGTTGCCTTCTAAATTTTAGCATCCTTGCTTGCTCCATAGAAAGCCGGTACGAGTACATCAGCACTTGCAACGGCATGGCTCGGAGCACTGAATCCTTTCCTACCATTTGGCTTGTCATGGGATTGGGATTGGTCATGAAGGACACCCAATGGAACATCTGATTCTCGGCGGCTCTCTTGAGAACTGCATAGTTCTGGGGGATGAGCAGTATCTGCCCCTGTCGCATCTGACCGTCGAAGACGGTTTGCCCGCGGTGGTTGACTACTTGCACCCGTCCATGTCCACCGGTCACATACATCAAGCTATGGCAATTCATGTACCAATAAGGTGTAATCATCATATTCTGCAAACATAAATGTTATTTTACAAGTAATTATATATAGGAAACAGTTAATTTGCAACTGTTTTAATATTTGGAAATTTTATTTTGTAATTTGTGTTAGTACCCTTTGAAGCACAACTCTTGAAGCGCTCATTTGCACAACGCTCAACACATCAAGCTTTTGGCTGTTCAACATTGAAATCCTACTGCCTTTTTGATTGAAATAGTCAGCACGAGATGGCATATCTATGTTGCTTCTTATCTTCATCATGCAGAACATCTCATCCAAGCCGTTGGTCATGTTGCGCATTCCTGGCATAGGCTCATCATATTGTTTCCATGTTGGCATGCTCTCCTCGAACTCCTGTTGCTGCATCTCTTGGCTTCTTGATGGCATTAGCATCCGAAGTCCCTCCTTTACAAAGACCATCTCACCTCTTGGATCATTCTGGCTTTGGAGTTGTTGTGCCATTTCTAGATTCACTCCAAGAGCCTCAGCTAGCATCTGAGTGTCGAATCCAGAAAAAATGTTCTGGCCCATTGGCTGCATCATTTCCATGGTCTGTTGCTGTTCGGTTTCGTACATCCTTCGAGGCATCTTGTGCGTTCCAGCCATGAAAAACCTCTGATTTTTATATGTCGAGCTATTAGTTATGCAAATTTAGTAAGGGAAATATAGCGTTTAAATTTATATGATGAGTGTTTAATTCGAGTGAAATTGCATAACATACTCTTTCTCTAGGTACTAGTTGATTGGCTGCATTACTTGCATCGTAAACTTGCATTGATACCATAGGCATGTCACCATCATTGTAGCACCAGTAGGTGACACCAGCCGGCAATGCAATGATATCTCCCTGTTTAAAACGATGAACTTTCTGGTGCTCGTCTCGCATCATTTGTTGCCTCCAACTTTCACTTCCCATTGGGAACTCCTCTTGCTCTGTCTCTGACTGTTGTTGGAATGACTGAAACGTCTCAGGACAGCCAGGAAATACGGTTCCCATGATCCCTCTTCCTATCAATCATTAAAATTATAGAAAACTACTCATATCTTCATCAAATTAACAACAAGATGGTGTTATTCTGAATTCTTAGAATAAATTAGAATACTACCTTGGACGATGTACATGAGGGATGGCGCATTGTTGTACTGAGGCAACATAAGGCCCCTAGGCTCGAGCATATGGCGGCAGGCAGCCACACCTGCGCACTGCATCATCTCATTATCCCATTCATAGTATTCAGTCATACCTGCTTCAAATTGCATACGTTGGGAGGGGTTGAGAGCAGCAAGCCTATCGAATCGGCACCCTCTTGGTCCAGAAAAAGTGCGCATACTTTGCCATGGGCTCTTGCCACCAAACATCATCTGTGCAAGAGAACCTTGGCACAGTATTAGCAAACATAGGAAAACAGAAAGGAGGGACGACGGAGCTGCCATATCTGGTAAAAATTGATTTCTGTCTAATGCTACACTGAAATTTGGGATGGAGAGCAAGGAGTGAGGGGTAGGGTATTTATAGGGTTGTAGAAGGTATATGGATGTTTGGATGTACAATGGTTGGTAGGGATAAAGACAGAATTGCTCAACAGAAGGGTGTTTATACATGAGGTTGGAATCCTGTTTTGGAAATCCATCTCTTTTGTATTTGTTCGTTTCTTACCTAACCAAAGAGGAGGTGTTGGAACTTGGGAGTTACTAGTTAGAATACAGGAATGATCTCAGGAGTTCAGAACTAGGGAAGTTGTATTTGTACAGTAACTCATAACATTTTTATCATGATTTCGTGTTCATTTGGTTTAACGGGCTTTAATTACGAAAAATTAACAGTACATTCCGAAGTATTGTAGAATTCTTTCTTCATTTTTATCTTTTGGGCCCATTCATCAAAATAAACGGGCAGCAATTTCTATTTTGAATAAGGCCTGGTTAATTGAGTTTGTTATATTACTGAAATGAAGAACATAATATCGTATTAACTTGCACATGCTTTACCAAAGTTTATTGAGAAGCATTTGTGCCCGGACCAGGTATTGCTGCTTTCTATTGGCTATTACAGCTTCTAGTCACTAACCGTTGGGACATTTGTGCCCGTGAGGAAGATATGGTGACAATGGCTAATGGAACAAGTGTTTTTTTTTTTTGAGTCGAGTGTTATACTGTTAATAGGAGGGGATCCGATGTGACTGACAGACTCAAGCTATATGCGTGGCTAATGAAGGTGCATTTGGGGTGCCATGACATGACATGAGCCTACAAATGCAATAATGGACTTTTGGACACGCTCTCTGATTGTGTCTTATTTTTCACTAGACAATGGACAGTCTCTGTATAGTTTTCCTTAAAAAAATCTGCCATATATTTTTATATATTTTTTATTTCTTAAAATTTTTTATGGCATTCCATATAATTTTTGTGTTGCACTCTATTTATTTTTTTTAAAAAGACTTTATGTTATTTGATTCGCACATATCTTAAAATTTTGTTGCAACTCATGGCATAATGATCTAAAACATTTGATTAATAGATCTGAATCGGATAATTTTGATGGCACTCTATATAGTTGTTTCATAATTACAGCTATTAATCTGAGCTTTCTTTATGTACATCAATTTATTCTTTCATACATATATGTTAAGTTGTCAATATCATGTGATAGTTGAAGACAATTGCATTCAACTAAAATACACAACAAAGCATAATATATAGACCAGTATGCATCAAAACAGATAATTATATACATTGTTTTCATTAGAAATGGTTCTATTTGTATGATTTCATCTGAAAGAAATTGCATATAAGAATGATACGAGTGATATAAAAATTTCTTTATCATTATTGAAGTGTGCAAAATCACACAATATAATAAAAATTTGCAACGAGCGAAAATCACATTAGTTTATAAGTAAATTTTGCAATTTGTTGGAATTTTTTTTGCTGTTGCTGTACCAATAAACCAAGAGGATTACAATCCTGTAATTTGGAGAAGCGGTCCTGGTTCTACTTTTGTCATAAGCAACAAACTTTTGCATTGAAATTGAACTAATGGTTTTCGTTTTGAGTTCAAAAGAAGTGAAGCAAAATTATTTTCACATGGGCAATTCATTTGAAGGAATGGCCGTGAATTAAATTCGCAAAGCAGCCTTTTAATTTTGGCATCGTTATCTTCCTCACTTTACCACAAATTAAGGTTACCACAAATTAAGGTACACTAAAGATATAACTTAACCACATAAAAGAAGCAATTATAAAGTCTCATATCAAAAATCTCTGCAGAACACATATCCTTGCATAGTAAGTTTATGACTATAAATCTAGAAAAATAATTTATACTTTCTTTCAAGTCCCAAGTTTAGCCTTCAAAGCACACATCAAGCATTTAATCCTGACCTTCTTCAGGCGGCTACACCTAACTGGGAAACACAGCTCCTTTGATTCATTTTCTTTATCTCCAAAAAAGAAGTTCCTTTCAAGTTAAATAAATTATTAATGTTTGCTAGCCCTCAAAAAAAAAAAAAATATTAGAAGAACGGAACTCATCATCATCCAAAAAAAAAAAAAGCAGAACTGAGAAACTCATCATAGAGAACAACGAATCTTTCTGAGCAAAGAATCTATACATATCTATTTCTCTGCTAATAACATCTATATTCTGCATCTCGCAAACTTCTTCAGAATCCTTCATCCTACTATCCTAGGATCTCTGATTCTGAAGTTCAAATCAATAATATGGAGAAGAACTTCATCAGAAAGGCTACTTAACCTATTTAAATTACTCTTAACTCCTCCCATGAATCTCTCTTTGTTGGTCCTTTTTTTCTGGTCTCATTGGCATTATTCAAATTGATGTGGATTTTATAATGAGAAGATTTCTCACTAAAGAAGTGGCAATAGTTCAATCAAATTAGTACTTCAATAAGTTTTTGTGGGCCTTGCCTTCTTCAATGGACCTAAGCGTAAGAGCAGACCAAAGTGTAAGTATCATATTGTTGGGAACATTATATATCTTATAAACAGCCCCCAAAATATGTATAAACCTTAATAAATAATTGTCCTTAATATTTCATAATGAAATCTGCTTATTGTCTCGGTTTTCAAAAATGATGCACGAACGATAGAGAAAGATTGAAGGAAATGACACGAACAAGAGAGATTTTAGTTGAGATCACACAGATTCTCAGTTTTTTTATAAAATGGCTGCTGCCGATATAAAAATCTAATTCTCCCCTCTCTATTACATTTTCGCCTCCTTTTATATTGTGTCATCAATATAAGGTAATTAATTAAAAGGAAATACTTAACCTAAAAATGACGTGCATAAAAAATAAAATACAAGGCCCAATACAAGGCCCAAATTAATTGCATCATTATATCGGCAGCAGCCATTTTATAAAAAAACTGAGAATCTGTGTGATCTCAACTAAAATCTCTCTTGTTCGTGTCATTTCCTTCAATCTTTCTCTATCGTTCGTGCATCATTTGGTATCAGAGACCAGGATGGCGGATGCAAATCGTGGTCGTGGTAGAGGTCGTGGCCGAAAAAGTCGGGATCGTGGAGCCGATCTCGAAGAAGAAGAGTCACGCCGCCGAGACCAGCGAGATCTAGAGATTGCTGCAATGGGAAGACAGATCCGAGAGTTAGAGCGCCAACTCGCAAAGACAAGGATGGGCTCTACAAACGAAGAAAAAGGAGAGGAGTCAAAAACCCTCGACTCTTCTAAAGCAGGCACCAACTTCACTCATGGAGTTGTGGCAGAATTGATTGCTAATCGAAATCAAGACCGTCGAATGAGGCATGATCCTTCGAGAAGCATATTTTGTGGGAATCGAGATCGCCGAACGAGGCACGATTATTCCACAAATAACACTCGTGTGAGTCGAGAACGCCGAACGAGGCACGATTCATCGAGCTTCACTGACTTTTCTGAATATGTTGTGAATGAAAGTGTATCATTTGATTCACCACCGATCTTTGATGAGTATCTTGACGATGATGATGGTGATATATTTATTGGGATGGGTGAAATCGAAACAAATATGGTACCTTTTGACAGTCCCATAATCTTTGATGAAGAGGATTTTGATGACTTATCGTTGCCCCCAACCTGTCCTACTGCCTTTGCAAAGAATTCAACATTTAAGAAGAATTCAATCTTGGAAAATAGTTCTTTGGTAACAATAAATGCTTTGTTTGAGTTGGAAACTTCGCATTTAACTTATATTAAGATCATGAGTTCGGAATATAGCGATCCATTCTTGCAACCGAACCCCATGTTAACAAATGCGAGGTATTTCACATTTTTGAACAGTTTTAATACTCAGTTTAGTATTGTGTTTGTTCAAATAGCAGAGCTATGTGCGAGATTACCTTTTTGCGGATTACACCACTCGATTCTAGTCTCCCGATTTGATTCGAGTGATGCATCATCTAAAGCAAAGGATGAAGTCGCAGATTCGAGGACGAATCTTTTCTTAGAGGGGGAGAATGATGCAATTAATTTGGGCCTTGTATTGGGCCTTGTATTTTATTTTTTATGCACGTCATTTTTAGGTTAAGTATTTCCTTTTAATTAATTACCTTATATTGATGACACAATATAAAAGGAGGCGAAAATGTAATAGAGAGGGGAGAATTAGATTTTTATATCGGCAGCAGCCATTTTATAAAAAAACTGAGAATCTGTGTGATCTCAACTAAAATCTCTCTTGTTCGTGTCATTTCCTTCAATCTTTCTCTATCGTTCGTGCATCAAAAAAGCCCATTAAATCAAATGAACGCACAGTCAGGGTAGAATAATTGTTAAAACCCCGGTTCTGAACTAAGATCAATCCTGTAATGCCAACAAATACAAATTAGATGGATTGCCAAAACAGGGTTCCAAGTGTCATGTATTGAGACCTTTTTGTTGAGCTTTTCTGCTTTTATCCCTACCAACTATTGCATATCCAAACCACACTGTCTAAATCCTGACCCTATATAAATACCCTACCCCTCACTTCTCACTCTCCATCCCAAATTTCTATGTACAATCACATAGAAATTAAGTGCAGATATGGCAGCTTCCTCCCTCCTTTGCATTTCCTTATGTTTGTTAATACTGTGCCGAGGATCTCTTGCACAGGTCACTTATGGTGGCACTGGCAAGAGCCCATGGCATGCTTCACGTAGATTTACTGGGCCAAGAGGGTGCCGATTTGATAGGCTTCAGGCCCTCAACCCCTCCCAGCTTATGCGCTTTGAAGCCGGCATGACTGAATACTACGAATGGGATAATGAGATGATGCAGTGTGCCGGTGTGTTTGCAAGCCGCCATATCCTTGAACCAAGGGGCCTTCTCTTGCCTCACTACAACAATGCACCATCCCTCATGTACATCGTGCAGGGTAATATATATCTGCCTCCTTGTATAGAAATTACAATAACAATTTGTCTTTTTTAATTTGTTGGAAAACATACTGTATTTCCAGGCTGTCCTGAGACGTTCCAGTCCTTCCAACAAGAGTCAGAGGAGCAAGAGCAGTTCCCTGTGGGAAGTGAAAGTTGGAGGCAACAAAGGACACGAGATGAACACCAGAGAGTGCATCGGTTTAAGCAAGGAGATATCATTGCATTACCTGCCGGTGTCACCTATTGGTGCTACAATGATGGTGATGTAGCTATGGTCTCAGTGCAAGTGTATGATGCAAGTAACACCGCCAACCAACTAGTACCCTGGGAAAGAGTATGTCATTCAATTTTATTCAAGAATATAATAAACGATATATCTCCCTCAGTTAATTTCCATAATTAATAGCTCAAGCTGCTCAATATATCAAATACAGAGATTTTGTTGGAAATATAAACTCAATTAAGTTTGCATGGTCAAAGAGTTTAATTATTTAGAATTACAAGAATAACTCTTAGGAAGATGTTGTTATTTATTGTCTAGAAGACTATGCCATTGATTAGGTGATTGAATGTTTATTTAATTAAGTAGTTGAGTTTTCATCTATATAAACAATGTAAGAGTGTTTAGAAATTAAGAACTTAGAAAGAACTTAGAAGAGAGAAAATATCAATTGTAAGAGAGTTGTATCAAGTATATGAATGAAGAATTTCAGTTTCTAAGTATCTCATTTATCTCCACTATTATCACATAGCCTCATATTAAGAAGACGATCCTATCAGATTGGTATCAGAGCCGATGGCAAGTACCGGTGTTTCGACGGTTGGGCATATGCCGCTGCCCCGTCTTACGAAGAGTAACTACGACAACTGGTGTATACAATTGCGAGCTCTCCTTGGTGCGCAAGAAGTGTGGGAGATAGTCGAGGATGGCTACAAAAAGCATGCCGAAACGACGGCGTTGACGGGTGCTAATGCGAGATTATTGAGGGAGAATCGCAAGAAGGACAAGACCGGTCTCTATATAATGTATCAAGCGGTGGATGAGTCGGGTTTTGAGAAGATAGCCGGTGCGACATCTTCGCATGAGGCGTGGAATACTCTTGAGAAAGCATACAAAGGCGCTGATCGAGTGAAGCAAGTGCGGTTGCAGACACTTCGAGGCGAGTTCGAGGCCTTGAAAATGAAGGAGACCGAAGGTGTGTCCGAGTACATGACAAGAGTGCAAACCGTGGTGAATCAACTCAAGCGGAATGGCGAACCACTTGCTGAAGTTCGAGTTATTGAGAAGGTACTTCGCTCTTTGACAAACGAGTTTGAGAATGTTGTGTGTGCAATAGAAGAGTCGAAAGATTTGAATGAGATGACTATTGATGAGCTCTCGGGTTCGCTGGAAGCCCATGAGCAAAGAAAGAAGAAGAAAAAGCAAGAGGTGCTTGAGGAAGCACTTCAAGCGAAGTTAACATTGAAAGAAGAGAGACCGACCAGCAGCGATCGAGGTCGTGGTCGAGGTCGCAGTCGAGGTCGTGGCCGTGGTCGAAATGGTCGTGGTCGCGGACAGCAAGACAATCGAGATGAGAAGGAGCAACAAGGCTCGTTTGGCAATGGTCGAGGTCGAGGAAGAGGAGGTAACAAGTCTCATATTCAATGTTACAATTGCAATAAATATGGTCATTATGCATATGAATGTCGTCATGAAAAGAAAGATGATAATGACAAGAAAGAAGAAAAGATTGGTGATGGCGTGGTGTTGCTTGCGAGCAAAGAAGCAACTCCCAATCAAGAGACCATGTGGTATTTGGATACCGGTGCGAGCAACCATATGTGCGGGTACAAGCACATGTTCGCCGAGATGAAAGAAGTTGTAGATGGTCATGTTTCATTTGGTGATGCATCGAAAGTGAAAGTTGAAGGTCAAGGTAAAGTTCTCATTCAGCTGAAAAATGGAAGTGAGACTTTTATCACCAATGTTTATTATGTACCCGATATGAAGAGTAATATTTTGAGTTTGGGTCAATTGTTGGAATTGGGTTATACGGTGGTTATGAAAGACCGAACCCTCTATTTGAGAGATAAGAATGATAGATTGATAGCCCAAGTTGAAATGACTAGAAACCGCATGTTTAAGTTAAAATTGATAAATGTGCAAGCGAAGTGTTTGAAGGCATGTGTAGTAGATAAAGCATGGTTGTGGCACTTGCGGTTTGGTCATCTAAATTTTGGCGGCTTGAAAGAGTTGTCAAAGAAAAGCATGTTGAAGGGGCTGCCACAAATTGATCATTGTGACAAGTTTTGCGAGGGGTGCGTGCTCGGGAAGCATCCGAGAAGTTCATTCCCCAAAGAAGCGAGCTATCGTGCCAAGAAGCCGCTAGAGTTAATACATACGGACATATGTGGTCCGATCACACCAAACTCATTGGTTAAGCACCGTTACTTCATAACTTTTGTTGATGATTTTTCGAGGAGAACTTGGGTTTATTTCTTGAAGGAAAAATCCGAGGCATTTGCTATTTTTAAGAAGTTTAAGGTGCTAGTTGAGAAGTTGAATGGCAATTACATTAAGGCGTTGAGGTCGGATCGAGGTGGCGAGTATATCTCTAAGGAGTTTGAGTATTTCTGCGAGGAGCATGGCATTAGAAGGTTCCTAACAGCGCCATACTCACCTCAACAAAATGGCGTAGCCGAGAGAAAGAATCGGACCATACTCGACATGGTTCGTAGCATGCTGAAAAGTAAGAATATGCCAAAAGAATTTTGGGCTGAAGCAGTGCAATGCGCGGTTTACTTGCAAAACCGATGTCCAACAGCGAGCTTGGAAAACATGACTCCGCAAGAGGCTTGGTGCGGTGTGAAACCAGCGGTGTCACATTTGAAAGTGTTCGGAAGTGTGGCTTATGCGCACATTCCGGATCAGCGAAGGACTAAGCTCGATGACAAAAGCAAGAAGCTGATATTTATCGGCTATGATGAAAGGTCGAAGGCATATAAGCTCATTGATCCAGCAACTAATAAAATACATATAAGTCGCGATGTGCAGGTTAATGAAGAAGGCGTATGGTGCTGGGATTCTATGGAGGAGAAGTCGCATGATGTCGAGAAAGAAGTGCAAGTCATAGCGAGCTCAACTTCGACAGACACAACAAACCGAGCGAGTTCAAGTGCGAGCTCAAGTGCGAGTTCAAGTGCGAGTTCAAGTGCGAGATCAATTTCGAGTTCAAGTGCGAGATCAATTTCGAGTTCAAGTGCGAGCTCAAGTGATGACGAGGCGAGAACACCTCGAACCCGAACTTTGCAAGACTTGTATGAGGCAACAAGCGAGCTGCACTTGGTGTGTCTTTTGGCGGATGCCGAGAATATCACATTTGAAGAAGCCGTTCAAGAGAAAAAATGGCAGCAAGCTATGAATGAAGAAATGAATGCTATTGTGAAGAATGATACTTGGGAACTTGCGACGTTACCCAAGAATCATAAGCCGATTGGCGTGAAATGGGTCTACAAGAAGAAGCAAAATGCTCAAGGCGAGGTTGAAAGATACAAAGCGAGGTTAGTAGCCAAAGGTTACAAATAAAAAACGGGGATTGATTATGAAGAAGTGTTTGCCCCCGTTGCGAGAATGGAGACTATTCGCTTGTTGATATCGCTAGCTGCCCAAAACAAGTGGAACATCTATCAAATGGATGTGAAATCAGCATTTCTCAATGGTGTACTCGAAGAAGAAGTCTACATCGAGCAACCACCAGGTTACATTAAGGAAGGAGAAGAAAACAAGGTGCTGAAATTGAAGAAGGCGTTGTACGGGTTGAAGCAAGCTCCACGAGCTTGGAATACCCGAATTGATACATACTTCAAGGAGCACGGGTTTGTGCAATGCCCGTATGAACATGCTTTATATGTGAAGGTATGTAATGATGACAATATGTTTGTTGCTTTGTATGTTGATGATATGATATTCATGGGGAATAATAACGAAATGATTGAGAAGTTTAAACTCGAGATGTCAAAGGAGTTTGAGATGACAGATTTGGGACTTATGTCATACTTTCTCGGGTTGGAAGTGAAACAAGACAAATCTGGAATTTTTGTCTCGCAAGAAGCATATGCAAAAGATGTGTTGAAAAGATTTAAGATGGATGATTGCAATCCGGTATGTACTCCGGTTGAGAGCGGGACAAAGCTGTCTCGTTATGATGATGGCAAGGCCGTAGACGCAACTCAATACAGAAGTTTGGTTGGAAGTTTGCGCTATCTTATGTGCACAAGGCCAGATATTGCATATGGTGTCGGCTTGGTAAGCCGATACATGGAGGAGCCAAAGACGTCACATTGGAAAGCCATAAAGCGAATTCTTCGCTATGTGAAAGGTACTTTATCTCATGGCTTGTTCTATTCTTATACTGACGAGTTTGATCTTGTTGGATATACGGACAGCGACTGGTGTGGCGATGTCGATGATAGAAAGAGCACAGCGGGTTTCGTGTTCTACATGGGAGACACGGCATTTACATGGGTGTCGAAGAAGCAACCCATTGTGACTTTGTCAACTTGCGAAGCGGAGTATGTGGCTGCATCTTCATGTGTATGTCACGCGATATGGTTGAGAAAATTACTGAAGGATATGAACTTCGCTCGAGATCAACCAACGGAGATTCGAGTCGACAACAAGTCAGCAATCGAGTTGGCGAAGAACCCGGTGCATCATGAAAGGAGTAAGCATATTGATGTTCGCTTTCACTTCATACGCGAACATGTGAAGGATGGCGATGTCGAGTTGACTCACGTGGCGAGTCGAGATCAAGTAGCGGATATATTCACTAAACCGCTTGGAGCGGAATTGTTCAATCGATTCAAGAAGCTGCTCGGGATGCGAGCTGGAGCATAATTGAGTTTAAGGAAGGATGTTGGAAATATAAACTCAATTAAGTTTGCATGGTCAAAGAGTTTAATTATTTAGAATTACAAGAATAACTCTTAGGAAGATGTTGTTATTTATTGTCTAGAAGACTATGCCATTGATTAGGTGATTGAATGTTGACTATGCCATTGATTAGGTGATTGAATGTTTATTTAATTAAGTAGTTGAGTTTTCATCTATATAAACAATGTAAGAGTGTTTAGAAATTAAGAACTTAGAAAGAACTTAGAAAGAACTTAGAAGAGAGAAAATATCAATTGTAAGAGAGTTGTATCAAGTATATGAATGAAGAATTTCAGTTTCTAAGTATCTCATTTATCTCCACTATTATCACATAGCCTCATATTAAGAAGACGATCCTATCAGGTTTTTCTTAGCTGGAAGGCACCAGAGACCTCAAAGGATGTACCCAGTACCAAACTGAACAACAAACCTTAGAACCGGGGCAGCAAAGAGGCAACAGCATATTCACCGGATTCGACACTCAGATGCTCGCTGAGGCTCTTGGAGTGAATATAGAATTGGCACGACAACTCCAAAGCCAGAATGATCCAAGAGGTGAGATGGTTTTTGTAAAACAGAGACTTCAGATGATAATGCCCACAAGAAGCCAAGAAATGCAGCAACAAGAGTTCGAGGAAAGCACAGTGGGATGGCAACAATATGGTGAGGGTTGTGGGGACCATACAACAATACCAATGGCTTGGATGAGATGTTCTGCACAATGAAGATCAGAAGCAATATAGATCGTCCGTCCCAAGCCGACTATTTCAATGAAAGGGGCAGTTGGGTAACAATCCTCAGCAGTCAAATGCTTCCTATTTTGAATGTCATGCAAATGAGCGCCGGTAGAGTTGTGCTTCAAAGGGTACTAACAAAAGCTCCAAAAATAAATTGCTAAAATCGCTATTTTTTCGTATGTAATTATATTACCTTTCTAACTTAAAAAAATTTGTTTGTAGAACACGATGATTACACCCTATTGGCATATGAATTCCCATAGCTTGATGTATGTAACCGGTGGACAAGGACGGGTTCAAGTAGTCAACCACCGTGGGCAAGCTGTCTTTGACGGTCAGCTGCGTCAGGGGCAGATACTGCTCATCCCTCAGACCTTTGTGGTTCTCAAGAGAGCTTCCGAGCGGGAGATGTTCCATTGGGTATCTTTCGTGACCAATTCTAATGACCTGGGTAGCCAAATTGTAGGGAAGACTTCAGTACTCCGAGGCATTTCATTGCAAGTGCTGATGAACTCGTACCGGCTTTCAATGGAGCAAGCCAGGGTGCTAAAATTTGGGAGACAAGATGAGATGATTGTTTTCGGTTCAAGGCATCAGACAAGACCTTCCGAGTAAATGAATTAATTAGGATAAAGTGAGCAGAATAAGAGAGCCACTGATTAGTTGTGTGATCAGTGGATTGATGTGGACTCTTTTTTATATCTAATAACAAAGTTTATTAATAATAAGTTGCCTTCTGTGTGATCGTGGGTATTTGCTAGAGTTGTCTGATTCGCCATAAGTGAAATGATCGTTCGACCATGTTGAGTCAAATAAATTATTACTGCGCAAATAGGTACAGGCACAGTCACAATTTGTGTTGTGAAATTATGCAAAGTACGATAACAGTATCTTACCATGAAAAAAAATCATGTCCTAGGAAAGACCAAGCCTCGCTCCTTATCAATTTGACATAATGTAAGGTTAAAAACAAATATTTTAAGTGACATATAAAAGTCCTTGTATATAATCATACTAATATGACAGTTAGTGCTCTTAATTTCGTCAACTTCTAATTCCGTTACTGACCTCTGACCTTATTATCAAATTAAACAAAAAAATTATTTTGTCATCATTCAAAAAGAAAAAAATTAAATAAAAAAGCGACTATATGTTAATAAACCACAGGTATATATGAACTACAATAATAAAAATGAAACTAATAACCTCAAAGAACAGAACATTTTATTAAGTTATTGGCTAACATCCTTAGAAGGTTTTTACTCTTTATTTATTTATAATGACTGTCCTTGGCTATTAATGAAGCCTGCATCCCTTCATGGAACGCTTTTATTTAAAGAGAAGAACAAGACATTTTATTTTACTAATGAGGGCAACTATTATTTGTATAATTCAGGTGGCTTATTGATGAACTGAAAAATGTTCATCTTATTATTATTATTTTTGTTGCGATATCTTCTGGTTGGATGTGATATCCTCTGGACAGATAGACAAATCTTCTATTCCTAGAAAGGATTCTACAGCTGATTTATTGTTTCCTTTTAATCAATATTTGATATTTACTTTACTTCCTTTTTTATTCATTTTCTCTCTGTTAAAACCTGTGTGTAGCGCATGTATTCAGGTGTGAGAATTCTGTGTGTGTGAGAGTTGTAATCTCCTTTATTTTATGAAATAAATAAATCGGGTGTGTTGAGTAATCGTGGAGTGCGCTTTAGACGATACCACGTTAAAATCTGTGTCATCTCTTCTTTATTATCTTTACAATATGGTATCAGAGCAGAAAAACATTTGACGGTACTAGATTACTGATGGCCATGCCGAAGGTGATCTAAGTATCTCTCTTGTTTTTTTTTGTTGTTTCTTCTTCCTCTCGTTCCTTGTAGTCAGTCTCTTTGTGTTTGTGATTATGGCTGATGCAAATCCAAGAGGGACTCAAAATCAATCACTTACTTTCTCCTGGATAGCACAAATTATCGACCTTGGGCTCGAGCCATTAAGGTTGCGCTTGGAGGACGGTTAAAACTGGACCATATCTTGGGCACACAGTATGCTGTCGATGCTTCCAGTACTACCGGTGTTATCTCCGATCCACCCCCTGCTAGTGGTGATGATCCTGCTGCGACCAAAGTCAAGGCTATAGAAGTCAAGGTAAAAACACCCTCACCTGAATGGGTTGCGAATGATTTGTGTGTCATGTCCTGGATATTCAACTCTATGGAACCTGCAATTTATAATATATTTGCTTATTCTGATACTGCTAAAGAATTGTGGGACTCTTTGTTTGAGATGTATGGTAATACTAACAACTCTTCTCGAGTGTTTGAAATTCAACGGAGCATCACTGCTCTTAGACAGGAACCTGGGCAAACCCTTCTTGAACATCTTGGCAATCACAAACAACAGTGGGAGGAACTTCGCCAATATCGACCCGTTGCTGATACGGTGCAAGAGTACATCAAGAGGGAAAAACAGGACCAAATTCTTTCTTTACTGGGTAGCCTTTCATCCGAGTTTGATGAAACAAGGCGTGACATCCTCATGAGACCAGAACTACCATCCCTAACTACTGTGTGCGCTATTCTTCAGAGTGAGGAAACTCGCAAGCGTGTGATGGGTAGTAAGGTAAATAACTTGCCCTCAAATACTGACAATTATGCTCATTTGTCTATTGTTAAAACTAGTGAGACTAGCCATGGCAATAAAGGAAAAGACAAAAAGGGGTCAAAATATTTTTGTGATCATTGCAAGCGATCAGGACATCCAATAGAGCGATGTTGGGTTCTATACCCGCATCTCAAACCAGCCCATGTTAAGGGACGAACTCCAGATGCTAACTTGGCAGTGCCTTCTGATGAGCATGCCATGCATAACAAATTAGAGCAGCTCTCCAAACAAATGGAATTCTTGATGAGCCGATGCACTCCAAACAAGCCACAGGCCACGGGTCATCAAGGAGAGGTTTCTAACGTTGCACACCATGCTGGTAATGTTTGCACTTTCTACTTCCCATTGCTCAATTATTGTTGATTCTGGTGCTTCTGACAACATGTTTACATCTAGTAATTTGTTGACCTCATTCAGTTCCAAAACTAATTATCCACATGTAACCATGGCAAATGGGTCAGTTGTTTCCACCAATGGATCTGGCACCACTCAACTTTTCTCAAAGGAAATAGAAGTCACTGTTGTCCCTGAACTTAAGGCCAATTTATTATCCATCAGCAAGTGCACTAATCAAATGGATTGTAATGTCATTTTTACTCCTCAGAAAGTAATGTTCCAGGAGCGAGCTTCAGGGAGGATGATTGGTGAGGGGACACTTGTGGATGGATTATATGTTGTGCAACCAGATTCGTTTGCATTCTCTACAACAGTTAGCAACTCTACACGGCTTTGGCATAATCGACTTGGTCATCCATCTGATCAGATTTTGAAGCACTTGGGATTATTTTTTAAGTGTGATTCTCATAGTTGTGATCCTTGTCAATTTGCTAAACTTCATAGGCTTCCATTTTCTGATAGTACACATGACATTTCTTCTTGTTTTGACTTAGTACACTCTGATGTGTGAGGTAATGCACCCGTTGCTTCAAAGGAAGGTTTCAAATATTTTGTAACTTTTATTGATGATAAATCTCGTGCTACTTGGTTGTATTTGTTGAAATAAAAAAATGAAGTGTTTTCCATCTTTCAAGCTTTTTGCGCCATGGTTGAGACTCAATTCAATAAAACCATTAAAATTCTTCGAACTGACAATGGAACTGAGTACATGAATTATGGATTTCAAAATTTTATGAGAAGTAAAGGGATAATTCACCAAACATCATGTGTAGGCACACCTCAACAGAATGGACTAGCTGAAAGGAAAAATAGACACTTGCTAGAAGTGACACGTGCACTTTTATTTTCAGCTCAATTGCCAAAATCTTATTGGTCCGACGCTGTTTTGACAGCTTGTTATTTGATAAATCGACTTCCTAGTCGCACCATCAACTTTAAGTGTCCAATGGAAATGTTACACAACCGCATTTTTGATATCTCTCACTTAAGAGTATTTGGTTGTGTGTGTTATGTGCATTCTCAAAATGCTGGTAAACTGGATCCCCGTGCACGAAAGTGTATTTTTGTGGGATATTGCTCAACCAAAAAGGGGTATAAATGCTATGATCCTCAACTTAGGAAGACATATATCTCACGTGATGTCTGTTTTGATGAGTCTCACATGTTTTATGAAGTTGAAAATCAGGGGGAGAAAACAACATATGATGATTTTCAAGAAGCATATCCTCTGACTATTAATTTTGATTCAGCACCAGTCGTTGATGCACCTGCATCGCAGACAGCACCAGTCGTTGATGCACCTGCATCGCAGACAGCACCAGTCGTTGATGCACCTGCATTGCGGACACCTCCAGCGACCGATGCACCTGCATCTATGATTGCACCTTCTGATAGTGCAACTGAATCAGGGGGAGCCTATCCTGTTAATGCACCTGAATCAAGGGGAACATCTTCTGTCAATGCACCTGCATCATTGGTTGCACCTCCTGAAGAGGCAGTTTTGAGAAGAACATCACGTGAGACTCGACAACCTGTGCGACTTAAAGACTTTGTGACATACCAAACGGTTAGATATCCAATTCAAGAAGGGGTCAGGTATGATAAACTTTCAGATAACTACTATTCTTTTTTAACCAAAACTGAGGATAATAGTGAACCAAATAGTTTTGAGAAAGCCAAGAAACACAGTAAATGGATAAAAGCTATGGATGAAGAATTGGATGCTTTAAAGCGAAACCAAACTTGGGAACTTGTACAGTTGCCAAGTGGAAAAAAAATAGTAGGATGTCGCTGGATTTACAAAGTTAAATATAAAAGTGATGGATCAATTGAAAGATACAAGGCTAGATTGGTTGCCAAGGGTTACACACAAACTTATGGGACAGATTATAAAGAAACATTTGCCCCGGTAGTGAAGATGAATACGGTGCGCACCTTGATGTCTGTTGCGACAAATTGTGATTGGCCCTTGTTCCAAATGGATGTGAAGAATGCCTTTCTTCAAGGGGATCTCGAAGAAGAAGTGTTCATGGATATTCCTCCTGGATTAATTCCACCAAGTAAAAACGGCCTAGTCTGTAGGCTAAGGAAAGCAATATATGGGTTGAAACAATCACCTAGGGCGTGGTATGGAAAATTGAGCTCGGCACTAGTCAAAGTTGGGTTTAGACGGAGTGGTGCAGACTCTTCAATGTTCACCAAGAGATCAAGCTCAGGTATTGTTGTTATCTTAATTTATGTTGATGATCTTGTCATTACAGGGAGTGATAAAAGTGGCATTGAAAATCTGAAATTGCATCTTGGAAAAGAATTTGATATTAAAGATTTAGGTGTCCTTAAATATTTCTTGGGAATTGAAGTTGCTCGTTCACACAAAGGCCTATTTCTTTCTCAAAGAAAATACGTGCTAGACTTGTTGAAGGAGACAGGAAAATTAGGAGCGAAACCAGCAAATATCCCCATGGAATACAGTCAAAAATGGACTTCTGACAATGAACCACTTGTGGATGCTGGCATGTTTCAAAGACTGATTGGCAAGCTAATTTATCTAACTATCACCAGACCCGACATAGCATATGCGGTGAGTTATCTAAGTCAGTTTATGCATAAACCTATGAAGGGACATCTTGAGCTTGTTAATCAAGTTTTGAGATATTTGAAGGCAGCACCAGGAAGAGGTATTTTGATGAAAAATCATGGGCATGTTAACTTAATAGGATACTCCGATGCAGACTGGGCAGGAAGTCCACATGATCGAAAATCAACTTCAGGTTTTTTTATGTTTGTTGGGGGAAATTTGGTCACATGGAAGAGTAAAAAGCAAACGGTTGTAGCTAGGTCAAGTGCAGAGGCCGAATACCGAGCTATGGCAGCTGCTACCTGTGAAATCATTTGGCTCAAGCTCTTGCTGCGAGAATTGGGGTACAATTTGGATAATGCTCCTACCAAATTGTTTTGTGACAATCAAGCTGCAATTCACATTGCCACTAATCCAGTGTTTCACGAAAGGACCAAGCATATTGAGGTTGACTGTCATTTTATAAGAGAAAAAATTCTAAATAAAATCATTGAGACACCCTTCATTCGGAGCTCAAATCAAGTGGCAGACATCTTCACTAAAGCCTTGTCTAGAGGAATATTCGAAGGTTTGGTGAACAAGTTGACCTCCGACGATCTCTTTGGTTCAACTTGAGGGGGAGTGTTGCGATATCTTCTGGTTGGATGTGATATCCTCTGGACAGATAGACAAATCTTCTATTCCTAGAAAGGATTCTACAGCTGATTTATTGTTTCCTTTTAATCAATATTTGATATTTACTTTTGTGTGAGATTTTTCGTCATTCTCGCTGAACAACGAGCTTCAACGGGATGGAAATACCCCACGAGATTCACCCTTCGCGGAACCGAATTCTAGCGCAGAAACACCTCTTGACAACAAGGGACATTAGCGAGAAATCGCCTCCGTGAAGGTTTATTATTTATGTATGGGTCCAACTTTCCAATGGACGCAAGCCCCCATTGTTAATTACATCGGGACGAACCACGAAAACCTTTGATTAAAGGGCTAAAAGAAGTATGCTAGGAATAAAGTCGTAAAATGGTTTAGGTCGGACTCGATTGACGGTACCAGACCTAGTTGGCGGGACTCAATCGAGGAGACAGTGTCTGGAGTCAATTGAAGAGAAGAGGTTTTAGTTTTGACTTTGGGTTTCGTATTATAACTTTTATCTTATTAAAATTTCTCTTTAGGATTAGTGGTTTTTATTTATTGATTTATTTATTTACTTATTTATATTTTTGACTCATAAAACTAGTCCTTTTCGAAATTTATACATTTTAAGAAGTATAGTTAATTTGAAAGTATTCTTGTGGAATTCTCTTTATTTGAAATCACTTAAGTTTTCTTTTAGAAATTGCATTTGGAGGAATATCTAATATTTTCTTAAGGAATTTTGTGAAATATATTTTTATAAAGAAATTACTTCAAAGTGGGAAAACCGGATATTTTGACTCTATTATAATTATTATTTCTATAACTTATGATCTAAGTCCTATCCTAAGTTCTACCTAAATCCTATCGCGTTTTCGAAAATACTTATTTGAAAATATTTGGTTATGAAAATAGTCCCCTTTTAGAAAATCATTTACTCTCAAAATTACTTAGGTTTTATTTGGAAATCTCACTACAAAGAAATGATTTAATATGTTTATTATTTTTGTAGGATTCTTTACTATTTCTATAAGGTTTTGAAATTATTTGTTATAGTGAAAATACTTTAAATTGGACGTTTACTAATTCTACTAATTACATTACGAATTAATACTACGATATTAGTCAATATAGTTTATTTAAATTTCTAATAGCCTATTAGTATTTTGTTTATATTTTATGGGCGTTCTATTAATAAAAATAAAATTTCTAAGGGCTTGAACTCATCTGGCATCTCTTGGTTTGCTCCACGTCAGTGGATAGAATGAGTTGGCAGTGCCGTGTCATCGTTTGGGTGAGGAAAAGATAGTTTAGCGATTCGAGTGGCTAAGGGGACCGGACATCTCGCGTCACAGATGATCCGTCAGACTGAAGTGGGATTCGAGTGTTTGGATTTCGTTTGGACTCATCTCATTGTGCTGCCATTTCCTCCCTTGTGAAATGGGCTCTACTCATATATTTCTTTGGGTTCGTTTCACTGGGCCTACGCTTTACACTTATGTACACACCAAACTTAATTAACACAAATATCTATTGTTTAACCATTTCACCTATGCACAATTGGTCAATCAAAGTAAGCAAGTGTCTAGGGCCCACGTGTGCAAATAATTTGTTTTGTACTTGATTTTAGAATTCAGGTATACCATGTCTAACTCATGGCTTAGTATTTACAAACTATGCTTATTACAATAATGGTTGGACATCGAAAGAACGCCAATTCAATATCAGGTACAATATATCTTATACCAACAAAGTGATATGTTAGCCGAGTGTTTTGTGCAAGCAAATATAAATCCCGTGTTAATTATTATTACAAACCGTATGAAAGTAACAAGTGAATTATTACAATATTGTTATTTGCACAAACAACTTATAAACAAACCTCTATTTTCTTCGAAATATACCTGGATCAGTGAAGAAACAAAGTCAGTATGATTGGAAATGACATACACGCTACAAAAATTTAAAATATCTAGTCTCTCGTTTATTGATATGAGTTTATATCACTCAAAGGGGTCAAATTAGGCAGATGCCGCTGTCATATCTATTTAACTATGAGTCAAACATCTAGACTTATACATCGGCTATCGCATATAAAACAATATTAGAAAAACAGTATCAGTCCAGTGGTCAATTCATTAAAGGGGGTCATATGATACTATTCTTTTATATGGTACAGGACACTGGTTCAGATTGTAACAGAATTATTTACAAGTTATTCATATCACTATACCAACGCTTGATCAATATGGAAGGTAAGAGGCATTCAATTAAGTTATCATGGGAGCAAGAAGTAACAAGAATTGACGACAGAACTTATAAACTTGATTTGTATCAGTGAGCATTTATAAATGAAGAAACAACCTAATTTACAACATTTCTACAGTTCAGGTCTTTGCACTCCAGCAGTTTTCAAACATTTAGAAATAAATAAAAGTATTTGTAACTTTATTGGACAGAAATGCCCTTCCTTCTGTACTGTAAAGAGGTGATCTATCTTGCTTTGTATTGTAATAAACTCCATCTAGATTACCCATATACATGATATGATTGATGTCAAACGTTGAGAAATTGAATAAGAAGAAAAGAAATATGAGAGGAGGGACACAAATGATCACCAGTAAGCAAGACTGGACTAAGGCATCAAGACACATTTATACAAACAGCACAGGATATTTAATTTCTCTACACATATTAATAATCTAGATCTTACACAGTACAAGAACTGGGATGAATAGTGAGCGCTACACTTTCCAAGGATAATCAGTGAGGGCTTTATCAGTACAGTTGGCTTATATGTTAAATTTTATACAAATTGATGTGCAAGAAAGTTCAAGAAACGTCACAAGTAGCCTATATGAACCTTATATGATATATTACTCAAATGATCAAAGGTTGATAATCTGAATCAATGCAAGAACAACACAAATAACTAATCTGAACCTGAGATGGTGCTTTTATGCAAACAGTTAGACACTAGCTGGTCCAATTATTTCAAGAAACATGCAATTACTTCAGTTCAGCCCAAATCAACAAAATGTATATAATCCTACTATAAATTGGCCATTATAACCCCATATGAGCTGTACTTAGCTCAATTTGGATTATAAGAAGAGAGAAGAGATACAAGCTGTCATCAGCTTGCTCTCCAATCTCTCATAAAGGGGGCAGCCAATGTTGTCATCAACATGGTGCAAAATTAACTAATTAACTACTTGTACACTAGATTAACTATGCAATCAAATGTAAAGAACTATACTTCACAGAACTTTAACAATTCAAGAATCGACCTTTATCACTTAATTAAAGAAATTTTGGCATTATAACCCCTTATAGAGTGTGTTTAGATGGGTTAAAGTCATGAAAGAGAGTGGATACACAAGCTGTCATCAGCTTGTTATCTAATCTCTCGTGAGAAGGCATCCAATGTTGTCATCAACATGGTGCAAGATCATGAGGAAATAGAGTAGAGGAGGTGTCTTCACACTCCCTATCAAGATCTGACAAGAACACACTCAATGCTGTCATCAGCATGGTGTGAAACGGATGAGATTGCTCAAAGAGTTGTCATCAACTCTGAGCACGATAAGAAATGAATGAACTAGATGTTTGTTATCAACTCAGCAGTGAAGATTGAGAGAAAAGCTCAGCAAGTTGTCATCAACTTGTAGCAAAGCAATTAGAGAAGAAAACAAAAAGAATTCAAGAAGAACCGACAGGAATCATCAAATTCATTCATAAATAGACTCAAGTACAAAGATTCTACCTTTTCTTCTTTTATAAAATTTCCTTCTTGCTACTTCTTTTCACTTTGCTTCTGAAATCAGGAAAGCTTCAACCACCAGCCAACAATGGCGATCTTCTTCTCTCTCTCTCTCTCTATCTCTATTCTATTCTCTGTCTAAACTATTACAACACATGTACTACTTCCTATCTGAAATTGAATCAATCTCCACTGATTCCAACCCACAAATTCTGAGCTCCTACCCCCTATTTATAGGAAATGAGATGGGGTACCTCTATGTAGAACTCAGGCGCTAGCTGGCCATCGCTGACATCACTTTGGTTGACTGACTTTGACCCAGCCAAATTGTAACCGTCGATCCTTCTAGAAGCGGCTAACATCAACTGTTGACTGTCTGTTGACCAACACGATGCCATATCAGCTTGCTCACAAGTCACAATCGCTGGATTGATAGATTGAACCCAGCCCGACATCTGACGGCCCAATTTCATTTTTTTTTTACTTGGCCCAGTAAGCAGTGTCTTGGCCACCGAGACCACTGTTCCGACGGTCTTCATTTTCTCTTCCTCTTTATTTCTATGTGTACAGGTGGGACCCGCTATCAGGCTCCTCATCTTTCGCCTCACTGCATTCCGACAGCTCATCTCTTTTTCTCCGCACTGCCTCGCTCAATTTCCCCTTCCTCCTTGCTCGATATGAGATTTAGGGTTTCGGATTGGGTAAAAGGGAACGAGAGATAAAGGTGGAGATAGGTGGCAGGATGTGGTGCTCGACTTCCATCTCTTTTCTCCGATGATCTCTCCTTCTCTCTTTCGCCATTTTTTTTTCTCGATCTCTCTTTCTCTCCTTATCTTTTCTTTTCTGTGTCAGCTGCGCCGAGAGAGAGGTAAAGAGGATAAGTGAAGGAGAGGGGTTCAATATCCATCCATTGAATCAAGATCCAACGGCTATGATCGATCCAATTCGATTAAACCATTTGGTGTACGCATTTAATGGTGAGCCACGGATCAGTTTTGAGCTCGAGTCTGGTTTAACTCGAATACATGAGCCACATGTGAACCAACAACCTTGTATTGTGTATATTGTGCTCAATTTGTACCCGTTTTGTGCATATGATATGTCGTCGGAATCCTTAGAGAATTTTACACCATATTCTGAGTAGTTTCATCCCATATATCATCCATAAACTAGGGTTTTCTCCATGATTTGCAATTCGTTCAGAAATTGGTCACCTTCATTTGGTCGCAATATTTTAGGGTCAAACAACTTTACTTCCTTTTTTATTCATTTTCTCTCTGTTAAAACCTGTGTGTAGCGCATGTATTCAGGTGTGAGAATTCTGTGTGTGTGAGAGTTGGAATCTCCTTTATTTTATGAAATAAATAAATCGGGTGTGTTGAGTAATCGTGGAGTGCGCTTTAGGCGATACCACGTTAAAATCTGTGTCATCTCTTCTTTATTATCTTTACAATATTCAAAGCAACTTGTATAAATAAATAAAAAAAGAGAGAGAGAAGGCCATTGCTTATGAATTAATAAGCGAAGTCATAAATTCAAAACATGACTTTCAAAAAACATGGATTTAAATATTATATGTGGGCTTTATTACATATTAAAATGAAAATGACTTCTTAGTGACAGAGGACTTTTTCCTCTCTTATCATCTTCCCAAATGAACAAAGAGAAAAGAAATAGGCAAAAATTTCAACGGTAATTTTCAACAATTTCGGTATGAATCATTTATTTTCTTCTCCCTCCCTCTAGTTTAGCTATTTCTCATTGTAGCAGTTGGTTTTGCTGTAATTGAATTATTATTTTTGTATTGCTTGATACTAAAACTTTTGGAAAAGTAAATCGGTAATCTTAGAATTAAGTCCTTAGTAGCATCTTGTATTTGATTTTGCAGATATCAAGTCAATTCACTCTCAAATAAGTAAAATCATATTGATTGACATCACCAAAGAAAACAAGCATAATAGCTATGAACAAAAGAGACCATACAACTATATAAGCAACTTACCCAATCCGATTCTGCACCACATCCTATCTTTTCTAAGCACAAAAGAAGCTGTCAGAACTTGTGTATTATCCAAACGCTGGGTGAATCTCTAGGTTTTTCTCCCCTCTCTTGTCTTGGACTCAAAGGGGAATGAGTCAAACTTTGAGAAGTTTGTGGATTGTGTATTTCGCTTCAGAGAGTCCTTGCACCTTGAATTGAGCCTATGCCAGCTCTGAAAAAATGGTTATTCTATGCACTGAAGTTTCAACCTAAATCTCTCTCGGTGGTTTCTAGAATTCTCCCTTTGGCACTGCCTGGTTCTGTTTTCAGGTATGAGTCATTAGAAGTGTGGACCAGAGGCGGTTTATGTCCAAGATTTGTGAATATTTAATTTCCATATATTTCCTTAAAACAAAATTAGAAAAAAAATAAAAGAGGAGCGTATGTATTTCTATAAATGCGCTTTCTTCCTTCCTATTATCTTCTTCTTCTCTCTTCTTCTTTTCTCCATTGATGTACTAAACTTATTGAAAAAGAAATAAAAAGAGTGGTGTGTGTGAGTCGTGGACGTAGGTACACGTTGTACCGAACCACGTAAAAATCATCGTGTCTCTCGTGTTGTTTGGTTTCTTTACATGGTATCAGAGCGGTAGGTTCTGAAAACTGTGTGTTTATTTGGTCTTGTGCGAGTTACTGCACTAGATCGAAGATTCTACCTGTGCGAGTTACTGCACAGGTTTATCTTGCCCCGGTGCGATTTACTGCGCCGGTCTACCTCCTATCTTGCCCCGGTGCGATTTATTGCGCCATTCTACCTCCTATCTCGCCTGTGCGAGTTACTAAGATCCTGACCAGAACCCAACTTCGGTCCGAAATCCACTGATTTAGGTTCGAAATTGGCTCTGTCCATCATGCCTCCAGTGGAAAATCAAGACGGTAAATGTTTTTTCTGTTCTGTCTTCTGGTACTAACAATTCTTGGATTATAGATTCTGGAGCTACAGATCACATGACTTTTAGAAAGGAAGACTTGTTTAGAGAATCGGCCCCAAGGAAAAGTGAGATTATCAACGCGAATGGGGATGTCTATCCAGTCACAGGGGCTGGGGAAGTGCAATTTTCTCCTTCTTTAACTCTCTCAAATACTCTCTTGGTTCCTTCTCTCTCTACAAGACTTTTATCTGTGGGACAATTATGTGAAGAACTAAATTGTGCAGTACTCATGTATCTCAGATTTTGCCTCTTTCAGGATCTCATGACAAAGGAGATTATTGGTCGTGGTACTAAGAGGGGAGGACTGTATCATTTGGAAGACATAGCTGCTGGAAGAGCTCACTTATCTGCTGGCTCAAGTTCAAGTAGGAGATCTTCGATTTGGATGTGGCACAGACGTTTAGGTCATCCTTCCTTCGGGTATCTAAAGAAACTTTATCCAAGTTTATTTTATGGATTTGAAAATGAATCTTTTGACTGTGAGGTGTGTATTAAGTCAAAGAGCCATCGAGCTCATTATGCTAAAATTATGAATGAGGATAATAATAGAAATCCTTTTGATTTGATTCATTCTGATGTGTGGGGACCTTCCCCGGTTAACTCTCTTGTGGAAAACAGATGGTTTGTTTTATTTGTGGATGATTGTACCAGAATGACATGGGTAAATGTGGTAAAGCACAAAGCTGAGGTACCACTTGCTATTAAATCTTTCATTACCATGGTTAAGAATCAATTTGATAAGAGTGTTAAGATTTTCAGAAGTGATAATGGAAGAGAGTTTGTCAATAAAGCACTAAGAGAATTTTTTGACACACATGGGATTATACATGAAACTAGTTGTGTGGGTACCCCTCAACAAAATGGTGTAGCAGAACGTAAGAATAGACACATTCTAGAAATGACCCGAGCAATGATGCTTGAAAATAATGTTCCTCATTCTTATTGGGATCATGCAGTTACTTCTGTTGTTTATTTGTTGAATAGATTGTCGTCGGTAGTACTTGGATTTCAAACACCATTACAAAAACTCTCAACATACACTATGATCCCGTCAGTCCTAACTATCCCACCAAAAGTATTTGGTTGCATAGCTTATACTCATATACAAAAACATCTACGTTCCAAACTTGATCCCTGTGCTGAAAAATGTGTGTTCATAGGATATGGCCAACATCAAAAGGGTTATAGGTGTATGAATCCGGTCACCAGAAAAATATATACTACAATGGATGTGACTTTTGTTGAAAATGAGGGGTACTTTATGAGATATCAGGTTCATTCTCAGGGGGAGAATGTGAATAAGAATGAACCTGTATTTGATGCAATGGAAACTGATTTAGGTCCGAATTCAGGGCATTTTGGACCGAATTCAGGCCAATACGGACCGAATTCAGACCAATACGGACCGCATTCTGAAGAATCTGAAAACAGCAAGGGTAACACACACCAATTCGGTCCGAATTCAGTTCAATTCGGTCCGTATTTAGAAAACAGAGATGGTAATGTACACCAATTCGGTCCGAATTCAGTTCAATTCGGTCCGTATTCAGAAAACAGAGATGGTAATGCACTCCAATTCGGTCCGAATTCAGAGGTACTGGGCGACAATTCTCTTGATACTGACTCAGAAATGGACCCACTTGATTATTCGGGTCCATCAGAAGAAGCTGAAGATGAAGAACTGATACAGTCTCCTCCATCACCACAGGACCATACTCCGGAGTCAGAGGTAAATATTCCTGAACCTGAACTTGTTACTGCTAATTCTGGTTATCAGTTGCCTTACAGGTCCAATAGAGGCATACCTCCGAAAAGATATAGGCCAGATGAAAGTGGTGAAGGTAGATATGCAATGGCGAACTTCATGACTATGTCCCACATGCCAGAGCCTGTAAGAGAGTTTGACAGGACCCTTGCCTCAGTTCAGATTCCGAAAAACCTGAATGAAGCACTCAGTGATCCCAAATGGGTGGATGCAATGAAAACAGAAATGGATGCTCTTGAAAAGAATGATACTTGGGAACTGGTGAGTATACCAAAGAATAGAAAAACGGTAGGTTGCAGATGGATATTTACAGTTAAATATGGGCCCACTGGAGCAATTGACAGGTATAAAGCTAGGCTAGTGGCAAAAGGCTACTCTCAGACATATGGGGTAGACTATCAGGAGACTTTCTCACCTGTAGCCAAGCTTAATACTATTAGAATACTGTTGTCCATTGCAGCAAATAAGGATTGGCCATTACACCAGTTTGATGTGAAGAATGCATTCTTGCATGGTGACATAGAAGAAGAAATTTATATGGACATCCCACCCGGATATGGTCATTCAAGTGAACAACCTCTTGTTTGCAGACTAAAGAAAGCATTATATGGCCTAAAGCAGTCGCCAAGGGCCTGGTTCGGAAGATTTTGCAGTGCTATGAGAAGATATGGATACACTCAGAGTGATGCAGATCATACTTTGTTCTTTCTAAAGAATAATGGGAAAATTGTAATCTTGATAATCTATGTTGATGACATGATAATCACAGGTGACGACTCTGAAGGAATCCGAGATCTAGAGGACAAATTATCCAAAAAATTTGAAATGAAGAACCTAGGTGGATTGAGGTATTTCCTAGGAATCGAGGTGACACGCAGCAAAGAAGGTATATCTCTGTCTCAAAGGAAATATGTACTAGACTTGCTTGCTGAAACAGGGATGTTAGATTGCAAACCAGTTGATACCCCTACAAAACAGAACAACAAATTAGGGATATATCCCGATCAGGTACCGGCAAACAAGGAACAATACCAGAGATTGGTAGGGAGACTTATCTACTTGTCACATACTCGGCCTGACATTGCATATGCCGTGTATGTGGTAAGTCAGTTCATGCATGCTCCTAGTGAGCATCACATGGAGGCTGTCATGTGGATTCTCAGGTACCTCAAGGGAGCCCCTGGACGAGGTATCTTCTTCAAGAGAAATGGACACCTTCAAGTTGAAGGTTATACAGACTCTGACTGGGCAGGAGATGTGACTGACAGGAAGTCTACATCTGGATATTTTACCTTTGTTGGTGGCAACTTGGTCACTTGGCGGAGCAAGAAGCAGAAGGTAGTAGCTTTGTCAAGTGCTGAAGCTGAATTCAGAGGAATTGCTAAAGGTTTGCAGGAATTACTGTGGATAAAGAGGGTACTCAAAGACCTTGGTTTCTATGATAGCAAAGAGATGAAGTTGTTTTGTGACAACAAGGCTGCTATTTCTATATCTCACAACCCAGTGCAACATGATAGGACCAAGCACATTGAAGTGGATCGACACTTTATTCGACAGAATCTGGAAGAGAGAGTCATTAGTATTCCTCATGTGAAGACAGAAGAACAACTTGCAGATATACTGACCAAAGGAGTGTCCAGCACTAGTTTCCATGATGCTATTGGCAAGTTGGGCATGCGAAACATCTACATGCCAACTTGAGGGGGAGTGTGGACCAGAGGCGGTTTATGTCCAAGATTTGTGAATATTTAATTTCCATATATTTCCTTAAAACAAAATTAGAAAAAAATAAAAGAGGAGCGTATGTATTTCTATAAATGCGCTTTCTTCCTTCCTATTATCTTCTTCTTCTCTCTTCTTCTTTTCTCCATTGATGTACTAAACTTATTGAAAAAGAAATAAAAAGAGTGGTGTGTGTGAGTCGTGGACGTAGGTACACGTTGTACCGAACCACGTAAAAATCATCGTGTCTCTCGTGTTGTTTGATTTCTTTACAAGAAGAACTCGTGATGGACTAGCCTTACCCAGGAATTGAGCCTATGCCAGCTCTCAGGCCTAGGTTGATAAGCCTTTCTCGCCTCAGACGGTTAGAAATTCATGCTGTGGCAAGGCTGAATGATGATTTCATTGGTAAACTAATGTTTGGTTGCCCAATGCTGGAGGAATAAGCCTAACGAGATGCAAATTGGAGTTCTTTATGATTTCTTCTGATGTCCTCGAGCACTTATGCAAATTGTAATATGCTGTGAAGCTTTATCATCTCAAAATATTTGATTTGATCCTATTTACAAAAAAACAATATAAATTTTCTGAATTAAATCTTTTTCAATCGAGAAAAAAGCTATTCCTTGCTATATTATTTATTATTTTTGGATCTGGTTGAAAAACTTTTGCTAGAACTGGCCAAGCCGAAAGAATTACAATCCCATAATTTGATTTTTTTTTTTTTTGGTTGTTGTCATAATTAAGCATCAAACATTTGCATGGAAACTGTACTAATAATTTCTAGTTTAAGTTTAAAGAAGTGAAGGGAAATTATTTTCACATGTATCCTTATGTGAACTTAGCAAAGCTGACTTTTAATTTTGTTGTGGCCTTCATGCTTAGTTTCCCGCAAATTAAGGCCAACTCCAAACTTGATAGCTGCTATCAAGTATTTCGGAAAAAAGAAGATAAACTAAGATTTAACTTAACAACATAAAAGAAGCAACTACAAAATTTCATTAAAAGCACCATTGTCCTTGCAAAGTAAGTTTATAAATACGGATCAGAGAATTTAAATTATCTCCAAGGTCTCCAATTTAGCCTTGAAAGTACTAGCCAATTCCTCTATTCTGTCAGGTGGCATATAGCATTTAATTCTGACCATCTTCGGGCGGCTACTCCTTGTTGGGAAGCACAACTCCTTTGATTCTTTTTTTTCAGCTCGAATAAGTAGACGTTTCTTCAAAATTAAACCAAAATGATTAATGTGAAAGAAACACTGTTAATTTCTTTTGCATGGTATGCAATACATTTTCAGAGATTAGAACTGACAGATGCATTAAAAAAAAGCCTTATGCGCAAAAAATACTATACAATACTTTGGAAGTCAAGTAATATCGGGCTTATTTGCTCAATTCTCAACCAGAAAAAAATAAACCACCATTTGAAACTTGCAAAATTCGTTTTAATAACTTCATAAAGAGATCATACCTCTTCATGGCACAGGGTAAATATCTCCAAATTGGGTGAAAGGTGAAAAAACTGAGGTACCAGGATAAAGTCGGTATTCACATCCCATTTACCAAGGTACAAGCTCTTTAAGTTGTTGAAAGCCACGCAATTAAGCAATTCTTTTTCCAGAAAATCCTTCACACAAACAAAGGAAAAGTTAAAAAAAAAAAAAGAACAAATAGATGATCTACTATCTGAATCAAAATAGAATCACAAGCAAGTTGGCTGCTGGGAGCAAGAGCATATAGACACAGTTTAGACCCAAATGCAGATTGTGCTACAGTCGCACATTAAGATAAATATTTAAATTGTCTAAAGCTTTGTCTGTATTATTTTTTAGTTTTGATCTTCCAAGAAATTAATCACTCATTTCTTTCGGTTTCTTTGTATTAGATGAGGAAGATAGCACATCCATACAAGGTGCATAGAAGTTACCCAAGACCTGACTAGTTCTATTAGCAGGCCATGAGTGAAAAAAGGCCACCTCCTCAAAGTTTAAATTTTATAAAAGGGCATATATAACCCAAAGATACATGTTTGAAGAAATTCTATAAAGCAAGAAGCATACCTTTATTATTGGTTGTGTAATTAACACATCATTTTTAGTCCGACATCTCAATGGTCCACATGTCAACTCAAGGTTTGTAGCATTAGAAAGACGGCTGAGAAGCTTATACCCACTATTCTGATAGCAATCAGGAACAAAATAGCGTAATTTTAGGTGAGCCGTGACTAGGGAAGCCATGTTCTCCCATAGAACTTTTCCAGGTATGGCATCAACATGTAAAGAACGGAGGTTGGGAATAAAGAGATGGATTTTATCATCCGTGGAGCAGGAACAATCTACAATAACCAATTTCTTGAGAACACGAGATGCAATAGCTATGGACGTTTCAAGAGTACAGTCTTCCATGACCATTTCTTCAAGACGGGGACACCCTGTGATAAGATTCTGCATAAATTTGTCAGTCCAGCACACTCTACTCACGTGTAAACATTTAAGTTTTACAAGAGTTATTGATTCATGTCTGATTTCTTTCATGGGGAAATACCAACTACGCAAATATATTCCCTGAATTGAAGAGCTTGGTAAAAAGGAATGACCCAACTCCACAGGATAGTATCTAAGGTGCTCTGAAGTAAAGACATAATTGATCCATGATTTGGTTGCTTCTCCGACATTGAAAGATTCCCAGTCAAGATGAAATGTTTCTATTCCGGATGTCCCTCTATGCTTAAGGAAAGAGTCAACGAAGCAATCGAATTGGCAACAATTTCTGAAGTCAAGACGGTTAAAGTTAAGATATGGTAACTGTCTCCACAAGTTCTTCCATCTCTTTGACAGTATGCATGTTTGTACAGTGTGCCTAACCTTCATGAAAGACATGATGCGATGAAGAATCTCATCAGGTAGCTTACTTAACCTATCTAAATCACCGAACTCGCATTTCTTTTCGGCTGCCATTTGTTCTGGCCTCATGAGCATTTCTTCAAACACCTTATGTGCGTGTGTGATGCAACGGATAATATTAGGAATTGCAATAATATTCTTCTTTTTGAAATAGCTACAGAATTGTTCCTAATTAGACATGTATTTTTTGTTTTTTGTACTTCCGATAATTTTATCATTTGAAGGTTCTTTTAGACGATATTCATATGCATCCGTCAGAATATTAAATGTACTTTCCATAGTTTTTCTTTTTTTAGAGATCGAGTTTGAAAGGAAAAAAAATTATATCCCTATTTATGATTTTAAATGAACGAAGTTTAGTTTCAAAATTATGTTCACAACATAATTTACCAAAAATATATATCTCATATCTTATAATATAAAAGCATAGAATAAGGTATAGGCACCTCAACCCTGTAGTCCACAATACACATTTATGAAGCGTACGGATTTTGGATATCACCTATTATAATTGGGTAGTTGTTTCATTAAAAAAAAAAAAAGGTAATTGTTAAAGACAACATCACTTTTGTTCATGAAACATATTTTTGACTAAATTACCCTTTAATTAGTTGATAAAATTTGTTGAAAATAAATTATGTTGCATATAGCAAAAATAAATTTGTATTTAGCAATTCCCTTATAATTGGGATTTATTCTTCAAAGAAAACACCTACTATATTTCGTTAGAAAATGTTGTTAATTATTTTAGAATCAGTATCTTACTACTGAAAAATACTCTTCTTACTTTATAAAATTTTTTCTTGCACTTTGTTCGCTGGCAACTTTAGTTAGTGAAATATATAGTAGATTCTCTTGAACTTTGCACCATACCCATAGGAAAATGATACTAATCAGAGGCGGATTACCAATTTGCAAATGGGGATCACATCAATAATTCCCATTTTTTGTTTAAAAATTTAACTGAGTTGCATTATATTTATTCCATTTCCATTGCAAATTATGAAGATAATTGAAAATTGGAACGCCACAAACTTTTCATAAAACTTCTTCACAACGACCTCCATTTTTTTCTAAAATTATTAAGGTAACCTGACAGGAAGCCAGGGAGCGTGGCATGGTGAGTTTGGCCAAGTCAAGAAAGAGATGGAGAAGATAATGAGCATGAACGAAAGATATTCGATGAAATTGCTCGCTTATCACTCGTTGCCTCTCATCTGTCCCGCCCGAATCAAGGCTCTACTCTGTTAAGGCAGTCGAAGGGAATAACTCCGCCATTATCAATGTAACGAGTACAGCACACTCAGTGGTTCTCCATGCCCAGTGAAGGTACATTATATTATATGTAGCTTTTAGCTTGTATACAACAAAACTGAGCACTTCTCTAATTCTAACACTTGTCATTTAAACTCTTGTTTTTATTCTGACGTTGCGTATTACCGGTTTGTGTTATGCCTGAGACGAAAAGAGGATGAGCCCATTGAGCTGTGTTGGCAGGCTGTACAAATGATAGAAAAGTTAAAGGCCATGAATTTTGTATGAAACACTAGTTTGTGGCAATTTTATTTTTAATAAATGGGCCCAAAATATAAAGCTGAAGATTGTGGTGTCCTTAATTAGTACTTTAATGAAATTTTGCTAAATGCTTTAATTTTCTTAATTGAAGCCCACTAACCAAATATATACAAAATCAAACTAAAATGGGAAGAGTTACTTTAACAGTTACTTCTACCCCGGTTCTAAACTCCAGAGATAATTACTGTAATGCTGCTAAGTTCCAAGACCCCCTCTCGGATTAGGTAAGAAATGAACAAAAACAAATTAGATGGATTGCCAAAACTGGGTTCCAAACCTCATATAGTGACACCCTTTTTGTTGAGTTTTTCTGTCTTTATCCCTACCAACTATGGCATATCCAAACCTAACTGCCTAAACCCTAAACCCTATAAATACCCTACCCCTCACTTCTCATTCTCCATCCCAAATTTTTGTGTAGCATTACATATTTCAAGTATAGAGATGGCAGCTTCCTCCCTCCTTTCCATTTCATTATGTCTGTTAATAGTGTGCCAAGGGTCTTTTGCACAGATGATGTTTGGTGGCCAGAGCCCATGGCATGCTTCGCGCACATTTTCTGGACCAAGAGGGTGCCGATTCGATAGGCTTCAGGCCCTGAACCCCACCCAACGCATGCAATTTGAAGCCGGCGTGACTGAATACTATGAATGGAATAATGAGATGATGCAGTGCTCAGGTTTGTCTGCAAGCCGCCATATCCTCGAGCCGAGGGGCCTTCTCTTGCCTCACTACAACAATGCACCGTCCCTCATGTACATTGTCCAGGGTAATGTATATCTGATTCCTTATATAAGAATTAGAATAACAACTTTGCTTTGTTAATTAGTTGGAAAATATAATTTTGTAAAATTCTAACTGTGTTTGTTTTGACTATAGGAAGAGGGTTCATGGGGACCGTATTTCCTGGCTGTCCTGAGACGTTTCAGTCCTTCCAACAGTCAGAGCAAGAGCCAGAGACAGAGCAGTTCCCGATGGGAAGTGAAAGTTGGAGGCAGCAAAGGACACGAGATGAGCACCAGAAAGTGCATTGGTTTAAGCAGGGAGATATCATCGCATTACCTGCTGGTGTCACCTATTGGTGCTACAATGATGGTGATATGGCTATGGTCTCAGTGCAAGTGTATGATGCAAGTAACACTGCCAACCAACTAGTACCCTGGGAAAGAGTACGTCATTCAATTTAATAAAAAATATAATAAACAATATAATTCTTGTAGTTAATTTCAATAATTAATAGCTCAAAAAATATCAAATACAGAGGTTTTTCTTAGCTGGAAGGCACCAGAGACCTCAAAGGATGTACCAGTACCAAACTGAACAACAGACCTTAGAACCAGGGCAGCTAAGAGGCAACAGCATATTCACCGGATTCGACACTCAGATGCTTGCTGAGGCTCTTGGGGTGAATATAGAATTGGCACGGCAACTCCAAAGCCAAAATGATCCAAGAGGTGAGATGGTTTTTGTAAAACAGGGACTTCAGATGCTAATGCCCACAAGAAGCCAAGAAATGCAGCAACAAGAGTTCGAGGAAAGCACCCCGGGATGGGAACGATATGGTGAGGGTACGTGGGGACCATACAACAATACCAATGGCTTGGATGAGATGTTCTGCACAATGAAGATCAGAAGCAACATAGATAGGCCATCTCAAGCCGACTTTTTCAATCAAAGAGGCAGTAGGGTTGCGATTGTCAATAGCCAAAAGCTTCCTATTATGAATATCGTACAAATGAGCGCTACAAGAATTGTGCTTCAAAAGGTATGAACAAAAACTACAAAAACAAAATTCCAAAAATCAATGCAAGTTATATAGCTAATTGCTCTCTTATATTATATTAGTTCCTAAATTAACATTTGTTGGTTGCAGAATATGATGATCACTCCCTATTGGCATATAAATTGCCATAGTTTGATGTATGTAACCGGGGGACAAGGACGTGTCCAAGTAGTCAACCACCGCGGGCAAACTGTCTTTGACGGTCAGATGCGTCAGGGGCAGATACTGCTCATTCCTCAGAACTTTGCTGTTATCAAGAAAGCCGCCCCAAATCAGATGTTCCATTGGGTATCCTTCAACACCAATCATAATGCCATGATAAGCCAAATGGTAGGAAAGAATTCGGTATTTCGAGCCATGCCGTTGCAAGTGCTGATGCACTCGTACCGCCTTTCAATGGAGCAAGCCAGGGTGCTAAAATTTAGAAGACAGCATGAGATGACTATCCTTGGCCCAATGTTTCAGATGAGATCTAGCGAGTAAATGGATTAATTAGGAGAGTGAGCAGAATAATAGACCCGCTGATCAGCTGTGTGATGAGTGTTGATTCCAACATTAATGAATAAATGTAGACCTTTTCTAATAAAAATGAAGTTCATTAATATATTTGCCTTGTTATTATTAATTTTTTTTATCAATGACTGTATACACTATATATTGTTGAAATGGAAAGTCAAAACTATATCGTGAATATTTATCAGAGTTTTCCGATTCACCGTAACAGAAATGAGTTTTCAAACTAATGTTGAATCAAATTATTGGTGCTCAAATACGTGCAGTTTTTGTTGTGAAAATTTGCAAAGTATCATATTTGTAGTCTATTTTTACTAATTCGTACAGAACCAATTCTAATGTTCTTGAAATTTCCTGAAAGACATTTAAAGAACATTAACCTTGATTAGTGAGACTTACCAAAAGAGAAATCAAGTCCGATAACCCTTGCTAAACTTTCGTGTTCTTCATTTTTTCATCTTTTGGAAAGCAAAACTGTAAAATTGTTATAAGAATATACTGAACTATGCTGTAAAATTTGATCTGAGAACAATATAATGGCCAAATTCCTCTTTTTTAAGCTCAAGCTCATTGCAACGTCAGCAGAGTTAAAATCAAAAAAGCCAATGTAGCCAAAAACAGAGTACAATAATGTTCCTACCAGTCTTACCGTATTTAATTTTTCTTGATGGCATCAACTCAATATGTAGCATTTGAGAAGCTTGTAGAATGCTGTCATTACTACTTCCGATAGCTAGAAGATGACAAACTTTAATAATACGAAAAACTCTGAACAATAATTTTGGCTTTTGAATGAATTCTGCATTAAAAAATTAACTTGCTTACAACCTGCGCCTCTATGTCCTTCTTATACAACTCTATACACGAAACATAGAAACAATCTTAAAATAAAATATTTCCTATACAGATGCTTTCTAAATATACATTGATTGATATCTAAAAATAGATCTACAAAATATTGCTTGAATCTAGAATCCTCCTTGACTAATCAGGCGCAAATTGCCTTAAACAAACATTCTGCTTCTGCCCATCGCATGTCAATTGACCAATATCCTGACATCCCCCTCAAATTGATGATGGTAATTAACCAGCATTAATTTGCTTATCAAAAAATTATGTCGTGCTACTGGAAGCGCCTTTGTAAAAATATCTGCAGTTTGAAGATTAGAAGAAACATGAGGCAGTGTGATAAGCTTTTCTTCAACAGCATCACGAATGTAGTGGCAATCGACCTCAATATGTTTAGTTCTCTCATGAAAGACAGGATCATTAGAGATATGAATTGCACTAATATTGTCAGCATGAAGTGAGGTAGGACCATTTTGTGGAAAGGTAAGATCTTGAAGTAACCTTCTAAGCCAAACAATTTCAGAACAAGCAGCAGACATAGCTCGATATTCAGCCTCTGTAGATGACTTAGAAACACGATCTTGCTTTTTGCATTTCCAAGCTATGAGAGCATTACCAAGAAAAACACACCAACCAGTAGTCGATTTTCTCGTATTGGGACAACCAGCCCAATCAGCATCAGCATAAGCAGATAATTTGAGATCATTAGTAGCTGGAAAAAACAAACCAAGATCAGGTGTTCCTTTGAGATACCGTATGATACGGTGAACAGCTGCCAAATGTAAGTGACGTGGAGCTTGCATGAACTGACTAACCACATTAACCGCAAATGAAATATCTGGCCGTGAAATAGTGAGATAGATCAAATTACCAACCAAACTTCGGTATAAAGTAGGGTTGTCCAATAAGTCACCATCTTCTTTTCGAAGTTTTAGATTAACTTCCATAGGAGTATTAGCAGGATGTGAAAATTGAAGATTTGCCCTGGTGATTATATCAGCCAAATATTTATGCTGGTTGACAAACATTCCATGGGATGTGCGATGAATCTCAAGATCCAAGAAATATTGCGCTGCCCCAAGATCCTTCATCTGAAAAGAAGAGTTTAAAGCACTTTTAAGGCGATCAATACCTTGCAAGTCACTGCCAGTGAGCAATATATCATCAACATACACAAGAGCTAAAGCCACTCCATTCGAGGATATAGAAATAAACAATGAAGGATCGTCACGACTCTATTTGAAGCCAGCAGACAGAACTGTACTTTTAAAAGTACGAAACCACTCACGCGGTGCTTGTTTCAGACCATACAAGGAACGCTTCAATCTACAAACCTCATTCGAATTACTAGTAGGCAGACCAGGAGGAGGTTTCATGTAGATTACCTCATTGAGTTCACCATGAAGAAAAGTATTTTTCACATCCATTTGTGTAATTGACCATTGTTGTGCGGCAGCTAAGGCAAGAACAACACGCACTGTAGTCATCTTAGCAACCGGGGCAAAAGTTTGGAGATAATCAATTCCATATTCTTGACGACAACCAAGCGCAACAAGTCTGGCTTTATATCGATCCAGAGTGCCATCAGATTTCAATTTCACTGTGTAGACCCATTTACACCCTAGTGGTTTCACATCTTTAGGACACAATACTAAATCCCAAGTGTCATTTTGCAGCAGGGCATCCAACTCATCTTTCATTGCAGATTGCCAGCAGTCATGTTTCACTACATCTTTGAATGAATTAGGAACAGAAGTTGAGGACAGAGTAGTCATAAAGCCATATCGATTAGGAGGCCGATGTTGACGCGCAGATCTTCTAATATCTGAATTTGGATGAGAACCATGAACACCATCACTGCAGTCAGCTGAACCAAAAACAGGCACATGCGCAACTGGTGCTAGTTCCTCTGGCGCATCTGCCTGACCTGGCGCAAATTCCTCTGGTACACTGTGCGCAAGAGATGATGTATTCCCTTGTGTATTGCCATGTATTTCCTTGTTCAGACCAGATGCTAGATCGGATATAATGCCCGAAATATGAATAGGTGGTGGAGTGTGCTCATGTATCGGAGGTGGAGACAAAATCAAGTCCTGGGAAGATTGTTCAGCATGAGGCAGAAGGACAGCTCCCTTTTTCCTTTGTCGAGTATAAACATAACCTGGTTTAAATCGGCCTGAAGAAGAATGATTTGAGTGGTCTGTAATTGGCTGAAAGAGAGGCAATATAGAACAAGAAATAGTAGGAGATAAAGTACTACAATGATGATAATAGAACTTGGATTCATGGAACAAGACATTTCGAGAGATGCGAATTTTTCTGGACTTTGGATCATAACATCGGAACCCTTTTTGACCAATAGCATAGCCTAAGAAAACACACTCAACAGACTGAGAAGTTAATTTAGTCCGTTCAGAAGGAGGGAGATGGACATAATAGACACATCCAAAGGTATGTAACATATCATAATTGGGGTATTTGTTATAAAGCAGAAAACAAGGAGATTGATTTTCTAAACCTTTTAAAATTTGACGATTTATCAAATGCACAGAATTACGAATGGCCTCATCCCAAAAAGTGGAAGGAACAGCAGCATCTAAAAGAAGAGAACGACACGTATCAAGAAGATGTCTACTTTTACGTTCAGCCACCCCATTTTGTTGGGGCGTGCCTAGACAAGACTTTTCATGAAATATGCCCTTTTCCAATAAAAATTGCTGAAATTCATTAGAAGTGTATTCTCCACCAGAATCCGAACGAAAAGTCTGAATATGCATTTTAAATTGATTTTCAACCATTGCAACAAAATATTTAAAAAATTGAAATACTTCTGATTTTCTTTTTAGAAAATAGATCCAAGTAAATCTAGTAAAATCGTCAATAAACAATACAAATTACTTATAACCCGAAGCTGAAATAATGGGCGAGGGACCCCATACATCTGAGTGAATAAGCTGAAAAGGAGTAGTAGTTTTTGTAGTGCTAACGGGAAACGGAAGAGTCTTACTTTTACTTAAAGAACATGTAGAACAATGAGAAGGAAAAACATTTTTCTTAGGAACTAAGCCTTTCTCAAACATAAAAGACAAACAACTAGAATTCAAATGACCTAATCTACGATGCCACAATAGCCATGAATCTGTCTTGCAAGAGGTAACTAGAGCAGAGCCAACTGAACCACGATTATTTTGTTTAGTTTCAACAGGAAAAAGGCAGCCATCTTTATGCGCCATCTTGATTGTCTTCCCAGTTACTTGATCCTGTAACACACAACCAAAAGGTGTAAAAAGCACATGATAATTATTATCCACAAGTCGTCCAACTGAAATTAAGTTTGTTGATAAGTTTGGAACTAATAAGACATCTCTTAAGACTGTGTTGTTGAGTGGAACTTCTCCAACACCAATAATTGGTAACTTAGTTCCATCAGCAGTGATAATTGAATCAGTACCAACATATGGGGCAACATGCAAAAAATTAGTTGATGTCCCAGACATATGATTTGATGCCCCAGAGTCCATATACCATTTTGAGGAACGTGTACCTGAGATGCCCATTGCAGACAAGGCAGTTTGAATCATCTGTTGAACAACTTCTGGTGTGATTGCCGCAGAGGAAACAGAGGTCGAAGGAGCATTGTGAACATCAAGGACACTAGCGCCAGATCTGGCGTGTTGTTGATCAAGCACGGCACCATATGCAGCACCCGTATGCACACCAGGCACTGCAGGTGCAGCGCTATGCAGTGCAGCGCCATGTGCAGCACCAGATGCACCACTAGCTTGCGCAGGAGAGGCTCTGTTCTGTGGACGACGACGACATTCAGTAATGATGTGCCCTTCCCTTTTACAATACTTGCAAAACTTCTTCTTGCAATTTTTAGCAATATGTCCAAACTCATTGCATGAGTAACACTTGACATCTGGACTAGCCTTGGAACTTTGAGCACGAGCCACAAAAGCTATATTATTAGGATCAACAACTGCCTCAAGATTAGACCGTGTAGACATGGTTTGTTCCCCTCTAATAAGATCTTGAAAACATTCTGTTAAGGAAGGTGCAGGGGAACGAGACATGAGTTGTCTCCTCAAGGACTCAAACTCAGGACGAAGCTTCATAAGGAATTGATCACGCATATTTTTCTCCTGCAACTCCTGAACTGCAATCAAGGCATTAATTGGAACTTTGGAGTATAAAATAGAGTTATATTCAAGCCACAGTGTCATAAAACCAGAATAATACTCTTGAATGCTTTTGCTCCCTTGGGTATATGCATGAGTGTCCAAGTCTAATTGAAACTTCCTTGCATCACTTGCATGATGGTACAAGGTCTTTAGATAATTCCACATATCAGCAGCAGTCAGATAGGGTCGCAAATTAATGCCGATATGTGATTCAACAGATCCAATAATCCAACTCATAACTCGGGAATTTTCACTGATCCACTTCTTCAAAGTTGTTTTGTCTTCATTACCATTAGCATCTTTAACAATTGCTGGTGTCTTTTCACTACCATCTACATAACCCCATAATTCTTAACCTTGAACAAAACATCTAAGATTAAATTCCCACAAACCATAATTTTGCCCATTCAAACAAACAGGAATGACCGCATGCTTAGAACCAAACTCCATGAGAAAGTATAAGAAGAATTTGAAGAGAGATTGAGAAATAATAGAGGAATATCACAAAAAAAAAATTTGTGCTGAAGAACTGTAATCAGAAACACAGATGCTCTGATACCATGACAAACTTTAATAATACGAAAAACTCTGAACAATAATCTTTGGCTTTTGAATGAATTCTGTATTAAAAAATTAACTTGCTTACAACCTGCGCCTCTATGCCCTTCTTATACAACTCTATACACGAAACATAGAAACAATCTTAAAATAAAATATTTCCTATACAGATGCTTTCTAAATATACATTGATATCTAAAAATAGATCTACAAAATATTTCTTGAATCTAGAATCCTCCTTGACTAATCAAGCGCAAATTGCCTTAAACAAACATTCTGCTTCTGCCCATCGCATGTCAATTGACCAATATCCTGACAGAAGATACACTGCTGAGAAAATGCACTCGACGGAAGTAACTAAATCTTCAAGAATAGTACACCCTCAGATATGATATTAAATCCACCGTTTAAGCTCACTTTAATCATGTTTAGCTGTTTTAGCTTAACAAGGTTATTGCCTTGGTCAATGGGAGTAAATAGGCAAGCATTTTCATCGCCTTGAGAGAAGCACTTGTAATGATTGGGGCAATTTCTTGAGAACGACAACAAATGTCATGAACAAATGACAGTCACGTTGGAATTTAAGCGTACAAGAAATCCATTTTCTCGAAACATAACAATATGGGAGGTGTTTCTATATTTCAAGGAAGGGTAGACAAAGTGGATGAAGGTCTCTACATTTCTGAATTGACGACAATTAAAAGTCAAAAGCTGGGTTGTTTGGATTAGTGGTTTCGCTCTGTTTTGCCAACCAAGTGGTTTTTGGTTCAATTCACGAAGAGAGCATTTATTTTCAAATTTCTTACAAAAATCATTGGTTTCAGACCAACCTTCAAAAAAAGACAATTAAAAGTCGAGGTGGCAGTAAACAAACTTACTGGTTCTTCAAAAAAAGACAATTAAAAGTCGAGGTGGCAGTAAACAAACTTACTGGTTCTTCCTTCTTTTCGATAGTATGCATTTTTTTTTCTCAAGGCCTGAATTGCCATAAAAAATCAATGACACGGAGAAGAACTTCATCAGAAAGGCTACTTAACCTATTCAAATTACTCAACTACTCCCATGAATCTCTCTTTGGTGGCCCTTTTTTTCTGGTCTCATTGGCATTATTCAAATTGATGTGCATTTTCCATTGAGAAGATGATTTCTCGCTAAGAAGTGGCAATAGTTCAGTGAAAAGTAGTACATCAAAAAGTATATCTAGGCCTACCTTCTTCGAAGGACCTGTGCTTAGATATCGGTCTTAGAGCAGATCAAAGTGTAAGTATCATATCGTTGGGAGCATTATGTATCTATAAACAGGCCAAACTCATGTATAAACCTGAATAAAGAATTGTCCACAATACTTCATAATGAAACTGCTTACCGTTTTGGTTTTCAAAAATCCCGTCACACCAAATGAAAACACAACCATGATAAGAGTTACTTTACAGTTACTTCTACCCCGGTTCTGAACTCCTAAGATCAATCCTGTAATGCCAATATCCAAGAACCCCTCTGGGATTAGGTAAGAAATGGACAAATGCAAATTAGATGGATTGCCAAAACTAGGTTCCGAAGCTATGTGTTGACACCTTTCTGTTGAGCTTTTCTGTCTTTATCACTACCTACTATTGCATATCACTGCCTAAACCCTATACCTATAAATACCTACTCCTCACTTCTCACTCTCCATCCCAAATTTCTGTGTAGAGTTGCATAGAGAGTTAAGTGCAGACATGACAGCTTCCTCCCTCCTTTCCATTTCCTTATGTCTGTTAATACTGTGCCAAGGATCTCTTGCTCAGGAGTCAGGTCACTTATGGTGGCCAGAGCCCATGGCATGCTTCGCGTAGATTTATTGGGCCTATAGTGTGCCGATTCGATAGGCTTCAGGCCCTCAACCCCTCCCAACACATGCAATTTGAAGCCGGCATGACTGAATACTATGAATGGGATAATGATATGATGCAGTGTGCCGGGTTGTTATCCTTGAGCCGAGGGGGCTGCTCTTGCCGTACAACAATGCACCATCGCTCATGTACATCGTCCAGGGTAATATAAATTTGATTTCATATATAAGAATTATAATAACAACTTTTCTTTGTTAATTTTTTTTGAAGAAAATATATAATTTCGTAAACTTCTAACTGTGTTGGTTTTTTTACTATAGGAAGAGGGTTCATTGGAACTGTATTTCCTGGCTGTCCTGAGACGTTTCAGCCCTTCCAACAACAGTCAGAGAAAGAGCAGTTCCCTATGGGAAGTGAAAGTTGGAGGCAGCAAAGGACGCGAGATGAACACCAGAGAGTGCATCGGTTTAAGCAGGGAGATATCATCGCACTACCAGCTGGTGTAACCTATTGGTGCTACAATGAGGGCGATGTGGCTATGGTCTCAGTGCAAGTGTATGATGCAAGTAACACCGCCAACCAACTAGTACCCTGGGAAAGAGTATGTAGTTGTAATTTTATTCCAAGAATTTAATACACATCCGTATAATTTAAACCATATATTTCCTTTAGTTTCAATAACTAACAGTTCAACATATGAAACACATAGGTTTTTCTTAGCTGGAAGGCACCAGAGACCTCAAAGGATGTACCAGTACCAAACTGAACAACAGACCTTAGAACCAGGGCAGCTAAGAGGCAACAGCATATTCACTGGATTTGACACTCAGGTGCTCGCTGAGGCTCTTGGGGTGAATATAGAATTGGCACGGTAACTCCAAAGCCAGAATGATCCAAGAGGTGAGATGGTTTTTGTAAAACAGGGACTTCAGATGCTAATGACCACAAGAGGCCAAGAGATGCAGCAACAAGAATTCGAGGAGGCCATGCAAGGATGGCAACAATACAGCCAAAGTACGGGGGCACAGTACAACATTACCAATGGCTTGGATGAGATGTTCTGCACCATCAAGATAAGAAGCAACATAGACAGGCCATCTCATGCTGACTACTTCAATCAAAGGGGAAGTAGTCTTACAACTCTAAACAGCCAAATGCTTCCTATTCTGAATGTTGTGCAAATGAGTGCTACTAGAGTTGTGCTTCAAAGGGTACTAACAAAAGCTCCAAACTTAATCGCCCGAAAAAACAGTGAAAATTGCTAATTTTCTAGTATAATATATTATTTTCTTATTTAACAATTTATATTTGCAGAATACCATGATGACACCCTATTGGCTTATGAATTGCCATGGCTTGATGTATGTAACCGGGGGGGCTAGGACGGGTCCAAGTAGTCAACCACCGCGGGCAAGCTGTCTTTGACGGTCAGCTGCGTCAGGGGCAGATACTGCTCATAACCCAGAACTTTGCAGTTCTCAAGAAAGCTTCTGAACGTGAGATGTTCCACTGGGTATCCTTCGTGACCAATTCTAATCACTTGGGCAGCCAAATTGCTGGGAAGAGTTCGGTATTTCAAGGGATGCCATTTCAAGTGCTGATGCACTCGTACCGGCTTTCACTGGAGCAAGCCAGGGTGCTAAAATTTGGGAGACAAGATGAGACAATTGTTTTTAGTCCAAGGTATCAGATGAGATCTTCCGAGTGAATGAATTAATAAGCAGGGAGTGAGCAGAATAAGAGAGCCACTGATTAGTTGTGACTCGTATGATCAGTGGAGAATTAATGTAGACTTTTTTTGTATTTAATAATAAAGTTTATTAATAATATTTGCCTTCTGTGCGATCAGGATATTTATTAGAGTCGTCTGATTCGCCATAAATAAAATGGGCGGTCACTTATGTTGAGTTAAATAAATTATTGATGCGCAAATAGATACATGCACAGTGACAATTTGTGCCGTGAAAAATATGCAAAGTATGGTATTATAGCGGTATTTTTTTTCTATTCTAATATGAATGGAGTCGATTCTTATGTTCTTAATATTTTCCAAAAGGTTTACAAAATAGCTTATGAATTTACTAACCTTGAGTATTAACACTCGCCAAAATAGAAAACAGGATCATAATTAATCACCCTTTACGAATTTATCCCATATTAAACGTCTTTCGTGAAATGTTAATTAACGCATCTTAAAATTACACAAGTATATCAATCAAAAAGCTTATCATACTATTCAGAGAAGTCCACTACTAATGAATTAATATTTAATAAGCCAAGTCATAAATTCAAAACATGACTTCTTAAAAAAAATGGTTTAAAACATTATTTGTGGGCTTTATTATATATTAAAAAAGACTTCTTCTCCTTTAATAATAGAATCCGAAAAGTCAAACCCCCAAAACCTTAGTGGCGGAAGACTTAACAAAAGAAAATAATTCCCTCTCTTATCATCTTCCCAAAAGAAAAAAGAGAAAAGAATAAGGCAGAAGTTCAACGATGATTATCGGCACTTTTGGTATGAATCCTGTGTTTTCTTCTGTCTCCCTATAGTATAGCTACTTCCAACTGGCAGCTGTTGGAATTTTAGGAATAATTATTTTAGTATTGCCTGATACTAAAATTTTAGGAAATGTAAATTGGTACTCATGAGAAAATCTGGACAAAAATCATCTTAGAATTAGGTTCTTAGTAACATCTTGTATTTGATTTTGCAGATAATCAAGTCAGTTAACTCTCAAGTAAGTAAAAACATATAGATTGACATCACCCAAAGCAAACAAGCATAATAGCCATGAACAAAAGAGACCACATAAGCAACTTACCCAATCCAATTCTGCACCACATCCTATCTTTTATAAGCACAACAGAAGCTGTCAGAACCTCTGTATTATCCAAACGCTGGGTCAATCTCTGGGCTTTCCTTCCATCTCTGGTGTTGGACTCAAAAGGGAATGAGTCTAACTTTGAGAAGTTTGTGGATTTTGTATTTCGACACAGAGAGTCCTTGCACCTTGATTCATTCAAAATCTCATACAACGGTGACCCAAAAATTTAAAAAAAATGGTTACTTAATGCACTGAAGTTTCAACCTAAATCTCTCTCTGTGGTTTCCAGAATTCTCCCCTTGGCACTGCCTGGTGCTGTTTTCAGGTGTGAGTCGTTAGAAGAATTCGTGTTGGATGTGCCTTACCCAGGAATTGAGCCTATGCCAGCTCTCAGGCCTAGGTTGATAAGCCTATCTCTCCTCAGACGGTTAGATATTCATGCTGAGGCAAGGCTGGATGATGCTTTCATCGGTAAACTAATGTTTGGTTGCCCAATGCTGGAGGAATTAAGCCTAACGAGATGCAAATTGGAGTTTTTTATGATTTCTTCTGATGTCCTCAAGCACTTACACATTGGAGCTTGTGACCATCATGAGAAGCTTTGCATTCATACCCCTAACCTCTTGTCTTTAGAGTTGTATGGGGCTTTGTTGGGTGGATATACTTTTACAAATATTACATCCTTGGTCAAGGCAGTTATTGATTTTGGTGGTTTCCTGGATGAACATGATTATCTCTGGGGCGATCCCTTCAACAATGCTGATGTGCTGCAAGCCCTTTCAAATGTTATGCATCTTGAGTTGCATGGAGAGGAAGTGAAGGTGAACTGAATTCATCTTTTTTTTTTTCACTGTTATATTTCACTTATCTTGTTTTTAATTGTCTTGATCTATAAGAAGAAATCAACAAGTTAGAAAAAAGAAATGTAGTTACTTTTAGCAAAACAGAAAACTATATATTCTGCTATCATGAATTGATTGAATTAGTCATAAGGCATGTAACTGATATAGTTTCTTATTTAATTGCTCCTATAATTTTGTGTAGGCATTTCTCCAGAAGGAGATATTTAACCTCCCCAACTTTGAAAACCTGAGAAGCTTGTACTGTTGGACCGATGATACATTTTATCCAATTGCAGGTTTTCTTCTTGGCACCTTCAATTTGGAGAAACTGACTCTGTTTTATACGGTAATTATACATAATTCCCTGATCCTAATGTATATTCTTTCTAGAGACCTCCCTATTTGAAGACAATATATTGAGAGTTGAGACCCACTTGAAACTGTCAGTCTGTCATTGCTACCTTTCCAGTTGCGAATAGTTCCCATTCAGGAACTAAACCGGGAAGTTTCAATTGGGTTTGTGAGAAAATTTTAGGAAGTGGGTGGATGTGGATGGTCATCATGGTAGACTGGGTTATGCTTGAAAACTCCCTGTAATGGAAGAGTCTAGTACTTGTCCTAAGATCATGCCTCCCTATTGGAGGCGCAAGCTTGAAAACTCAGCCTTAGACTGAGTTTGATTTGAGGTCTCGACCCTTATACTCTAAAAGATTATAAATTGAAACGACGACATTTTCTTGAAAACAATGCTCATGCTCAATCCATGTAGGTCAAAATACATATACCTTTTTACAGGCATAAAGGGATTGAATAGTTAGTTTTGTTTCAAATTCTTCTTTTGTTTTATGGAATTCCCTTATCTGTATGCACTCGTATTATGCTTGGACTGGCTCAGGCTAACATTGGCTCAATTATTAATGATGCAATCAGGATTAGGATCAGAATTACAATTCCGACCAAATTTCGTGATCGGAAGGGAAGAGATTGACCCTTTCACTCTCAAATTCTATTTTGAAATCCCAAAAGAAGAATTTGACTAGAATTTATTAAAAAAAAAATAGCATCCTATCAACCTTCCTTTGGGTCACCGATGAACTCCTGTCAATTCTTCTCTCGTCCATCCAATTAACAATCTTCCTTCCAAAATTAAATCAACCCTTCTCCACAAAGAAAAAAAGTGCTGTGCAGTTCTCAAATACAGGAAAGAAAATTTTATTTTGTGTTCTGATACTGTTGATATTTTCTAAAGGAAAACTGCATAAGTAGTGGGAGATGCGATGACTACTACGATACAAGTCCAATTGATCCATCTTTCTGGTGTCCACGCCTCAAAGAAATTGAAATTTTGGGATATAAATATGAGACTGAAAGGCTGGTAAAGGACATATTAGCATACAACAAAAACCATGACACTAAGATCATTCATGTGTGAATATATTTTATGTATATGTGATGCAGATTATATAGTTTACTATCATGAGTTTTTCAATGAAACAGGGTACATGTGCCTGAATAATTTTTTTCATAATTGTTGTGTCTTTTGATTTATTACTGACAACTATGTTATTGATTTTCAATTTTTCATAATACTGAAAACTGTGATATTTTTATTTGTACTGTACTGACAGATAAGGTTATAATATTAATATCCGTGAAACTTGGATCTTGATGTTTCGAAAATATGTTCTACCCATTATTCTTCAGATTTCAATTGATGCAAAATTATTTTCGCCCAGAGATGCTTTAGACATTAACGGCATTGTCCAATTATGCAAACATTAGAACAAAATTACATGAAATTTCTCTCGTTTACAATCAGTGTCGTTCACAAAAACTCAATGTGCAGAAAATGAAAACCTGAATTCGTTAAAACTTCCGTAGTGAATAGCAGTTTCTTGAATAATCACATTAGCTAGCAGGCCAATATAACTCAAATATTCGAAATACTGAAACAAGAAAGACAACACTATAATTTCCCTAAAGTCCAAGTGAAACTAATTAAGTAATATTTAAAAGGGGGCGAATGATTACAATGACATGCACTCCAATTTAGCTTCAACTACTAATACAACTATCCGTATACCTCTCTGAAGCCCGACAGAAAACTAATTTTAGAACTAATACCTATTTCATAATAATGGAGCTCGAGGAGATGCAAATTAATTGATAACAAACGTGTTCTTGGTTTATGAAGATGCACATCAATGGTTCCCAACAAAAATATACATTCCCCGTTGCTCTTTTAATGTCTATGATATCTGAAGATGCATATATATCTTCCCTATGCTTTTAAAATATATCCGCAAAATTTCCACGAGCTGGTCTACTCTTTTGTGATTCGCCTCATATATGATCTCTACTAATTGAATATGTTTGCGCTTTATTGTTATCTTCATAGGAATCTTTTTTGATGCACTTGGCTTGACATTTGGCAAGTAGTGCGGCTGAACTCAGAAAACAAAACAGAATAACTAATTATATTAGGCTAAAAAAAACTGCTGGCAACATGGTTTTCAGTAAGAAATAGTATTTTTAATTTGTGCATGTAGCGCCAGGGGTTAAGTTGTGCATATAACCAAGTCAAAACTTGCAACCTAGTCACAAAAATAGGACTAAGCTGGGCATACACAAGTCACAAATGAGAATTCAACTATTGAGTTAAAAAACAAATTTCTAGCTTTACAAAAGAGACAATTACAACATATTTATAAAAGTATCAAGTACCTCACGGTGACGCAAAGTGAGCTTCTCCAAATTAGGTGTGTGCTGGAGGAAAAGAGCAATCAGGTGGAAGTCCTCAATCATGTAACCATCAACATGTAAGCTCTTTAAATTCTTAAAAGTTGGACAATTTGACAGTTCCTTCTTTAGAATAAGCTTCAAAAAGAAACATCAGCAAACTCACTAATCAGTATTACATGATCAACTCTTCTTTGTTGTATATAACGAATTATCTCCAAACCTTTCCAACTTATATTAAAGAAAATGCTTATGTAAGTTGTTGACAAAAAATCACCTTAGCAGCCTCTCCTGACAAAATAAACTCTAGATTCATGGCATTTGAAAGGCCCTTCAGAATCTCATGCACTGGATTAGGAATGACATTATAAGAAAATAACATCACGCGAGCCTTAACAAGAGAAGACATGTTCATTAATGAAATATGCCCTTTCTCAGAATGAATGACCAAAGATGAGAGGCTAGGGATAGAAATCATAATTCTCTCTCGAGAATAAAAATCATCTATGAACACATGCTTCAGCTTGTTGGAAGAAATAATATGTGTGGCAACAGTGCACCCCCTCAGAGTAAGATCCTCAAGGACAGGACACCCCGACATAAGTTTATTTATGAGATAATCGTCGATTGTCCAATTTGACAGTTCTAGTTTCTTAAGAGAAGGAAGATTGATGGTTTCAAAAGGTTTATAATAAACAAAGCATTCAAACTGTAGTGTCATCTTCTCTAGCGATTTGCAGTCGAAAAGCGAATCAGGTAAATCTATCATCATATATCTATCAACATAAATATATATCATCCGAGGCTTCCAATTCAATGCACAAAGAATCCACTCAGTAATAGCATTAGATTCACCATCTCTGTTATCATAAACAAGTTTGAAACTATCTAAAAATGGGGTGTCCTGTTTTCGCAACACGGCAGTGACAAATCTTTCGAACTTCATTTCATACTCCTTGATGTCATCATAATCAACATCATCTGGAAAAAAATCAGCAAAATCAAAGTGTCGACATGGTATGAAAGTCCATAAGTTTCTCCACCGTTTTGATAACACACATGTTTGCACAGCCTGTTTTATCTTCAGAAATGACAGGATGTGAATCAGAAGCGAATCATGTAAATCACTTATCCAATCATTGTCCATTTTATCATTCTTCATCCTCCAACGTTTAAAGAAAAAAAAATTACAATAGTTTTGATGAAATCTTTCTGGCACAGAGTGATTATTACAAAAGAAACATAAACAAAGTCAATTCAAGTAGTTTCTAGTAGTAAGATTGGTACATAACACCAACATAAAAGTTGCAAAATTTGACTATTTTGGCTTTTTTTTGTGCTCTTACTGAAAATTTTGCGTCCTTGAGTTAAATGTACATATACATCCAAATTCAAATCTTGAATTCTATTATCATTTGATTCCCTTAAACAATGAGTAAGCAGTCTTCCTGGTCGATTTTTTCAAATCAGCAGCGATTATGGTTATTTTAATTGGGGGTTTCAGTCTGAAGAATGGTTCCCTCTCTTGTACAAAATAAACAACACCAGATTTTGATAAAGAAACTACATTGTAATAGAAAACATTAAATAATTAAAACACATATTTCATTTCTGATTCTGGAAAAGAAAAAAGAAATCATACAAACTCAAAAGATCTCATACATCAGATCGACTCGCTCAAATCCTTTCACCATAAATTATATAATAAATTAGGGGATTTGATTGGGGAATTAATTGTTCGTGAGACGAGAGGGATAGAAATTACCTGAGGGCGTCCAAAGGCCAAAGCGTAGAAATTGATTTGGAGATGCAGTTAAATTTGGCACTTGGGTTTAGACTTTAGAGGCCAGGTAATTTGTTGCCATCTCCTCGAAGGGTAAGCCTAAGAACTGGTTTGTAAAATCAAGAGGAAAGATGAGAAAATTCATGATTTCGGCTGGATAGGGTTTGCACGGAGGCGGAGCTACATGAAATCTAAATATAGATTTGCAATATCTGAACCAGTAATACGCGTGTTTCGCGATCACATTTTTTTTTTACTGTCTATTTATAATTTTTTTAAAACTTTTGCAAATTGATGAAAGAAATGAAATAAAAACCGAAAAAAAAAAAAAAATCATTGATATAGTACTTAATTTTTTTCTCATTAATTAAAATATATCATTCCACAAGTTTCCCCATCCCTCATTCCTCCGGCGTCCTCATTAATTGACGTGTTTTCTCTCTTTTATTTTCAAAATTAAATTAATTTCTCTCATCCAGAATGCAATTAATTACATTCTGCATTTACCATCCATAGTGTATTCCCCTCATCCCTTCCCTTCCCTTCTCTTCCCTTCCTCCCTTCCATGTTTCTCTTCCTTGCGGAACTTTTTTTCCATATAAAATATTTTTTCAGAACAATTAGGATATGAAATTAAAACAATTAGCTTTTTTTAGAATTAGAACAATTAGTTATATAAATTAAAACAACTTACTATATTAACTAAAACGATTAGTTATATAAACCAACACAATTAACTATATTAACTAGAATAATTAGTATTCAGAACTAGAATAATTAGGAAAATAATATATGGGGAGGGTGGGGTGGGGCCCTGGGGGCGTGGGGCAGGAAATAAGTATGACATTGGGTGAGAGAAGTGAAAGGGGATGAAATGGGATGGGACGTGTTGCATGAGATTTCAGAAACGGAAGAGAAAGGATAAAGTTACATTGAAATTTCAGAAATATTGGCCCCACTCAAATTATTTTCTTGGCTTAGCCCCTGGTTGCACACCTTTTTCCTTTTCTATATATCATTTAGTTCTCAGATATTTTGTTTTATAGTTTTTTCTCGTTTTTCAGCCCTATTAATACATTTACAAATAGATACTCCTGCAATATTAATAGATGCCCCTTATCTAATATAGATTATTGTAATCAAGTGATATCTAATAAATCATGAATCACTTTAAATGTTGAAACTGAACTGAACCTCCAAATAAGTTTATTTGTACATTACATGCATTTTTCTTTTTGTGTAGCGCAATATTTTGAATAAGTAAGATCAGAAATATATTTTAGATCATATAAAGTTATATATAGATAATGTCGAACAATTGACATCGAATTAATTTAGAATAACAAAAAATTCTGAAGTAGCTTCAAATAAGCTTTATTTGCATATCATATGCATATTTCTTTATGTATAACCCAATATTATGAAAAATATAGACCTGAATTATATTCTAGACCATATAAAGTACTTAAATATCGATTTTGTAATCAAATTATGTCAGATGAATCAACAATCGCATAAAATGTTCAACTAAAACTTCAGAAAACTTTATTTTCATATCATATGCATATTGCTTTATGTATAACGCAATATTTTGAAAAACATATATCTGAATTATGTTCTTGTCCATATAAAGTGCATATTCACCATATTTACAATAATCTATGTTTATTCACCATATTCACAATATTTTGAAAAACAAATACAGACCATCTAAAGTTATATATAGATAATGTCGAACAATTGACATCAAATTAATCATGAATAACAAAAAAATTCTGAAGTAGCTTCAAATAAGCTTTATCTGCATATCATATGCATATTTCTTTATGTATAACCCAATATTTTGAAAAGATAGACCTGAATTATATTCTAGACCATATAAAGTACTTAAATATCGATTTTGTGATCAAATTATGTCAGATGAATCAACAATCGCATAAAATACTCAACTGATGCTCCAGAAAAAATTAATTTGCACATTATATGTAATATTTCTTAATTTTTAATGCAATATTTTGAAAACATTATATCTGAATTACATTGTAGACCATATAAAGTGCTGAAATATAGATTATAGTGATTAATTGACATCGAACGAATCAAAAATTGCTATAAATGCTCAAGTGATGCTCCAAATAAACTTCATTTGCACTTTAAATACATATTTCTTTATGTCAAAATGCAATATTATAAATAATTTATATCTAAATTATATTCTAGACCACATAAAGTGCATAAAATATTGATTATTGTCATCAAATTACGTTAAATCAAGAATAACATAAAATGCTCAACTGAAGCTCCAGAAAAGCTTCATTTGCACAATTTAAACAAAATATGCATATTTCTTCATGTTTAATGCAATATTTTGAATAAGGGGTGTCTGAATTGTATCCTGGGACATATCAAGTGCTTTAAAATAGATTATTGTGATCAATTGACATCGAATGAATCAAGAATTGCTTGAAATGCACCAAATAAGCTTAATTTGCACATTATATGCATGTTACTTTGTGTATAATGTAATATTTTGAATGAGTCACATCTAATTATATTTTAGACCACATAAAGTGTATAAATATTAATTATCGTGATCAAATTAGGTAAGATGAATAAAGAATCACATAAAATGCTCAAGTGAAGCTCCAGAAAAAGCTTCATTTGCTCATTATATGCATATTTCTTCATGTTTAATGTAATATTTGAATAAGTAGGACCTATCAAGTGCTTAAAAATAGATTATTGTGATCAATGGACATCTAACGAATCAAAAATTGCTTGAAGTGCTCCAAATAAGCTTAGTTTGAAAAATATATGCATCTTGCTGTATGTATAATGCAATATTTTGAATAAGTTACATCTGAATTATATTCTAGACCATATAAAGTAAATAAATATAGATTACTGTGATCAACTTATGTCAGATGAATCGATAATCACATTAAATAACTAATTGAGGCTCAAAATAAGCTTCAGTTGTACATTACATGCTTATTTCTTTATGTGTAACGCAATATTTTGAATAAATAAGTCCATAAATATATTTTAGACCATATAAAGTGCTAATAACTTCCAACGAATCAAGAATCACATAAAATGCTCTCAAGTGAAACTACAAAAAAGCTTTGTTTGTACATCATATGAATATTCCTTTTGTATAACACAATATTTTGAATAAGATAGATCTGAATTATATTCTAGACTATATAAAGTGTTTAAAAAATAGATTGCCGTTATCAATTGACTTCGAATTAATGAAGAGTCGCTTAAAATCCTCAAGTAAAGCTCCAAACTTTTTCAAAATATTTCTTTATGCATATTGGGAAGGAACTGCTCTCTTCAAGCCAGGCCGCTTATCAGTCTTAAGGACCTCAAATCGCTTACTCCCCTTACCAAGGAGTGAGCATGACCATGACATACTCCATCATATCCCGAGGCTTTCACAGACTGCAACCTCGTCTGATTCTATATGCTGGAAATGGAGTGCTGACGGCAATTTTTCAGTGTCCTCCTTGTACAAAACCTTGGCTTCAGCCGGCAAATTTACTTCTCCATTCAGCATTATCTGGAAATTCAATGTTCCTCCTACGCTGGAGTTCTTTCTTTGCTTGCTTTCAAACAATAAGCTTCTCACTCAACAGCAGCTAGCTCGTAGAAACTTAAATGTAAACCCAGGATGTGTAATGTGCCTTCGAGATCAATGATCAACTAGAAGACTCTCTGCATCTGTTTCCTGTCCCTTTACTGCACTGACATGGACAAAGGTGCGGGCTTTCATGCAACTTCCAAACTTAGAGGTTAATGGCTATTTGCGTCACTCACTTGAACTATTACTACACGGAGTTTTTAAGGACAGAAGTCTAGCTACCGCTTCAGCTACCTTTCTCTGGGCTATTTGGCTGGAACGAAACAACACGGTGTTTAGAGGGACTTCCTGAACACCTGACGTGCTTGTGAATTGGATTAAGGAGGAAGCTCTTATTTTTCCTAGGAACTGCTAGTTTTGTCTTGTTTTTCTTTTGTTTTCTTTGATCTTTTTCTTGTTTACTTTCCACTGTTTTGACAGCCGCTGACAACTATCAAAAAAAATATTTGAAAAAGTTAGATCTGAATTATATTATAGAGCATATAAAGTTCTTAAATATCGATTATTGTGATCAAATTATGTCAGATGAATCAAGAATCACATTAAAAGATCATCTGAAGCTCCATAAAAGATTCATTTGCACATTATATGCATATTCCTTCATTTTTAATTAATAGTTTCAATAAGTAGGATCTGAATTGTATCCTGGAACATATGAAGTGCTTAAAAATAAATTATTATGAACAATGGCCATCTAATGAATCAAGAATTGCTTAAATTGCTCAAGTAAAGCTCCAAATAAGCCTAAATTCCACATTATATTCATATTCTTTATGTATAATGCAATATTTTGAATAAGTTAAATCTGAATTATATTATAGACCACATAAAGTGTAAAAAAATTAATTATTGTGATCAAATCACATAAAATGCTCAACCGGAGCTCCAGAAAAACTATATTTGAATAACATATGCATATTGCTTTATGTATAACGAAAAATTTTAAAAATGTTATCTCTAAATTATATTCTAGAAAAACTTTATTTGAATAATATATGCATATTTCTTTATGTATAACGCAATATTTTGAAAATGTTATATCTAAATTATATTCTAGAACATAAAGTGCTTAAATATAGATTATTGTGATCAATTGACATCGAACGAACCAAGAACCGCTTTAAATGGGCAAGTTATGCCTCAAATAAACTTAATTTGCAATTTCTATGCATCTTTCTTAATGTATAATGCAATATTTTAAATAAATTACATCTGAATTATATTCTAGATCACATAAAGTACATAAAAATAGATTATTGGGATCAAATTACAACAGATGAATCAAGAATCGCATAAAATGATCAACTGAAGCACTAGAAATGCTTCATTTGTGCATTATATCCATATTTCTTCATGTTTAAGGCAATATTTTGAATAAGTTAGATCTTAATTATATTTTAGACCATATAAAGTGCTTAAATATAGATTATTTTGATCAATTCACGTCAAACGAACCAAGAATTGTTTGAAATGCTCAAGTTATGCTCCAAATAAGCTTAATTTGCACTTTAGATACATATTTCTTTATGAATAATGCAATATTTTAAATAAGTTACCTCTGAATTATATTCAAGACCACATAAACTTCATAAATATGGATTATTGTGATCAGATTAGGTCAGATAAATCAAGGATCACATCAAATGCTGAGCTGAAGATCCAGAAAAAAACTTCATTTGCACATTATATGCATATTTCTTCATGTTTAATGTAATATTTTGAATAAGAAGGATCTTAATTGTATCCTGGGGCATATCAAGTGCTTAAAAACATATTATTGTGATCAATGGACATCAAGCGAATCAGGAATTGCTTTAAATGCACCTAATAAGCTTAATTTGCACAGTATATGCAAGTTTCCTTATGTATAATGCAATATTCTGAATAATTTAGATCTGAATTATATTCAGACCACATAAGTTGCATAAATATAAATTATTGTGATCAAATTACGTCAGATGAATCAGGAATCACATAAAATGCTCAAATGAAGCTCCAGAAAAACTTTATTTGAATAACATATGCATATTTCTTTATGTATAACAGAATATTTTGAAAATTTTATATCTTAATCATGATCTAGACCATATAAACTGCTTAAATGATTATTATGATCAGTTGATGTCGAACAAATCATGAATCTCTTTAAATGTGCAAGTGATGCTCCAAATAACTTAATTTGCATTTTCTAGGCATATTTCTTAATATATAATGCAATATTTAAAATAATTTACATCTGAATTATATTCTAGACAACGTAAAATACATAAATATAGATTTTTGTGATCAAATTACAACAGATAAAATCAAGAATCACATAAAATGATCAACCGAAGCTCTAAAAAGATTCATTTGTGTATTATATCCACATTTCTTCATGTTTGAGGTAATATTTCGAATAAGTTTGATCTTAATTATATTCTAGACTATATATAAAGTGCTTAAATATAGATCATTGTGATCTTGACGTTGAACGAATCAAGAATTCTTTTAAATGCTCAGGTGATGCTCCAAATAAGCTTAATTTTCACTTTAAATTCATATTTCTGTATTAATATTAAAATATTTTTAAGAAGTTACATCTGAATTATATTAAACCACATAAAGTGCATAAATATAGATTATTGTGATAAAATTATCTCAGATGAATCAAGAATCACATAAAATGCTCAACTGAAGCTCCAGAAAAGCTTCATTTGTGCATTATATGCATATTTCTTTATGTATAACTCAATATTTTGAAAATATTATATCTGAATTATATTCAACACCATATAAGTTCTAAAATATAGAATTTTCTGATCAATTAACGTCGAACGAATCAAGAATCGCTTGAAATGCTCAAGAGATGCTCCAAATAAGACTTTATTTGCACTTACTATACTTCTTTTCTTTTTTTGTAAATGCAATATTTTAATTAAATTACATCTGAATTATATTCTAGACACATAAAGTGCATACATATAGATTATTGTGATCAATTTACGTCAGATGAATCAAGAACCACAAGTAACTTTTCTCAGACGCATAAAATGCATCAACTTTTCTGTGATTATTGTGATCAACTGTAGCTCCAAAAAATCTTTATTTGCAAGTTATATGCATATTTCTTCATGTGATAAATTGACATCGAACGGATCAAAAATTGGTTAAAATGCTCAAGTGATGCTTCAAATAAGCTTAATTTGTTCTTTCAATGCATATCTTTTTTTTGTATAATACAATATTTTGAACAAGTTATATATGAATTATATTCTGAACAACAACATAATGTGAATAAATATAGATTAAATTACGTCAGATGAATCTTGAATCACATAAAATGCTCAATCGAAGCACCCAATATATATTGCATATTTGCATTTGCACATTATATGCAAATTTCTTCATGTTTAACATAACATTTTGAATAAGATAATTAAATTCTAGACCACATAAAGTGCTTAAATACTGATTATTACTAATACTGGACGTCGAACAAATCAAGAATCGCTTGAATTGCAAAAGTAAAGCTCCCAGTAAGCTTAATTTGCACAGTATATGCATATTTCTTTGTATAATACAATATTGAGAATAATTTACATCTGAATTATATTCGAGACCACATATAGTGAATAAAAATAGATTATTGCGATCAAATTAGCTCAGATGAATCAAGAATCACATAAAATCTCAACTGAAGCTCCAGAAAAGCTTCATTTGCGCATTATATGAATATTTATTATGTATAACGCAATATTTTGAAAAAGTAATATCTGAATTAGATTCCAAACCATGTAAAGTACTTTAATATAAATTATTGTGATCAATTGACGTCAAACGAATCAAGAATAGCTTTAAATGCTCAAGTGATGGACCAAATAAGCTTAATTTGCACTTTCTATGCATCCTTCTTTCTGTATAATGCAATATTTTAATTAAAATTGCATCTGAATTATATTCTAAACCACATAAAGTACGTAAGCATTAAATATTGATATCAAATTAAGTCAGATGAATCAAGAATCACATAAAATTCTCAACTGAAGCTCCAGAAAAGCTTCATTTGCGTATTATATGCTTATTCTTAATGTTTTACGCAATATTTGAATAAGTTGGATCTTAATTATATTCTAGACCATAAAAAGTGCTTAAATATAGATTTATGGACATCGAACAAATCAAGAATCGCTGGAATTGCTCAAGTAAAGCTCCAAATAAGCTTAATTTGCACTTTATATGCATATTTCATTATTTCTTAATGTATAATGCAATATTTTGAATGTGTTACATCTGAATTATATTCTATACAACATAAAATGCATAAGAATAGATTATTGTGGTCAAATTACGTCAGATTAATCAAGAATCACATAAAATGCTCAACTGGAGCTCCGGAAAAGATTCATTGGCACATTATATGCATATTTTTACTTTCATTTTTAATGCAATATTTTGAATGAATGGGATATGAATTGTATCCTGGGACATATCAAGTGCTTAAAAATAGATTATTGTGATCAATTGACTTCAGACAGATCAAGTATCGCTTGAAATGCTCAAGTGAAGCTCCCTATAAACTTAATTTACACATTATATGCATATTTCTTTTATGAATAATGCAATATTTTCAATAAGTTATATCTGAATTATATTCTAGACCACATAAAGTGCATAAATATAGATTGTTATGATCAAATTACGTCATACAAATCAAGGATCACATAAAATGCTCAACTGAAGCTCCAGAATAGCTTCATTTGCATATTATATGCATATTTCTTCATGTTTAATGCAATATTTTGAATAAGATAGGTATGAATTATGCTCTAAACCACATAAAGTGCTGAAATATTGATTATTGCGATAAAATAACGTCAAACAAATCATTAATTACTTGAAATGCTCAAGTGATGCTCCAAATATGCTTAATTTTCACTTCAAATTCATATTTTCTTTATGTATAATTGCAATATTTTGAACAAGTTACACCTAAATTACATTCTGGACCACATAAAGTGGATAAATATAGATTGTGATCAAATTACGTCAGATGAATCAAGAATCACCAAAAATGCTCAACAGAAGCTCCAAAAAAGCTTTATTTGCATATCATATGCATATTTTTTTATTTATAATGCAATATTTTGAAAAAGTTATATCTGAATTATATCCTAGACCATACAAAGTACTTAAATATGGAATATTGTGATCAATTGACGTGGAACGAATCATGAATTTCTTGAAATGCTCATGTGATGCTCCAAATAAGCTTAATTTGTACTTTAAAAGCATATTTCTTTATGTATAATGCAATATTTTGAATAAGTTTCATCTGAATTACATTCTGGACTACATAAGGTGCATAAATATAGATTACTGTTAGCAAATTACATTAGATAAATCAAGAATCAGCTGAATGAATCAAGAATCATTTGAGCTAATTTAATGAATCAAGAATCAAATAAAATGCTCAACTAAAGCTCCGAAAAAGTTTCATTTGCGCGTTATATGCATATTGCTTTGTGTATAACGCAATATTTTGAAAATTTATATCTGAATTATTGTGGTCAAATTAGCTTAGATGAATTACAGAATTAGGAATAACATAAAATCTTCATTTTTAATGCAATATTTTAAGTAAGTGGGATATGAATTGTATCCTGGGACATATCAAGTGCTTAAAATTATATTATTGTGATCAATTGACTTTGGACGGATCAAAAATCGCTTGAAATGCTCAAGTGAAGCTCCCAATAAGCTTAATTAGCACATTATATGCATACTTCTTTATGTATAATGATGCAATATTTTGAATAAGGTACATTTGAATTATATTCTAAATCATATAAAGTGCATAAATATAGATTACTATGATCAAATTATGTTAGATGAATCAAGAATGACCTAAAATGCTCAACTGAAGAAGTAGGATCTGTATTTGCACTTTCTATGAATCTTTCTTAATGTATAATGCAATATTTAATGAAATTGCATCTGAATTATTCTAGACCACATAAAGTACATAAATATGGATTATTGTGATGAAATTATATCAGATGAGTCTAAAATCACATAAAATGCTCAACTGATGCTCCAAAAAAGCTTTATTTGCACATTATATGCACATTTCTTTATTTATAACGCAATATTTGAATAAGTTAAATCTGAATTGTGATAAAATATAGATTATTGTGTTAAATTAACGTTGAAAAAATCAAGAATTGCTTTAAATGCTCAAGTGATGCTCCGAATAAATTTTATTTTGCACTTTATATGCATATTTTTTTTTTATAATGCGATATTTTGAATACATTACATCTGCATTATATTCTAGACCATATAAAGTGCATAAATATAGATTATTGTGCTCAAATTACGTTAGATGAATCAAGAATCATATAAAATGCTCAACTGAAACTCCAGAAAAGCTATATTTGCACATTATATACATATTTCTTCACATTTTGGGCAATATTTTGAATTGTACATGGGACATCAAGTGCTTAAAAATAAATTATTGTGATCAATTAAATGTCGAATGTATCAAGCATCGCTTGAAATGCTCCGATGATACTACAAATATGCTTAATTTGCACTGTATATGCATTTCTTTATGTATATGCATATTTTGAATAAGTTAGATCTGAATTATATAATTGACATTAAATGAATCAAGAATCGTTTAAAATGCTCAATTTGAGCTCCAAATAAGCTTCATTAGCACATTAAATGCATATTTCATTATGAATAACACAATATTTCTTATAAGTTAGATCTGAATTCTAGACCATATAAGGAGCTTAAATATAGATCATTGTTATATACTGAAATCGAATGAATAAAGTATAGCTCAAAATACTCAACTGTTGTTTTTAATAATTTTTTTCGCAGTATATCAATATATCTTTATGTATAATAAATACAATATTTTGAATAAGGAAGATCTGAATTATATTATAGACCATATAATGAGCTCAAATGTAGATTATTGTGATTAAATGACAACTAATTAATTATGAATCACTTTAAATACAACATTGAAGCACCAAATAAGTTTCAGTTGCACATTATATGCTAATTTTTTAATGTGTATTGCAATATTTTTTAATTAGTATTTTCTGAATCTTACTGAGATATGAAAGTGCAAACAAAAGTATCTTACAATAAGAAGATCAATGAGCAATCTAGTTTTGCAATGTAACTTATGCAAGTGCACCTAGGGGTGCAAACGCAACGCCGTTTCAATTGTTGATGTTTCATTTCGTCCCTTTGAAATAATTAACGAAACTGTTTTTCTGTTTTATTTGTTAAATGAAATGGTTAACGAAACTGGCGACTTTCATTTCATTTATATCATTTTTTATGCTTTTTTATGTATTTTGTAAGTAGTAAACATGGCAGTCATAGATTTGCTACACTATATTTTTTTAGATGACAATAATTCAGCATAAACTACCTTAGATTTCCAAATATATTTAATTCTTAAATTAAATAATTGGTACGACTATTTTTTATTTATTTAAATAAAAAAATAGAAAACTATCTTTTAATTATAGAAAATGCAAATATAAAAACAGTTTATAGAAATAGCGGTCATGATTTTTAATTATTACTATAGATTTACCAATAAATTTTGATGAACCGAAAATATTGCAGTATCGAATCGACTGATTATAAATGCAAAATAGGAAAAAATGTATGAAAATCAAGGTTTTAAAATACGATTTTTGCGGTATGACGGTACAAAGTTGATTTAGCGATTCGGTGTTATATCGGTGATATAACGGAGAAAAAACGGTGTGTATAAAAAGACAATTATACAACTAATCTATTTTATAAGTTACTTGAAAATTTAAAATATAAAAAAATAACAAGTCAAAAGGCAAAATAGACAAAATCAAAGTATTAAAAACTAAACGAATTAGGATTTTTGTATGAATTTGTATTCAGCAAAAAGTTTTTTTTTAAAGTTACATGACCCGTTCGTTTTTTCGCCGCTAAATGCAACAATTTTAAGTTATATCGCCGATATTTCGGAAATATAACGCAACTGTTATTTCGTGCTTGGTTGTTGTAACGTTGATGCGTTTCGCTCCAAAAATCTTTTATTTCGGTCATAACGGTGTCATTTCGGTGAAATTTAAAAGCTTGATAAAAATTAATTGTCAAAGCAACGAATCAAACACAGTTAAGCTTGAATTGATGATGAATCCTTGAATATGCTTTGAATTGATGGAATATGCACTCAGAATATGGGGTCAAAGCTCAAAGGAGGATTGGATGTTTGCATATATTAAACGGATCCGGATCCTGTGTCGTGCGGCACGCGTGTAGCGCACCCCACGAGCCGTTCGATTTTGATCGGACGGTTCATTTTTTTCGGGCCTATTAGATTCACGAGGCTCCCTTATCCATCAGATTCAGATCAGACGACCCACAGCCCGCGCTACACGCTGTGCCGCGCGACAGCTGATCTGAATTCATATTAAACAGGTGCAAAGCTTAGAGGAGGATTGATCACCATCAGCCTCCATACTATCCAAAGAAGAGATAAATAGTTAGTGTAGGACTTATCAATATATTTCTTGGACCATATAATGAGTTAAAATGTAGATTATTGTGGTTAAATGACGTCTAATTAATCATTAATCACTTTAAATACAACATTGTTTTAAGACGTTATGCGGCCCTGACGGGCTGACAGCTAAGTGCAAGTGTGCAACCTTTTCCATTCGTCCACTGAATTACTGGGCCTAAATACTTGGACGCTAATTCAACCCGGCCCAAACGTGAAAGCCTGTTAAACTCATCTTCTCCATTCCACACTAGTTTCTTCACCACAGAGAGAGAAGACACCAAACCTAAAACCCTTGAGCTTACCACTATCTCCATCTCCTTCTCTCCTCCATCTCACCATGTGGAGATCTCTTCTTCGGCGAGGTTTCTCCAAGGGAACACTGTTGCCCCGAGAAACTTCTTCGCTTCTATGCTGGATCTCTCGCGGTGACGATGCATTGTTAACTGGAGTAACTCCTCGCGCATTTGTTTCGAGAAAGGCCGAAATTGAGGCTTTCTTCTCTTCCACCCCCGCAAGTTTCCATCGGTATGCGCATTGCTCTCTCTCTCTCTGGATTAGTAGTTACCAATTTCTAATTTCAACAGAATAGTCTGTGCAATTGAGGTTTTCTGTAACGAATTTATATTGCAAAAGCTTCTTTGTAGGACTGAAAGAGAAGAGGAGGCTTCTCATTTTGATTTAGATGCTACCAGGAGTAATGTAAATCGAGACACAGCATCTACATTTTCAGGATATTCTCCATTTCGGAAACATTCTTATAGAAATTTCCTTCTTTGTTGTCCAGGTATCGTTGATATTTCTAATTAAACTAGGCTAACAAAATTTGTTTTTTTTTAATATAATTTATAATTATTGCATTTGTATTATGTTGCAGAATGTGTATCTGTGGATGAAAATGGAAGCCGCATATTCATTTCTGACAGTTATCATAATCGAATCCTAATTACTGATGTTGATGGCAAGATTTTAGATTGTGTGAGCATAATTCATCCCTAATTATATTATGTTTTTGTAAAAGTTAGATCATGTCAAATTTGGAAAACTGATTAAAATTTAAAATTTCAGATAGGCGGTTCTTCTCCTGGATTTGAAGATGGTGAATTTGAATATTCCAAGTTGTCATGTCCCACTGCATCGTACTATTTTGACACAACTGATTGCCTTTATTTTGTTGATTCAGAGGTAGAATTGAAGTTTTGTTATGATAAGAGCAACATAAAATATCTGTGATATTTGACTGTGGTATTGATTTTCACATTTGTTTTTGTGTTTTCAATAGAACCATGCACTTAGAAGGGCTGATTTAGAAAGGAGGCTGGTGGAGACGATTCATCCTCCATATGTGAAGAGGTCATCTGGTATATGGAATTGGATGTTAGGCAAGCTTGGATTTGCAAAAGAAGTACCTCTATCAATTCAGGAACTTGATTCTTCTGCAATTGAATCTCCTAGGCATGTTATGGAGATCGAGGATGGTAACCTTTTAGTCATAGATCATAGGTATAGTTCTAGTTTCACTATCTCTGTAAAAAAAGTTTCCTTTCCTATCCAAATTATATTTTTTATTAGGAATCTATCATGATAGTTGCATCCATTGTATGCAGTTTTGAGATTGCATGGGTTGTTAGTGCTGATGATGGTTCAATAAGAGAATCTATAAGAGGTTTTTATTATTTCACCTTATGGTTATTTCTTATTTATGCCTTTCTTAATTTAATAAATTGCTAAAAGATTCCTTATTGTTTGCAAGGTAGCCTAAGCATTGTAAATTTATGCGACAATGCAATAAAAGAGCGAATGTCTCTTCTTAAGGACATGTGTGCAAATTTAACTATCAAGAAAGGCCAAAATGCACTTTCTCTTATTTCTTCCATTGCAAGTGTTGATAAGCATGCTATATTCGCCGACACAGGTTAGCTATTTCCAGTGCAGCACATGATATTCGTTAATCAAGGAATATAAAATACAATAAAAGAAATAAAGCAAACAAGAAACATCAAAAATTGAAAAACCCCAGATTAAACCCAAGTTCACCAAAAATTTAAAAATGGATTCTAGATTGAAATGTTTTTTTGCTAATTGACAAATTATGTTTTGGACATATGTCGAGGACTTTGTTGAAAACTGTTGGTTAACCTGTTTCCCTTTTTCTATTTTTTATTATTATTGTAAAGATGGCCAAACGGTTATCAAGTACAATCTAGAGTCAAAATCTATCTCATGTCTTCGCTTTTCAAATTTTGGGGTAGTGGGCTTGCCAAACTGGCTTATTTGCCCCCTTGAGAGAGTTTCTACCAGGTTAGGCTCTAATTTATTCTTCAAATTAGTCTTCACATCATTTTTTTTAAGCACTTGAAAGGAAAAAGAGAAAGATTCTTACATATTTGGTTTGAATCGTGATATATTTTCAATATGACCAAATTAACAACTTTTACCTTTGAATTGGCTTAACTATTTTGGAATCTTTATTTCATATCTAATAATTTTTAAAAGATTTGCAAGTGCGTACTTTTGCTGTTGCTGAATATTAACAGCTTGTTATTATTTTGTTGTTATAATCATTTGCAGCAGCTTAATTGAAAAAACTAGAGAGCATGTCCGCCATGTAAAAGTTCTCCCTGGTATTCCACTGTATTACTCTTCTTGTTATTAACAAAGTAGAAGTTGTGTTATGTTTACTTCTGTTCTCATATCATTCTTCAAATATTGCCAGTTTGGTAATTGATTTTGATCCAACTTGTGAACAGGTCGTTGTGATATAAGAGTAGTTGTAGATGTACCAGGTGGTACCGAACTATTGTCGCCCATAGATGAGAACTCTATCTGGCGCCAAGTCAGAGGGTCTGGTTCAGAAATTTCTGTGTTATCACAAGGTCAAGGTCAAATCACTAATCCTGAAAAGGTACTATAATTACCTTTTTACTTTATTATGGAGTATATTACCGGAATGTCACTTGAAGTTTCAGCAATTTCAATTTTTGATTGCTGAAGTTCAAATTAAGGATGTACATAGCTCCTTCATGTAAACCTATTGCATCTTTCTTATCATTTCATTAGATTGAAATTCATTGCTGTCATGTTAACATTCTACAAGGATTGATTTTAAGAAATGATTTCAGTGATTAGGTTTATCTTGGGAAATATCTTATGTTGCTTGCTCCAGATCATAAATTTTCTACAATAATTCAAATGTAAAACCCACTATTTGAAATAATTTTGTGATGCTTTTCAGTATTAATCCTGAAGAAAATTATATGAGAAATGCTTACTCTAGGGACCTAGTTGATATAGTTAAACAGGTCAGTGTTGAAAAATATGTTTATGACTTTCTATTGTCAATCCTAGAAAACACAAGTGAAGGACTAAGTGATAAATCAACTACAGGGACCAAGTTAATACACACAAGGCTAGCAGAGATCTGTTTGAATAAGCAATGCAATTTAGAAACTATGATAGAAGGGGAGGGAGAGATTTAGAGAGGTAAAGAGACAGAAACAAGGGGATTAGATGCTTTATGACTATTTTAAAATTTCTATTACTGAAATCTGAATTGTAGTGAAGTCATAACATGCCTAATAGTCTTGATCCTAGACTTGTTATGAGCCAAAACAAATCATAATAATGATTTCAAATCTGACTGCTGAGCATTCCGTCCAAAACGGACAGATGTGTTCTAAACATAATCTTAATTGAGCAGAAAACATTTTATGTCTAAAAAGTCTTAGAGGTGGGAGATGTCTATTTTTGTGCAAAAACTCTTCTAGAGTGCATTAGCATATTGAGCAGAAAAGATTGTTGTCTGCAAATACTAAGAGATTCATTGAAAACCAAACATATGCAAATTTTAAAATACATGAATCTGAAGGACAATATTTGTATTTACCATTTGGTTTTAGGCCTTTTAAAATAAATAACACAACTGTTGAAAACCCCATTTCCTTTTTCCCTTTTTGTCCCAATTTTTTGGTTAGGTTGGTGTGGCACAGCAGTGGTTTGATGAGTTGGATAATCTCGCATTTACAGAAGTCCAGGATGAAAATGCCATCAACAAGACAGAAGAATTAATTGCAGAGAATACTATAGACAAAAGGAAGGCCCACTTTGATTGTGCTGTTAGAACAAGTCCTGGGACATGCGAGGTATATTATGCCTTTTTTTTAACTTGACCCAGCTTTTTCAAGCATTTCCAATAAATCTATTGAATATTGGCAATAAATACGAAATAGCATTCTTAGGTCCTCTTGCAAACAACACCAAGTGATTAATACAAGGTGAAGTTGAAAAATGTCGACTTAGTTTCCCTAATTTTTGTAAAAGCACCCAACGGAGAAGCCCATGATGTTTGATTGAATCCTCATCTGCTGCTATCGTGATGATGAGTTAGGATCTCTTGATACTGAACATTCAATCAATATCGAAGCATGCAGATTGCACCTTGATATTTCCTGATCATATAGCTCCCATGCATGATGGATGCCTACTGAAATTATTCTATTTAATTGTTTCCTGGTATAAAGTCTCATACCAAATAGGGTAATAAGTGTCGACATAGTTCATTGATTTGTTTCATCAGTTTAACAGCCTGTGCTGTTTGCAAAAGAACACATCTATGTTTGTTACTTTTGCCTTTATTTTTACAGATCCTTGGTTAATTCTTTTATTGCTGCTCAGGTGGTTGTTACTGCTGTCCTGTATCTATCAATCGATAATGCATGTGAAAAGCATGAAGAGCAAAAATTGATTGGTTCAAGACTAATCTTAGACATGTGTTCAACTTCTCAACCAAAGGAAATTGAATCCTTTTTTGATAACTGTGAGGATTTACGGGATTTAGTGTTTACCTGTCCGGTGCATCTTAGAATAAAGTTGGAGTGTGATGACCACCCAGCCGCCGACACAAATAAGGAGATTGTTTCTACCGATTCAAGCATAAACATAAATGTTTCTTTATGATAATAGGTGCTTCAGCATGTTCACTTATGAAGTAAAAGTTTTTGAGCTCATCTTCATAAGATCATGTATCGATTTTGCTGGATGTGAAACATTTGTAGTGTAGACAGGAAAATATAAAGCAAGCTTTCTATTCATTCAGGATTAGCACATGAATAATACGGATTGTTCAATTTTGTAATTGTTGTTTTTCAAGTGCGCTTCTAATTTGGCCTTTAGAAGAACACAGAAAATAAAAAAAAAAAGTATCACGGATTAGAAGTGCTGATTGCTGTAATTTTGAGATATAAATTAATGGTTTAAGATCAAGGATGAACGGTTTGTGTATTTGATTCTATTTTTCCTGCTGTATTTGTTTTCCCTTTTTTCCATGGTTTCTTTACTTCTTCCTAATCAGAGATTTGAACAGATATTTATACTTATCTATTTTTTCTTGGCAATTTTACCAGTTGGTTGTACAGAAGATGGTCCCCTTTCTAACTATGTTCTATTTTCCCGTGTTTGATTTGAAGGGCTATAAGAGGGATTGTAACAATGCTTAAATTTCAGTTTCCCACATATCCGTTATATTTGTTTGTATCAATTATGCAAAAGAAGACATTATTATAGATTTGTAAAATTGAAACTCTTACATACTAACGAAATGAGGACATTCAAAGTGTTTCAATTTTTCCTCATCGTTATTATGCTTCCGCTCTTTTTATAGAATGTCTAATCTCACAAAAAATAAAGTAAAATAGCAAGTAGAATCTATGTCATTTCCTAAATGTGATTATAAACAGCATTTTACCTTTTATTTTGATGGACAACAAGAAAATATGAACATAAAAAAGCCGTTGGTGTCGCTGGATTTTAGAATTCTCATCATAACCTCAACAAAAGGATAAATTATATTGCAATCTTATCAATCAATAAATTGTGTTGTTCAAGCCCTTACTAAAAAGATTTATATTCCTCCCCAAAATTCACTAACAGGGTTAACCATAATTGCAAAATAATGTTCATCGGTGTTAACTGTTAAGAACGACTATCTTAATATTGGTTTATATTGAACTCATTTAGATATTGTTCTAACATCAATAAAAATGATTTGTTAATTTATTTATTCACACTACATTTGGTACATGATTTCAAATTAATTAAAAACATATCTGCGACGTTGAAAGTGACGGACCTAATTGCACCATAGGGGCGCAATGTCGGATACGGAGAGTGCTTTGGACACGCTAATTAACACTGGGGGCATTCTCTTAAATATTTTTTGACGAATATGCCCTCACACTCTCCCAATCTAATTTGGAAATCTCCAGAACCCACTCTTCATCTCTCTCCCCACTCCACATCTCTCTCCAACCTCGTTACCTTCGCAATCAGTGACTAGTGAGCAACCTCGCGCCCCCTCTCTGTTCTTCACTGATAATTTAATGAGCAACCCCGTTACCTTCTCTTGCTATTGGTCCCACGCCGTTTTTGCTATCTGTAAAGACGGCGACGGTGAATCCGATGGCGGAGGAGGGAAGGCTGGAACTACCCTGGTGGTCAGGAGAGATACCTCTGTCGAAGATGATCGGTCTTCATCTGATCACCTCCTGTTTCCTTCCAAACCGTCTAACTTCACACCACAATCTCTGATTTGATCGATTTTTGATGAAAGGTCCTACAAGGAAATCCACTTTTACCTCGAATTTATTTCAGGTTAGTCGCCCATGGTAATTCAGTTTGATAAAGTTTTTCTTCCGAGTTCTCAAGAACGCAATTTTGGGGGTGAAGTTCTGGAGTTAATTCTTATGGCCCTCTTTTTCGTTATAGAATGCATATAATAGTAGTGTTTTTGTCTTAAAAAATGTGATTGTTTTGACCTTTATTCCTTTATTATAGACCTTAATGCAAAATTCTGGGCAAAAGATAATGATCCCGTTATATCATTATGAAACTTTTTTGTACATAGATTAACGATAAATGAAAATCACATTTCTTATTGTTTTCTTTGTTTTACTATTTCAACAAATCCAGGCAACAAAATGGTACAAGCTATCCAACAATAAGTCTGAAGCTATCCAACCATCCAGGTACCGTCCTCGTGCCTTTTCCCATATAGTTCAAATGGACAATTCATTAAACGAGTTGTCTGTTTCCTTTTCCTTTGTTCATCTGAAAGTTTGTGAGTATTTTGATAATGAACACCTCTGTCACATCGTAATATCACATATTTTTCTGGCTTTGAACGAAGGATAGGTAAAGCATATCCCCTTTTTGAGTAAAAGTTTCGAACACAAACAAGCAATTCATCACGGGTTTCAAATTTGAAAGACATAGTTGGTCTTCATTGCTTGGATCCATCTGCATATATATATATATTAAAAAATATTATTCATATGATAGTAAACATAACTAATTTGAAGCCTTGAACTATCCAAATTAATGATTCATGTTTAAATGATGGTAAAATCAAAGTCATTGATGATTTAAAATATTATTGATTATTGGACAATTCTGTTTTCTGTCAAATGAAAGATGCAGATCACAATCTGATGAAGCTTTTGCAACTGGGATAGTTATGTAGTCTTGGTGCCAACCAAATTAAAGATGCAGATCAACAAACGGATCCCTCTGACCATTGCTTTTTTTTGTGATTCAATTTGTTGTGAAGAATTTATGTAATTGGTACATTTTTTTTTTTTTGGTTTGTTTGGAAACTATTGCTTCATGATAAATAGCAAAGGTGTATTTATTTGATTGTGGGTTACAATAAACAATCGTGTATCTTGAGATATTGGGGGTATGATTTCACTTCAGTTTAATGAAAAAGGTGGATTCATTGCTTAACTAAGTTTAACAAAAATTAATAGAAAATATATATATGAATAAATTAGAAGAGAAAGTACCAAGTCAAGTGGAAGGTAAGACCGCTAAATTTGTGCCACAAAAGCTTGAAAAGTTCAAGTTTTTGAGAATACTGTCGATTATGAATTTCTCTTCAATACGGCGGCCATTGAGAAATTAACCTAAGAATTTGTTGTACTATTAAGAGAAATCAATTAAGGAAATCTATGTGATATAATTGCAGGAAACAAATGGCAACACTTGTGGAGCGGAGCTTCTTACTTTATTTTACCAGGGACAATTTTGTCATTTGAAAAAAAATACGCTGCTCCCAGTGTTAATTATCGTGTCCAAAGCACTCCCCGTCGGATACGTATCCTCTACAGGAGCTACACGGTAGCGGACCTCGACGAACAGATTTTTACTAGCTGCACAAATCTCGACGGGCCTAAAATTAATCACGGGACATCGGATGGACAATTTTTTTTATTTTTTTTTTTTGAAGGCCGCCTGGCAACGTGCCAGTGGCAAAATTTTCATTTAATAAAAGAACAGATGGACAAAAATTAGTCCCCTACCGTGTAGCCGCTACATAGATTTGATTCGGCACAATGTCACCACTAATTTTTTTCAATCCAATATTATTTTTATATATTTTGTGGTTTCATAAGAAATAATGGCATTTGAACTCCATAAAAAAATAAATGAAACTTCATTGGAAGTTCTAATCAAAAGGGGGGCAATGCCACCACCCCTATTGCTCCGTAACTAGATACATTTCCTAGCCTACGGGCGTTTAAATTTCAAAAAAAAAAACTAGATACATTTCCTATCCTTTAATAAGGGGTAATTCTGTTGTCACACGTGTCGAGTATAGGTTCGTTGGTTAATATTATTAAACAATAGAAGGCATTAAAACATTTTAATGAAAAATAAGCACCGACTTATATTATTATGAAACTATTTGTCAATGACAAAGTCGTTGACAATTGGAAATGTACACAAGCTGGAAAAAAAAAAAGGAAGAAAAAAGTGTAAAATTTTATACAAAATAGTACAGCAGATTAGCCCACCTTTTTTTTTTTTTTTTTTTGCTTTTCCTTGGGAAAAAACATAGAGCTGAACTAACTACTATGCGCGGTTCCAAATAATCAAGAAGGAGAGTATCTGCCCATCTTAATTCAACTCCTGAATAGATTTATTAGAGCAGATTAGGAGATGGAAGACTTGTACTTTGTTCTTTCAGTTTATTATTTTTTAAAAAAAATATATATACCATATATATAAAGCAATACCTTGGGAGATGTTGAAGATGGTACATCTGAGTTTCTAGCCTCCGACTTCTCATTAGAGTACCTGAAAACAAAGTGGAGACATCTCAACCATCATATATAGTTACAGAGATTTAAACTTATTATAGTTGTTGCTGGCTATGTTTAGATTGTTGGAAAAGAAGAGAGTGCTTACGTGGAGAGAATGGTGACCCAAACCAGCTCAACACAGTCAACCCACAACAATCTCTGCTCAACAGGGATAACACCATAAGTGATAAGATGCGCAAATGGCCACAGCTTCCAACCAGCCTGAATTGAATAGATAAGAAGAAGATAAATAAGGAAAATCATGTAATGCAATGAAAATGCAAAATAGAGCGATGCCATGCATGCCAACACAAAATTCCCAGCATTCACTTCCCACTCTAAACAAAGCTCAACTTTACCAGAACTATGCATATTCAACCAACACCACCCCTCTTTCCCCCCTCCATCTTGCATTTTATCTTGCAAATATACTGGCAGTTTGAAAGATCTGAATAGGTATGCATGGAAAATTACAAAATCAACTAACAAACATATCAGTTAAAGTATTCAGTTCGTACAGTAAGCATAGGCCAGAAGGTGGCTTTTAGTTCAGAGAAAGTTGTGAGAGGTGATTCCAAGCGAAGTAATCCCAAGACCAAGTAATAAATGCTGTTCCATATGGCAGACCATATTGTCTGATCAAATGCTACTTTGGCAGGGACCACCCACCAGTCGTCAAAAGGAAATAGCGCCTGTACATCCATATAAAAATAATTATGCACAACTCCTAACAAAAAATTAAAAAATATACTGCCCTGGGCTTGTTTTGCACTTTTGCTTCAATTAAACCCATGATGACTAATCTTTTGGTCAGCAGCAAACCTATCATGCTATTGCCAAACCGTTACCAATAAAAGTAACTAAACATATCAATTATACTTCAAAATTTTACTACTCATTTTAATATAATTTGCTTATTTGGGGACAACTAAATGGCCATTGAAACTATATGGCAAACCATAAAAACAAAACTTATTTGGCAAAACCAAATTGAAATATTATTAGAAAGTCAAATAAATCTGTTAGACTCCACCTTGTGTCAGGGTACTCTTTTTAATTGACTGGAAATACAATTTTAAGACCCATTATACATTGACTTAGCAATCTAGCCTAGCAATGAGAAATATAGAATAAATCAGTTTGCATGTGATACCTCACAGAAGTAATAGTAGTAATGAGAAAGAGAGCCATGAAGCGTAAATCCAACTAGGCCAGATCGAAACATTCTAGCACGGTCAAAGTCAAATAGAGGTTTTCCTTCATAGCACTGCTCAATAAAAATTAAATATTATCTCGATGTATTAATCAATTCGAATTGATTGACGAAAATAATTCTAATCAAAAGAATATATATAGAATTAAACCTGTGCAATCCAGTCACCAAGCGAGTAGACAATTCCACTTATCATCATTTTGGCAAGAACAGGGTTTGCCTTCAGGGCTTCTTCATATGCATTCCAATTATGTAGGGGCGCATATCTCACAATCTCAAATAATGTCCACCCCTGAAATTGCCAATTTTCTCAATCATACCAAACAAAGGCCCTATGTCTATCATCTATCTTTGCCAGAATTGGAATGACTAAAGATAATATCAGCAAATATTATAGGTGTATGCTTTTATGATCAACTGATGTTTTCACCAAAGAAAGGTCCTACATAGGGCTTTCAATGGTTGGGTTGGCATTATTACTATTTTACATTATTCCATAAACAGGTCATACATGCATCAACATGAAACGGGTTAAAAAAATGTTTCGTACTGGTAACTGAACCAGGAGGGTAAATAGGTTAACCCGACCCAAGCGATTATATACAAAATTATTTTAATTCATTGTATAAAAATATTTTAGATAAAGAAATAAGTAGAACAGATGGTAAATATGTTAGTTTTCATGATAAATTGCTAAATGCATATTTTCTATATCATACAAATGTCGAGATCGATATTAATATGCTTAAAAATAGAAAGTCAGTAAACAAGACGTGATTGAACCCGACCCCAACCCGTATATATCTCTATTCATGGAATCGATACCCCCAGTCCTTTATATCTTGTATTTAATTACAACCTGAATTTGATGATCGATTTGCAGGGATTGATTATTTGATTTAGACCAAAATATTAGACAAGGAATGGAAACAAAACGCTTACATGCCAATAATCATGATCAATTGTGAGAAGCTTGGTAACCGCAAAAGTACCAGCCGCAAGTACAATAGCAGCATTGATGGCTCGATCAACCATCTTTCCCATCTCCTCACCTCCTTCAATCGTCGCTCCAGAGCCAGAAGCACTGAACCCACCTCCTCCAGCGAGACCAAGCTGTTGGGTAGCACTTGCGCTGGTACTAGTGGAACCTCCTTCATTGATAATGATCCCTCCTTGGATCTGCACCTCCTCCAGCTGCTCCTCCATGTGAGCCGCCATGGCCGAGAGAACACCTCCGTCTTGTTGGTCAGTGGAATCAGCGCTCTGTACGGGAATCACATCAGTGTCGTCGGCGGCGGCGACTAGCGCCACCACACCTCCGCCTCGTCGCCGGAGAAGAGGGAGGAGGAGTGGCTTGCTCTTGGAGGAAACGGATCTGGCGAGAGAAGGTAAGTACCTCAACCTCGTTGGTGGAGAGGTTACACTGTGTAGAGCAGTCGCCATGGCTGGATACTACGAAAGGAGAGAGAGAGAAGGGGGTAGAATCGGAATTTTTTGAAGGATTTGTGATTCCACAAAGGGAAAGAGAAGCTCTCACAATGCTTGTTTAATACTTTAATTAAACAAAATGTTTCTTCAAATATACCCCTTATAAAATAATATTTTATACTTGAAGTATCATGAGAGTGTTCCAAATGGGGCGGTTTCCACGTGCAATGTGTAAGAACTATTTTACTTATTTGGAGGTTATATTTGTAATTATGTCAAGTGGACCTCCCTGGGAAGATCTACAAGCAATTTATTGTGATCGACGTCTTTCCGGCGCAATTAAATCAATAATATATCATTTTGGTGGATGATATTTGAAAGTGGATGACGTGGCCGATTTCTAGTGGTTGTGGTGGACCGTGGTTAAAGTTATCTCCTCCACATAAACAAGTTGCAATTTGACTTGCGTTTCTACCTCTTGTTTCTCCATTTTCCAAAATGGGAAACAATCACCGGTCACCACGCAACTTAATACTTATCCGTTCTGAGATAAAAATGGATATATCCAGTTTTCTTAACTGGAGATGATTTGATAATTGAGTTTTGTCGATAGAGGTTTCTTTTTTTTTTTTTGAAAAGCTGCCCGATGGGCTTTGCATTAAACAACAGGAAGAAAAAAACAACAGTACATGAGTTTCAGAGGGTCTACACAGACCGTTACCAGTAAAAATAAAAACAGAATCCCCACTCCTACAAAGTAACATATCAACTAGAAAAATAAAACCTACAAAGTAACCTACTTAAATACCTAAGTACTGCCTACTGAAAAGTGGGGATTGCTAGAAAAAACATAAAAAATTATGGCGGTGCCTCCTGAACCTGTTGGAAAAACCTGTCCTCAATTTGCATACCAATGCCATGTTCACACATCAAACAAGCTGCTGGCATCCCTTGATAATTAGTTCCTGATCTCCTTGCCTTATTTGCCATGTCATGCGCTGGTCGAACAGCCTCCCTTCTCACGTGCTGTAGCATAATGTCACTCCCCATGTGCTGTACCTCATTAATGATCTCGGCAACTATAGGTACTGCTCTCCAGGATGGCAGTTCATCAATATTTCCTTCCTGTACCGCATCAATTAGGTTCATGCAATCCGAGAAGATATGAGCTTGTAGAGGCCCAAACTGTTGGGTTTGCCATTTAATCCATGTCATCACCTCCTGCAAGCCAATCGCCTCTGCCTGAAACGGGTCTTGTGCTTGCAGACTTTTCATCACCATCCATTGCAGCATCCCTGCATGATAAACCAGGAAGGCTATACCTGATTTATGTGAGGTATCCCATGATGCATCTACAATGATTTGCCACCCATTTCTCAAGTATTCATGTGGCACCTCCCTCCTGCTCATTGGTACAGCAACAGTATCTTCCACATTCACTCTTTTTTTCCATGCTACCACCTTCATACACACTGCTATCGGCTGAAAAGGTTTGTGTTGAAGAACGGCTTCATTTCTGGCTAACCATATTTCCCACAGAGTGTAGCAAAAAGTGGCTATATTCTCTTCATTCATACCCTGTGTTAGCTGCTGCACTGCTTCCACCATATTAATCGGTAAATCATGTGTTCTCAGCCCCAATTCACCTCGAAACCAGACCATTCTTGACCCATGGCAAAAAAAGAAGCAGTGTGTAGCAAATTCATTTTCCTGGTTACACCTCTGGCACATAGGTGATATAGCATGGATGCGGGTGTTAAGATTTTGTGCAATAGGCAGAGTGTTAGTCATCAACCTCCATATGAACAACCTGACTTTAGGGACGATCATTTTCCAAGACCAAATGTAACGCCATTGTACATCCCCTCCCTGTACTTGCATACCAGAAATAACACAGTTGTACCCCTCCTTCACCGTATAGTTTCCTGACTTTATATAATCCCAAACTAATTGATCCTTCATTCCTGGAATCATTTTAGGTGCTTGCACATGCTGCTCTATATGACCCACTGCCTCATCCCCAAGTAATGCACTAATGTCATCTTTCTTCCATGCATTAGATTCAGCATTAAATAGCTCCGCAACTTTCACTCTCCTATCTGCTCTCGAAGCATTTGGTGCCACACTCCATTGAGGGTACCATGGTTGAGATAATACCTCTACTCCTTCTCCATTGGCCAGCTGCCAAGACACCCTTTGTTTAAAAAAGTCCCTCATTTTTACTGTTTGGCGCCAAAGCTGGCTAGTTCCACTCACTTGCACTGCTCTCCAAAATCCCAAATTATTGAAATATTTTCCTCTACACACCTGGACCCATATTTTGTTTTCATTACTCATCAGAGCCCAAACTAGTTTCATAAACAGTGCATCTCCAAAAACTTTTAGTTGCCTCACACCTAGTCCCCCTTTTTCTATTGGCTGACAGATCCGTCCCCATGAAATAAAGGTCAGATACCTATCTTTATCTACCTTTCCCCAAAAAAACTTTGCAATCAAGCTCTCCATCTGCCTTATTAACCCTATCGGCAAAACCTCAAGGCTCATGTAATACACAGGAATACTCATAAGAACAGCTTTAATTAAGACTAACCTCCCCGCATGTGATAACATATTTGCCCTCCACCCCGTAAGCTTTGCCTTAAGTTTTTCTAGTAACATGAGGCCGGTTTGTTTGGCACTGTTTCTGCCTGAGATTAATGCCCCTAGATATTTTTCCTCTGATCCAGCCTTGGCAGCTTTGAACGTGCTCATCACCATCTGAATTTGTTGATTAGTGCATCGTCTTGAGAACCACAGTTTGGATTTTGTTGGATTGATGATCAAGCCAGAGACATCACCGAACTGCTGCATGACCCGGCCTGTGTGTCGCGTCTCCCAATCATCTGCCTCTCCCAGCAAAATTAAGTCATCTGCATAAACAACATGGGTTAGTGTGGGACATTGTGGGGCCAATTGAACTCCTCGTATCAGATCCCTCGACCGGGCCAACTGCATCTGCCTTGTTAACATCTCCATCACCATTATGAAACAGTACGGCGACATGGGGCATCCCTGTCGCAAACCTCTTGTCGGGTTTATGAACCCATCTCCCTCTCTATTGACTTGTATTGTCACCTTGGCATGTCTGAAAGCATACATCATAAGATCAGCAATTGTAGTCGGGACATTGAGATATTTCATGGTTTCATACAGGAAAGCCCACTCCAACTTATCAAACGCCTTAGTTATGTCGGCCTTCAGCATAAAGGATCTGTGTTTGTATTTGGAGCAGTTAAAAGAATGGACAACCTCCTTAATCAAGATCACACTATCCAGGAAATGACATCGATAGAGGTTTCTTGTTTGGTCTGTATCTGGATTCTGGCAAGGCAGCTTCTAGGACTTGAAAGACCAGCCAGATCAGCTTCTGCCACGTGGGCTCTCGTTTTCTAGGCTTCTGACGTGGATCTATCTCTTTTGCTAATCACACACTGAGAATCTAAGATTTTTCTTTTCTTTTTTTTTAAAAAAATTTTTGGGGTTTAAGACTTTAGGTGGAATCTGAGATTTTGATTTGCGCACACATGAGCATCACCTACTGTGTATGGTCCTGAAATTTTGAATTTGTTTGGAATCATCATGACTTAAATTGACAGAGGATGCAAACTTTTCAGCCTTGTTTACTTTTTAATAATAATAAATAGAAAAGAAATAGCGCAATCAATATCACCTAAAAGTAAGGAGTACAGACTTTATCAGAAGAATAATTATATAATCAACCATATCCTAAAAAGTAGGATAAAAGTACCTTTGTTGGGAATGCCATAAATATCCTGAAAAAGTAGGATAAAAGTACCTTTGTTGGGAATGCCATAAATATCCTGAAATTTTGTGAAAGAAAATGATTCTCTTAGAAAAATGGAAATTGCATAGTTCGATATGAATTTTATATTATAAAGAATCACGCTTCATCCTTTATCTATTGTTTTTCCATTGTAAAATTGCGTTAAAATCTTATGGGCTGAATCTTCTTTCTTTTATTCAGTCTAAATTTAGGTAAAATAACTTCTACGTCAATCGCTCAATTTTACTTCTGTTACCTTGACTTTGTAAATTTAATTATTTGCAATAAGGAAAAAAAGAATTTTTTAATCTGTAATCTTGATTTACCCATTATATTATGTGTTGTGATAATTAATTTGTTACATTCTCAAGTTTTTTATTTAATCAATTGCAACAAGAAAATAATAATCTGTCATTTTGATTAACCATTATATTTTGTGTTGTAATAATTAATCATTATCTTTTCATCTTTTGTTAGATTGACTGCCAATGCATTTTTCTTTCGTTATTATAAACTTTTTCCTTAGGGTTTTATTTAATAATTGTTACTTTAGAAAAGCCTTTTAGTGCTGCTAAAAAAATTAAATACGTCTCCAGATATTTTCAAATTTTTGGGGTATCAAGTTGCAAGTTATTGGCAGAAAAAGAGTTTCTCGGTATCTGAATATTAATATCATTTTTTCCCTTTTAAATTAGCACCTTCCGGAATTTAAATGGTTTCAAAATGGAGGGTGATAATCGGAGGTTTCTGTGTTGTAGACCCACTTTTTTTCTCAATCAATTGCTGCATGCTTTTTGTTCTAACTTGTTTTTAGATCTAAATTTCAATTCTTTTTTCTAAGGTATAATAGCTGTAACGTGGTTTGAATGAGACGTCCTTTGTTCTCTTTTGCACAAGGGTTGAAAATTCCCAAAAAGAAAAAACCCTCAAAATCAAATCTGGAAATAATATAACGATCTAATTTGTATGAAGCAATTTTTAAATTTATGTAGATTCAGTTAGCATGATCCGTCGAGGTCTCTGTCAAACATGCCCAAATTGTGACAGTGATCCCTAGTTTGTTTCTCATCCAAAGTAATATTATGAAAAAAAAAAAAAAGCATATCTATGTTATACTTGTAGCGCTTCCAGTGGTTGTATTTTATTATCATTCGGGTCAATGTTACGATCGGGGTGAGAATATACATATTATTTGTTCTTAACTGATGCATAATTGTCTTGGGGCATAAACATGCGATGTTCTTTTTCTACGCATTCTTATAGATAAGTAAAACAGCCAAGATTATTTGTTGTTACAAAATGATATTATGGTAATGTGATTTATCGTTATGGTCAAAATTTCATATCGTTTTATACATCAATAAATTTGGTCCAAAATAATCTATAGTTATGATAATGTTTATACCTATCATATAATGGTGTATGCAGGATATTAGCAAACCTGAAACGACCAATAGAAAAGAGGCAACGATGTAGTTAAATTAATTCTATTTCCGGCCCTTTATGAAGTTTGTATCCGTACTCTTTTGATTTTATTGGCACCAATATAAGAATAAAGTATTTTTTTTAAAATAAAAAATAGTAATGTTTGCTTCTGTAGGTTGCGTACGTCATGTCAAATAATCAAGTCAGAGAGAGCGAGAGCTACAAGATTTTTCTTCTCCCTGCTACAGCTAGGAAAAGCCGAGAAGAAATAGCTAGCATATATGAAAAATGAAATCAAATTCTTTATAGATTGAGAAGGCGAGTGTGCTGATTAGATAACTAGATACTCTTTAACTCGTGTTAATTATTGATATTTTTTTTTCTTTGGATGGACTAGATAGCGACTATCCAGTAGATTCATTATTGATACTCGGCAGTAGATTTTTAATATACTTTTATACCTTGTTTTATTGAAAGCAAATCACATTTTATTATTGGTAGAGAGAGAAAAAAAATAATCCAGTGCAAGAGTTTCCTTTTTGTTTTATCAAGTCATTAAAACCGCCACATTCTCGTGACTTTGTTTGCTTGTTTGAGTAAATTGCTCTTTATAAAGCATGGAAAAGCACATATATATGTTTTTTTTTTTCATTTCCCTTTGTATTTTATCTAGTTGATCATAGAAATCAACAAGCAATGCTCAAACTTTTGATTCTGAAACGTTTTATTTTAAATTAGTGTATAACATCTGCATACAAAATATCGTCTCTCCTTTCCAAATTCCTCGAATTTGTCTAATGTCGTATTATATTAATTATTACATTTTTCTAAAAAAGAACTAGAGGCGATTGCTCTGCCCATCCATCAGACAAATATAAAAAAGAACTAGTAAGAACATAACAAGTATCCAAGAAAAATATAAAATCCCCATACTGCACTTGGACCCAGTGCGCCGAAATTATCCCAAATTCCCAATGTGCCAGTGCCACAGTTATCTAAAAGTTTTTCAAGTATGTTTTCATGATTTTTAATTAGGCAAATACGGGTTCGCATATGCATTTATTCTACACACGAAAGTCATAATCTTGCTATTCCGGTATTACCTATCCAAACTGCTAGTATTTCTTAGTTATTATAAAAATATGATGCATTTGTTTTATATAGAACTAAAATTGACAGTTACAAACTCGTACAATCCAATCTCTTTCATCAACATGGCTTCCTTAGAGCCACACTATTCACACCCAATCATATAAAAACAAGCCACCCCATCTCATTAATATTCAAATTATATCATATGCATCCTCCTATCCCACAAATTCAATCCTAGACCAAAATAGCAGGCCTTTGCTATTAATTCCACACCGTCTGATCGATTGATCAATCAATTCAAATAATTAGAAACGGAATACACTTATACACACATGCATTTTATCTGCTTTCAATTCGGACAGTTGAGATTTCAATTGCATGATGATGTTATGATTTTGTCCAAACATGAGTTCATATTTTCACAAGGACCACTACCACATGCCTGATTGATGCTTCCATCATGTGGACCTTACCAAATTAACGCACCTCATCAAAATGATGCCAGAACCCAATTTAAACCAAATTATTTTTCTTCTGCGTAATTGAGGTAAACCGACACTGCAGCTGCCAATTTCAAGTACGTTTTAACTAGAAACATTTACATAAATATACACACTTGTACATCTCCAGAATTAATGTCATTTATTACTCAATAACAAACACCACTACACAACACCCATGCAATGCAATACTTCAGTGGAAACAGGAACCAGTGAAGACACAAATTCTAGCGTCTAGAGTTTCTCTTTTCATGTAACTCAATTTCTCATGTCTCAGTTAAATTAAAAGGTACTACATTGATTGATAACTGTTAGAATAAATTTTAGAAACATGAAATGGGGATCCAAATTACAAATTCAACCTCATAAAAAGAGATTGAACCGATCTCAGTTAGTAGCTACTTCACAAAAATCAAAAGGGAGTTACCACTTACCACCACCAATTAAATTAACAACAAAATCAACAACAAAAAAAAAGCTACCTGATCAGTGACATACATACTACATTACACATCACAGAAAGATGAAGCATTCCAAAGACACAGAAGGATTCTCTAACGACTCCTTCCCTTCGGTGCCGGCACCGGTGCCGGTTCCTGAGCCAGGCCCACCACCACCGCCTACCTCTGACATCTGTGCCGCCTTGTTCGGCAGCAATGGCGGTATTCTCCTTACCGGCATTCCACGATTCACCCCCAATTTCTCCCCCGGTCCACCGGGCCCCATTACCTCTCTCCTCTTTGCACCCGGAGACAACGACCTCCTCCCAGATCTCTCTCCTACATCCCTCTTTACACCATTTCCACTTCCATTCAACGACCGATTATTTCTCAACGGCGGGCCTGGCGAAGTGCGACCACTCCGACAGCCTACTCCTGTCACCACCGCCGGAGACGACCTTTCTTTCCTTGAACCCCCTCCACCTACAAGCTCTCCTGAGTACGATCTTCTATTGTAACCTCTTGGCATTTTGGGTAGAGACGAAGTAGCAGCGGTGGTGCTTACCTCTTCCCTCTCTCTCTCTTTTGTCGTCGTCGTTACGCTAGTGGCGTTGCTTGTGGCCTCGCTCAGACTACACGCGTCATCCGACGGCTGAGGCTGCTCTGATCTGTCATCGGACGTCGGGATCTCGCTCGGTTTCGGTTTCGGCTTCGGCTTCTTCTCCAGTTCATCCTTGCTTGTTTCCTTGTCGTTAAACTTTACAACTGGAGGCGGAGGAGAAGAAGGTTTAGACTTGGGTTTTGGTTTTGCTTTAGGGGTTTCCGACAACACCTCCTTCACTGTCTCTTCCTCCGGCGGCGGAGGTGATGGGTCCCACGTCCGAGGTTTCTTCAAGCTCTTCTCTTTCTCCTTCTCAATCTCTTCAGCTTCTTTCTTGCTACAACAACAACCCATTGGCAAATGGCAAACAAAAGAGAGCTCTTTTTACTTAGCTCTTTTTTCTCTCTCTCTTTTTATTTCTTCTGACTTTGTTTTTACCAGAGAAGCTCCATTGTTTGGTTTTGTTTTGTTTTGTTTAATATTTTCTTTTCTTTTTGGCACACTCGGACTCTAGACTCTAGTGCCTCTCTCTCTCTCGTTGATCGATCAATCAATCAAATCTGGGGATACAAACATGTCGAAGTGAGTATTAAATATGGCTAAGCTGTCTGCCATTGACGAGTCTTCTCTCTCTTCCTCTGTTTCTCGGTTTTGGAGCTAACAGGTTTTCGGAAGCGGGAATTCGGTCAAAAAATACAAAAACAAATTCACTTTCGATCTTCTGTTTCCAATTTCTGTATCATATTATAGCGGGTCATAAATATAATGACGATGTGGCCTGTTACACGGAATGATAGGTGAGGGAAGGGAACACGAGTTTAGCGCACGCATTAATTTACTGTTAAACTGAAACAAAAAAAGTAGGCCGCGCGTGCTTACAAATTACGAGCAATGCCACTGCCTCTCTGTGTCATGCCGTGGTTGTAGTGTTTCATCTGACATTGGGGCCCACTGATTTCTCAGCTGTGGACCCCTAGTTTTGTAGTCGTTCTTTTTTTTTTAATTTCAAGAATGATAATAATTATTTAATTACTAATTACAAATTAGGCGGCAGGGGCCACTAAAGATACAGTTTACAGTTGATCCATGTTCTTCCCGCGCTAATTCAGCGGCGATTGCATGTGGTTACTGCTTACTATGAACAAGACCATATTAAGAAAATGACGAAACTGCCCTTCCAATTCAGATTCGTTGGATAGGGACAGCACATTTGCATAATTACATCATTGGATCCTCACAGAGTCGCAGGTGCAAAAACTGGAAGAGGTACAAGTTACTGCCATTAAAGATCCGCCTTTCCGACAGATGGATCCTGTAAAAGTAAACCAAATTGGATTTAAAAAAATGGGTTAAGTTTGACACCATACTGACACTGTTGTTAGATTCTAATTTGCACGTTTTTGTTGTATGATTTGCAATTCAATCTCCGCCATTCTAGTATTTTAGATTAATAATCTCATGTGGCATTTAATGGTGTCACATAGAAGCAATTCGTTGACCAGTAGTTAAGTTACTACTAAACTAGTTTGCTCGAAAATGTAAAAAAAATTAGGACATAAATCGACAAAAAATAAATTAATTTACGATTAAAATGCAATAACATGTTTGGATAAATGTGGTTGGTTTTCGAAACAAGTCATTAGTTCGATTGGCATTTTTTTGGGTTTTCTCTAATCATTCTTTGCCTATTTTACTATTTAGTTTTCCTCTAAATACAAGTTATAACTCTCGTTTTAGGCAGGAGAGGTGGGTAAGTGTGTACGAGAGAGAGGAACCATTTAATGATGGAGATCTTGATAAATAATTTGAAAAAAAAAAATCGAGTTGAAATTAAAAACTTCAGATATAAATATACAATTGGACCAATAAATATTCAAATAAGAAAATTTTTGTTTTTGTGTTGTGTGTTGTTTGATGACTCATTTATGAGCCAAACTGCCAAACACATATACGCTACTTAAACGATGAGGAACAATACGCTAGTGATACACTTGGTAAGGAAAAGAAATAATATTTTTTATAAAGACAATATGCTAGTGATATAATATTTTTACCGCATAACACTTTTGAATCATGAAGGGGTGTGTTTGGAAGTGTGGTGAATAAGAATAGAATAGCTTGTTCAAGAACAAGGATGGTGAATAAGGAATGTTAAAGAATTGCTTATTCATGAATTTTTTGTTGTTGTTTGGGATGGTTAGTTAAGAATAAGAACAAGAGGGAAAAAATAAAATAATGCTTTCCATATTTCTTTTTGGCGCCATCTAATAAAACATCTTTTTTATTTTGTGGAACAAAGCACATATGTAAAAGCCGGTACAAGCATGTTAATTTGAAGCATGCATGTGAATACTTGCGACAACTGCATTGAAGTTCATACAAGTATTGACATTGTTAATTAGTAACGCAAAATAATAATAATAATAAAAAAAAACACATACATGAATTGAAACCAAGAAAGACCAGTCCCCATCTCTCTTCATACTTAGCTGGTGCCCAACTTAAACCTTTGCCAAATTGATTATCAAATAATTCCACCAGAACCAATACGCAAGGGAAATCAAGGCTATGATCCTTTTTTCTCTCCCACGATGCCAAAGGATCATCTTATGGTACAATCCAATCTTTATAACATGCATCGGTACCAACCATTGACATGGCCGTACAAACCAGGAGGTCCTCCCACCAAATCGCACGGGTGCGACTCAAACTAGCCCTACTATCGGAGGGGTTGACGAGAGAAGGAGAATCGCCGACGATGAACTCGGCGGTCGACCCAAACCAGCCCTACTATAGCAGGGGCGCGACTCAAACCACTCAGCGGTCGACGACGAACTCGTCGCTGGCAACGACTTCGTTACTCGGCGATCGACGGCGAACTCCTCGGTGGCACTAGACGATCGACGTCTCGACGACAAACTCGTGGCTCCAAGCAAAAGTTACGGAAGGGATGAAATGATTTCTCTCTCCTTTTTTTTAATGTCGGTGACAGAATATTTTAATATTTTCTTAAGAGACGGAGGCGTTGTTCCAATCTTGTTCCAACTTTTCGCTGGAACAAGAACAAGACACTGAATAAGCTATTTTTCTTGTTCTGAAAGATGTTTGGCAGCCTTTTGAATAAGCTATTCGGAACAAGCTCTTACATATGCAGATGTTTCCTACTTTTTTTGAGTTTTGAGGTGAGAAGAATAGGGAGATATTTAAATGATACTTACATTGGTTTTAATTAAAGATGCATTACAATACAGTGGGGTTATCTTACATTTGTTCGTGAAACAAACAAAAAATATTTTATGTCATTCGGTTAACAAAAAGAGAGTTTGATTTTTTTTTTCTTTTGTCGCGTCGCATAAAAATGTTGAAATTAATTCGTCGATATACTGTATTTTAATTTTTTTAATTTAAGTATGCAAGACAGTATCGAGATTTGAATACTTCTTTCTTAGATTTCAAAATTGTGACTGTGTCTGTAAATTCGGCTGTAATTTTGATCGTGTCTGTAAGAGGCAAACGACCGAAATTTGAAGGTGCAATAAATCGAGTTACACTCTTGTAAATTTCGTAGTTCTGTAGTTCATTTCTACTGTACTTTCAATTTAAATTTGTGTGTGTGAATTCGATGCATATTCGTTGTCAAACAAACTTTTTGAGCCATAATAATCTCAAATATAACGATAAAATATTGTTTAGAGATTGTTATCGATATATTAAATTTTTTTAATTTTATCAATTTTCAACCGAAATATTAAATTATCTTATTTCCAATTCAAGTCGAAAATCCTTCCTCGTCTGCTCATCTCTCTTTATTCATGCTGTGTAACTTTTTGTCCCTAACTTGTTATTAGTCATTTCGTTTCTTTTGTTGTTTGATGTTGAAACGTCCTCTTTTTTCCATCTCTCAATCGTACGACCATCTTTCCTTTTTTTAAGAGTTTTCTACTTGAAACAGGACTAGCGAGAAAATAGTCGTCTCATTTTCTTTCCTTTTTCTTTTATAAAGTTCATAACTTGAAACAGAATCAACCCAATGTAGAATTTAATTTCAGGCCCAGACAACAACAGAAGTGGGCGCACTAAACCCCAATATGCCTTATAAAGGAACTCTTCCAGGCCCAGAAAATGATTTGGAAAAATGAACTGAAATATAATCTTCAAGACTTCAATTCATCGCATGATTTGCATCTTTCCTTTAATGAACTCTAAAAATTCAGGGGCAGAGTATGGATTTTTATTATTAAGAAGGGCAGAGCATTACAATATAAATATTTTGAACCTTTGAGAGGGGAATATAATAAACTATGCATAATAATATCAGATATTTGATACAATAAATAAATTTAGAGGGGTTCAATAGGAGGTGTTGTTACAGCAAACTAAAGGAACATCATCTGTCTGATTTGGATTATAACGAAATTACAGGGTCCATGCGGCCATGCCCCCATTTTTTTTTTTAATTACCTTTACTTTTTATATCAGTAAAATAACAGGCATTAAAAGAAATATGTACTTATCTTTCTTATTAATTAATGGCTTAAAGCTATGTAAATTTGATATTAATGCGTTCAATCTATTGGAGGCTACGAAAAACGTGTAGCAAAATCTTTTAAAAAATAAAGTCGTTGCGATCAATCAGCATCGAACTTATTTTCATATAGTACACCCTTAATTGACTTGACATTGACAAAACTTAATTTTTTATGTAATTTTTATTTAAATAGGAGGTGTGTATTTTGAAAAGGACAAATTGAACAATTTAATAAAAAATTATTTGACGTTATATTAAACTGAACTTTTCCAAACTAATTTAAGAAAATGGATACAAAAAAAATACTATCTAAAAGAGGCAATAAAATATTATGACAATGTGACATTTCTTGGGAAAAGAAAAATGTTTTAATTTTTTTGGACACAGAAACAATTAAGCCAGTTCTTGCCGACAAAAAGGAAGTTTCACTCGGAAGGTGATTTTTAATTTATTCGTTAAACCAGAAGGACTAGATAAATCATAAATGTTTTTCTGATACAGTGAAAATTTTAAATTTCAAGTGCTATGACCAACACGCGACGCGGTTATACTAGACCCATGTTTCTCTTGTCGGCTTGTGCACCGAATTATATTAATTGTTGTAAGGTAGAACTGGCGTTTCCTTCTCCCGCGAACCGTGTACAAATAAATTCAAGAAGAAGGTGCCTGCTCTATGGGTCCCACATGTTTGTCACCTCCACGTGATGATGTGCTTGAGCGACGCTTGCACCATGATCGTGCGCGGTGCGCCTCACCAGTCACTTGTCACCTCACCTCCCATGCCTATTTTATTATTATTCGGGACACGTCAATTTAGTACTTTACTATTCTCTATTAACATGTAAATGATAAGTTTGGCAAATAATTTTATTTTTCATACTTTTAGTTACAAAATTTTAATATATTAAATATATTTCCAAATATATTAATTATAGTGTTACAAATTTATGAAATTTTTGGCTTTGTTTTGTTGCCATAAAATTTGAGAAAATAAACATTATTTTTACATGTTGATTTTTTATACTCATCAATTATAAATTTTTTATGTATCTGAAGAATAATAAAATTTATATCTCATAACATTATCCAAATATTTGATTTTTAATATTTTTATATTTTAAATTTTATAAAATATGAAGTATAAGGGTGATAAAAAAAAGTATAATTTTTTTCAACTCTCGTTAATAATAAAAACAGATTATTGTGGTGATAGTTTAGATGACGTGGCGGATGCAGAGAGGATGATTGCAGGAAGAATCCATCCAAGCTTGGTCACAGACTCACATGGAACTAGTCCTTGGCCTCTACTCCTCCAAAGCGACATCTCACCTCCATTCCCACTCACCTTTTATTCTCTCCTTTTCCTATTTCAATATTAAAGCATGACATAATAATTTCCTAGTTCCGGAGCACCGGATCAGTAAAAAAGCCAATAGTACTTTAATAAATGGGACCCACGAGTTAATGTAACAAAACTATATCGGATTAGTGAACCAGGAGCATTAACAGAAGACTCCATTTTATCCAGGCAACAATAGATACACTTTCCTCGAAACTAAGTTTTCTACGACTTTACACGAATGCTGACATGGCGTCGTAATAATGAACACAGTTATCAATTAGAGGAGAAGTGGAAAGTTGTAGAAAACAAGTTCTTTGAAAGAGAAAAGAGAACCTGCTTCTTTCCCAGTCAGAAAAGCTTTGGTGCTTCTTAAAATAAAAAAAAAAGTTGGAAAAGCTTTGGTTTTGTAGTAATTTTTACACGCGCCTACGCTCACTGTACACACACACTCTCTCCTTTGTCGAGGCTCTGAGTTCGAAGCTCGACCGAAGAAGGAAGCACAAGCGGTGAAATTCTCGCACAAAGGGAAAAGAAAAAAATTAGAAACGAGATTGAAAAGGAGAATTGAACAAGGTGTGATTTGGAAAGGGAAGAGGGTTTCGATCTGATTTGTGAAGAAGGTAGCGAAGAAGAGATTTTGATGGAGAAGCGCGGCTACATGCTTCGTATCCTTTGTTTGATTTGATCTGCCCCTTTTACTGTTTTAGTTTGCGATTTATGTTTGATTAATTGGGATATCTTTCTCGGAGTAGACATTTTTCCAATTCTATTTTTTGAACTGTTGGGTTATGGGTATTCTTGAATTTCAAATTATTTAAGATGTAGATTTCCAATTCGGGAAGTTCACCCTTCTTACCTTCTATATGTAGTATTTTGTTGTGGTTTTCGTTCGATCAATTCCTTTCCAATTTTAGTTAATGTTCGGAAAGAATCGTCATTGAAAATATATTTTGATAAATTGACTTCCTTTATTTACTATCCATTTGCATTATTGATTTATGCAGTTATGTAATTTTTTTCTAAGAATTGTGTAGGCCTAAGTGGTCTACCTGGCTACCTTACTATCACAAAACAGAACAAAACTACAACCATTATTAGAACTCAATCTCACATGTGTTATTTCTGTTTAAAAGTTGATCCTTGACCAATTGTTAACAAAGAGGAGTTTGTGGCACACTCGTCAGATGTGAAATGTTTATCAATTGGGAAGAAATCAAACCGGGTATTCATCAGTGGTAGCGAGGATAGGAAGGTGAATCTTTGGTCAATTAGCAAAACCACCCCTTTACTGGTTAGTCTATTGATACTATTTTCTTTTTACTCTTTTGTGCTTTCCTTTACTGGGTATTACAGGAATATTTGCTTTGCTTTTAGTTTGGAAAAGAGAGCTTTAGGTCAATACTTCTATTTGCATTTTGAACTTTATCTTTTTCTTCCTTTGCAACTTGGCTGTTTTTAAAGTTTCCTACTGACTTTTCTTTTATTATACGAACAACAATGAGTAGTTGTTGATTAAAATGATTTTTAATTAGCCTTAGTTGAATGTGACTGTAACTATCAATGTTATCTATTCTTGTATGTTTTCCTAATCCAATAATAAGATCACTTGGTAGTTGATACTGGAGTTCTGACCAAGTTAGCCATAGTCTATTAATAATAGTTATGGACCTTGTGGTTTAAATGCATGAACATTTAGTAAATATGTTTCCAAAAAATTCATCCTGGTAATGATTTGTAACAGAGTCTGCAAGGTCATACAAGCGCAGTAGAATCAGTGGCATTTGATTCTGGAGAGGTCTTGGTTCTTGGTGGAGCTTCTAACGGCGCGATTAAGCTTTGGGACTTAGAAGAGGCCAAGAGTATGTAGTAATCAATGCAATCCCAGCTTCGTTACATAAATGGAAACTTTAATTACACAATTACAACTTAGACAAGCATTGTTTACAGTGATTGCATCCAATGAAAACTTGGGTCCATTTCAAATCACACGCATCATTAGCTTATTAGCAAATTGTATCTACTTGTGATTAGCATGACAGCATCTGTTTTCGTACCAAGCGATAGATGTTTATAGGATTAATAAGTCAAACAAAACAAAATAAATACTTTCATGTTGAACTAAACAGGGAAGCAGTTAGTATGACTTTTTTTTTGTTAATTATGTAGTTGTAATCTCATTGCGACTAGTTCCTATAGATTTGGAAACTTAAAACCACTTGAGTTTGATGGTAGGAGCCAAAAACATCAAAGATTAATGAAAAGTATATCTTGCAAATTTCCGAGTTTGGAGATGCACTATGTTTTTCAAAGAAGATTAATTATTCATACAATGTTGTGTAAAGTGCGAATTCGTGAAAAATAATGTTTGCTTATTTTTCTTTTTAAATATGAAAGTGTAGTTGTAAGAACTCTGACGGGGCACAGGTCAGGCTGTACTTCAGTAGAGTTCCACCCGTTTGGTGAATTCTTTGCTTCAGGATCGGTGGATACTGATCTTAAGATATGGGACATCAGAAAAAAGGGGTGCATTCACACTTATACAGGCCACACACGTGCCATTCGAAATATTAAATTTACTCCTGATGGACGTTGGGTTGTTACTGGAGGTGAAGACAGTATTGTCAAGGTAGTCAATGTTTTGTGCTTAGCATCCATTTATGCACCTTACTTTATATGTTGCTTGCCAACACTCAAAACTTTTCTCACATGTCCCATCGCAAAAAAGAAGTACGAGACATGTTGTTTTATTATGTAAATACGACAAAAAAGCTGGTATTATTTGCAAAAGACACTATCTGTTATGCTCTTTCAACTTCTTACAAATAAAGCCTCATAATAGTTAAATACAAATAATCGGGGTTGTTAGCCTAGTGGTTTGGCTCTATTATGTCAACCAAGTGGTGAATGGCAACCTTTAAAAAAATAGTTAAATACAAATATAAGCTAATTCTCCCTGGGCCTATTTGACAGGTGTGGGATCTGACAGCTGGAAAGCTGCTACATGAATTTAAGTATCATAGTGGCCACATCCGTTGCATCCATTTTCATCCGCAGGAGTTCTTACTTGCAACAGGTACTCGTTGTCCTTCCTTCTTCACACACACGGGCACTCAAACACACACTGACCCACATGCCTATAGTAAAAAACTTGGATGTCAGTTTAACTTTCTTGGGTGTCATTATGTTGATAAATACTTAAATTGCCTCTTAATAATTGTTGATTTGGCAGGCTCAGCGGATAGAACTGTGAAGTTTTGGGACTTGGAAACATTTGAGATTATTGGTTCTGCTGGGCCTGAGGTACATCAAAACCTTTTCCTGTAACCACAATGCTTTGAATATAACAGACAGGATATATGTCCCAAGTAAAACTACAGTTGAGACTTGAAACTATTGAATGGCAACTTTGTACTTTTTTCTTATCAGGTGGGAGGTGTCAATGCCATGACATTTCACCCAGATGGACGGACCCTTTTCTGCGGGCTTGATTCCACTTTAAAGGTACATATTTTGTTTTATTGTCTGTTACTTTACTGTGTGTTAAATAACTTGTTAGTTCCTGATAAATAGGTGTACTCTTGGGAGCCTGTGAGGTGCCATGACGTGGTGGATATAGGTTGGAGCAGCTTAGCTGATTTAAGCATTTATGAAGGAAAACTGCTAGGTTTTTCTTATCGGGATAGCAGAGTTGGAATTTGGCTTGCTGACATATCTGTGAGCTTCTCTTTCTTTTATTTCAAAATACAGTCTTATGACCAGCTTCTTTATCGATCTTCTGTTTGTTTTCATTCAACAGCTTATTGGACCTTATGCACTTGGCGTATTACCAATAGCAAGCAATTTTACCGAGCCTGTTACTTCTTTCAGTCATGTCAAAGATGAGTTAGTCAAGCCATCTTTACTAAATCAGGATTTGGTTCCTATAACTAAATCATCAGATAAAACAAGTATGTGCTGATTTTCAAGGACAATTTATTCATTTTCCTAATCTTTTTGTTGCTTCTCCTGATTGATCTTTACTTTAACAAAATTTTAGTAATTGAAGAATGCACTCCAAAACAAGGTGCCACTGCAATTCATACATCAAATTTGAGCCCAATGAGCCCAGATAGATCTAAAAGGGATAGTAGAATTTCAAGACCATCTACGTTTACTCATGCTGCCCGATCCAGCTTAAGACCGAAGAGCACAAAAATTAGTTCCTCTCCTGTACCTTCCAAGTCAGGTTCCTCTCCAGTTGTCTTGAACACTCCTTTTAAGAGGGTTCCTGCCATCTCAGACTCCCCTCCTGTCAAGGATATCCATGCAATCTCTACCTCCCTTTCTGTGCCACGTGTTGTCCCTAGACGAAGTTCAGACAATGGAGTAATGAAAGGTGCGCCAATTAAAGATGTAGTGAATGAGAGTACACTCTACAGTTCAGTAAAACCTCAAAAATACACATTATTAGATAATGAAAGAGATTCTACACCAACTGGTTCTACTCCATGTTTAATTTCATTCAGCAACATTGGCTCTACTACTGAGAATGTTGCTGAGAGACTTGAGAAGAGCTTGTCACTTGATAAAAGTAAGTTTCACATGTAATTGGATTTTTTCTTCTTTTATCATGAATTCTTGCTCATCTTCAGAAAAAGATTTATGTAATTCAATTGTAGACGATGAAATGCCGTGCTCGACAGCTGAAACAGAACGTGTAAAATATGTTAGAGGAGGTAAAATTTTCTACACTACTTATGGTCTTCATTCTATCTTAATTTGTGCAATTTTCTGTTTTGGTGAACTTAATAGAGAGGTGCATTTCCTTCTTTGATATACTTTTCTTTAATCTATTATGACAGTTGCTATACAATTAGGGAAGACAAAATCACTAGTTGAAAGATGGGAGAAGAGAGACGGTGTGTCACCTGCTGATTCACCTTATGCCCACAAACCTTCAAATCACGATACATCCTTATCTGTTACTGTATGTTTTGTCTCATGTAGATTCTATAATTTTTTTCATATCAAATGAATTATTCTGAAAACTGGATATCTGACACAATTCTTACAATGAGATGGGCCAGTGAATATGCATGCTTTTGTCAATTCCAATGAATGTTATGCCTCTAATATTTAGTTCCTTGCTACACACATGAACCTATTGAATTTTCTGCAACTTTGGAAAAATAAAATTTTAAACAAATTATAATGGAAAGTCTGCAATGATACTTAGGCAAATACATGTGCATTTCTCTTGAGAAATCGAGTAATAATAATATTGTGTTGCCCATGTATGTGAATAATAAACAATAATTGGGAAATTATTTTTCTCAACAGGAGAAATTGACTGTAGATGAAGACACATTGATATGTGATGCTTTGGTGCAAAATCATGATGTTTTCATTAATTCTGTCAAATCTCGCCTCACAAAATTAGAGGTGAGTCTGCCTCTTCCTCCTTGAAAATAATTCAATCTCTGTTCTTTCATTTTAAGAAAACTTGTACTGATATGTATGATCCAGGTTGTGCGGCATTTCCTTGATAAAGGTGGCATAAAAGGTGCAATAGATGCAGTGGCAAAATTACCTGACCATTCCGTATGTCCTCTCCTCATCTTGTACTATTCTTTGATTTATGTTTTTGCAAATAGCCAATGTTGTGTTATTAGTGAAAAAAAGAACAAGACCAAATGCCCAACTTCTAGAATAAACCAGAATATAGAACTTGAATCCTGGTATTTATAATGTTATTGTGCTCGGCATTTGTTTAGTCACTAGGGATTTAAGAATTAACCAGGCTGCAGCTCAATTTTGGGACAGATTTGTAAATACATTTAAATATATTTAATAGAATGTACCTACCGTGAACTATTTTTAGCATCATTGGTAATTTATTCAATATGGCACTCAGAGTTGATTGCTTATGTCAAGAATAGTAGGTGAAATATTAAGATTTCATAAATGCTGTATGCACTATGCAATTGAAAAGGAAAAAGAGAATAACTGAGGGAATATTCTCCTCTATGCCTCTTTATTTATTTATTTTTTTTTTGAAGATTTTATGCCTCATTTAAATGTGGTACTTCTATGTAGGTTCAAGTTGATCTAGTTGGCGCACTTAAGGAGAAAAAGGAAGTATTCAACCTTGAACTATTTTCAGGCTTACTCCCAGTTCTTGTTGGTTTACTAAGTAGCAGAACTGAGAGGCATGTAATGGTGTCAATTGAAATGATAATTGAGCTTCTAAAGATTTTTGGAACAGTTATAAAATCTACTTTATCAGCCACTTCACCTGCCAAGGTTGACCTTGAAGGCGAACGAAGGTGAATCATATGCAACTCTGTTCTTCTTTGGCTCTTATTTCTAATTTTATTGTGTAAGTTTTTTCATAACTAGCAAAAGATGCCCTCAATATGTGGGCAAATAAGATAATAAAATATTGATATTATTTTGTTTCATATAGAACTTTACATTTTATAAGCAATAAAGATATGGTAAAATCAATAATTTATTAGTCTTTTCTTTTAAATAAATAGCTAATTTGGTAGTAATTTAATCTTTTCTAATAAAAAATCTTGACCTTTTAATCTGAAATTAAGATTTAGACCACTGGTAAGATCAAATTACACAAATCAATGATCCATAATTGATATAAGAATTGTTTACACCATTTCATATGTGACATGTTTACTCATTTTATCAAAAACGTTTACTCCTTTTTTTAGGTGCTTTTATAAGTAGTCGATATTAACAAATTTATTCATTCCAGAGGTGCTTGTATTTTTAAAAATGGCAACCTTGCCGTTGATTCAATTGCATGCAATGGTTTTTTTTTTTTTTGTACTTGGATAAGTAGCATTATTAACTATAACACTGGTAATCATCTCCATTTAAATAAACACTCTCTTTTTTTTAACATTTTCCTCTTGTTTCTTTTTTTCCCTAAAATAATGCTCCCAATTATACAGTCAATGGGTGGGGCAAACCTCTTTAAGAGGAGAAAACTTATTTTTTGAATCGCTGCTCTGTTGCAAATATAAACTGTCTTTGCTGCTTCATGCAGATAAAGAGTAAATTATATGTTTTGTATTTAACCCAGAATACTTAGATTATTGCTTTTAATTGCTGGATTTGAAGATGGTTGAACTGAATTCATAGTTGGGTTTCTTGCAGATTGAAACGGTGCAAACATTGCTCTGGCCATTTGCAGAAGCTTCAACCTTTGCTTGAGCCTATTACTCGGTAAAGTTTTTTTTTTTTTGTTTTATCATTTTTTTTTTGGAAAAATGTGAAGAGGTGATCTTTAAATAACCTTTTTGTATTTGCAATGGATTTGATGTTTGCATGCCTACAAGTGTTTCCTTCAGAAAAAAATGTTTTGTCTTTGTTATTTTGTGGATCTTATATATGAAATGAATGCAGGAGGGGAGGTGAAGTGGCTACGCTAGCTCAGGAATTGAATTTAGCTTTACAGAAATTGCAACCTTGATTGAACGTCAGTTTTTGCAGTTAATACGGGTTTGCTAAGATAGAAGGTTCTTATTTGTGTTCAAAAGGAAGTATAGAATGTGGAAATGGAACAGATATATTTTTTTTTTCTTTATAGTATAGAAGTTTGTTATCAATTCCATCTTGTAGTATTAGTGGTCCTTGATTGGCAATATGGCAATTCAATAAATTTTTTTTTTCTGATGAAGTAATTATATGACAATCTAGAAATTTTGCGCTTGCGTAAATGTCGTTAAATTAAGTCAAGAAGACAAATAATAGGTTGACCAGTGAACGAATTAGTGGGTCTCGATTGGCTACCGAGTTAGGCGCCTTCTTAGAATAATTCAACATTTTGTTGTGTTGACTAACAGTTTTGTTTTCCTTTTAAAAAATATTCATGAATTGTATCTGGGGGCGTCACGTCATTTTTGAAACATTAGTGATTTAGGTATGTGAGGTTTTATTTATTTATTCATGCTAAAAGTAAGTCATATGTCACTTTGTTGTTAGTTTAACCAATGATATGGTAACCGGCCTACCTGCTATGCAAATCTGCAAGTACATGTAAGATAATACATAATTTATGCAGTTTTGTTTCATATAGATGATTTGCGCTGGAGTCGCGATATCTTTATTTATTTATTTAAATCAAAGAAGTTTGGGTTTAAGATATTGAAACTTACCTGACAGATTTAAGATCTCATGGGTTTCACATAGAACTGATCAATGCATTAAATTAATATTATATGATAGTTGATTTCGGAGACGACAACTATAGGCATTTAATGAATCATTATTTGCTTCCTTTTAAGCTTTAATTAGCTTTAAATCTAAAAAAATTGAAAGTATTTGACAGAGACTAACAAGCAACGTAACCCTCTGGTTCGGTGGTCCCAATGTGGAGCAGCACAAAAGCATGGGTGTATAATAGAATCATATCATCACATAATAAAAAGACATTGAAAAACTAGGAGAATAATAATAGTGAAGAAAATAAAACATTGGCTTTATTGCTTGTCCCAGGAAAAGTGGTGGAAGCTTCCAATTGCTGCTCCCTTCCCACGTTATCCAGCTCAACATTACATCTATTTAATTAATCTAAAAAGTTCAGTTCAAGGAAAAAAAAAAATCAAAATTAGTTCAAAAGTTAGTTAGATGCATTCCACATGTCATTTTTTTAGTAGCTTCATAGTTAAGAATCCCTTGGAAGCAGAACTTTAAACCTTCAAATTTGATTATCTTTTAGAGGAGAATTTCGATAAAACATCTGCTGTATGGATAAAAATATGTGCTTTTTATTGAAATAAAATTAACAAAAAGGAAACAAGTTCAAATACAAAAAAAAAAAATTAAATGTTACTTTCCATTTACCTTATTCATTTATTTTGAAACCACCTTAAATTTGTTACAACAACTGACGAAAGGACTTAACATTACTGATCGCATTGTTCTAAAAATTTAACTAACATATAATAAAAAATTAAAATGAAAAAAAAAATAACAAAATTGCTATTAATACTATGTAATTAAACTAAACTAAATTAAATTAAATTAAATTAAATAAATAATAGAGTCGGTGACCTTCTAGAGGGATGAAAACGGGCCAAGAGAAGAATAAAAAGCGCTTGAACAAAATGCAACTGTTGTAATACCACAACATAATAAAAACAGTTGTTTTCTTCTTCAACGACTTCTCTCTCTCTCTCTCTCTAGTCTTATACGCGGCTTGAGATTTACACCTGTTTTAGTTCTCTCTTTCTTATCTCTTCCCTTTTCTTTCTCTTTTCTCCTCTTCTCTTCTCCCTCTCCTCTTACATCGATCATGGCGAATCGATACGACAAGAACCCTTTCGATGAAGAAGAGGAGGAAGTCAACCCCTTTGCGGTACTCTCTCTCTCTCTTTCTCTCTTTGTTACTAGATTCTAATTTGGGAAGTTCGTCTAAGTATGGTGAAAAACCCTAGGATAACCACGCCGGATTTAAATCCGACTTCGTTCGTTGTTGGTTTGTGATACGCTTATTGATTCTCGCAATAAGTAATTTCGGAAGAGTATGAGTATGTAAACTACTTTGGTGATTGTTCTCGTGAAATTGAAGTTATTTGTTAGTGAAATTGGCATATTTTAATTGAATTCGAGTTGAATGGATTTGTGTGTCAATTGAGGTAAGAAGGTCAATTAATTTCTTTTTTTTTTTTCTGACAGAATAATTCAAGACCAAGTTCCCAATCAAGTGCTGGTCCTTTCTACATGCCTGTAAGTTACCAACTCTTAAAAAAAAAAAGACAATAGTCAGCTCTTAGTTAATTTGATATGAATTTATTAAAAGACTTGATCATAATAAACAGAACCCAACTGCAAGACTGTCACCACTTCCACCAGAGCCAGCTGGTTTCTACAATGACCATGGGCCCACTGTCGATATTCCTCTTGAAAGTAGTCAGGTAATTTTTGGGTTCCAATTGTTTAAATATATTAAACAAACATACAATAGTTGTGTTATTATGTTATCTTAACAGATTTTTGCGAACCTGTAAGTTTAGGATATAAAGAGTAAAGAAAGAGATCTGAAAGCAAAGGAGGCTGAACTTAACAGGAGAGAAAGGGTACTATATCTTTAAATTTAACTTTTTTTTTTTGAGATTATACTTTGGTATTTTTGTTAAGTTGTAGGATATCAATTGCGTCCAATATGAATTTTATTTGATTGTTTGATATAAATGTGGCACACAGGAACTGAAAAGAAGGGAGGATGCAGCAGCGAGAGGTATAACTTTTTTCCCTCTCCATAGAGATTACTGCTATCTTATTTAACTGTAAGACACAAAACCATTGTGTAACACCTGAAGCAAAATACAATTTATACTTAGAGGGGCCTTATGTTAGTTATTAAATAACAGTTTAAACCATCCAATTTTTATGATCCACTTGACCTGTTACATTTCAGTAATATGCCCAAAATGCATCTTCTTGTGCAAATGACAATGGCAGACCAGTTGTTCAGGCACCTAATAAATGTAGAAGAGAGGGGTGATATTTTTCAACAATTTAGAGAGTTACATAACTTCTTGTTCAAGTACTAGAGGATATTCAATATTTTGAGGGTTACATAACTTCTGGTTCAAGTACTAGTTGATCTTTGATATTTCAACATTTTGGAGGGTTACACAACTTCTTGTTTAACCATTGGCCTGTTTAGGCACCCAATACATGATGATGATTTGATTTTTCATAATTTTATTGCCACCTGACATGCTTTATGTTTTCTTTATTTGTTATTTCTCAGCTGGCATAGTACTAGAAGAGAAAAACTTTCCTCCATTTTTCCCTATAATACATCATGACATACCAAAAGACATACCTGTTCACTTGCAACGGCTGCAGTACATTGCCTTTGCTTCTTTTCTAGGTACATATATATTTTTTTTTACTTTTGTTGAACAACTTAGCTGCAGATTAATAAGCTTATGTTAGTTATATGTGTTAATGTGAGGTCTAGCTTTGAACTTGCAAGAGTTTTGATCATGATGAGTTTCCTAGGACTACTTTATGGTTAAATTTCACTGCTCATACCGTAATTTTTTATTTGGGGGGAAATTGTAGCGATAGTTACATATATCTCACAGTCATTTACAAAGTGATTTGAAGATTTGAGTCTGAGTTCCAATCTTCAACTTGTGCAGGAATGATTACATGTCTCTTTTGGAATATAATCTCTGTCACTGCAGCTTGGATCAAGGGAGAAGGTATTCTTGTGTCTTATAATCTTTTACTTAACACATAGAGGTTCTTTAAAATAGGGGTTTGCCTTGTGTGTTACAGGCAAATGAATATGTGTAATGTTCAGATTTTAAGATTCATCTTATTCATTTTCCCCTTCCTTTTTTTTTTTTTTTTATATAGGTGTTGGTATATGGCTCCTTGCTATAATATACTTTTTAGCTGGTGTGCCAGGTGCTTATGTATTGTGGTATAGGCCTCTTTATAATGCCATGAGGTACTTCTACTAAATTTTGTCTGCTTAAATTTATTATTTTTTCTTTTAGACAATATTTTATTTACTTAGTAATCTTTGCCATTTAATATTGTAGGACTGACAGTGCTTTGAAATTTGGATGGTTTTTCTTGTTCTACTTGGTAAGTTACAGTTGTAAACAAAGTACGAGAGAAGTATATATATATATATATATTTTATAATTATAGTTGGTTTTATTTCAAGGGTTTTTTTTCTCATTTTTTCCCTCCTATTTTAGATTCACATCGGTTTCTGCATTTATGCGGCAGTTGCGCCTACTTTCATTTTCAAGGGGAAGTCTCTCACGTAAGCAGCTACTTTGCTTAAGTTAAAATTTTAGTTGGTTTTCAACATCCTCACAGATGTATAATATTTCCACTTTTTGTATGTTCTGCAGTGGAATTTTGCCGGCAATTGATCTCATTGGAAACAGTGCTGTTGTTGGGGTAAGAAATTCATGATTTAGCTTTGAAATTATAATTGGGTTATTTCTCATGTCCCATATTTAATTGAGAATATCTGATTTGCATGTAGATATTCTATTTCATTGGGTTTGGGTTTTTCTGCATCGAAACACTTGTTAGTATTTCAGTTATTCAGGTCAGTTCCTTTTTTAAACTTTTAAAATGCTTTCTTTTGAATACTGGTAAATAGTGCAGAAATAATTCTAGATATATGATTTGGCATGTTATTCACATGAAATATATTTTTTCAGCAAGTCTACATGTACTTCAGAGGAAGTGGGAAGGAGGCTGAGATGAGACGTCAAGCAGCTCAGGGTGCTTTCAGGGCTGCATTTTAAATAAAAATAAATAACGGGCTACGTTGTGATTTTGCATTTCATGTATATGCTTTTGGAGATGTTACTGCTACTTTTACTCTACTCGGGGGAGTTGTACAGTTTCTTATAGGCACAATTTCCTTCAGTTCTTTTTTTTTTTTAACAAAATTCTTTCTTGTTTGATCTAGTGCTGTTTCTTTTATTATTTATTATCAGATATGATTTAGAGAAAATTAGAAATTTGTGTTATTTGACGTGTTGTGATATATCATATATACATCAAGTCTTGACAGAGATTACTCATGAGGGAAAAAAAGGGGTAAAAAAAAAAAAATCTGTCATTGCTAGCTAATTAAATAATGCTAACTAGGTCGCTCTAGCAGTATTTGACTTTTTCGTTTTACCTGCCGAGTTAGGTGAAAATTTGACTGAAGAATATAAAACATAAACAAAAGTTACTTTCAACGTAGAAAGTTATTTCAATTTGGGTTCTTGATGCAACAAAACAGTACAGCGTGTTGTGCTGCTTTATTTATTTTTTCTATGAGCGTTATGCTGGTAGCTTTATTTATTTTTTTCTATGAGCGTTATGCTGGTAGTATATGAAAGAAAAAGGAGACACCCTGGCATGCTCAACATGATAAAGGGACTCACTTAAAAAACAAATGATTAAATCAATTATGCGCCGAGAATTAACTTAAAAATGACGAAGAAGTAAATTAATTCACAGAATACAAGTACGAGTAGGACATCTTTCCTAACATTCTGTGAAACTAATAAATTCAATTGACCAATAATGTTTGCTCGAAATTATCATCAGCATGCAAATTGGCCCAAACAGTTCCCACTGAAGTTTCTCAATTGACCAAGAAAGAAATTTTATTTTTGTGCCGAATCAAATGTTCAAAATAATTTATCTAGCTACCTCTTATTGTGAAAACAACTCTGCACATGCAGTTAATTGACAGACCAAACCAATTTCGAACAGCTGATCACTGAGTCTAATCTCATTCCTCAGAAACTCAAACTGAGCAACCGAAAACAAATCTAACAAGATTCAAAATAATACCATAACAAGATTCAAAATTTACTTCATGCAATTTTCTCTTCTTCTATACCCACTTGTTTTGATGTAAGCATTTTCATATATTTAAGTGTTAAATTCGAATGTGTTTCAGTGTATCAAATTGCCCCAAAAAGACTTTTGCACTAATAGAAACAAAATTCAAAGTCAAAATGATGAATCTAAATAGTTGATATTGATCTACATCGTGTGGAGCTATGAACATAAAAAAAAATGGCAACCGAAATCATATGAGATCAAAAGATTGGTAAAGTAATATAAATTAGAAAATTTCCACAATTTGTGTTCGCCTGAGTTAGATCTACATGTACACGGATTCATCTTGGACACCAGAAAGTACTGGTACTCAATTATCCCAAAAGAGAGCCTAAATTGCCGGATCTCTCTTTTATTGTTTTTAGGTCTATTTTTTTATACAAAAATAGTAATTTACCAAATCTCTTATGACCATCAGCTAACATATAACAAACCCAATAGCTTGTCTTTCTTTTAGTTACTTTACAAAGCTAAAGTATGTATACCATATATATACATCAACAATACATATTCTCCTTATCTTTTCGCCTCTTAATCCAAAAAGATTCTGAACTTTGTAGGGCTGATGCGTGTCAGCGTGGAGCAAGATAATTTGTTTATGTAAATAAAATGTTTAAGTATGTAATTAGAATCACCCTTTTCCTAAATCCAATTATACTTTGCAACCACGAGTTGACCAGTATTGAGCCAAATACAACATGCAGTATAAAGAATTTATTAACCAAAACAAGCACAGCAGTAATTTTTTGGACTTAATTTTCAAAATATAGGATAATTTTTTTATTCAATAATGTTAAACGACAATTATAAATGCAACGAATCTTATTTGGTGGGGGGAAGATAAATTGTACGGATGAAAAAAACAAAATCAAAGTTGGAACTTCTAACCAAACACAAAATCTCATACAGAGTAGAGTTTCAGTGACCTCTAGAGACATGAACCCCAAATAAATGATTACATATTGTAAAGACTCCATTAATAACTAAATACTAGCCAAGTAAAAATTAAATCTAGGCCGCATCTTGCTGTCCCCTTGATGCAGGAAGCATCTTAAAAATTCTTACCGACTCCATATTCTTACAGAAAGATACGGACCAATTTTTCCTGGCCTCCTTTGCCTTTTCAAGCTTCTTAATCAACTTCTTCAGTGTTTCATAGTTTCTGTGTAGCTTCAACCTCTGCCACAACATTTCCCTCCTTCCACTATTATCAATTTCATTTTCAGTTTCAGTTTCAATTTCGGCTGTCAGTTCTGGTCCGATCAGTGCTTCGGCCTCATGCTCGCCGAGTGATGACTTGAGGTGGATTAATTCAATAAAAAGCACCTTGACCACAACTCTGAGAGGAAGTTTCTCATTCAGCGCCACGTGTCTGCATGCATCTCGAGACAGCTTTCGCATGTCAACTAGCTGGCAGAGCTGCTCCTTTTGTTGCTCTGATAGATCGGCATGGTACTGCATGTGCGGTTACATCAATGTTAGCAAAGGTACTACTTAAATGCATCTTTATTGATATGGAATGCATGATGAGAGATATGTTTGTGTCCCACCAATCCTAGTTAAAAAGATAATTTTTGCCTCTTTTCTGTCTCAACAATTTACAGTGAAGCTGTTAGAAAGTGGGTATTTTTATCATCCTTTGACAAGAAATTTTTTTCTTTTCTTTACTTCTTTTGTTTTCTTGTCAGGCATTTTATGTTTTAATAATTCCTTAGGATATTTAGTACAGATTGAAATTTGTTGTGAAAGTGTTAGCAAAGTAACTTTGGAAAGAAAAAGGAAAAGTCAGCTACTACACCTGAAGGTAAACATCAATTGCATAATAGAGGTCATCGTTAGAAGACCTTGCACTTGCAGGAATTGCACCTGCAAGAGACTGAAACTGCCGGAAGTCCAAATGTGCTTCTGTTGAGATTTTCATCAAATACTCATCAACCAGTTTTGCAACTGCCGCAACTTTATTCAACTCGTGGGACTGAGCCTCCATCGGATTTTCGTCATCTTGCAAGTCGCTTGTGGTCTTAGTTACATTCAAGTTCTCTTCCACAAATTGCTCGATGATCCGCTGAATGCAATCCATATCATACTTTGATTCATTTTTCTTTGAAGAAGCATGATTTGGCTGATTTGGGCCCTGCAAATTCGGCACAAGTAGATCCTCTAGTGTAGATTCGTCTAATTGTGCACCAATTCTTTTCTCCAAACTTTCAATGCATGCAGAGCTTGCGTTATACATGAGACTTGTACTGAGCATGCTAAGAAGAGTCTTAGTTGGGGTAACCCCTTTCTGTACTGGCAACAAGGCGACCATTTCTTCAAGCAAAATTCTCAGATCATCCACATATACGCCAGTGGAGTCCAGGACAAGACCCGGGTGAACTTTATTCCAATAATAAATTACAGCACTCGATATATTTTCTGGGTCATGCCCCTTTGCACCCAACAAACCAATGAGTCTCTTGAAAAGTGGTAGACTCAAAGAGGAAACATCATCATGCCACCAATTCAAATCTGTACCCTTCAATTTCAGAGGAGCTGCATCCGCATATACAATTCCATTCCAAGATGGCTTTGTTGGTGGGTAACTCAACTTGCCATATGTTACCTTGCAGGCAAGTGAGTCGAGGCATTTAGAGACAACATCTATCTTCTCGGCAAAGTTGAAAACAGGTTCGCATGAGAGCAAAGCAGTGATCGATTCTTTCCAATTCGACAACACTTTATTAGATAGGAAATTTTCAGCTTGCGAGATCAAATTTCCAGCCATATAATCTTCATTCATGTCTAAATAATATGCAGCACAAAGGATCGGGACCACGTTTGATGATGTCAATTCAAATTTCTCTCCATAGCAGAATTTAACTGCATGCTCAAAGGAGTGGGGTCCACCTGGAATTTCATGCAAAGTAAAGTTGCAATGATTATGTTCCTCATGGGAGTTTTTGCCGATTAGCTTTCGCAATACCGGGCTTGCATTCATTAGTGGAAACTGCAAGAAAAAATGGTATTATTTCTGTTAATGCAGTTTAAAATGACATTGTTGTTGTTATGCATACATTTACCATAGTGTTATGTCTACGATTTTGGTGATCTGTAAAATAAAAGAATCTACCAGGACAAAGATCCAACCAAAGGAAATAAAAAGAGGGAAGAAAGAAGAGAGAAACAAGTTGTAAAGATGACTTTCCCTTTGTCAAAATTAATTCTCCAACAATGAAAGAGGAAAACTAGAGATATATAAACCTGCATAAATAATGAGATAAAACAACAATTACCTTATGTAGGAAAAATGAGAAATCCTCTACATCTATCACTACATCGCTCCCAAGCTCTGTCCTACATTTCCTGCAAAAATAATTACAAAATCATCAATACCAAATAAAAATTGAAATTTAATTGCAGCTAAAATTTACAATACAGAGAAGCTAGAACTACTTCAAAGAAGAAAAAGAGGTACCAAAGGGTTTTATTCAGGTGGAAAATGCCAGTTTTAGAACCAATCACCATTGTCGCCATCTCTTCTCTTTCAAAAAATCTACGCTCTCTCTCTCTCTCTGAAAAACTTTGAACAGTTTCTAGGGTGAAAGAGGAGATTTATCTTTCTCCTCCTATCGGCTGCTCTTATGTGTTATGTCCTCTTTTCTCAACATATATAAGAGTAGCGCGGGAAACTATAAATGCTTTGACTATTTTGGAAGAGGAAAGAAAAGAGATATTGGATTGCGTTTAGAAATAGCTGATATATGTTTAGTTACAAAAGAAAATAGAAATGGTATGAACAAGCTGCTTGGTTATATCATAGACTTGGCCATTTAATCTTAGATAATTTTAATTCAAATTTGGAGTGTTTTCCAGAACAATCTATTTTTACGGGAGTCTTTGATAGGAATTCTAAGGTTAAATGGTAGGATTAAAGGAGTTAGCAAAAGTAAGATTCTAATAATAAGAGAATGAATCCCCCCCCCCAAAAAAAAAAAGAAAAGAGAAAAAAACAAACAGATTAACAGATTACCGTGTTTATTTATTGAATTATTTGGATTAAATTAGATTAACGGATGCGACCGTATCAATCAAAATAATCATTAGGTTAATCTTAGAATACTTGTATTTTTTTTTGTTCCATTTTTAATTGATCTTATTAATAGTAGGTTTTAGACCAAAATTGGTGCCTGAAGAAAAATAGTTTTCATATATTTTTTTTAAGTTGGGACTTGGGAACGAGCAAAAAATAGTCCTTTTTTTAGATAAATTACTAACGATATATAGTATTATTAATCAAAAAAATTAATCACCGTAGCACACCAAAAGTATGAGATATTTGTGTGATAAACGTTCAAAACTCATTATAAATGTATGTGCTACCTATTATTTATATTTGAGCTACCACATGTATTTGATACATGAATAAAAATTGATTCTTAATGATTTCCCCAAATAATTTATATTCTAAAATAAGATATTAGAGAAAATCAACATAACTATAAATTTTCTGTAGCTATTTAATTAATGATGGAGGGATTAGATGTGATTTGAATAGTTCTTAAATTAATGATGGAGGGATTAGATGTGATTTGAACAGTTCAGTTTGGCATTGAAAAATATGTTTTTTTGGCTTGTTTTGAAAAATAAGATTTTAACAATTGACAATTTGCAGAAAATATATGTTGTTTTCAATAGTGAAGATGTTAATCATCTTTTTGTACCAAAGAAGTGGTGTTTTGTACTGTGAAGATGTTAATCATTTTTTTGTGTGCAGCCCTTCTATAAATGATTATTGGGTAGGGTTTAATATGTTCAATGAGAAGGATATTCATTCAATGAGAAGGATATTTGTTTCAATGAGAAGGGTTTCAATTTGAATTGTGCTGTTTGCATATTGAAGACTTATTTTGTTTGTACATTTGCTTTTAAGAATTGGTGTTTGTTTCTCTATTATGTTGTGGTATGATTGGGGTAGATGTTATTGCTAGACTATTTCTTAGTTTTGCTTCCTTTAGACTTTTGTGGTTAGTCTTTGTCGCTAAATTTGAAATTTTGATTAACATAGGTGGAATATGGAATATTAGCAATTTTTTTTCATTCAAGAAATATGAGATTAAAAACAAAGATGACAACAAAATATGTGTTTGACCAAAAAATATTATGCCAAATTGCATGAACCAAATAACCTATTTTATGACAAATAAATCCAAGAAAGCCCAAAAATCCACGAAAAATACCAAACAAACTCCAAAAAATTCCCCAAAAATACCCAAAAAAATTCCTTATGAATTATGGTGAATTATCATGATTCAAAAATCCCAAAAATACTAAAAGAAGCCCTGAAATTTGCAAAGAAACCCCAAAAAGCCATGAAATTTTCAAAATAAATCTGTGAGGAATTCTACAAAACCAGTTGAACCATTAAATTCCTCATATTTTTCTGAGTCTACCCATAAAATTCCATCCAAAAATACCCTTGGGAAGGTCTCCAAATGAATTATTTTCACTTGACAACAAATAATAATGGAAATTTAAATGAGTATCTAGAAAATCCCAGAAAATTCCAAGAAATCGGCGCGTACGCACCATTGCAGCGGATCCGGGGAGGATGAAGAAGGCGCTGTGCTTGAAATTTACCACGCAAAAATCTCATTTTGGGTGGACCTGGCTCATGCGCCGAAAGAGTCTGTTTTCTCCGCTGGTTCACTGGCTCACGGTAAACCGAGACTACCCATACCCTTCTCTCTCATTTAACCTGACCTGTGGACCCCCACCTGTCAGGGTCGCCTTCTTCGTTGGTAAAAAGGAAACAGAAGAGGAAAATCGCGATTTTACGGTGAAGCCGGGTGAAAATGGAGAAGTCGACGACGTGGCCTCCTTCCACACCACAGGCGCTAAAACCAGATTCCTGGGCCCATGGTTTTACGAAACTAAACCCTAGGCGCAGCTGGCTCTCAACCGTTGGATGGGATTGAACAATGGAGATCAACTCGGGCTCAAAGATGGAAACCCTAATTCCCAAGCTATTTAAACCCCAAATTGGAGCAGCAGAGAGAGGGGGGGGCAGCTGCGATCTGGTATTAGGTTTAGACAAATTTAATTAGCTCGATTAGGTGTAGGCAGTAAAGGAAAAGGGGAGGCATTTGATCAAACAACTGTGTAAGGGAGAAAATAGGTAAAGTAAGAGGTCTTCTGTTTGTAATTGGGCTTGGATGAATGAAATGAACTAATTTGGAGTGCTAATTGGGTGTTTCTCCTTCTTTCTCCCTTCAACTCGGCCACCAAGCAATGGTGTGCTCGAGTATATGCAGTGCAGCTCCTTTGAGCCATGGTCTGAAGCCTAGCATCAGCCATGGCCGTTGGATGCCTCCAGTGGAAATGCCACATGAAGTTTTGGAGCCTAGCTCCTTGTTTCATGTGGTATTCTCGTGTTAAAAATAAGGTTAGTCCCTGGCCTCCATTAGAGAGTTTCGAGCCTAGCTCAACTCTCTCGTGGAAGGCTTCAGTTGACTTGGCATGGGTCCTTAGCCTAGCTTTGGTCCATCCATGTTCAATGAGTGAAAGAAATTCAAAAAACAATGATAAAAATATAAAGAAGTCATGTCAAAATCAAACCAGCCCCTCTTCTTGTGAAATTGCTTAAAATTTAATGTTTAGATGAATAATATGGCATGAATTTAATAGGTTTTAGATTACTATCACATCATTATAACAAAAATACGTATATACATAAATACACAAATCTGGATTGAAATTGAAATAAGTGAAAAATGATGATTTATGTGGACTAAAATGAAAAATTGCACATGAACAGCAGGAGCATGAACTATTGAACAGCAGGGAGCAAATCTTCTATTTTTATGGATTTTATACAATTTTATATGGTTTTAAAAAGGCAGCAAGGGTATTTTGTGAAGTAAAAATGCTATTTCCTATTTTCTGGACTTTATGCAAAATACCTATGTAGGAAAGTCATTAGTATACCATTGAACATTCCTGCAAATTTCTTTGATCCTTGAGTAACTATAAAGTAGTTTTCTCATTATTTGTTTATCTAGGTAGAAAATACAAAAATTTCAATAAATATCAAAGAAAATTATTATAAATTGTTGCTTATTGTTTTACATATGTTTCTTAAGCTTGTTGTAGTCCTTGTAGGTCATTTTACAGCGTTTTAGCTACTCAAAACAAAATTCATTCAAAACAGTGGCAACTTAATACAAAATCAAAATCTGAAAATTGAGAAAAACGTAAAAATCCTTGCTTCAACTCTCTGCATCAATTTGAGCATTCAAAACAATCTCAATTGGACCTAATTTGAGTATCATAGCAAATTCATTCACTGTAATCTTACTTACACGCAAAATGGAAATTGAATAAAGAACACAAATTTGGTGTTTTCTGCCTTGTGCTTCATGCATCAAAATACAACGTTCCAAGTCAAAATAAAAGCAGTGAAGTTATATGATTGAGCTGCCGAATCTATTCACATGGTTTCTGGTGCGAGGGAATGACTCTGTGGGCCCCACAGCCGGAGCTCAGATCATCCCAATATGGAGCCGAGTTGCCTCAGTCAAGATAACCTCTCTCCAAGCTTCCCCACACCAAATTAAACTTTCCTTAGTTTCCAGTACACTCTCACGAGTGTAGGAAACCTTCCACTGGCAGAAGAGGAGGACCATAGTGCTTCCCACGCCATTAATGGCTTCTCGAAACTCCTCAGGTGTTACGCATCGTCACACGCTTCCACAGCGAGATTGAAACCTACCGATCGCTTCGTCTCTCCTCCACGATTCTATTGAGACCATTCTCGATCGAAACGGCAACTGGAGACGCCGTAATTTCATCGGAGAAAGTCCAGGGTCCTTTCTGCAAAAAGGCCAACGTCTGTCGGAGACGACGAGTTCAAATCCGCGATTTTGCAGATCCTCTGTGGCGAATTGCGTGTGACAGCTCATATCACTCGTTACACGAAATCCAGAACGGAGTTAGTGCCCAGTCAACGCACAGTCAGCCCCTTCTGCACACGTGGCCCAATAAGAAAATTCCACGTCAGCAAAAACTTTAAAAATTTATTAAAATCGTATACAATTCAGAAAAATTCAAATAAGATATCCATAAAATCCTAAAAATCTGTAGAATTTAGATTTACTGATATTTTGATATAAAATTATGTCAATTTGTGCCCTTTTTGTATTTTCAAAATATTTTCTCCTTAAAATGAATTTTATAAATTGTTAAAAACTTCAAAAACTCATCAAAATTAGCAGAAAGCTCAGAAAAATCCAAATAAAATATCTAAAAATTTCTAAATATCTAAATAAACCAAATTCAATATTATTTTCTATTAAATTTTGATAAAATCAAGAGTTTCTTATTTTTGAAGCTTTTTAACATGAAAAATAAATCATATAAACTCTAGAAAAATAGTAAAATCTCTTAATAAAAATTCTAAACCAAATTTTAGAGTAATTTCATAATTAAAATTGATTTTCTTACCAATTATTCCAAATCCCAAATAAAAAAATCAATCGAAAATTGAAAACATATTAGAAACCTAATACCAAAATTAAATTAAAGTAAAAAATATATAAATATAATTCAAATAAAAAAATCAATAATTAAATTCAAATTAAAGCTCAAAGAAAAGAAATTAAATTTTAAATTTCAAGAATATTAAATCCTAAATATTAGATCTTTAATAAAAATAAAATAATAATAAAAATCCAAAAATCAAGATAATCCTAAATAAATTAACATAAATCAACATAAACTAAATTAAAAATCCAAATTCCCTTAATAAAATAAATATATATAATATTTTAAATAAATAATTTTAGTTTATATATGTCCTTAAATGCTTCAAATAAATAGTTTCGGATTTAAATATACTTAGATTTTCTCAATTGCGTCCCGTCAATTAAGTCTGGTACCGTCAATTGAGCCCGGTCCAAACCCTAAAATTAACTTAAACACAAAATCATTCAAATGACGACTTTTCTAGCACTATTACATTTAATTTCTCGAATATCTTAATTAGAGGTTCTCGTGGGAAACCACGGGGTAATTAACAATGGGGGCTTGCGCCTATTGGAAAGAAAGGATCCACAAATTAATAAACCCTCATAAGAATAGATTCTCGTTAATGTTTTCTTGCTGTCAAGAGGCATTTTGCACTTGAATTTAGGCTCGTGAGGGGTGAATCTAAGACTTATTCCCATTCTTGAGGAAACCCTATCATTCTTCGAGAAATGACGAAAAAGTCACCACAATATGTTATCAAAATAAAATTATATGTTATGTCACAAATTGGAGCCATTTGAAAATTAATTCATCATCTATGAAATTGTTAAAACAATTGACAGCCAGTACGTATCAGACATTTGATCATGACCAAATAATTCTAAAAATATTCATAGCTAATTTTATTTATTGAGTTTTGCTCCAAAAAAAAGTATGCATTGAAGAAAATTAAATTTTAAAATAAGACACTTTTAAAAGAAAATCATACGTTCATTAAACTTTAGGCACACAAATTTTTTTTTTAAAAAAAAATCCCTAAAGACCTATGAAATAGAAATAATACGATAAGTCACATGAAAATTATTATAAAGTCACACAAAAATATACTTTCTTTTCTTGAGTATGTTGCATGTTAGACACATCTTAACCATCTCACTCTCACATAAATAAGGACAATAGAAAAAATTAAAATTGTACGAACCATCTAATCATGTTAATGAGAATAAAGAAAAACAAATATTGGATAATTAATGTAGTTAATGTGATATGGTTAAAAAGTCTGAAATGCTCTTTATGTATTTATAATTTATAATTAGGGTTCATAATTGGGCTTCTAGCGGAACTAGACTCATGCGAATTAAATGCTACAATTATACATAATAAATAGAGATGAAAATAGTAAATGAAAAAAGGAATTTAACATAGTCCATAGATACTAAATTCTTGTAAAAACCCAAAAATTTTAATTACAAGTTAATTTAACAAATTTTAATTCTAATTGTAATTCCCATTTGTAAGTTAGAAACGATTTTATTTTGAATCTGATACGATAATTAATTCTGGCCATTTGAAAAATTTTCAAGAAAATTATTTGCTTAATTAACTACTTTATGCCATGTTAATTTCAAATATCTATTTTATAAATTTTTCTTAGATTGAAATTGTGTCAAAATCCTAGTTTTACTGCTTGAACAATTGATTTTCCTAAATTTCTTTGATCTGAACCGTTTGATTGAGTTATAAATTCGTGATTTATCTCAGCCGTCCGATCTCTCTCTATTTCTCTCCTTATTCCTCTCTCCCTCTCTCCTCTCTCTCTTCTTTTTCTCCGCCGAAGCTCAGTCTTCGCTGACCTGTTCACTTTTCGCACGAATTCCTCTCTCTCTCTCCCCTGGCAGAGGAATCGCGACTGTTGCGACCTCGCCACCTACTCGACCCACTCCCTCTGACTCCTGTCGCACTCGAGACCCCACTGCCCCTTTTCCCCTCACCTCTACTTCGTGTTTAACCTACTCTCTGCCACCGTCGTGTGCGCCTGCCACCTCAGCAGCCGACCCCTCCTCTCCCTTTTTAAGTCGCCCCTCTCCTCTCTCTCTGCCAGACCCGTTACCAACCCGATAAGAACAGAAAAAGAGAAAGGGAAAGAGCAAGAGAGAGAGGCGGAGACTGTGTAGCCAGAGTTGGAGACGGCGGTGGTCGACGAGGCGAGGTGGCAGCGCTGCCGGTGAGGCCGACGGTAGTACAACGTGGCTGGGTGGTGTGCTGGCCGACATTATCTCCTTCCCTTCCTTTCTCGGTTTGGTAATCTGTCACAAACCCTCAATCCTTTTCCTTTCATCTGTGGCTTGCTTATTTATCGAGTGAGGCTTGTCGTTGTGTAAATCTTAGATGTGACGATTGATTGATAGTTATATGTGTGTGATTGTCAGCTAATATGAAAATTTGAGATGTGCTTGACTGTTATCTGCCTGTTTTGCGTTAATGGTGATTCTTATGACTTGGGTGAGGTTTATTGTCAATTATTGCTGGTCTGTTGAGTATATACCACTTGGTTTCAGTTGTCATTCTCTTATCCTTGCTCACTGATACATGTTTATGGCTGTTCTAAGTTGAATGCTTTATTATAGGTTGTAGTTAACTAGTTCTGTACATATCTGATTGTGTAAAGGTTGTGTGAAGGTTCATTGCTGATTGTGTTGTGTTGTTTGAGCTCTTGGAACCTTGTACAGGGCTGATATTAGGCTCTATACCGATCTGGTACGATTTCAACTTTCTAAGGACTGATCTGTTAAATAAATTAGTTTCCAAGGACTTTCTTGTAAATATGTTTGAACTGAATTAAGGACTGTTCTATGATAAATGCTGGTATTTAGGATTGTTCTGTAAAATATGTTGTTTCTGTGTTTTAAGGGACTAAAGTGAATAAGTTAAGGGTTGTGGATCGGATCTGTGTGCTGTCGGGTTCGGACTTGAGACCCTGAACCTGTTTCTCCTGTACCCGTACCCATTTCTTTGTGGGTTCCTTTTTCTGTTTGGGTTTCGAACCCATTAACCCGTGGGCTCCTTTTTCTTTTCTGTTGGATCCGTGAGTCTTGGGCCTTGTTATTTATTTGTGCGTGGCCCATTCCTTTTATTTGTTGGCTGAGATTTTGAAACCGAATATTAAGTTGGATTTTGGAAAATAAAACTAGAACTATTGTGATGGCATTTTATTGATGGCAAAATGATTCGGATTTTGAATTAGAGTTTTTGGCCGAATGAATTAACAAGTCGGATTCGAAAATAAAGTGTTGGCTTTTAAAATGGGAAATGATTAGATTGTCCGTAAAATATATTGTAAAACAGATACTATGATAATCAGACACAGTATGATCCCAAAACCATTTCAAACAAACTAAGTTTTCTTCGTTAATCTTTTGAAACAAAGTTTATCTTACTTTAGTTGAATTATCAAAAGCATTTTATACTTGAGCAAAACACTATTTAATTATTAACTAAACTATTCAAATGATTTTCTAAACCAAACTAAATATGACACGGCTCCAAACGTCGTAGTTGGACTTACAGGGACTGTAAAAAAAACGTCTATCTACACTTTGATTTTATAATTAGAACTTAGCAAAATATTTCTAAAAGTAACAACTTAACTTTTCTTCACAACTGGTTTCAAACGAAACTCCGTCAAATTATTTTTAGAAACTAATTAAGTATAATAATATATTTTAATACCGAGTCCCTTTCAAATTAATTAGGAGTTAAGTCTAGTAAAAGATCACTTAGTCAGAACTTCAAACCAAAATTGAGGGATAATGGGTTTAATCGATAGATTAGCTTTTAACGATAGTTTCGTTCACCAGGTGATCAGGCAGACTATTAGGGAGACGATTACTACCCCGAGTTCGAGGGTGGTGACGCAGGGCATGACTCCATCGATCCTCCGGCAGAGTAGTCGCTTCTAGGCCCTACTTTTCAGGTGTGGATGCCTTAGGTTTTGTTTATTCTTTAGTCTAGGATTAGATCAATAATTAATTGTGCGCATATCATGTCATTTAACAGTAAGTAAACAGTTAAGCGCATGTCATTAAATAAAGATTAGTTTTGCATATATAGGATGTGCATTCATATTAATAAGGTGATTAATAAACTTAAAAGTGCCCTTAATCAACACTTGCATTGGTATGGATCAGGATAGTGAGACCGAGTGAGATAAGAGCGTTTTACCTGGGGTTTCCATTATTGGGAGATTGCACCCAAGCCATTGCCGGTGGTCTCCTTATGATAGCGATCGTGGGTAACGCATTTCTGATAATCACTCAGCAGACCGACCGTCAGGCGGACTGCGGTCACTTGATGGTTATTTGTATTGTACTATAGTATATTATATTCCCTGTTTGACTTGACTTGGACCATGGGTATGTGCCACGATTATCAGACTTCCTCTCGTCTCTCCACGTATTCAGTTTACCGGTACCGCGTATTACTGCTCACTCCCTTTGGCCCGGGTTTGAGATTGGAGCTTCCTATAGGGTCCAGACGAGCAGCTTCGGGCAACCAGGTTGATCTGCAGGCACGGTTCCTGTCATATTGGGATTTGTGAGATTATTCTAGATTTTATATGACTTATGATTGGACCATTGAGTAAGGGTGCTTAATTCTCGTATCACTTTATATATTCCTCGTATATTATTATATTATGTTAAATCCACTACATATCCAGATACTTTTCTGATTTCTTGGTATGACATCGCATTTAGCATAGTTCTTTATCATGTACATGCACACACACATATAGAAATTGCAAGTTAGGATTTAAAAGTGTTTAAGTATGGTTTAGTTCTAGCTAGAGTTAACTAGGACCGTAGGCTCATTCTATCACCACACTGAGTATTAATGTACTCATCCCACAATACTTTGATTTGTGGAGACAGGTTCAGGTTTGGCTGACTTAGCGGATGAAGATTTAGTAGAAGACTAAACCGAGCTGGAGTAGTCATCTTATTATTTATTATTAGGATTTTGTTTAGACTTTGGCTGGAAACTTTGATGTGTAAACATTTACCGGCCCTTTTGATGTACGAACAAACTAATCCTTTATTATGTGATATTATTTGTGATATTATATCTGTGACACTGTTTTATAGCCTTACGTGTGCATAGTAGAGTGTGTACACGTGGCGGGGCTGTCTATCCCGAATTATGGATTGGTTCGGGGTGTGACAATTCTAATGAATGGCTAAGATCTGGTGATCTAAAATCCTCAAAAAGGTGCGACTCTGGAATATTGGATCCCTCATTTAATTGAATGTGTGCTTTAAATTGGAGATTAGGAGATTAATAATAGAGTTTACATCGATGCCTAAACATAAAAAAGGTTTGATCTCTCTCTCTCTATATATATGCGTACATTATATGTATTTTTTCCTGTCACATACCTCATATTATATCTTCGGCTTTACTGCTAACTTGGGTATGGCATGTAAGGCACAAAAATAGTTAACCTAGTATGTATATATATATATATATATATTTTGATGAAAGTATGTATATATATGGTGTGAACAAGTTATATTGAAGTGAGTCAAAAATAAAAATTGATTTAAATGTTGAGCATACAATTACTTCAGGAGTGTCTAAAATTTCTTCATGTTGTATAAAAATTAATAGCTAACTATGTACAACCAGTGTATATGAAAATTAAACTAGCTAACAAGTTCTGACATTTTTATTATTTGTATTACGGTATTATCCTACAAATATGGGGCGGCAAAAGTTATATTCATCTTGAAATAAGACTTGACTATATATCAATTACAAATAATAATGATTTTTTTTTTTGGTCACTCCGCAGCCATCATCAGGGCATTGTGATGTCTAACAATAATTTTCGGACACGCAAAAAAAGTAGTTTAATTTACATCGTCTTTGACAAGGCAGCATGTGTCTTGATGACCCTAATATGCTTTATTTGTTTTAGCCAAAGTGTTTTCATCATCATACCAGTTACTGGAAAATTTCGATAATATTGGGTACCAGAATAGTTACTGAAATGGTTGTATATGGTATTGTGAGAGAAAAAATAAAAAAAATTCGGAAAATACCAGAAATATTGGATTCGGTCACTAGGCCGGTAGAGATGCCAGTATGGTATTGGAAAAAAAAATCATTATGAAATCACGGTGTATATATCTACTGTTGGGCCAAAAAATAGAGTTTACTTCATGTCGGCCGAAAATTATGCTTCTTGGTGTATGTCTACTGCTAATTTATCACCTTCAATAGAATTTTCTTTTTCTTAAAACAAATATGAAGTCAAGTCATGTTTTTTTCTTTTTTCCTCATTACATAAACACAATTTGAAGTATCGGCCTCTTAGAAGCCAACTTAATACATCTTTGTATTTTTTGAATTAAAGCTATTATTTAGAGATGTGTAGTCATTTAATAATTAGACTTTACTCCTCCTACGTTTAGCGGAAACTCAATTTTAGATAAACGACAGAATCCTCCCATGTTCAGAAGCCAACCTAATACATCTAATATTGAAGTATTACATTTACGTACAATATAAATTTTGTTTTTCAATCCTTCTACCCACAAAGAATATCATCATTCCAGTTCGATTCCTTGGGGGCCTTCAGGATTTGGAGTTATTTTTATATTGCTTATACATATTAACTTTCTTTTTTAGTTCTATTGATGTCATTGGGAAGATAGAAAGCATTTTTACTTTGTTACCTCTATTTTTTTTTTTTTTTTTTTAAGTTCAATGGAAGTAGGATAAACTTGGGTATGGTATTTGTGCCCATCGAAATACCGAAGTGTTCTTCAAATTAATTTTAAATCCAATCTATACCAGTCACAAGTCAGACATAAATAAAGAAAAAACAAAATGCCTATAACTTGAACTTCGTGCCACATCAATTTTGTCAGTCATAAACATGACCGATAATCAATAGCTGCAAACTTTGAACAAAATTTGAATTCCAGAAACTTCGAACAGTTTTAATTATCAATAAAATTTCTGCAAAATAATGCAAATAATTTTCAGCAACGTATTCAAATCATTATATTTGCAGTACATAATAAAATCAGTTTTTTATTTTGACACAAAAAAAAAAAGACTTCTAGTAGTCTGAACTCCGGAGTTACCAATCATAAACAGCCAACCGAACCAATACCACAAGTCCACAAGTCTTGATTTTTGTGGACGCTTGTAGTAGATTGATCCTACTTTAACGACGCTTATAGTCTCACCTCAAACCGTGAACCGGGTGTTTACATTAAATGATCCCGAGTAGATCCTTAAACCCTCAGGGCTTGCTCCAGAATTTTTAAGGAAGGTGAAGGAAAGCAACGGAATGGTAAGTAATGGGAAGAGAATGAATGAAACTTGCTCCGGATTTAGAAAAGTAGATATGGAGGTTAATTTTGGTCACATCTCTTTTAATGCATACAATTACTATACTATCCTTATTTTCAAAGAGAAACCTAAAAAGGCTTCAAAAGATTCAAGGGTAATTTTGGAAAGAAAATAAGTCTCTCCATTTCCATCCATTCTCCCCCAAAATCGGAGGAGACATAGTTTTTCCTTAGAACTGGGATCTTACCACCCATTTCCATCCATTTACTCTAAAAAAGAAACGTGGAGCAGGTGAAGAAAATTTTCTTCCATCCTCTCCCCCCGATTCCCATCTTGTGGAGCAGACCCTCAGCGCCGCTGATTCGTCTTTCTCCTCTCAATTGTCATGCGCGCCTCCAACAATCCCAAAACCCTAATCCAATAATTACATAAATACACTTTAACAACACACTCTTATGGCTTCCTTACTTCTCCAACTCAAAAACCCTAACAAGAGCACTTCCATCCATGGTCGTTCCTTCTGAGCTCTCCATTAGAGACCCTCACCCTTTAGACGAAGAGCTCGACTCCTTGCTCTTCGACCCCGTCGACGAGTGGCTTGTCGACCCGATTGACCCATCTCGACCTCAATCGCACTTGTATCGGATGCTCTCCTCCTCCGACGACGACTATAAGGGAATCAAACTGGAGGCAGTTGGGGTTCCGATTGAAGAGGAGATGGAAAGGGTTAAGTTGGAGGAAGAATCTCATGAGGTTTCTGGTGTAAAAGATTCTTCTTGTTCTTCTTTAATGGAGACGAAGGAGACTTTAAAGGTTGAATTGGAAGAAGAAAAGACAGTACAAGAAGAATCTGAAATGATGGCTGGTGTGAAAGAACAGGGAGAATCAGCTGAGGTGAAGTCAGAGGAGTCGAGTTCTGGTAGTGAAGAAGAAGAGGAGGAAGAAAGTGAAGAAGAGGAAGAGAGCAGTGATGAAGAAAGTAGTAGTGCTTCTAGTAGTAGTGAGAGTTCTGAGGAAAGTAGTGATGAAGAAAAGGAGAAGGTGAGAGGGAAAGATAAAGAGGTTGAAGAAGGAGAGATTGTCATGGAGAGTGATGATGAAGAGGAAGGAGAAGAGGGGTTTAAAATGTCGACCAAGTCGAGCAATGAAACTCAGGTTACTTTGTCTTTATTTTTTGTTTCCTTTTTCGAATAGTATTTTTGATATTACAAAATATTTTTCCACTTTTGGAGGTTTTTTTTTCCAAATGATTATATGGAAATAAAGGTATGTGGTAATTGTTGTTTCCACTTACTACTTTCCATTGGGAAATTCAACTTGTTTCATGTTGGGTTTAATTAATTACCTCAACTTATTTTGATAATGACCAACAATGACCAACAAACTACTTATTTCACACAGGCTCTTCCACCAGTTCCTAAAATTGATGCACAGCTGGAGCAACACCACCAAACAGTGCCAATTGGAGAAATTTTGTCAGTAAGTTTCAGTCTTTATATTTAATTTTTCTGGTGTATGGGCTGAAACATACATATGGTATATTGACAATAACCTTGATTGTATAACCACCAATCAGTTAAAGAAATTGAAAAGGTGAAATTGCAGATGTAGTCTATTCATCCTCGATAGGATGTGGATTAAAATCAGCACAATTTGATAATTGATATATCATCAATCAAACAGTTTGATAATCTAATGGTTGAGTCTCCCAAATTGCACCAAATTTGATAGAGCACCTATTGGAACGAGATAAAAGACCTTTAGAAATTAACTGTCTTTTCTGACAACAACTTTATCGGTTTTTGGTACTATATTAAAATAGTTGTCAATACTCTGTTATTACACCTTTCTCCTTTCTTTCTATTTTTTTCCCTGATGGTTTTTCTGTTTTAGATACTTGGAGACCGGGTGATAGTGGAAGGATCTGTTAAGCACAATCCGCTGAATGAAGGATCAATCCTCTGGTTAACGCATACCAGAAGCCCACTGGGTCTGGTGGACGAAGTTTTTGGTCCAGTAAAGAGCCCATTCTACCTCATTAGGTACAACTCCCAAGAGGATGTGCCATCTGGTATCTCTGTGGGGGCTGCTGTTTCCTTCGTTCCAGAATTTGCCAGCTATGTGCTTAACAATAACAAGGATATCTACCAAAAAGGATATGATCTTGGAGACAATGAAATAGGTGATGAGGTGGAATTCTCTGACGATGAGAAAGAGGCAGAATATAAACGTGCCCTACGGCAGGCCAAGAGAGGATCCAGTAACAGAAATGAAAAGCAAGCCAGACCTGTTAAGGGTAGGAAAAATGTTAATTTCCAGAAAAAGGGTGATGGCAATTTCACTTCCCAGTTTTCACACCCAACTGCCCGGCCACAGCAGAACCAGTTTCCTCAAAATCACTTGCTGCCAAATCAGCATTTACTGGACCAATTGCCGCAGAAACAGTCTCCACAGAATCAATTTCCACAGAACCAGTTTCTGCAGAACCAGTTTCCGCAGAATCAGTTGCCACAAAACCAGTTGTTGCAAAACCAGTTACTGATGAATATGAGCTTGCTGGCCACTGGAATGCAGATTCCAGGTTTTGGGTTGCCGATGAACACAAACCCCAATCCGTTTTTGTTTGGTGGTATCAATTTTCCACCACCAACTATGCAGTTTAATCCAGGAAATATGCAATTGAACACAGTTAACATGCCAAGTAGTGGAGACAGACCACCCATGCAAGGAAATTCTTTCCCAAATATTCACTTCAACCCAGTAAATGTTCCTTTCAGTGGAGAACGGCCTCCGATGCAATTTCAATCTGGGAATTTATCTACTGGAGGACGAGGTAGTAATTTGCAATGGAGCCCTGGAAGTTCCTCTAATGGGGAAGAGAGCCCCACTTTGCAATTTAACACAGTCAACTCCGGCCCTTTGCAGTTTAACCCTGGAAATTCTGGAGGAGAATCCTCTAATATGCAATTTAGCCCAGGAAATTTGTCCAATAGAGGAAGAAGGCCCAACCAAAGGGGTAGAGGGGGTGGCTATTTTGCTGGTAGAACTGGAAATGCTCGGCCTCAAAATGGATGAAAATGTTTGGCTCTCTTTGTTTTTTGTTTAAACCCCATTTGTGATATAGCTTTAGTGCTAATTTCTAGATTGTACCTTTTAATGGCTTTAAAAGAAGAATTTGCCTAAAATGTAATTGCGGCCTTTTTAGTTTGTCATCTATCTTGTTTTTGTTCATGTATTGTGTAACCCTAGATTTTATTTTGAATGCGATAAACTATACAGGAAAACAGGATGAGCAGAAAAAAAATAGAAAAGAGCAAGGTTTAAAGATTGATAGAAACAACTAGTTCGTTAGTATCCTTTTATTAATCTCAAGACTTAGCTAAAAAAACACTCACGTAATAAGACTTAAGTACAATATAATCAAACAATGCATAAACTTTGTCACTTGAACAACAGTAGTACATCACACAAACAAAGACCAAGATCAAGATCAAACGCACATGAAGCCCATTTATTAGGTGTCGGCCACTTCACCTGGAGAGAACAAACACGATTGACAATCTGAAGATAGCAAAGATGTGGTTTCATACTTATCTGCTCCACCAACTACCGGCATTTCGACTCCTCGTTTTGCTGTACTTTCATAGTCTGGCCGATATGTCTTTCCCAAAACACCTTCCACTACATCTGAGAGCCCGAAAAACCGGAACTGCACTTCTAGATGTGCGAAACAATCATCTTTTGGTAGATTGTACTTGTGGATTCTGTCATCCTGCTCTGTAACTGGAACTACACTTACCGAAATCTCTGCAACTTCGTTTACAGTAATCATAACACTATTCACCTTTTCTGTTCTCTCAATCAAAACTGCATTGTCTGATGAGTTCCAATTTGAGAGATGCCCTTCCTGTAGCTGGAAGGGGGTACCATCAAAAGTGAAACTAAGGTGGTCTGTTGTTTCAACCCATTTTTCAGCCCGTTTCGCCTCGACAGTGAAGCTGTGTGAGCCAAACATGAGCCCTAGGGCTTGGATCCAGGTGAAATCCCGTGTTCGGCCTTCAGGACGAAGACCGATGAATCGAGCATTGATTTGGATTGATGAGTCAGTAACGAGAGCATAGTGGTTGTCACTCTTTCCATGAAAATAGAAAACAGCACCGTCACCTCCAATGAAGCGCGGGTCATAGCATCCAGATCCCAACCCATTACAGCTTGGCTTACGGGCTGCAATTTACTTACAATATGATATATTTAGCAATGCAGAGAGACATACAGACTCTAAATGTAAAGTGTTCTCTTTTGGATTTTGCATTCTTTTTTTTTTTCTTTTTTTTTTTATGGGTGAGAGTGTGTTTAGTCTATATAACGTGCCTAAAAAGTGCACTACGCAAAAGTTCTCAACTTTTAGAGAAGTACTCAACATAAAAATGGTTTTGTAGAATACACGGCGGGAGAAGTAAATTTAAATTTAAAAGAAAATGTGCAGCATGACAAAAAGTTGGATCAGAATGATATAAATTCATGGGGGTACAATTGATAAGTTATGAAATTTATAAAGCACCGTACTCATGAAAGAAATAAAGCAAGCTATATTGGGATGTTGACATGTTGTAGTGATGTTGTGTTGCAACTTTTACATTTTAATAATTTAGTTCTATTTTTCCTGTTGTGCTGTTCTTATTCTATTTATTTATTAATATTTATTGAAGGGTGAGGGCACTTCATGTTCTCTATTTTTGAATCTAAATGAATATAATATTTCCACACTTTAATTTGAAGTTACCTCGGCAAAACACTTCACATTTGTTGCAGTCGACAAAACATGCTTTCGCCTTTGGATTAGTCGGCGTTCTGAGGGGGGCATTGAGCCGGGCAACGCAGACGTTTAAGGAAGCAGGGAGATCTTCTGCTTGTGCAAGTTACCACCTCTTGAGCTGATGCAACTTCAATTGCAAGTATGATGATGTACACAGTTAGGAGTATAGAAAACTTGGTGTCAATAGACATCATCTTAGCTCGGTTTGATTGAAGCCTATACATTATTTAGAGTGCCAGTCTTTATATAGAGAAGGAGCTATTAGCTATTTTGGTTTTGGTGCTAGCCTTTTGACTTTAAGTGACGTGAATTTTCTAATTCTTGTTTGGTACTTAAAGCACTTCTCCAAGTGGGGAGTGTATATTGATAGTTTTTGAACTACCAGGGAGTTTCAAAAGCTTGTTTTGTCATTGTATAATTTGTCTTGAGCATGAAATCTGGCTGCCTAACAGGTAAGCTTTCTAATTTTGTCAACCCTGCCAGGCTTGGTTTACTATAGCTTTGGATGAAGCGGGGACTTCAAAGGTTGAAAGTTAGGCAGATTTGGATGCGTAAAAAGCACAGCGAGAGAAGCCAATTTTTGTTTTGTTTAATTTTTTTTTATCGGATGATTAGAAAAAATTAAGGGGAAAAAAAAACTGGATGTGTATTATTAAATGAAGGCCTGAACCAATGTTTAAATAATAAATACTGGATGTGTCCTAGCCGATAAAGACAAGATTAGGTGGCTGATGAGTGATGATAGATATTGCAGTGTAGGTTCGAGAACAATTTGAGGCTTAATAGGCTTTTCAACGTACCAAGAGGAAAACCTAGCCTAACAATTTATGTTATTATTTAGGTTCTTGGAAAGAGAGATTAAAATAGTACTTGGAAACAACGCAGGGGTGATATTCAATAGTCATGCCACTAATTCGGTTCGGTGCACACTCATACTAAATAAAATATTTTACATAGCCTCTGTCGCTGACAACTGACAAAATTCAAATGATGAGTAAAGATGGTAGAAGATATGTTGACAACCGGTTAAAAGAATTCTCAAATTACAAGAAAAAATAGTAAAATTTATCAAATTGCAAAAAATAAATTTTGCATTTTTTTTTCATAAAGAAAAATCATCTATCACAATTAATACGTACTAATAAAAATTGCTGGGTTATCTATAAATATTCTGATAAAATTAAACTGAAATGTTCCAATAAATAACCAAATCATTTTCCAATTACAGCAGAAAAATTTTCAACAGGGTCAAGTGGAACAGAATCAATCACATCAAAGTTAATAATACTATAATTTGTTGACTTTGAAAGTGGTCCGTCTTCGTCAAGTTGATGCTGATTATGGTCATACGATATACAAGTATATAATACATCCCGTTAAAAAGATACCAACAATATAAATCACTCTCATAAAAAAAATACATAAATCACGATCTGCACAGAGATTGTCATTATATAGTGCAAAATGTTATATTCATTAATTCTTGATATATCCTGTTATATATCATCAATACTTGATGTACAAAACTTGACCAGCTCCCTTACAAAATTAAGAGACCGATCATAATACTAGGATATCAATACCTTTCAAGGAATCAGTATCATTATGGAGATCCAAGTAAATCACAAATATCTAATTAGCGGCATTATTATGAGTAAAATCAACGCATGTTTGGCAAGAGCAATCAGAGAAACGGCAAGTACTGCAACCAAAACAGACGCATTTGGTGCAACCTTTGCATGATGGAGATCTTAAACAGCCTCTGAGCGCCTTGCGACTCGCTCTCTCTTCTTCATCTTCGCAAGTAATCCTACATTGGTACCAAGTACAGGGATAGATATATGTTCAAATGCCAAATTTATCCTATGCCATGTAATATAGACCATAATAAAAGTATCATGTAAATAACAGCATAGCAAAAATTAAACAATATCAAACTTCAAACAAATACAATATTTACACTAAAAAGCTAAAGAATATATGGGATCAAATCAATTATACCGTATATCTATGTCAAAAAGGCATTAAATTCAAAGAAAAGAAGAACAACAAAACTTGCTGTCTGAACAAACCCACAACTGTCAGAAAGCTGTGACACTAAATCAGTTTCTTTCAGGAAATAAACCCACAAGACCTAATCCCAACCAAATGACATGCAACCAGAGCTTGCCTGGTTTTTTAATCTCTCAGAGTTTGTGCGGTGCAAACCTGAAAGGACAAGAACCTGAAAATGACACCATACATGAGATGACCTGAACCTGATATAAAACCAGAACCAAGTCTACTTGAACCTAAATGATAAATCCCAAAACTGAACCACGGTCTGACACTCTCTGTTTGCAGCATTTTTCTAAAGGAATATTTAAAAGAAATCATGAAATTGCATGCAGCCAGCAAGAATTTTGTAGATAATTTGGTGATCATATTTTTGGCAGCAATTTAAAGACTTACTTGTCAAAGGTTAAGTCAGAGCACTGCCAATTACGATTGGCAACCGCATCATGGTACACACGGCACTCTTCCTTTGTCCTTAGACGAAACCTTCTCTCCTTGTTGCAGCTGGAGCACTGGACAAACTCGTCACGGTGGTATTGTCGCCCATGGTGGGACCCATTTGGAGACCTTTTTTGTGATTTGTTGTAGTACTTGAGGAGAGAGGTTTTGGCAAGTGGTGTTTTCTCTCCTTGAACCATGACCCAAATTGTATTCTTCCATTTGCCGGCCGTCTCTCGACCTGAGTGTTTCTCAAATGCTGCTGGAGTGAGATTATCTGCTTGTACATAGTTTTCTTTAAATATTAGGACTCTTTTCCTAGACTAACTAGCTTAAAAGCATAATGACCAATTCAATATTTTTTCACAAAAAGAAAAATGATACAAAATAAGAAAAGAAAAAAAATATAAAGCAGCATAAAATAAGATACTTTGGAACATGGGAATGATCAGAGAACACAGTAAAAGGTTAGATTTTAGTACGTTCAAGTACTCTATAGTCTATAGTCTATACTGGAACTGACCATGATCAATAAGGCAGGGGTAGAAGCAGAAAATTGCTTGAAACAGAACAGTTTTAGGAACTTGCTTTGGTGACAATTATCTAAAAGAAATTTCATTTGGAGGAAAACTAAAGCTGTCAAATCTTTGACATCAATACACGTAAAGAACGCGCAAATATAAACCATTATTAGTACGATCATTAAATCAAGTATAGATCAGGACATGCCATATCAAAAATGAATGGTTAGTTCAAAGCTTATAATACACATCCATATCAGAATCGATTACGTGCTAACATAACAAAGACTAACGCAGACAATGATTTAGCTTATATTTTATGGAGTGATGCATGCAACTTTAAAACCAGGAGAACAGAAACTTAATTGAAACTCACACTTTTTGCCATTTTCACATATTGGTGAAAACATGTTACATGGTAGGGTCACATATTATGTACTTAGTTTATATATTTTTTTTTTTTGAAAAGTGGCTTTGAAGTGCTACAAATCCCACAAGGCAATTAACTGGTAAAATCAAGCCATATACAGAGTTACAACTTTCGAATGACAAAGACCATAGCACATAAATACAGCTAAAAAGCACACCAAATTGGGAATTTTAACTTCCTAGTAATTACTACATGTTAGAGTGATACGCAACTAACTAGTTGCAACCTTAAATAGAGAACAAAAGGTTCATTAAATAATACAACCACCTTTTGACTCTTCATTGCATGACAGAAGCAAAGAGCAGTACAAAAACCTTAAAACCATGAACAGATCTGATTTGATAAATTCAGCAAGTCAAATGCAATTCCCAAATGTTTCAATAAGTAGATGAACCAAAACCATAGACTTCAGCATGGAATGATAAGGACTGAAAGCGCACACAAACGCACTTACACACTTAAGGGAAAATAATTAAATAAATCACAAGAACAAAATTTAGAAACAAAGCCGAAGAATCTAGAGCAGAGTTTATTATACGATTGTTACTGTTGACTATAAAAATCATGCAAAGCATAGGAATCCACAAAACCCAAATCCAAAACTAAGGGATCAAATAAATTATTCTATAAAAAAATAGAAAAAAAAAAAGTTGTAACCTTCATTGCAACCAGGTATACACTGACAAGAAACCCTGAGGTCACCAGAGAGGAAAACCCTAAGCGTCCCCACTGCGTCCCCATAGCGGTGGCTTGTGCACCCACATGTTACCTCCACACACTCTCCTTCTTGCTTCAACCCACTCATCCCATTCAACTCCTCTCCACTAAACATCTCCATGCGTCTCAGAAAAAAGAAAACCCAACTTCTGTGCAAAGAGAAAAGGTATTTTTTTGTTCTCTTTTTTCTTCCTTTTTGTGTTTTTAAAGAGATGGGAACGAAAGACGCCAACTTTTGTTGTTTATTTGGGATGTTAGGTGGGAGAGATTCGAACGGAAACGCAACCGCCTAGTTAGAAAAGAAACTCACACCATGAAAAGGAAATGCAAGAAAAGAGAAAAATACATGAAACCTAGCTAGAGGTTAATAAAAGGAGACTAAGGAGTTTTCTGTGAGTATGGCTTTTGGGTTTTTGGAGAGGGGAGGAGAGAGGAAAAGAGGTGGGGCATTTTTGGGAATAAACAAAAAGTGAGCTGGCCTCGAGAATGGTAAGAGTCATGACATGATCTCAGACTGTACCTTTCTCTTACAAGTTTGTACTCGAGAAAAAGAAAATTGAAATAAGATTTGTAGCTGAGGTGTTCTGTGGATATCAAGGTGCAGCGAAATGTGCGCTGTACAACATGAAAAGTAGTAAAACACAAACATGGGGACCGGAATACCAGGTCAACTGTTTAATTAATGCATGTTTTAAATTTTGCAGTGGTATATAGTTAGAAATGTTGACATGTCAAGGTCAAAAGTTAACAATCAATTGTAGTTAATTACATTATTTCAGTTTGTGAAAGTAAACAAGATTATTTCAGTTTGTGAAAGTAAACAAGATCAATAGTATGAATCCGATATCTAAAATATAATTGTGACATTTTGTAATATGTAATAGTAAATTTTTATTTGAAATGGAGCTAAAAAAATAATATTCTCATATTTTGTAGCAGTAAAAATTTATGGTATTGATACTCGATCAGATGATCAATAAATGAGAAAATTTAGTTAATTATGACAGATTAATTCTAATACGTTCATCGTTTAGTCACTTGATCGAGTATCAAACCTACTCTAATATAAAACTTATATAGAAACGCATCGTTTGTTTTGAAGAAGATCAACTGTTTAGATTCAGCATTTGAATTTTAAAAGTTTTAAATATTAATAAAATATGAAGTTATGGCAACTTGTAGCACCCAAAAGTGCTAGCAATGGAACTTTGCTCATCATATATTATGTAGAATTAAAATCAAATTTCACACTGTAATTGAGTGAGAAATTTAATATGAAAAAAAAAATACTATTTTCTTGAAGCTGGACATATATATATAATACCCTAATGAACAAAAATCAGACAATTAATATAATGAAACTTCTTACTTGATACATTTTTCCCTGAAATTATCCAATTTTATTCATCTTTCCATTAATGTAACTAAACCCCATCCGAATAGTTTTGGTAGATTTGGTTTTGGACTAATACTTAAGAATAATTGCATAGTCCAAACCCAAGTTGAAAATGTGCCAAAATGGCCCAAATCCAAAATGCATTATGCATATGTTTTAGACCAAGACCATTTATTTAGCTGGGTTCACATGAAACAAGTGAGTTTCTGAAGTTACACCAGGATAAATAACCTTGATCTGAGTTATGTATCTCTCGATCTATATATATATGGAGAAATATTTTGCACCGTTGATCTGAAAATCTACCGGACATGCTGTGTTTATAGCTTCATATATACGTTTGTACGGAAGACATGTAAGTGCTTTTATACTTGATGATGTGATGAACCCAAAATATCTAATGGAGCTCTTAAACATAGGTCTACTATGGAATCACATCCCTGCTCGTTTTTTGTGAGTAGAGTGCTCACTTTGGATCTTAACCGTCCGATTAATAATAGATGTTCCATGAATAATACCAGATTAATAGATCCGAAAAAAATTTAACCGTCGAAATTTGATCGGATGGCTTGGATCAAAAACTGAGCAGAGTTGCTGGTCCGGTCTACTATTACTAGTGCATTCACATTTGGACTTTTTGAAATAAATAAAAGGTGTTAGTCAGATGACTCAAGACATGGTCACTACCGGCCTTTGAATCATCAAGTGTGATTGACGCAAATTTATTCGTGCTTTTGAATTTTGTCGCTACCGGCCTCAAACAATCAATCCAAGAATTTGATATTTGGTTCCTATTGCATTTAACAACCGCTCAAATAATAGAAGTCTGTTATAAATGATTATAAATCATATTTGGATGTCCATCTTTATTCCCATTAATTACATGAGATCCTTAGCATTAATTAGAAGATTTATTTTCTAGCCTATAAATAAAGGCTTGTAACTTGTATCTTGTATCCAATAACAAGAGAATAAAAATATAGAAGAGAAATTTGTCTCTCCCTTTTACTCTTGTCTCTTTGTCTCTTCCTCCTCTTTCTCTTTAATTTTACAACACGTTATCAGCACGAATTGCTCAGGAGGAATCAAAATATTTTTGCGAAACGTAATCTGTGATTGTAAGCAAAAAGGTTTGATGGAATTTTTTTTCCTCGTGTCGCAACTTTCTGATATACAATGAGTAGTTTAATTGATTCATTAAGAATAAAAAAAAAAAAATCTCGCTTCGCACCTTTATATACAATTAGTCTTTTGTGTATTTCCATTTTTTTAAAATGGTTTAAGATTTGATATTATTAATTTCGTTTCTGTTTGAAATTATTTAAATCTGATTTTTTTTTTGTTTATATTAACGAGAATCATTCCCCGAAGTGAATAATGTTAAAAATAATTATTTTATTCAAATTTGAAAATTTATCAAGAACCCGAAGTTCTTATTACATGAAGAACCTGAAGTTCATATCTCGATTTAAAGTTATTTAAAACCCGAAGTTCTTGATTGTCGAAATAATTTATTTAGAACATGAAGTTCTTAATACTTGATTTATTTATTTAAAACTTGAAGTTTTATTTCTAAGTTATTGAATGAGAAATAACCTGAAGTTATTAAATTCTTCTAATTGAGTAGTAGAAAATATTAATAACTAGAAGTTATTAAATATTATAACCTGAAGTTATAATCAATGAATTATATTTTATTTTAGTTTTTATTTATTATATTACAATTTTATTTATTTGTTTATTTATTTATCTCTATTTTATTTATCGTAACCTGAAGTTACAATATTAATAACCTGAAGTTATGATAAAATAATTTTATACTCTTGAAGAGTTTCTTGAAGAAAAATGTGACCATCAAAAATAAAAACTCGTTATAGTCTAATTGTGAGTACAATTTTGTCTGAAATTTGCTCCTGTAGTAGCAAAGGATACTCCAAGTCAGTGTAACATTCTCTAAAATAAAATATCGAGTTTCTAATGAATTAATCAACAAGTATGACTCATGTGAAAATTTATTCCCTGAAGTGAATTTCAGTTTATATGAATTGATTACGTTGGTATGGTCGCATTTATTCCCTGAAGCGAATATCTTGAAGATGTAGTGATATATATGGTATAACAAAAATATTTTCATTTGGTTACTTCCAACCCATTGTTAAATGGCCGAATATAATTAGTGATAATATTATCTATGTCATGATTTTTTGCCCGAAATACTTGATATTAAAGTAGATATGGTTCCTTTTGTATTTTGTTGGTTTCTTTATTTATCCCTTTTAATTATTGTCGGCCAGCAACGTGCACCATTTGTGCTATTATTAAGTTTCCTTTTATAAGATCATTTCTTATATTGTTATTGATTATCTTGATCACAAATTATAGGTGCAAATCTGTACGGTAATTAAATTTTCTTTAATTTCGTGCAGGGAATAAAATAAAAGTAGTTAATTTGCTTAGTTTAATTTCCATCTTTGTATTTCTTGTACGGGAAGTCAGGACAGGAGAAATGAAAGGAGTCATGTTTATTTTAATTTTTTTCTTAAGCTATGTACAGATCCGATTAATAAAGTTTGTTAATTAATTTAGTTTAATTTTCTTTTATTTTATTGTACGGAACAAAATAAAGTAAATTTATTTTTACTCTCTTTATTTCAAGAAAATGACTGATGCAATGTTAAATAAAGAAGATCCATGTGTAGTTGACAGCGGCACTACAAATACCATATTGAAAAGTAAAAAATATTTTATGCAATTGCATCTTGGTGAGACTAATATCCAAACTATATCTGGCTCAAGTAATATTATTGAAGGCTCCGGAAGAGCTTGTATTTTGTTACCTGAAGGAACAAAATTGATAATAGATGATGCATTATATTCGAGTAGATCCAGAAGAAATCTACTAAGTTTTAAAGATATTCGAAAAAATGGTTATCATATTGAAACTATGAATGAGAGAAATTGTGAATATCTTCATATCATATCTATTAAAAATGGCCAGAAAAATATTATGGAGAAAATGCAAGCATTGTCTAATGGACTATATGGTACATATATATGTACAATAGAATCAAATATGGTGACTAACCAGAAGTTAGTTGATCCAAAATTATTTACACTATGGCATGACAGATTAGGTCATCCAGGAAATATAATGATGAGAAGAATAATTGAAAGTGCAAATGGGCATCCCCTAAAGGACCTGAAGATCCTATTATCTAAAGAATTAACATGTCAAGCATGCTCTCTTGGAAAACTAATTACTAGGCCATCTCCAAATAAAGTTGGACCTCAAGCTCCATCATTTTTAGAACGAATTCAAGGAGATATATGTGGACCTATTACACCACCATGTGGACCATTTGTTGGAGTTATGTCCTAGAAGTCAATATTTAATGACTCATTTTCTTAGTTTATGTTAATGATGATATTTGATCATTTGTTCCTAGAGTTTATTATTGACAGATCATTCAGGTTGAGGATCTGAATTGTAGATCTTTGTGGATCATTCATTAGAATGACAATAATAAATCTAAATCGTCCATAATCTTGATAATTAACAAGGAACATTAATTATCATAAAAGATTAGTATGCAAGTTAAGCGATGATTAAGTTCTACAAATCATAGGTAAGGAGTTACCAACTTAATTGCATATGTATATGTTGTGGAACATAGTACAGGATTTGACCCAAATGAAATAAACATATGGATTGTGTTATGTGTCATTGTTTATTTCATATGTTGTTGATTCTAAGTTTGAGATGCTCAGCTTTTCCACATGAGGATAGGTTCAATAAATATCGTCTAACGTTGATTCCTGATAAAGGCTGCTATAAGGACTTTATTTATGTTCTCTTGAATTGTGCGGGGAAAAGTTGTTCATCAAGAAAATCGTATGTCCCTCATTAGTATACCTAGTGAGTGATGATATCTGTTTGGGCCCCTTGATGGAGTTGGATTGGTTGGCCAACATGTACAATCAACTCTAGATCAAGAAATGTATAATCTGCAAGAATGACACATTCCTATCTTGGATTATACAAAGATATCATGTGACATAAGAATCAAACAAGGAAATACTTTTATTTCTTATGCAGGATTGAGATATTGTAGCTGTACATTATTTATACGAATTGGGAATCATAACGTGTTGCTAGATACCGCTTATGATTATTGGAAATAAATAACGATTTATTTCCATGGCCAACATAGTATAAATCCTCAAATAGGGTCGCACAAATAGGATTCTAACCACTTGGTGCATTTATTGTTTATTCACAATAATGTGTATTGTGAAATGTGATAAGTTAATTAATTAATTATATACCGTTATGAACCGTTATAATTAATTAAATTAAAAGGATCATATGGAAACAATTTAATGCATTAGCTAATCATAGATTAATTATTAATGAGTTAATAATTAATTATGTTCAACTTACTTTAATTAGTTTGAGCTAATTGGGCTTCTATTTAATTGGTTAATTAAAGGCCCGATTTAAGGAAGAATAAAGAGAATTAAAGGGGATTCATTAATTGGTGAATTAATGAATAAAGGCCTTTTATTAAGATGGCCCAAGAAAGCCCATTAGGTGGCCTCTTAGGGTGGATGGCATACTTGTAAATAGTATGAAAGGTGGATGAGAGTTGTTGGCTATATAAAGGGGGTCTCCAAGAGGAAACCCTAGCCATCCTCTTTCTCTCTCCTTGCGCCTCCCTAGCCACCCCCTTCTCTTCTCCCTTCCAAGCTCATGTGTTGAGCATCCCACCTCTCTTCCTCTCCATTAAATAGTTAATTAGAAGAAGCAAGGTGATTAGCATGAGGTTCAAGAGAACTAGCATTCTCTTTGAGCTTGGTGGTGGGTCCTTGGTGGGCTAGAGGCGATTATTGGTGGTGGAAGAGGCGGTGCAAGCACGCCATCGACTCCCATGCCACGGATTCGAGCCTCATGAATGCGATTTCATGAGAGGTACAATTTCTCCTACCTTTCTCTCTTGATTGGATGTGTGATTGCTTTAGCACTAGATCTATTGATTTGCTTGTTGTTAATGGTGATTAATTAGTTGTAATTAATCTAAAATTAAAATATGAGCATTTCCTAACAGTGGTATCAGAGCTCAGGTCGTGCTTAAGGTTTTTCACACTTAATTAAGTGAGAACTCGTAATTAATTAAGTTAATTAGTGATGTGCATGCTTGCTGGCCCTGGAAAGGCTGTTTTCGGTCTTGTTGCTTGTTTTTCGTGGTGTAAAGCTCTCTGAAATTTTTTCCTTCTTATTGGAGGTTGTAGCCCTTTGAGTTGTGGTTGTTTTCCCACTGGAATCATTGAAATTCGATGTAAAATGAATTTTTAGTGATTTAAACGGTAACGGTGCGCAGATCTGTTATTCTGCTGCACAGTTCTGTTGTTGTGGTTGGTAACAAATAAGTTTGTATACAAAGTACCTGTAACTTTTAGATAGGATTAATATAAACTTGATGCTCTTTCTGGATATGTAAATTTTGTTGCATATTTCGGATATTATGTGGGCGTTCAAGGATGAAAAGTGATGAAGTTGTCAGATCTGTTTTTCCAAACAAACTGATTGTTTTGAAAAACTGTACTTATTGAGAAACTTTTATGGAAAAGTGTTGAAATGGAAATGTTCTCCTTTAAGTCTGGAATCTGTGAAAATTAATTTCATAGATTTTCATTGAGATTTGATACCTCAACCGAGTGAAACCATTTTGGTCGACGGTCTGTTCCAGAACAGGATACCTTGCTTAAATGCTTGTTATCTCGTTGATCTTGAATGTAACTTGTGGATTTTCTTTTCATGGAATGATAGCCTATTGTATGTAGTATTTTTCTATGTAAATTGTTTGCTGGAAAGATATCAAGGGGATGATCATACAGATCAAAAGGTTGAGACCCATAACAGAATTTTCTCTAACGGTGCTTCGCGCACAATCTGAGGATTTGTCTTTTTTGGTTCTCCCTGATGGTAATTGATCTCTCCTTGAGATTTTTACAGGTAATCACAATTTTTGTAAGGAGTTCTCTGGATTTATTTCGGATTTTTTGGAGACCGAATTATTTTGAATTTTTCGGGCCCCGAATTTCGTATTTTAATTAGTTAAAATAATTTCTAATTAATCAATTTGATGAAAGGTTAATTAGAAGACTCCTTAAATACCCTCCTTTCTGTTTTGATGGTTGGATTTAATTTGAAAGGGCTTAAACAATTAGTTGTTAATGTTAAGCCTTCTTTGCATTCGAAAAACTTAAGCAACAAGTATGCACAAAGATTCTAATTAATGAAATTAATTAAGAGCAAGTGAATCATGTATATTGTATATGTGCTAACTTGTTTTTGTAGGAGGATGTGGGTTTGATATGGCTCAAGATTTCAATGCCTTGTGTGTTGTAAAATGTTGTGAATGCATGTGATTGCTTGTAATGTGGCCTAAGGTGCCTTGATAATTAATAATTGATTAATTCTTGATGTAACTTGTGAGGCTTGCATGCCCCTAAGGCCTAGGTGGGTTTTAGGATTTTATCACATGTATTTATTTCCCGTAATTATTAGATAGGATCTTAGTAATTAGTGGGAGGGTTTGATTAGATTAGTTTCGTTACATGGAGATGCGACGAAGACTAATGCAAGCGGGAGCCATACAAACCCACGACAATGCTTGAGATGCTTATGTTATGTGATTGTTTGTGAATGCCTTGAATTGTCATAGGTAGGTATGGGTGTATGCTTACACGACCACCAAACAAAGTCACGTATTTGCTTTTGTCCCAAATTAACTTGATTTAGCCAAATCGTCCTCCTTCTCTCTATCCCCTTCAATACAATTGATTGTCTATTGATGCATTCCTGCCGACGCGGACATCGTAGTCCATCATTGTAGTCGGGGTGTAAATCGGATTTACTAGGAGCAAATAGAGAGAGGTTGCTTTACAACGGACCCACTCGGATTGGACGTTGGGACGAAGTTTGTGGATATACTTATGATATCTCACAAACCAAGAATCATATGGATAAGATATGATTGGTTGGAGAACCTACCTTATCTAGTTGTTTTAGGTGTCATGCCGACGCTGTCCCCTATTTCAACGAAAATGAGGATCTTGGAATCTATTACATTTAGGGACATTAATTAAATGTAGTGGGAGTTTTGTTTATCATTCCATAAACAAAACATTGCATAAACTAAATGACCTTAAATTGAAATTGTTATAGATATTAAATATGTTAATTTCGTTGCGATCAATCTTTGGAAAACAACAAGCTCGTTTCTAAGGTATTTACTTGGAGAAGTAACACCGATTTCTAAGACAAGTTCTTGGAAAGGAGAAACTTGTGCATGTTTAATCCCAAGACGTTCCTCGACTTCCCGAACATAGCTTCGTAATGATTGATTAGTTTTGACGAAAATTATTCAATAAAACGAATGCTTATATCCTTTTAGAAGTTCTAGACCTTTGAATTGGAGAATTCATAAGGACTAGACTAGACTTCTACACTCTCATCCATTTACTCGAGAAGACGTTCTTAGAGAAAGTAAATATAGACTCAATCATTTATGATCGAGTAATGAAATGTGAGTTAACCAAGAGACTCTTCTTATAAGAAGATAAATGTTTCATTAGCTTGCGAATCGAAAGATTTGAGTAGCTAATTGACAACTAGAGATATTAAGATCTCCAATATCAAGGATTGTTGATATTGTCATACAATCTCTTTCTATGGATAAAGGATATATTGTTCGCACACTTGTTAGTGCTGAAAGTAATTGGTTAAGTATTAAAGGAATACTTCACCAAGATATGAGTTGAAACTTTGAGACCCTCACTAGTGACCGTGTGTCACATGAGATGTTTCATTTGCCATTTATGGGAGGCATTTGAAAGGTTGTCTGAAATACCATGATGTTCTAAACCTTAAGATATTTGTCGTTCAAATTATCTCGCTATCTCTAATTCACACTAGTAATTATGTGCTAGTTCATGTGCTCGCATTTAACGAAATGTGTAGGCAATGATGAATAAGAGAAAGTTTGAGATAAGTAAAGTAAACTCCGTTTTTGGAAATGGCTTGTACGTCTAAGCCGCTACCATTGAATACGTAGAGTTATCTTTATTAAATAAAGAGTTTGTTTAGGAATTTGAGGTTGTATACCTTATTCCAAACATCTCATAAAGCCTTATCTCCGTTTCATATTTGATGATGGATGATCATGTTTTGTAATAGAGAAATATCGTTCTCTTATTGTTATGAATTTGTGTATAAGATTTCACGCATCTTGATAGAATTTGCTTGAAATAGATGAACAAATTTCGAATGACAAATATGTAAGACTTCACATAAAGTATTTGACTTTTATGTAAAATAGTCGCTTAGTCGAATATAAACAAGAATCGCATTATGAGAGTCTACGTAACGTGGAGCTCGTAAATCAATTCGATTGCAAATGAATTGAAATTCATGCGAATCGTGTTTGTTAAATGACAAAAGCGTCTTTGAACTACGAAGGTTTAAAGAACAAGTAACTTGATTAAGACTTATACATATTGATGTATATAGACCTATGGGTACTTGTGCAATTGAAAGGTTGTTGACATTTTACCACTTGACCAACGATCATTGTAGATATTAACGTATCTATTTGATATGGTATAAGTATGAATCTTTTGACAATATCAAAAGAATTTCAAGAGTAAAGTTGAAAAACTATTCAATAAAAGCAAAAAGTCTTAAGATGGATCATGGTAAATAGTTAAGTCATATAGTTTGATATATTACCTAAGGAGTATGAAATACGTTTCACTACTCGCTCCATGAGGAACATTGAAAAATGTATCCAAGGATGGAGGTATCGAACATTGTTTGATATAGTTCGATCGGTAATAAATCAAATTGATTTGTTCGACTCATGTAAGGGATTTGTGTTTAAGGACAATATTGTTTACACTAAATAAAAATTCCATTGAAGTCTATTGAGAAAGATATCTTACGAGATTCGATCTCTAGGTATATTGTTTCTCAAGATTTGGTATTGAGAAGCTTATTTCAAGGTTCGATTGATTGATAAGCTTGGACCCAAATAAGACGCTTATTATTTTGTAGGATATCTTGAATTAGCCAAAAGGTACTATTTCTATGAACATGATAAGAACAAGGTAGTTGTTGCTCATCATAACGTAATCTTAAGGAATAACATTCTCAAGAAGAAGTAGTGGGAGTAAAGTGAGCATTAAAGGAGTTTATGCGTCACTACAAGAAGTACCTTTATGGAAAACTTGTCACTCCATACATGGTGTTTAGTGGGAGTTGAGCGGAACTTAATTCACAAGTAGTTGTGAAAGGAAGAAGTTTATAAGCACGCTTGCTTCTAAAGAGTACTCAAACATCTCACAAATGGATGATGTTCGAGAAACTCGTGCAATATATTATGATCAAGAACTTACTCTACAAGATGTTGTAGAAGTAGTTTGTTGACCTCAAGCACCAATCCTACAAAGATCAACGAGAGTGAATTGCCTAAACTGAAAGGTACATAGGCTTCACAACATCCTCGTACTTGAGATATGAGGATCCGTTGATAAATAAAGAAGCAATGGAAAGACCCGATTCCACAAGTATGGTTTGAATCTATATGATCTTTAAGTGCAATCCACATATATAACAACAAGGTATAGACCTTGATTGATGTTCAAGAAGGAGCGATCCATCTAGAACATTTAGATCTTTAAAAGGAAAGATAGATATGGATAGCAAGTCGACTATGTACAAAGCACAATTTCATGATTGATGCTATGTCTAAGTCGATAACCAGTTGACCATGTACAAAGCACGGCTTCTCGCTTGTAGCTGTGTATAAGTCAATAAAGATCATTCTAACAATAGTTATATTTCGTATATATAGATATATGGAAAGATACATCAAAACCGTCTTCTTCGATTGAATGAAGGAAGTTGTTGTGTATTTGACACAAACCGAGGATTTGTTGTATTGTTAGAAACATATATATGCTTTAAGGATCCATTAATGGATTGAAGCAAGTATTGTGGAAAATAGAATAAACATTTCGAAAAGGAAGTCAAGGAGTTGAACTTCGTCAAAAAGGTATCTTGTACAGACAAGATAGTCAGTGGGAGCATGATTGTGTTACATGTATTGTACAAGATACAAGACATTAATTGGGAATAACATTAAGAAAATGAATATTGTCAAGATCTCATTGGAGAATGTTTTCTCAATAGAAAACTTGGGCAAGTCACCTAAATCCAAGGAAACAAAATCTATGGAGATAGATTATGATGGACGTCAGGTTTGAGCAAAATGTGCATATAATGACAAAGTGTTCTAGTTACACGAAAAGATAGACTCCTGTAAAGGATGTCTAACCACGTTGTATGGCATACACTTGAGTTCGACTCGGTGTGTTGCAACTCAATACGAGAAGAGTGCACGATGCAATTCGAGCATCCTTCTGTTATGAGTTTCATTACGTACGCCATACTTATGCACATGCCCCTATGTGTTGTACCCAAGGAGTATGACAAGCAGTTGTCAACTGGATACAAAGAAAAAACACATTTGGACAATAATCAAGAATATCCTCGAGTATCTTATGAGAAAGGATGATATGTTTTTCATCTGACAAGATGAAAGAAAGCTCATATAAATTGTTATATTGATGCTAGTTTTCGAAAGATTGATATAAATACAATTGAGCTACATATTTTGTTTAATGTGGTGTTGTAAATTTAGAAGGTGTTCTAAATGGAATATTACAACCGTTTCCGTCACCAAAACAAAATATATATAGCAACTTGTGAAGCAATGAAAGAATGTAGTATGGATCGAGAAGTTCTCAATCAAGCTAATATGGTTCTATGCATCTCGAACCATAGCTTAAACTTGAAGAACCCAATATTAAATTGGTGATCCAACTAAGATCTATGACGATGTCACTTGATCTCACATGATGACGATCAAGAACACATATATAGGAGTATATATGTATATAGGGTCAAACAAAATTGGATAGGTTCGCGGACACAGCGAACACTCTAACTTAACCTCTACCTTAAGCGGTATACGAGATGCAGTTGTGCATCCATGCGTGATGGACGTATGAGTAACTTGCTTTAAGCGTATTATATCTTTTGAGGTTCGAGACATGTATATATATGGATATATGACATTGTTCTAAATTCTTCACTGGCTAGAAGTCACTATTGATTGACTCTAGGCCAAGTGGGAGATTGTTGGAGTTATGTCCTAGAAGTCAATATTTAATGACTCATTTTCTTAGTTTATGTTAATGATGATATTTGATCATTTGTTCCTAGAGTTTATTATTGACAGATCATTCAGGTTGAGGATCTGAATTGTAGATCTTTGTGGATCATTCATTAGAATGACAATAATAAATCTAAATCGTCCATAATCTTGATAATTAACAAGGAACATTAATTATCATAAAAGATTAGTATGCAAGTTAAGCGATGATTAAGTTCTACAAATCATAGGTAAGGAGTTACCAACTTAATTGCATATGTATATGTTGTGGAACATAGTACAGGATTTGACCCAAATGAAATAAACATATGGATTGTGTTATGTGTCATTGTTTATTTCATATGTTGTTGATTCTAAGTTTGAGATGCTCAGCTTTTCCACATGAGGATAGGTTCAATAAATATCGTCTAACGTTGATTCCTGATAAAGGCTGCTATAAGGACTTTATTTATGTTCTCTTGAATTGTGCGGGGAAAAGTTGTTCATCAAGAAAATCGTATGTCCCTCATTAGTATACCTAGTGAGTGATGATATCTGTTTGGGCCCCTTGATGGAGTTGGATTGGTTGGCCAACATGTACAATCAACTCTAGATCAAGAAATGTATAATCTGCAAGAATGACACATTCCTATCTTGGATTATACAAAGATATCATGTGACATAAGAATCAAACAAGGAAATACTTTTATTTCTTATGCAGGATTGAGATATTGTAGCTGTACATTATTTATACGAATTGGGAATCATAACGTGTTGCTAGATACCGCTTATGATTATTGGAAATAAATAACGATTTATTTCCATGGCCAACATAGTATAAATCCTCAAATAGGGTCGCACAAATAGGATTCTAACCACTTGGTGCATTTATTGTTTATTCACAATAATGTGTATTGTGAAATGTGATAAGTTAATTAATTAATTATATACCGTTATGAACCGTTATAATTAATTAAATTAAAAGGATCATATGGAAACAATTTAATGCATTAGCTAATCATAGATTAATTATTAATGAGTTAATAATTAATTATGTTCAACTTACTTTAATTAGTTTGAGCTAATTGGGCTTCTATTTAATTGGTTAATTAAAGGCCCGATTTAAGGAAGAATAAAGAGAATTAAAGGGGATTCATTAATTGGTGAATTAATGAATAAAGGCCTTTTATTAAGATGGCCCAAGAAAGCCCATTAGGTGGCCTCTTAGGGTGGATGGCATACTTGTAAATAGTATGAAAGGTGGATGAGAGTTGTTGGCTATATAAAGGGGGTCTCCAAGAGGAAACCCTAGCCATCCTCTTTCTCTCTCCTTGCGCCTCCCTAGCCACCCCCTTCTCTTCTCCCTTCCAAGCTCATGTGTTGAGCATCCCACCTCTCTTCCTCTCCATTAAATAGTTAATTAGAAGAAGCAAGGTGATTAGCATGAGGTTCAAGAGAACTAGCATTCTCTTTGAGCTTGGTGGTGGGTCCTTGGTGGGCTAGAGGCGATTATTGGTGGTGGAAGAGGCGGTGCAAGCACGCCATCGACTCCCATGCCACGGATTCGAGCCTCATGAATGCGATTTCATGAGAGGTACAATTTCTCCTACCTTTCTCTCTTGATTGGATGTGTGATTGCTTTAGCACTAGATCTATTGATTTGCTTGTTGTTAATGGTGATTAATTAGTTGTAATTAATCTAAAATTAAAATATGAGCATTTCCTAACACCATTTAGATATTTTATGGTCTTAGTTGACGCATCAACACGTTGGTCACATGTGTGTTTGTTAGCAACAAGAAATGTTGCATTTGCTAGATTATTAGCACAAATTATCCAATTGAGAGCTAACTTTCCGGATTATCAAATTAAAAGAATCCGACTTGATAATGCAGGAGAATTTACATCCCAAGCTTTTAATGATTATTGCATGTCTATTGGGATTACTGTAGAACATTCAGTGGCACATGTCCATACACAAAACGGTCTAGCAGAATCGTTTATTAAAAGGTTACAATTGATAGCTAGACCATTACTTATGAAATCCAGTTTACCATCTTCTGTATGGGGACATGCCATATTACATGCTGCTGCACTAATTAGATTAAGGCCAACTGCTGATCATAAGTATTCCCCATTACAATTGGTCTCCGGAAGAGAACCAAATTTGTCTCATTTAAAGGTATTTGGTTGTGCAATATATGTTCCAATTTCTCCTCCACAACGCACAAAAATGGGACCTCAAAGAAGGTTGGGAATTTATATTGATTTTAACTCTCCTTCTATTGTTAAATATTTAGAACCATTAACAGGAGATGTTTTTACAGCAAGATTTGCTGATTGTCATTTTGATGAATCAATATTCCCAAATTTAGGGGAAGAAAAACAAAAACTGGATAAACAAGTGACTTGGAATTCATCATTATCTTATCTTGATCCCTTCAAAAGATTATAAATTTACAAAGAATTGCAAATGAATTGCCTGATGCATTCACAGATATAAATAGAGTCACTAAATCACATATTCCAGCTATAAATGCACCTGCTCGAATTGATATTACAAAAATATCAAATGAATCTCATGAGCGTAGAAAACGTGGAAGACCAATTGGTTCTAAGGATATAAATCCACGTAAAAGAAAAGAGCAGAATAAAGCAGTTGGTACAATGACAAAGAAAATACTTTTAAAACTCCCGAAGAAGTTGATAAAATCCCAGAAGAGATTAATAACATCCCAAAAGAAACTCAAACCCCAGAAGAGGTTGATGAAGTTCCGGAAGAAACCGAAATACCAAATGATCATGAGATTTCTATAAATTACGTGAAAAATGGTATAATATTAAATAGGGATGAAACTCAAGTTGATGAAATTTTTGCATTCGCTGTAGCTAGTGATGTCATAAGCGAAGAGGAAAATGTGCCCAAAACCATAAAAGAATGTAGGCAAAGAAATGATTGGCCTAAATGGAAAGATGCCATACAAGCTGAATTAAATTCACTTGATAAACGACAAGTATTTGGACCAGTAGTCCAAACGCCCAAAGATATTAACCCTGTAGGTTACAAATGGGTATTTGTCATTAAAAGAAATGAGAAAAATGAGATTGTGAGATATAAAGCAAGGCTAGTGGCGCAAGGTTTTTCACAAATATATGGAGTTGATTACGAAGAAACTTATTCACCTGTAGTGGATGCAACAACTCTAAGATTTTTAATAGGTCTCACAGTCACAGAAAATCTAAAAATGCAACTTATGGATGTTGTCACAGCCTATCTATATAGTTCAATTGATAGTGACATATTTATGAAAATTCCTGAAGGATTAAAAATGCCTGAAGCATATAAATCAAAGCCTAGAGAAATGTACTCCATAAAGTTGAAAAAATCTTTATATGGACTAAAACAATCAGGTCGGATGTGGTATAATCGACTTAGTGAATATCTTCTAAAAGAAGGATATACGAATAATACAGTTAGTCCGTGTGTTTTTATCAAAAAATCAAATCTAGGTTTTGCAATAATTGCGGTGTATGTTGATGATTTAAACATTATAGCATCTCCGGTAGAGATTGAAAATACTGCGAAATTATTGAAAAAGGAGTTTGAAATGAAAGACCTTGGTGTAACAAAATTTTGTCTCGGCTTGCAGATCGAGCATCTAAATAATGGAATATTTATCCATCAATCAAATTATATAGAAAAAATCTTAAACAGGTTTAATATGGATAAAGCTCATCCTTTGAAAATACCAATGGTCGTGTGATCGTTAAATGTAGAAAATGATCCTTTTCGTCCCCAAGAAAATGATGAACAAGTACTTGGTCCCGAAGTACCTTACTTAAGCGCAATTGGAGCGTTGTTATATCTTGCAAATAATACAAGACCTGATATTGCATTTGCTGTAAATTTATTGTCAAGATATAGTTCCAAACCAACCCGAAGACATTGGAATGGAATTAAAGATATTTTCCGCTATCTTTGCGGAACTCGAGATATGGGACTGTACTATGAAAAGGATATAAAATCTAATTTAGTTGGGTATGCAGATGCAGGATATTTGTCAGATCCGCATAAAGCAAGATCTCAATCAGGATACATATTTACTTATAGTGGAGCTGCGATTTCATGGCGATCGACAAAACAAAATCTAACTGCTACTTCATCGAATCATGCTGAACTAATTGCTCTCTATGAAGCGAGTCGAGAATGTGTTTCATTGAGGTCAATAATTCAAAATATTCAAGAAGAATGTGGGCTTCAAAACATTAAGGAAAATCCTACTCCAATATATGAAGATAATGCAGCTTGCATAGCACAAATTAGAGAAGGATATATCAAAGGAGACCGAACTAAACACATTGCGCCAAAGTTCTTCTCAGCACATGACCTACAAAAGGATGGCATAACAGATGTTCAAAAAATTCAATCATGCAACAACTTGGCTGATCTATTCACGAAGTCTTTGCCAACAAGAACTTTTGAGCAACTCAGAAAGAAGATAGGTCTACATCGACTGAAGGATATCCAATAATATTAAAATGAGGGGAAGTATTATACACGCTGTACTCTTTTTCCCTTATCCAAGTTTTTATCCCAATGGGTTTTTCTTGGTAAGGTTTTTAATGAGGCAGTATAAATGATCCTGAAGTATCATATTAATATTGATCCTGAAGTATCATATTAATAGTGTATAATGAAAGATGAACATCCAAGGGGAAGTGTTATAAATGATTATAAATCATATTTGGATGTCCATCTTTATTCCCATTAATTACATGAGATCCTTAGCATTAATTAGAAGATTTATTTTCTAGCCTATAAATAAAGGCTTGTAACTTGTATCTTGTATCCAATAACAAGAGAATAAAAATATAGAAGAGAAATTTGTCTCTCCCTTTTACTCTTGTCTATTTGTCTCTTCCTCCTCTTTCTCTTTAATTTTACAACAAAGTCAACTAAAAGATATATATACCACACGGTTGCTTTTTAATGTTTTATTTATGAGAGGTCATTTAATGCGTTTTGGGCGTTAAAAAAAAAAGTAGCTGAGCATATACAATAATTATTGGAAAAATTGGATATAACCCCCTCAAATCTTGCTCATCTGGATATAACCCCTTAATCTCCGAAATTGGAAATAACTCCCTCCAATCTTGTTGTTTCTGGATATAAACTCCTTTCATTAGTTTTTAACATTATTTTAAATAAAATATTTCAGTTTTTAAAATATATGACCAAAATATCCTTCGTCTATCATGGAACCACAACTCACGCCTCTAATCTCCTTCGCCTGAATTAAGCTTAGCTCCACAAATCATTTACAAGGGTTGAAATAAAGAGCTTGCTATGAATAAAAAAATAATAAAAATATCATTGGGTGAACTAGAACTAGAAAATGCGGTTTGCATAATTGCATTTGCATTTAGAAAAGTGATGTGAGTACAAACCTTTGATTAACATGTATAGACAACATTGTGTTGGGCCTTTATTAGTGCCTCGTTTGTATTCAAAATAAATTAAATGACATGAATCAAAGGAAAGGACCGTCTAAACCCATATCCATTTTCCTTCTGATCATTTTTTTGTCTAAAAAGTTTCATTTATAATCCCGTTACTCTTTCGCAACTGTCCTTTGTAATTGGTTTATTATGATGTATTTTTGTCGGAAAGAAACGAATATGTGCTTGAGAACAGATTTAAGAAAACTCAGTCATTACTCATTACCATCAACCTCTCTAACTCCCTCCACTCCTTATGGTCCGCGGAGAAAATACCACGCAATTGGATGTAGAAGGTCCATTTTATAAGTGGATGAATTCATTCGAGTATATAGTACGTCCCTATTATAATAGAGTTAAAAATCATGTTCTTCCAGAAACTTTGTGCTCTTGTATTTTTTCCGCATTATAAAATATAAACTCGGAAATCACGGTATCGCTAAAGGAAAAACAAAGGAAGGATTTGGGAAGGTGAAGGAGGAAGGGTAGTTTGGTCATATATTTTCAAAACTGAAATATTTTATTTAAAATATTGCTAAAATTAATGAGAGGGGTTATATCCGGAAACAACAAGATTGGAGGGGGTTATTTCCAGTTTCGAAGATTGCAGGGGGTTATATCCAGTTGAGCGAGATTTGAGGGGGTTATATCCAATTTTCCCATAATTATTAATATGACATTGGAAAGTTCCTTTATATATATATACAAGTTGCTAATGTAAAACAAAATAAATTAAAATATTACGAAATTTATCTTATGAATTGAGTTATAATTTTTTTTTTATCTTGTGATGTAAGTTTTAGACTCCTCCATAAGCTATATATGTATTATTAGTTTATTACACTTCCCGGTCATATTAAAACAGTCTTTATCGTCACCGGGTATTGCCTTGCTTAAGTTCCCCGTTCAAACGACTTCAAACTTATGCAACAGAAAATATTGATGTAAAAGATCAATACATAACCGATTTCTATTGAGAAGATTGCATTCGAAAATAAAAAAACTAGTGTACAAAAAGTATCTTTCTTAAAAATCTGATGAATTGTACACGTAGTAAAAGATGATGGTAACGAAGACATATAATTAACTATATAAGTTATTCATATACATGAAAAACGAATAAAATAAAATATAACTGGACGGATAAGAATATAAACAAATAGTATGGTATTTATTTAGAACATTTTAAACTTATTAGCATTTGTTATAAAATATCTGTAAAATTTTCTTGAGCAAAGACGGTACGCGTACATATTGATGCAGCTGGTTTGACAATTGACATAATCAGATTTAATGCATGCATCTACTGGCTTTCAATCGAAAAAAAAAAAAAAGATTTAATGCATGCATTGAATCCATCCACAGCACTGCCAGTGCAAGTACCATTGTACCAACCTACATGAGTACATCCGAGCAAACACTTGAGCACCCCCGACTTTATTTCAGTTGTCTCGGTTCATAACAAAATCTTTCTCACAGTCAAATAAATATACTATCAAACGGAGATGATCGGTGGACAAGGGACCCGGATCTGGTGTAGCGCTACACGGCTTGTAGCGCACTCAGGAGCCGTTCGATTTTGATCGGACGGTTCATTTTTTTCGGGCCAATAATTTTTTTCGGGAGTGGTGGAATGCACGGGGCTCCCTTATCCATTAGATCAAAATCGGACGGTCAGATCTCTTTCTCTCTCTGCGCTACAACTGGTGTCGCGCGACACCAGATTTGGATTCGTGGACAAGGACAATATACCGCTGGTGCGGTTCCTCCTTGCACCTCTTTTTGCAATAATAATGAATAATAATAGTAATAATAGATTATTGTTATTTCAAATGGATCTTGTTCCTATTGGTTTGGCAATGAGTCAAGCTCGAACGAACTTAGTTTAACTCAAATTTAATTTGAAATTAATTCAAGTTTTATTAAATCGAATCAAACAGTATTTTCTTAACGAGCTGAATCATAATAATTTATATATATATTTCAATTTTTTTTAAAAAATAATGTATAGATTAATCAATATTTATTAGTTCCTATATTATTTTTTTAATAAACTAGTATTTATTCATTTTATAATAAGATTTTGAAGAAATTAGTATTTATACACCGAGTCAATTTCGAGTGAGTCGAATTGGCTACAAGCTCAAATAAATTGAGCCAATTTCAAATAAGTATCGAATCAATCTTAAGCGAGACACGAGTAACGAACTTTTTTTTTTTCCCATCCCTTGATCCCTAGTAGATTATGACAAATCTTGGTTGATATGATCTGCTGTATTTATTTTTTATTTCCTTCGCTTGTGCCTTGTTAGGTTTTACAAATTTACTTTATCTTAAAAAATGTACAAAGTTAAATTTATCTTGAAATTTTAAGTAGAGATCATGTAATGTTGCCATGTTGGAGACACCTAAGCAAAAGCGGTGGTCAAGCGTCGATGCCATGATGTTGTTGTGCTGCCACTTTGGTTATATATGCAGCATCTAAACACTTAAAAATGTAAATAGAGAACTCAAATCAATTAAGCAAAGGGAAAAAAAAATGGAATGCGACGGCTACAAGAAGATTTTTTTTTTCTCTATCTTATTCGAATTATTCAAAAACTCAAAAATCTTTTCTACATATATAAATCGAAGATTCGAATATCCAGAAAGATTTTCAGGAGCTCAAAGTAGCGAAAAAATTGCAAATTTCACAATTCAAATTTCGTATATCGACTCTCACCGAAATTATATTACGAACATGCAAATCCAATAATTTTGCAACAATTTGAAATAAACAGTGTAAAAGGCCGTTTACTCGTTTCTTATGAATATAAGTTATTTTGGCATGAAGAATTTAAAAAAAAACTAAAGTTTTAGGCTTTTAGCAATAGGGTAGTTTGGAAAATTAAACGAACAAAATTAACCCTTCAATAAAATCCAATTTTACTTACGAAAAATGTTTACAATCAAAATTTTAATAGATTTAACATGTCCAGAACAAAACGCGAAAATTAAAGTATCTCTATTATACATCGTGACTTGTGCTTATTAATAAATTCTAGATCAACGAAATCCTACTACCTAAAATAAAACTAGAATGTTATGGATTGAGGGGAAATTTTTTTTCCTTGAAATTATTGTGATCAGAACATTGTGATTTGTGAACCAGACTCATAACTTAGATGAAAACTAATTAACCAACTTGTAACTTTTTTTACCCTATTCCCGAGCATTAAAATGTTTTTTATGAATTTTGATCCTACTCTTTATAATATATATTACCGATTTCACACCTATTAAACGAACGCATCATTCTAAACTGAAAGGCCCAATCTAGTCCTAGTACTTTGGTTGTGGTAGAGATCCCTCGTTAATATCCATGAAATATTATACCACTACGATTAGTATCAGAAATTATATACACCATCCAACTAAAAACCATCCATTACCATCCATAGGCCAATTATGGCCTAATTGGGCTTTTCAGAAGAAAAATTCCGCGTCCCGCGCTCCAGAATCCAATTTCCGCGCGCGATGACGTCATCAAAGCGCGTGATGACGTCATCAAATGTGTTGGCGCTTCAGCGACAGTATCACTTGGGGTGACGTCAGCAATTTTGACGCGAAGACTACCTCAATTTGGGTTCAACTTGATACCATAAGGGTTCATATAAGCATGTTTAAATGTTCTAATTGTTACGAATTATAAAATAGCCGAAGATTTTATTTGTCCAGTTTACAATGTTAAAGGTTCACCTTTATTTTTTAAGTGTTCATTTTGTTACAATGTTAAAGGTTCACCTTTATATTTTAAGTGTTTACCTTTATTTTTTAAGTGTTCACTTTTTAAAAAACATAAGGGTTCAATTTGTTCAATTTTTTAAAAAATCTCGATATTTATTTGTTCACTTTAAATTATTAAAGGTTCATTTTTATTTTGTAAGTGTTCTGTTTGTTTAAATTAGTATTAATTTATAATTTTTGTTCAGGTTAAAATAGTAAGGGTTCACTTTTATATGTGTAAATGTTCTGTTTGATGCATTTTGACAGTCAGACTTGTTCAGTCATGTTTGTTCAGTCATCCACCAATGTTCAGTTAGGTACAATATATAATACAGTGTATATCACAATATAGAGAATATTTTGACAGTCAGACTTGTTCATACAAGAAGATTAACAGTATCAGCAGCAAAATAAAAGCACAACATACTACATAGTAGCCTCCACATCACAACATACTACACTAGTTCATACAAGTCAGAATTGATAAAACAGAAACACTAAAATAACAAAGAGAACTTGTAAACACATTTTCATTAGAAACAAAAGAGACCCTCCATGTCAGCAACCCAACCATCACATCTATGAATAGAGAGAAAACCTGTTACAATTGAATGTAAAGAGATAAAAGCTGTTAGCAAGATGGTAGAAAAAAATAGTATCAAAGGTTGTAACCAGAGTACAAGCATGTCAGGATTCGAAAGTAATAAGAGTACCTAATGACGCAATATGGAAGCAACTTTGTTGGCAGTATCCTTCAACAGACGTGATGCAAGGATATACTTGTCAACAGAAACATCAATCTGATAATCAGAAAAATAAATAAGTAAGTTTGGTATAAAAGGTTATAAATATATATGAAAGTTTCGTGGTACTTACATATCCAATCGGGAAGTCTCTGTTAACTACTTTGCACACAAGTAGCCTAAGCAACTGCAGAGTATTGAAGAATAAATTTGCCTGTTCGTATATACCATCAACCCATTCTATGCGTAGGTCCATGTATTTCCTGTCATTAGCACGCCACGCCAGAAAGTGTCTGAGACAAATGACATCACTTTCTACCTGATCATTTATGATATCTCTGCTCACACCTGGACAATATATCTCAGCAGTGTTTGCTCTCAGGTTAAGTATAGTCATCCACCAATGCTTGTCGTCAAAAGTAGAGAATAGCACCAAAATGTCTGACTCTAGAAATTCAGGCTGTAGCAAATGGCTTGCTTTCTCTCTAATTGTATCAACATTTCCAGTAAACAATTCAATCTACAAAAATATAAATTTATAAAATGTAATTTGAGATATTGAACTGCTCTCTGTTCTGGAATAGCAATCTATGTGAACAGTTATGGTTATTATGTAATCCATTCATACAACTTAGTGAACCAAAAATAATCAGAAGAAGATCAATCGGTTTAATGATTTTGTTTTCAAATAAAAAATAAAATTAAAAAGTAAAATAATTACTAACAAGCTGAAGTTGATTTATGACATTCCACTTCAAAGCGGCATCCACTTCTCTATGGATCAAATCTAGCAAGCAGCAGATCACCTAATTTTTTAGTTAAAAAAATGCAGTCAATAAATAATTTGTCCATTTCTGTAGAAACAGTAATAAAAAATGTTTATTATAAAATATAATACATACATTTTGTGGAACTATAGTTCTTGTTAAAAACCTTAACAAGTCGTCTGAGGTAACCAAATTGAAGCCACTGTCATAAACAACCTTTGGTGCCTTGCCACTTTGCATATTTTGAACCAAAGCAAGCATGGCATCATTCAGATCGTCAGAGCAATCTCGCCTAGCACTAAAATCAAAGTCTCTCCAGAAAGATGCAAAATCTGTCTTCTTCTTTGCCTTCTTACCATCACCTCTATGATCAAAAGGGTCTGTATAGGGGCTACCATATCTCTTATTGGACTTGAAAACGCGACCCCTGGTACTTGTTTTTTTCCCAGCCTTTTTTGTGGTTTCAGCCCATTGATCAAAGGTACCACAGATTTTCTCATTTGAGAGCATCCAGAAAAATTGCATTCCTTCAATTGTTTCTGCAATTAAAGTAGACATGCAGCACATAATAATAGAACAACTCAAAGTTTCATCAATTGAAAGAAGGATACAAATATAAATTGAACATTTATTGCATCTAACATAACATTTAACAAATTCACATTATCCCTTAATGTCTTGTAAGAAAACAAATGTACATTTCACTTCATGGCAAAAAAGGGAAAAAAAAAACTAGAAAAATGGACCAGGATCAAAATGATCATCAGAATCCCTGAAAAATTCTATAGCATCACACAATTCACCAGCAGCCTCAAAAAATCCCGGTGGTGTACCAGGATCGTCCGCTGGTGTACCAGAAATTTTTGGTGGTGTGCCAGGATCGTCACGTTCACTCTCACTACTTGATGTTAGACCTAAACCTAGACTAAATGATGGTAGTGATTTGTAATCCCATTTTGGACGAGGGAGTTCGATCCAATGATTGAGGGTCAAATCATTTTGATCAACAGCATGGACCCCTGCAAAAAAGTGAATATTTTTTGAACAGATATCACACCTATTTCAATCAACATTAACCCCTTTCAGTTGTAAATTGACACTTACCATTGGAGACATCTTTCTGTTTGTTCACTTCACCATGTCCACCAGTTGGATTGAGTGGTTGGGTCTGCCCACTGCCACTACCACCATCCTTCCTTCCATTACTATCGTCAGTATTGGGGGTTTGTGGTGTTGGGTTTGCACTGACAGCGCTACCGCCTCCGCCACCGCCGCTATCCCCATCCTTTTCGCCACCATCATTATCCTGATTGTTGTTCTCTTGCTCCTCATTGTCCTCGTTGTTATCTTGCTCCTCATTGTCCTCAGTGTTATCTTGCTCCTCATTGTTATCGTCATCTACATGATCATAAATGTAAAAATGGACAGTAATGAATAACAGGATGATTTTGTTATTAAAAACTGAACACTTATGTTAATAAAAACATCCATTTAAGCAATAACCAAATCAGATAGTAACAATTAAAGGTCAATAATATGTATGTACCTTCTTCCTGTTCCTTTGAACCACCAGCTTTGTCAGGAGCAGCTGCTGGATGTGCTTCTTTTTTAGACCTTACAATCCTCTTTCTTTTCTGCCCGGCTACAAGAGGAGGAGGCCTAACTATCATATCAGGTGTCATCCCGCTTCTCAGCAACTGACGCTGGTTATCATGAAGTGGAGCTGGTTCTTCAACAATAATCTGTCCAGATGTGACACCATTAAAAACAGCAGTGGCTGCAGCAGATGTCATCCTTCTATTGAGGTCCCAGTTATAATACATGGGTAATCCACCTGACATTTTCATGTGCCCATGCCTTAACTGACATCTCTGATAGAACCATACCTGTGTGAATGTAAAATGAACATTTGTGGAAACTATTAGATCAACACATAAAATAATTGATCACGTTCAGTAATATTTGACAAAAGAATGCAAGAACTTACAATAACAGCTAATGCACAACCTCCAATGCAAATAGTCTTGTTATCCTTCTTATTAGAATGACTGTGATCACACGCATCTACCATATGCTGAGTGATAGCCGTATGGACAACCGTTGCCCATGCATATTGTCGGTGCTGTGCAAAATCAGCAGCTACGTGAATTAAGCTCATATCAACCCTACCACTTGCTGTTGGGAACAGCAACATTGAGAAGACGTAAAGGACCAGTAAAGCAATGAAGTCATCAACTGATTGCTCATCATTTTTCTCTAGTAGGGTAATCAGCACCGCCTCAAGCTTTTTGTACCCCACATGATTTTTGGGGAAACTAGATTCATTCTCCTCCACCTCATCTGCCTCTTCTGCCTCCTGAGAAGGTGCCGCCTGATCATCTTGTTTGTCATCAGGGAAGTATTCTGTCTTGAGACGGTGATTGATATCACCAATACGCATCCTCTGCCCTCCTTCCTGATACATCTGTAGGAAACCTCCCTCCTCACTTAAACCTATTAAGAAATAAAGCAAATAATTAATATTTGGTGTTAAAAAATGAATACATATTGTCCTTAAAAAATGTGTACTGAATAAAATGAAAATGGATAATACCTAGACCAAGTGCAACGTCCCGGACAGTGAATTTCAGTGTGCAACCGGCAATTACGAAGGCCTTAGCAGTAGGGTCAAATGAATCAAAAATCACTTTGAAGAGAGAATTCGAAAGCAATATTGGGGGCATTTCAAAAAAGTGGGCAAAAGGGTGATTGTTCAGTTTCTGGCGATGTAGGTCGGTCATAAGAGGGGCCAATTTTTCTTTGTAAAAGTTGACCATATGTGTCGGCCGACAACGCAAAATCACGTTCTTACCAGCTGTGTAGGAAAAAAAACATACTTCAGAACAAATTGAATAACAATTTCAAAATTTGAATTTAAAGTGAACACTTATGGCTTTAAAGTGAATACATGTGAATTTAAAGTGAACACATATGAATTTAAAGTGAACATATACTGTAAAATAAAATATGAGTACAAGAGGAAAAAAAAAACTACCAGAAGGGAGTGTGGACACATCAGATCTTGGAGCATTAACTGGCCGATCACTTCTAGCGGCAGCACGTGGACGAGCAGTACTTGGGAAAATGGTGTGTAACACCAAATGAATCAGATTTTTTAAAGCAAATATTATACAGAATAGAGATGATATTAAATTTTTAAAAGTAGAATGTAGTAGATAATACCCCGTGTGTTGCCGACTGTTGTGCCGCTTTGGCGAGTACTACCTCGTGTTGGAGTACGACTTGAAGAAGGTTTGTCTAATAAGTAATGTAAAAACATTACAATCAGATTTAAAACTTGAAAAGTGTAACATATGTTAAAAAGGCATAGAACAGTATATGCATTTAGTTCATTGTTGGCAACAAAATGATCCCTTGTAGAAACATTATTATCTCTAATTAAAACTAATTGAACCCTTATTCAATTTACATGTAATGAACATACATTAACCTTGCATATAACGGTATATTCCTTACTGATCATATAATTGAACAACTAAGGCAGGAAAATGAACAATTAGTCGTGCTATAATGATCAAATTGAAACGAATTTACAATTATATAATACTACTGAACACGTAGTATTGACCATATCTACTCCCTCAAATTAAATAGTAACTCATATGTACTAAAAACTTATAAGTCACACACTGTCGGACAGCATTATATGTTAAAAATGAACTAAGATGAAATTAACAGATAATATTGACAATAATCAACAATAAATATGAGAAACGATCTAGATCTAGTGGGAAACGATCTAGATAAACAAGTTAGGAGGGCTTAGAATCCTTACTTTTTGATAGATCCTTCGAAGCCACAGCCTTCTTCCCCATCTGATCAGTATTGTTATTGTTGGGCTGAGGAACACTAATGCGAAGGTCGAACTTGGCGTGTAGAGTGGTGGAGTGGTAGAGTTCGCCGGATACGGAGAGAGAAACTCAAACCCTAGGTTTTGATTTTTTAGAGGAGAGACGGAGAGAGCGAGAGGACGAGCGAGTGAGGAAGAGAGTTAAATGAAATGGAGAATGGATTCCTCTAGTGTTAGCGGAGTCATTTATAGCAACACTGGTCAAAGGACGCTTTATGTGGTCAAAGGTCGCGTAAGTTCAGCCGTATGTAAATATTAATAAGGCAACAACATGATCCCTTATGTAAACAATATTATCCTTAGAAGAAACTAAATCAACCTTTAATTAATTAATATATTAGTTGATTCGACAGTTCTTATTTACACGTGGATAACAATTATTGGTCGAAACTTAGTGAACCCTTGTACAAACATTATAATCCTTTGTTAAAACAAGTTGAACCTTATCTAATTTACATAAAGAATGAATGGACACGTGTTTGTTACACGTGCTATAATCAGTTCCTTTGCAATATGAAACTAATCCCTTGTGGCAACAAAATGAACACTTGTGCCAACAAACAGAACCTTTGCCTAGTAACAATGGTAATATGAAACGATAAAATTATAACTAAATTATTTCACAGAGCTGTTTCCTAGTAATTGAACAAGAAATATTTGTGCAGTGTATCAAAAATATCATACATACAAATCGATAAGATCTACGTAACTATATAGCATTGAGATTACAGCACGAAAAATCTATAACAATGTTTACATCAACAAGAATTGGGATTACAGCACGAAAAATCTATAACAATGTTTACATTTCAATTCTATGTAACTATATAGCATTTTCAATTATAATATGCTAATTACAGTATAAGAAAAATATTCTTTCCTGCCTAACTCATATCTAACTAAAATTTTATTAGCGGAGATAATGTTTCCAACAAACTCATCAGTCCATCGAGTCTTCCAGCAAAAGTATGATGCCTTGGTTGGAATTGAAATCTGCCCAAAAAATAAAAAAAGAGAACAAGTTAATCCATACAAAATACGTGTCACTAACAGTAAAATACTGAATAAAAATTACCATTAATTTTGTTGTGACCTAGTCCACTTCTTTTTTGCCTCGTCCTTTTTCTTCTCTAGTGTTGACTTCTTCCTATTCACTGGAGGTCGACCCCTTTTGCGCCTTTTAAGCGGGTCTTTCACAGAGATATCTTCATCTTCAATTCCAGTGCCGATGTGTTCATTTGATCCACCTTCAGCTCTTAGCCCACTACTGTTTTGACCGACACTTTGGGTTGTCTCTGTGACTTTAGCAATGGAAATCATCAATCCATTGAGACCTTCAACAACACAATGCTGGGTGTGTTCATCTAAGGCTGCATAATCGATGAGCCTCTGGTAAGCTGGATAAAGGATCAAATGCAGGTTGTTATGGGCGTCCCGCCTTTCTCTTACACTGACGGCTATTGCTCCTTCATTCAAGTAATTTCTCTTAAAGTCTTTACACCATCTGTCCATGATGTACTTCTGTGGAACATGTGGAACATCTTCTTGCTTGTACATGAGCAGCGCATGTCGACACACAAGCCCCTTTGTCTCAAATAGATGGCACTCACAGCTGTAGGTTTGATCTGCGCAATTGAACTCAACCTTGAATTCTTTCTCCCCATCATCAACATTATAGACCTTTGTGTTGCCCAACCGTTCAGAAAAGGTAAATTTCGAGTCGATGAGAGCCTTTATTTCGCCCTGGAACTGAATGAACATGTTGTTGGTGTACTTCTCTGAAAATTGCTGCTCAATTGAATTCCATTGAGAAATAAGCCTCGATCGGCCACGTATGCATTCATAGTTCTCATCCGACTCTCTCCTTCTCAACCTTGACAGAGCCAGGTCAAAACACCTTACAAAATTCCTGAAACATGATAACATTAATCTTAAATGAGATTGTTGACAAGCCAAAAAATATAAGGAAATGGTACCAGTAACAGTAAGATTGTTTTTCAAACAAAAAAACATTGCATGAAAAATGAGAATATGACCAGTTACAACAATGCATTTAATTCATCCCTACATGCATGTAATATAACAATTTTTACATATAACAGAACCCTTAAAAATAATTAAAACTGGTTTGCAGATATAAAACTGTACTAGAAAGTACATCATGACATATAAATTTAACATATATATAGAATGGTGGCATATTTTTATGAATTTTTGATTAAATTAAGCATGAATGACATGCTGTACAAGAATCAACTGTTATAAAAGTTGTAGAACAAATTGTAACAGCATTTATACCACATATAAATCATCCCTAAATGCAAATAAATAATATTACCAACCTGAAATGGGGCATTTTAAGGGAACATGTAACCAAGATCCTTAAAGCCACAAACCGAACCATTATACGTAAAACCATAACCATTGATTACATAAGCAATTATTGGATAGCGAATAACTGAAGATGAAAATATATTTAAAGAATGTAACCTTAGAGTGGTCTTTGAGTTGACATATTTGTCCAGGAAGGCGTTAATACTCTCACTCCTCTGAGTTGACCTCATTCCAGCCCAGAAAAATTTGTTGAGGTATACTGGTACCCACATGTGCCTCATGTCAAACATGTCGGTGAGCCAAACATTATCTGCGAAAAAAATAAAATCGTTATATATTGAAAATTAGACTGAGATAAGCAACTAATTTATTGGATAAATACATGATATGCATATGCACATGAGGTAAACATAAATCAATATGTACCTTGCAGCGAATAATGACTGACAGTCAATTCCCATTTGAATTCAAACTCAGATTCCGTTTTTGACTCATAAATGACCTTTCGAAGATCTTTGCCAGCATCTTTATCGTTGCCAATCCTATTGTCCAATTTGTCAAGGATGTGCCATATGCAGTGCCGATGACGGGTTTCTGGTAATGTTGCAGCTATTGCTTTTTTCATCGCATATGACTGATCTGTTATGATGGTCAGAGGCGCCTTGCCACCCATGCACTCAAGCCAGTTAGTAATGATCCATTCGTAAGTGTCTGCATCTTCGTGCGTCATCATGGCACAACCAAATATTATGGTTTGTCCATGATGGTTAACGCCGACGATAGGTGCTACAGGAAGGTCATATCTGCATTTAATGAAAAAATCATGAATAAATATGACTTTTGCAAAATGGTTCTGCAATAATCAAAATTATATTAACCCTTCATGGCACAAACTGAACATTTATAATTAATAGGATAACCATTAGTAACAGAAGGTACTAACAGAAGCTATGCATTATCCAACAAATATGCACAATAAAAACAATCAATTCTGAAAAGTGTTGCTGGTGTGCATGATCCAACAAATATGCATAGAAAAACATATTAATAAATATAATGTTTGAAGACGTACTGGTTCACAATGTAGGTGGCATCAAAGGTAATGACATCACCGAAGAAATGATACCACGACTGAGATGTCGAGTCCGCCCAAAAAACAACATCAAGGCGATTTTCGTTATCAAACCTGTATGAGTAATAGAATTTGGGGTCTTTCTGTTTGGCTTCCCGAAAGTACTGCATCAATGCCTCAGCATCGCCTTTATGGAACTTGCCCCGTCTCATCTTTGCTATCAAATTCCTCCCATCGCGCTCAGTGAAACCACAGTGAAGTGGACCACCCCCCATTTCCATCACAGCATTGATGTTGGATGCAATCGAAACACCAGCTCTGTCGTTGAGTTCAAGCTGTTTGATTGCCCAATCTTTGATGGTTCTGAAAGCCTTGATTCTATGTGAGTGTTTGGGGCAGAGAGTATGATTATGCTTCTCCGTGACTCTAGTGACAATCCAAACATTTCTAGTTTGATCCAACCTCAAATACATTCTAGCAGGGCAGCCTTGTTTCTCCACTTTTTTTGTTTTTGTCAGGTATAGCCTTCTTAGATGTTTTTTTGGTTTTTCCACCCTTTGTACAAAGCACAATAACCCTCTGCCTGCCATCCTTGGATGAACCCCCATTTTTCAGTACACCGAAACCACGGTCATATGCATACCGTAAGTAATACAGGTGACCTGCATCGCTGGTAGGGAATTCCATTCCTTTATAAGGCGCGGGAACAACAGGCTGAAGAGGTTGCTGATTTGTTGTTTCCACATCAAATGGTTGTTTAACATCCTCAATGGGATCCCCATCTTGATCAGGTAATTCCTCGATATCATAATCACTGATATCTGACTCACTCCAATCTTCAGCAACAGTTTCACCTTGAGAAAACTGGTAGATATCCCATGCAAGCGGCAAATCAAGCCCTATTGCAACAAGAAAAACAATGCATCAACAATGATAATATGGCCAGTTACAACAGTGCATTTAATTCATCCCTACATGCATATAATATAACAATTGTTCAAATCTAACTGAACCCTTAAAAATAAGTAAAACTGGAATGCTGATATATAACTGGACATGAATTAAATAAAAAGAAAGTACATCATGACATATAAATTTAACATATATATAGAATAATGTAATCTTTTAATGAATTTTTTCTTAAATTAAGCATGAATGACATGATGTACCAGAATTAACTGTTATAAAAGTTATAGAACAAGCTGTAACAGCATTTATACCACATATAATTCATCCCTACATGCATGTAATGTAACAATTGTTCACAACTAACTGAACACTTACAAAAAATAAATCATCTGTACCAGAATCAACAGTTATAACGAGAATGTAACAGCATTTATACCAAAATGCACTAATTAGTCAAATAACAATGGCAATATAAACAGTGAAAGAACCTTGAATCCGTAATTATTGACAATTCTGAGTAATAGGGCTTCATTTGTACAGTTATAGCAACAAAATCATCTCACAAAAGAGAGATACAACACATAATGAAATTCGTACAATTATCGCAAAAGGTTCATAACTGTCTAACCTGATCCAGACATCTTTGATGGATTATTGAAGTTTTGTAGTAAAAGTCACCAGATCTACACTTCGGAACAATCCTCTAACGACTCCAGACAATTGCTTCAGTTAAATCGCAAGAATTATCTGCATTGAATCCATATCGCAAGAAGAAATCAGTTCAAATAACGTTTTTGATCAAATTCGAGAGAGATTGAAGACGAAATCAGTTCAAATAAGATTTTCGATCAAAATCGAGAGAGATTGAAGACGAAATCAGTTCAAATAAGATTTTCGATCAAAATCGAGAGAGATTGAAGACGAAATCAGTTCAAATAAGTTTTCCGATCAAAATCGAGAGAGATATCAGTAATGTACCAGTGATAATCAAATTGCGTTGGAGCCGAGAGAGATTTGGGGCATACGAGAGAGATTTCACCAATTTCTGATTTTGACCTAAAATCGCCTCTTTGATCGGCAGTCGAAGCGGAAAGAAACGATTTCGTATAAAACTGAATTTCAGAAAAAAGGAAAGAAATGACAGCGAGAGGTGGTTTCCGTGTTTCGTATTGAAGCGGGAAGAGATTTGGGCCATCCGTTGGGCTTGGCGCTGGTCCAGCAGAGGCCTGTGAATGGTATGGATGGTAAATGGTATGGATGGAGAGTAGTAATTACCGATTAGTATTAGTCTAGGTGACGTACTTTTAGAAGAAGACTTCTGAAATTTCCCAAAGATAAATTAATTAAAAAATGGTATTTTTTTTTTAAATGTTTCTTTCGCTTCCGAGGGCAATCAAATGTCGAATACCTTTCATCTAAGAAAACGACAAAAGATTTGTACTGGATTTCCATATTCTATCATGTCATAGCGATATTGTGTATTTGAATCATGGATTGAGTTACTGAGACAGACATGTTAATTTGAATTTTCAAAATAATAGTAAATTTATTTTTTAAAATAGTAATATAATACATTTAATTTTGAAAAATCTGTCGATTAAAACGTCAAATAAAATTGCAGAATAGATTCTAACACTATTTTTATTTCTTGTAAATCGCACATACAACTCTAATATAGGCAGACATTTGAAATCGAACATCAGATACTATTTTCCTCGACGAGTTAGGGATACCCCAGGTCTTATAGCACTCGAGGAAATTAATAAAGTCTTAGTAATTTTATTGCTTTTATTATCAAATAATGTTATTATTTTTATAAAAAAAATCCAATTAGTTGTTAACATTCACTTGACTATAATTCAATTTTGATAAAAAAGTACTTTAGTTACAATTTCTTAATGAAGAAATTTAGTTACAATCATATTAAAATTTGATAATGTATTTAAATGATAATCATATTTTAGCAATCATATCATATATTTTAAAACTGAAAAAAATTCATTTAAAATTAATAAATGGACTAGAATGGAACATATTTTTGTGCATAAAATAATCCAAATATGACAAATTAACTGACCATACAGTAAGAAAATGCTTAAATTTATCATATCGAGATAAATGGACGTTGATATAGCCATAATCAATTACGTTGACGCGAGGCATGATATTCATTATAATTCTGCGTTTTTAGAGATTAATATCAAAATTTCATAATGTTTCTTTAATTATTATTATTAAAAACGAAGGCTATTTTATTTTATTATTAAATTGTAAATCTGAATTTTGGTAGCTGTCTACGGCTAGTTTTTGAGGTAAGAATCTTAATTTCTGTTATTAAAAAAGATAATCATTAGTAAATTAAATTACTAGGGGAGTCTGGCATTTCCGGATAAACAAATGGTCCATTTTTTTCCTGCTGAATATCAATTATTATTTTAAAATTTCCATAAATAAATATCTGACCAGTTAAAAATAAATGATAGATACTGAGATACATACGTCAACTTTTAATTTATAAAACAAATAGTCAAAAACCTTTAACCACAAAAAATCACCCTTTCGGAGAAGCAACCAATCAACTTGGTAATAAAACAAAAAAAATGAGATAAAAGGATAAATCCAAAATAAAACCAGGTGTGCAAAAAAGCCAGTGTCTGATAGAGACTAAGAAGAACAGAGAAAAAAAACAAATCAAAACTTAGCCAGAGAAAATATCCATGGAATTCTCTGGCTTTCTAACACGCCTCCAATAAAAAAAAAATAAATAAAACAATATCTCGTTTCCTTTCTCCATGGCTTCTACTAAACCCTCTACCATCTCTCCTCTTTGCATCTATTTACAAACCAATCTACACTTAAAAAGAGGCTTCCTTTTGCCAATCTCTCACTTACCCAGTACCAAAACCATCTCAATTCGACTCCGCACCGAGTTCTATGGAGATAAAGATGCGAACTTGGCTAGACAACTGAGGAAACAGAGGTTGGTTTTAGTAAGAGCTAATGGAGGCTTCAATTTCAATAGCAATGGAGGCGGAGGGGGGTGGGATAAGGCTACTACTAGGAGATTGATTGGTAATTTAGCGTTTGCAGCTGGATTAACTTATCTTAGTGTAACGGGTCAGCTCGGTTGGGTCATAGACGCCATTGTTTCAATTTGGGTATGGTTCTTTTTGGAGGTTATTTTCTGTCATTTAATCTGGGTGAAAGAAGTTCATTCTGACTTTTAATCAAACATGTAGCGTGCATTTTGTATCATGCTGTGTTGTGTTACACTGTTACTGTTTAGGTTGTTCTGATTTGTTATTATTATTGTACATGCCTTGATTTTGGGTACTAAATTATATAACAATGATTACAGGTATTGGCAGTGATCCTGCCAATTGTGGGAATTGCTGCTTTTTTCTACTTTGCTGGGCAAGATATTGTGCAGAGTAGTGTACGTCTATTTCCTCTCTTATCCATTTTGCTAAAGGATCCAGTACTTGAAATTTGGTTGGATTCTACCAAGGTTGTACTAGTAAGGTTTAGGTCGGATCTACCAAGATCGTGTGATTTCACAAAAAATAATTTTATGTAGAAAACTGTACGAGTTTGCTGTAATTGGTTTCGTTAGAACCCGTTAAGCCATTGCCTCTACTTGTACCAGATAAGCTGAGCTGAGCTCAGTAAATGATGTTTCTAGTTTTTACAAATACAGACTAGTAGGTTAGTTTTAGTTTCAAAATGACGATCTTTAAAATTGGCATTATTACAATTGATTTAATTTTTGTGGTTGCAGTGCCCGAATTGTGGAAATGACTTTCAAATATTCAAGTAAGCTTACAATCTTTTGTATTTTTTTTGATTACTCACAATTAACTAAGAATTTTTATTGATTTATAATATTACTTCTTGTAGATCATCTCTAACAGATGGCCCACAATTGTGCCCATTTTGCAGCCAGCCATTTTCTGGTAACATAACTAAACTGTTAATATTAGTAAAAGCAGTGTATTAGTTCTGAGCTTAAGTTACAATGCTGTTTATACATGTCTACTATCTTCATGTTGTACATATTTTTATTTTCCCTATTCTTATCTAATGCAACAAATCAATAACAGTTGAGGATGACAAATTTGTGAGAGAGTCGGCCAGATTTTCATCAGAAAAATCACCCAGGTTCACTGAGGCCTTCAATGGGTTTTCTTCCCGTGTTAGTCAGGGTAAGATATGTTAACAGATCACTTGTGCGTGAATTTTAATTGTACTGAAGTTGTTAAAATGTTTACCTCTGAGCATTTGTTTGTTTGATCAGAAAAAGCAACCACTGCATCTACAACAGTTGTTGATATTGAGGCTGAAGTGAAGGATGCTGATTGAACAATTCAGTACTGGATACTGGTCTTATGAGTACTGTTTCAATCACAAGAGTACCCATGTCAATTTAGGCACCTTTTTATTTGAGAATTTCAGATCTAGAGTTGTAAATTCTATTAGAATTTTGATTAGCTAAAGTCAACAGTGCAATCGAAGCATCTTTTTCCATCAGTTGTTACTGTTCTCTCAGGACATGATAACTGCCACTTTGTGAAATTATAGGTTTTCAACACTACAAGCTATAAATTTTTTTAATACATCTGTGCCTGCTGAGAGGCATGGTATTTAGGCCCAACTAAACCGATGAACTAGGATTAGTGCTTCTGCTTCTGTTCACAGGGAAACATATCAAATTTCAAGCAGTCACAAGGCAAAAGATCCATAGACTGATTTTGCTTGATGAAATCAAAGTTTGCTATTATTTAAAAAAGCATCAGTCCCAATCATAATTAAACTTAAAATTAAATAATCACTAGTAAAAAATTCTATTTAATGAACTGCCACCAAAGAAATGATACCTGAACTACCAATTAAACTATGATGTGAACACCAATCAAACATCTAATTGACACGATGAAAAAAAAGCCACAAGGATTGCAAATAAGGTACTATCACTAGCAAAATCTTTTCATTTTAATAGATGGACATAACATGAAAAAACAAAAATATCAACCAAGTCTCAGAACTAGTACAAATATGTCACCCTTCTAAAACCCTCTCCTTGGCACAAAAAAGGAACTGAAAACAAGACCAGATCAATTTCTAAACCAAAATACTTAACATCACTTTTCACTTGTGAGCCTGACGATTCCTCTTCTTGGTACCAGACTTCGCCACCTGGAGGCTACGGTACACTGCACTCAGGCGTGCCAACGCCGGCTTTGTCAGATCCGGCCTGTAGTAATTGTCCTCCGCCTGCAGAACAAATAACAAATTGCACATTAACCCTAAAAATTCAACAAAGAGTTGAAATGATCTAAAGTCTGGAACAATAATCGAAAGGTCAAAAATGCAAATTTTCAAGCAAAACTAAAATTACAAAAATTGCTCAGAAGCCAAGCGTAACAAAGATATTTCACCGAAGATCCATCCACAAAGTATGGATCCACTTATATGTTAAGGCTCATCACAGCAATTTATCCACTCAAAAAATTAAAATTCAAATCTCCAAGATGATCCAACGCCACAAAAATGAAAATCTTGTTATCCTTGAATAGGATAGAAATTAAACATAAAACAGACAAAATATACAGAGTGCTACTAAGAAATATCAGTAGACATCTTCTCAACTCATTCAACATCATATCTATCATTATATACTACAACAAAAGTATAATTTAACCAGAGAAAATATCATCTATTCAAATAGCACAAACTATGCCTTGTTCTTTCATTACAGGAGAAAATACAGTTTTGACACAAGGCACAGAACTGTTACATAAAATTAAGTTTGGCACTTCCAGAAAACATACTTTTTCAGAAGTACTAATGCACTTCAATAATTTGGAAATGGTTATAAGACTAGTACCTGGGATTTAACACTCTTGGCCATCTTGACCAAGTTCTTTTTCATGACAGTCTTGCGGGTAGCACTGATTGGCTTGTTAATCTTCTTCGGCTTGCTCAAAGAAACCACAACAGCCAACTCATCCTTTGAACCACTGGGCTTGATGCCAACTGTCTTCTGGTTGGCCAGTCCTGTCACAACATTTCAATTCAATTAAACATATTAATTACCTTAATGCTTTAATCTAGAAAACCATTGCAATTGAAAATTTACAGAACTAATTAATGGCTTGATATTCCTCCCTATATGGTTGAAACTTGCCACAGGGGCAGCATTAATTACATCATGTATCATTGCAAGTTATTGCATTTCATCAATAAATAAAATCATCTAATCACATTAACTATTCATAAATAGAAAACCAAGAGTTCTCTAGTATGCATCAGATAACACATTATGCTAAACTTTGCTGGAAACTAAACACTCCCAGTTTCCACAGTACAAAGAAATAAAAGTGGTATTGAAACTATCTAAGAGCTCAGATAGTATTAATTCAGGAACAAGGCTATTGACCCAACAATTATAAGATACTAATCCAGGGGCAATTATACAAAGAACAAGGAGCACTAGTGATGGATCCTCAAATATAAAACTCAAAACAAAAATTGACGAGTAGAAGATACCAGAGTACTTGTAGGAGTGAACATTGTAGAGATTATTGGGCTCCTTGCTGAATTGCACCTTGGCGTTTCCTCTCCCGAACTGCTTCACCAAGAAAGCGTTGTTGCCTCTCACGATCTCCCACACCAGCTGTCCTGGAACCGCCGCCATCTCTCGATCTACACAACACAAAGCTTCAGATCGTAAGATTCAGATCGAGATCGAGAAATCTATAAGATATGAAGTAGATAGAGTTGGTATAGAGAGAGTTGATCTACCTCGAATTGAAATTTCTCCTTTTTCTCTGGTCTGGGTTCCGACGGCTGAGAGAATGGCCGTAAACCCTAGCGGCGACTTTATATAGTGCGATGATCAAACCCTAGGAGGGAGAATTACGAAATTAGCCCTCAGAGAAGCCCACTAGGCCTTGGTCTGCCTTTGAGGCTTTGTAATGAGAAGAACTAATGAGATATTATCAGTTAGCCCAGTATTCTGTGCTTTGGGTTAATTAAAAATTTAGTCCTACAAAAGTTATTAATTGAACAATTGGTCAAGTTTGGTAGTGGACTTGACGACTTGTGCTGTTTATGTTATGCTCCTATGAGGTGAGCTCAAGGAATTAGGGCCTCATAGCCTAGTATTGACTAGGTTAGTTTTTCTATTGAAACACTATTACCCAAATTATAGTAATTGAAAATCGAAAAAAAAGATATATATATTTTTTAAGTTGATGTGCCAAATTGGTAGGAAGTTAACTATAACTAATGTATATATTTATTTATTTATCAAGTTGCAAATGTTTTGGAACTAGTGGCACGGAGGATATTTAATCACGTTTTAATCACGTTTTTTGAAACATTTACAATGTGATATCTTTTTCATCAATAAAATTGAGATCTTTATTTTCATTGCGTAATGGCATGGCAATTACTCCATTCAGGCAAGGTCCATCAAGGTATTTTAGTTTTTAGAATATCTCTTTTCATAAACTAGCTTCAGGAAGAAATTGTAATTGTTGTCGATCGGATTAGGAAAGTAAAAGCGAAAAAAGAAAAATGTTATCCAAATGCACAACACATTGCCATCTATTTCCCGAAAGAGCTATAAATTAAAGCCTATGGTGTGTTTCGATGCTTGGAATAACACTAAGAAATGCTGCATTTTTGGGCTTAATATAGATCATGAATAAAGTAACTATTTATTATTTTTCGGCTATGCATTAGCATCATCGCCCCTAACAACTTCTTAAAACACAATCCTCTTAACTAAAGAAACAAAAAAAGCAACCGGACATTCTCAGTTATGCAGTACCAGCACAGCACAAATTACAAATCAGTAATTAATCCAGAAAAAAAAAACCAAATTCACTCTGCATTATTAAAGATCTAAAATATGTAACATAGCAAAGAGAGGTTCATCAAAAAGTCATCCAGTTGACATTTCCACCAGCGAAATTTGCAATTATAGACAATAATTTTCTTAATCATGGAGAAAACCAGAAATAAATAATTGAGGATAAACAATTGGAAAAGGACAGCCAACCAGCAAAATATATGTTCAAAATTTTACGTACATTTTGCTCATTACCAGGCTTTGTTTAATACAATAAATAACTCCAACATTTCCCAGTTTCAAAATACTTCTTATATTTCTTGGTCAGCTTCATTCTCTCTGTTGTCTGTGTATTTGTGAGTCCATATATAGAAACATATTTCTGAATTTCAACACTGGAGCATACCATACCAGTACATAGTTTGTGTTGGTACAACATACCAGTACCATCAGTTTTCTGTCAGTACCAAACTGGTACTGGAAACCAATAGCAACCTAAGCTAATTTCCTCTTAATAAAAATACTAATTTGAAATCTATATCAAAAAATTTTTGAAAAATTGGAAATAATGCTTCACCAAAACCAAATCACAGATCATCAATTCATCCCTGCTTTTCTTATCATCTTAATAATCTCTAGCAAAACAAATTGCACGACTCATCTGAAACAAAATGGTCATGTGAATCTTGAGGGCATTGTGAGCGTAAGAAATAAATATCATTTTCCATGTTCTTCCATGTACTATGCATTTGGTGGATGCTGTGTGGGATCTATATACAGAGACTTAATGAAAACAGCTAACCGTGTTATATTCTAGGAGTATGGTTATGATTTCACTATCAGAAAGCTCACGCAAAAGGCTAATTGTAATTAGTGCCAGGCTGACAGTCAGTAATCTCAAGCGAAAGGATGTATGAAAAGTTATTTGATTTTGGTAATAATTTGCAAGAATGAGAAGAAAACAAGCAGTCTGGTAAGAGTTGCAAAGAGCATTAGTAGTTGAAATGCATGTTCTATTCAACAAACTCGGTACATGACAACAGTGTACTTGACATTTTATGTTTGAAACTAAATAAGATCTGCAGCATTTTAAATAATATGTTTATAATCAAAAGTATGAAAATATAGATGCAAAAAAAAAAAAAAAAATCCTAATATTTTTGTTGTACCTAAGACATGCAACACCCCAACATTCCCAAAATACAAAGCATATCAGATAGGACCCGAGGAACAAAAGAAAACTTCTGGTTAAGATTCTCACACTGGATTATTTACATGCTGCACCTTCATTATACATAAAGTATTTCCATTACCATTTCTCTGGACAAACATCCACCTCTATAGAGCACGAAGAAAAGAAGAAACTTTTAATTGAGTGATGTACATCAATCACATATCTACCACCTGAAGACACCTGAAATTAAGGAAAAACACACATGTTTAACTTACTAACTTAATATAATATCTTTTTGTTTTTCCCATACATTTAAAGATTTAAGGCACAATACCAATCGGGTATGATGGTTACATTACATACTGAGAAATTGCATCGACATCCAAGTTCAGCCAATAAGTACCAATATGCACAGACTTGTATATAACCAGGTCAGTAATAATCATGACAGATTAATTATGAATTAGTACCTAACTATCAGTTCAGCATTCCATTTGCACATGTTCAAAGAGAGAGGCTAGCAAACAGGAGCTCCAACTCCTCATCTTGGGAAACAGTCCTCTGCTAATCACAAAATCACAACCATCAATAACAAAAATAAAAAAAAGCTTCAGTGACACAAAAGAAATAAGAAAATTAGAAATTGTACCTGGATAGACAGAAGATAAAGAAGCTTGTGCAAAACCCTCATACGGTGGATTGCATAGGAAATATTGGAAGGAAGCTTGGTAACTCTGGACAACTCAGCATGAACAGCGCTCGGCTTGTACTCCAGTTGAGGCTTCGTCAGGTTGGTCTCCAGTTTGGAGTTGGCCTCTCTACTAGAGGCATCGGAACTACCATCGCACTTCATGTAAATCCAAAAATTCTATTAGATTAATTCATCACACACAATACTTCACTGATCGATAACCAGGGGCAGATCCAGACTTTTTTTTAAGGCTGGGCACAAAAATAATTTATTAAATTTAATTAAAAATAATAAATAGTAATAAATAATATTATAAATATAAAAATTTTTAACCTAATCAAGTTGGTAATATTTGATTATTGTACTACAACCATACATACATACTCTAATATGATACAATATCTAATTTGTTGTATTAATTCATAATAAGTAAATATTAAAGTTCTTCTACTATTTAAATCCATCTTAAATCTATTTTAAATTAATTTTTTTCATTGTAACTTTACATCTTTTCAATAGATTTTTCAGAGCATTGCAATGGATAACGTGCTTATTTTTTTTAAAAAAATATTGAATAAATAATTTTACTAAATCAAAATTAATATTACATTTCTAAATTGATTTTATCATCATCAAATCAACATTTTCAATTAGTTTGCAATCTATTAATGTTTATATGCGACCATATTACCAATAAACCAATCTTTTGTGGATTACTCTCTCCAAATGCATGTGACCACACAAAAAAGAAAGTATTGGGCAAAAAAAAAAAAATTGAAAAGGCAATAAAGAGGCGTACATGACATGCCTCATTACCTGGGTGCAAGTAAAGAAAGAACCTCATAACTCATAAGCATGGAAATTTATAATAGTAAAGTAAAAAAGAAATGACTAAACCAATTCATTTTCGCCACCTCACCAATTCAATTTAAGCCTGGGCGCCTCACCAGTTTAATCCTGGGCACCCAACCATTTTTTTAATAACTGGAGTTTAATTTTTGTAAACCTAGTCTAGGCACGTGCCCAGGATAGCTTCCACTTGGCTCTGCCACTGCCGATAACCTATGAGAGAGAGAGAGAAGAGAGAGATGACCTGGTGTTGGTGTTTCGCCAAGGTCGATCCCTGCTGACTCTGATTTTGTTTCGCCACGTGGCATAGATAGGGTTTGTCTGGGGTTGATTTGGGAAACTGATATTATTTAGTTGAACCTGGTGTACTCCGTACCATGGACGTATGGGATGGAGCACTGAGCTGGATGCCCGCATCACATGTTCTCTCTGCGAATTGCTCAGGCACGTCATCTGAATTTTTTTTTTTAAAGGAATCTGAATTTTTTTGGTGTTCTCTAAAGTACTGAATTAACTAGGTACCCGTTTATTATTGGAAATGTTTTAAAAGAAATTTAAAAAAATGCTAAGAAAATGAAACCAATCTTCAATTCACAGTATTTAAAAAGTTCCATCTTTTCCGGTATCAATTAAAAACAAAATAATTTAATATTATTATTATTTTTGTGAAAGATACATATAGGTGATGTGAAATAAATTCTCCATTCCAAATTTAACTTGGATCTAAGTACACATCAACAGTAAATCATTAAAGTTTGATATGAAAAATAATTATTATCCGCAGCAACAAAAAGAAACTCTAAGCACAACGTCAACAAGTATTCCACCTAATAAAATAAAATATAATTCAACAGAAAATAATTAATATGTAAATAATGTAAATAATGTATACTTACAAGCACACGCACAATTTATGATACAATATGCAGAAAAGTTTCTTTAGAACTCCTCTGTTCTTGACACGATCCTCGAACAGAGACAAATTGGGCTTGAGCAATGATCTTCAACTCCTCATCTTCATAATCACACATCGCACAATACAAAAGAAAAAATTTAATTAGAATTAAGCAAGTCAACACCACACACGCGCGCGCACACAAATTTAGAAAACAAGTTTTATATCAACGGACTAATTAAGGGTACGTTGCACTGACCTTAATACCTGAGGAAGATCTTGTTCTTCATACGTTCTCTAAAGGAGGCAAGAGGAGGGGGAGACTTGAAGTAATAGCAGGAGATTTGATCCTCGTGCATCCCAGCTCTGAGCTTCTTGCATTGTCCCATTTCTCCATCAACTTGCACCTTCTGACTGCGTGCTCCCACTAATAGAGGCAGCCGTTGAAGGTTCCAGCATCCTCGGAAGTGAAGCTTTTTCCATTTTTCCATCTGTAGCGGTATCCTCTGTTTTTCACAGAGATGCAACAGTTTTGGCAATTCATACAGTTGCATGGTGTGAAGCCTTGGAAACTGATCTTCATCTTTATATGCATGTCTATCTTCATAATCATAGAAGATTGATCTAAGGTTGCCACAGTGTAGAACTGTTAGTTTCTCCAGGCTTGAAAGCTTCAAGTTACCAGGGAATATGCCTTCTAATTTTGGACATTTCTCTAAGTGTACATGTTTTAGTGCTGCAAACTCACTCTTATAAAATCCATATGATGTCCTGTATAACACCCTTGTCATTTTTTGGAGGTCACAGGCCCATATTATTTGTAACTTGTTTCCTTGGGCATGTTCATTGGCCTTGAAAATTAAATCCATATGATGGCACCGTCTAATTCTGCATTCTTTCAACTTTGGAAATTTATCATTTAAATCAGAGAGGGAGGAGACAAAAACATCATCACACATCGACAAGGACTCGGTTACTTTAAAAATGCCATCCAACCCAGTTGGGTAACGCTCTGGAAAAGAGATCTCGACATGCCTGTTGATATGTGGGCTTTGCTCAAATTGGTGGTCGAAAGTACTTGCTATCAATGGAATATTTTTGTAGCAAGATGGATTTTTATGGTGAAACTGATATGTAAAATCAATATCTTTGTTCTTGATCTTGGTCCCTTTATTGCAAGAAGAAATAGAAATGTGAAAGGATTGGAGGGGTCCTCCTTCCTCTACAAACTTTTCACGAGCTTCGTCACCGAAACTTGAAAATAATCTCGAATCTGTTAGATGAATACGAGATCCAGCAAGTTCACATTGATCCAAGTTAAGTACCTCAGGAATATGCTGTAATTTATGCCATGGAATTCTTCCCAATTGTGGTAGAGCGAGTAGGTGGAGCCGTTTGAGCCTATGCAGATCTGATATTAAAACTGGAAATTCTCTAATTGCAGTAGCTGAAAGATCGAGCTCCTCTAGTTCCGCTAGATCACAGAAACACACAGTCTCCAACGACCGGCATGTGTGTAATGATAACTGAGTGATAGGTGATCCTGATAGAGTGAAAGATTTGAGATGAGCATGTCCGGCCAATTCGGGCAGGGCCTGTAATAAGCGGTTATTTATGAGGGTTAGATCACAAAGTTTCGGCATATGAAGAAAAGTCTCTGTAGGAAGAAACATTAGTTGTGATTCAGAAAGAGAGAATGTTTCAAGGTTGAATAAATTTGCAAAAGAGGGAGGAAGACTCTTTAGAGAAGTACAACCAAGAAAGAAGAGCTCTCTCAGATTTGAAATGTCTTTAAAGAAAAGTGTGGACAAAGAGGTGACAGTTGGACATGAAAGATCCAGATAGCGGAGGTCAGATTTGGATAGTCCAACATCATCAGGTATCGTGTCCAACGAGACTCCACCGAAATCCAAAAATTCTAAATGTTGTAAACTTCCAAGTGGAGATGAACTTGAGGTTGTAGAAGAATCAAGGGTGAGAGTCCGAAGTTTATTACATCCCTTTAGAGAGAGAAATCGGAGATTTGTCATTTCAGAGAGAGACATAGGTAAAAGCTCTATTGAAGTGTATGATAAGTCGAGGACACGAAGATTTTTCAACAAAGGGAATTGTGCTACTAGTGAAAATTTAGACAAATCAGTGCAACCTCGAAGTACAAGAGTAGTGATGGTTGGATTAATCACAAATGGATGTTGGAAACATTGATCATTATGGGAGAAGGATACCCAACTCTCGCTGACCCACTTTTCGTACCATATACTCCTTATGAAGTCAAATATTGGTATTGTCCTAAAACTATCAGGTATTGAGAATTTACGTATTGCGCTTTTGCACTCAGATAGAAATTTCTCTATGCCAGAGAAGGGAACCACACATGAAACATCAGAGTAGAATGGTGGGTGGGGTCTAGAAAAATTGCGCATGTGTAGCAAGGAATGAGACATGAGAGCCCTCAAAATTTCTTTTTCATCAATCACGAAACTAGAATGCTCTGATTCGAGTTCATGTGGTCCTTCAACATTTGATGATCTAGAGAAAATTCCCTCACAAACCCACATGTTCACCAACTCCTTTAGCTGGACACAATGAGAGCGACCACTATCTTCTTCGGTGTTCTCTTCATTTTTAGGGGAGTATAGGTGAGTATATAACAAACAACTCCACAAGGCATCCATTACTGTTGTTAGTTTATAGCGAGGATCTGTTGGAATTGATTTTGCCACGTAACACAATTCTATTGCAATTATTATAGGTTGTAACCAATATTTAAAATCACAAATGTGGTGATTAAAAAAATTACTTGTTTCCGTCTTACTGCTTTCATAAGCATGTTTAGACGGAGTTGAGATTACCCAATAGGCCTTCCCTAAGTATTTTGTAGGTAGAGGTATCCCAGAATCCAATAACCACGTGTTGGTTGGATGAAGAATGGGTTTAAGAATATTTTCTACTATCAAAAGACATCTCTTTGATTCTAATTTTTGAATTATGGTATTTCTTGTTCGTTTAACGATCTCGGATTCTTTCTCCTTATTAACTTTATATGAAAAATAAGTTTTTTCCTCCAGTTCATTCTTTAATTCCCTGAGTGCATTATCCTCATCCATTATTTTTAATTCGTTTGCTATTGCCATTACGGCTTTGTTTTTTATCTCATCATCTAAACTACAGCCCTCACTTATAGATGGCACTGAAATTCGAATGACGTGATCAAAATTATTATTGGTGAGTGCGCGAACTGCCTTCTCGGACATACGTAGCATAAAATCCAGTAAACCTGACCCATCACCAATTCCCACATTCCATATAATTCTAGCGTCAGATTTTCTAATATCATCTGCTAGATCCTCAACGACTTGTCTCTCTATGTCCCCGGCTTCAAATGTCATTTCTGAGGGCCTGCTGTTTGAGTTTGAGCGGGAATTGTTTAATTAGATTAATAGCCGGTGTCGTAAACTAAAACAATGTGTGAATGTAGATTAATTAATGATTTTAATCTTATACAAGATGGTAGAATTAATTATAAATTTATAATCAAGATTTGTCTGATCCGTTCGTTTAATGCACGGGATGATGAAATGATATCATAAATAAGTAAATTGACCTTATTGATAGAAAAAACTTCCCGTATTGATGTCAGCGTTCTTACATATTTATACGCCGTTTATTAAATTCATGGGGTAACGGCTTAAAATTATAATATAATATACTTCTGCTACTTAATTCGTAAGCACTCCCAGGTTCAATTAAGTTAAGAAAAGGTGTACAATAACTTAAAACTCTATTTTTATTATTTTATGTTCTAAATTTGTCTGAATTAGATGAAGCTCTACAAATAATTTTGTGCACTATATAAAAGACATAACTGGATCAAACAAAATAGCTGGCAAGATATTTGTTTAAAAATGCCCTATTTTTTTCCCTATTTTTCTTTCATAAAATTCAATTTTTTTTTAGAATTACTAATAAACATCATTTTTTTTTTGGCAGTAGCAAGATATTTGCCAGCGGCCTAGCTTCATTCAATTTTATTTATGCCTGTGGAAAATAGCTAGAAAAGGAACCGAGGATCTTATGCAGAGTTCAAATAATTCTACAATATTTTCTCTTTGGCACAAGTGAGAACAATTTTCTATTACAAAATACAATATCCATCGGATAGAACCTTTTTTGCTGTCATGGCACTCGGAAAATTCTATAAACGTCTAAATCTCTTAAAAAGTAGCTGATTTCTAATTGGTTTTATAAATAAGAGAAAAGAAAAACTAGTCTTTTGTTACTTTTTTTTTAGAAAAAATAACATGTTGATCTATAAGTAATTCTAAATATGTTTTACTTATCATTTAAATTAGAAATAATACATATTCTCAATAAAATTTTACAAATCATTCAAAATAATTAATTCTTGATTTTGGTGTTGAAATCGTAAAACCTGTCTAACCGCAACCGGTAAGTAATCATCAATTTTACAGTTTTATATACTCCCACGTCCAAGCTATTAATTGGTAACTAGTCAGATCTACATGTTACTCATCTAGTTTGACAGATCGATATACGTGTTGCAAAAGTATAAACAATCTTTCTATAAATTAAATTTACCTGGGATCCGCCATGACTCTGTTCTTCCCACTCTCGGTAGCTCCCTTTGTGATCTTGGAAGCTCTCTTTGTAAGAAACTCTCTTAATTAAATTGTGGAGTAGCAAAATCGCATGAGAATTCCCTAGTATTTGTAGAACAGCAATGGAATAAAGTAACAATTCCAAAACCACATGACAAGCTAGGTATATATAGAAAAAGACAAGTAAAGATTGTAACCTGCGTGACAAAGGTATCAAATGCGCATTTCCGTAACCTGAGAAATGAAGCAAAGCAGAAGAAAAAAAAAAGGATTTCGCTTTGAACTTTTTTTTTTTTTTTTTTCCTTTTTTGGGAATGAACTTTTGCTTTGGACTTAGTTTAAGAATTGGGGATAGGGATAGATGCCCTGTATTTTTTTCGTCTTCGAGTTCGAGGGGATTTCATTTACAAGTTTACAATTGTATGTTGCAAAACCTACCAAAAAAATCATAGGGGAGAGACGAATAAGTACGAACATACAAGTAGCTTTTCTGGCAGATTTTTTGTGTCGTATAGTTAAGCGGGTCAATATGAGTCAGAATGCAGAAGACGACATTTCCATTTCAAATTTTATTTGTCATCTGTATAATTTAAGCCCCTCAAGTTTTGATAACAAAAATTCTTATTCGATTGGACCCTATATATTATAAAAATATTCATATAATTTGAGAAAAACTTAGAGAGTGGTTAAAATAAAAAATCTCACACATATTTTTTTTTAATTAAAGTCATATATAAGTCAGTAACACAATATATTTAAATACTGATGTAACGTAACACGGGAAATTATTCATAATTCTATCCATATTCACTTTCGAATCATGATTTTTTTTTGAAGAAAGCAAGGGGTCAAGCCCCGAAACTTTCGAATCATGATTTGTATTTCGTATTAAAAATATGTTCATCTGTCACAAAGATTAATATCTATATCTATATATTTTTTATGAGATAAGATAAAACAAAAATCTCCTAACTTATTAAAATCCATGAAAAAATTCTCTTTCGGATTTCGATTTGTGACATTAATTCAATGTGCAATTCTATTCTTGTTAAAGATTTATTTCTAAACAACTAGCCAGTTAGTTAGTGGCTCCACTATTATTCTAGAGATAATGGGTTCAATTCCCACTATAAATAAACGGCGTCTTATTTAAAAAAAATTAATGTTGTCAGCGAATTAGATTGCTTTTTACAGGGAAGTGTTTTGGGCAACTGTGATTTTTCTTAGTACAACATTAATTTTTCAAAAAATGACCAAATTGTCCTCTGACAACATCGTAATTTTGCTAGGCCTCTCTTGACTCCCAAATACTCTGGCCGCTACTCTCCCAAACTCATCAATCCAAAGCCATTAGCAATTGACATCTCCATGCCATCTTCTCTATCGAGCAATCCCATTTCTATTTTTAATATAAGAAAACTTATTGAACTCAAAATTAAAAATTACGTCTACAAATTCAATAGAATAATAATTTTCGCTTTGTGTTTGATATATTAATAAAATATTAGCAATATCTGCCTTTATGTTCAACGGCTTGACTAATGCTGAGATAAATTTTAAGGAACCACGTCATTAATAAAGCAACAAAATTAAGTTGAATTGAGGGTATTTTCGTCCATGATATTTTCTAAATGTTGCTCAAAAAAAAAATTATGTTGTCCAAAACAACTGCCCTTTTACAATAAAATAACAGATTAATTGCATTTGATAAAACAATCTTTTAGCTGGAACAATTGCCGACTTGATTTATTCTTATTTCTTTCCCTTGCCGTTTAAGTATGAAGACGGATCCAGCTCAGTAAGAGATTTCAAGCATGTGACGGTGCGTCTCTAACCCTTTTGTCGAGAATCGAGATATATCTGTGCAACCCTGAATGAGCAAATAACATGGATTCAATCGAGTAAATTAATTTGAAAAGGGTGTGTTATTAAGTTTTCATAGGTACTTGTAATTAACTAACGTCATCATTTTAGAATGGATCCATGTCCTACGGAGCCATAGAGAGACAGTTACTTCATTGGCTAAAGCATCACATATTTCTATGACATAATATAATTCATAAGAAATAATTAAATTACATATAAACTAAAACTAGAGAGACAGTTAATTGTAGCCGGTCAGATTAATTAAGAAAAAGCGAAAAAGAAAATGGGTTATCCAAATGCACAAACACATGACCATCTATTCTCCAAAAAAGCTATAATAAACTAGAACATATGGCGTGTTCCGGTGCTTGAAATGGCACTAAAAAATGGTGCATTTTGGGTTCATGTTTGAGAATTATGCTATAAGCCAATTAGAAGAAAGATAGCATTACTTTGTATCAGCACATCACAGATCAAAAATCACCTTGCATTATCTATTAAGTAAAGATCTCTCAAAATGCAAAATAACAGAAACGAAGCTTAACACAAGTCACCAGTGACACCTGCAATTATATTCAATAATATTCAATAATTTGCAATTATATTCAATAATTCTCTGAATCATGGAAAACCACAAAAATAGATAATTGTGGATAAACAGTTGCAAAAGGACAGTAATCGAGCCAAATTTATGTTAAACATTTTACATACATGTTGTTCATTACCAGGTTTTAAAGGTACAAATAATAACTCCAACATTTACCAGTTTCAAAATGCTTGCTATATAACTCCAAATATTAAACTCAAAAAAAAAATATAACTCCAAATATAGATATATATTCATGAATTTTCCTATCTCAACATTGGCGTGTAGCATACCAGTACACAATTTGCGCTGGTACAACATACCAGTACCACCAGTACCATACTGGTACCAGACACCAACAGCATTCTAAGGTAATTTCCTCTTAATGAAAACACAAATTTGAAATACATATCAACACATTTTTGAAAAACAGTAAATAACGATATCATGTAAACCTAAATCGCAAATCATTCATTTATCCCTGCTTTTCTTCTTATCGTAATAATTTCCAGCAAAACAAATTGCAAGGCTAATTTAAATTGATTGTGCTAGTCTATATTTGGTCATGGGAATTTTGAGATATTCTGAGACAAAGAAATATCCTTTCCAAGATTCTTTCATCATAATTTTCATTTGGTGGATGCGGTAAGGGATATAGGTACAGCAGCTACAGTGGAAATTCCTTCAATGAAACCGCCATCGGGTTATATTTTTATGAGTCTGGTTACAAAATTGTTATCAAAACGCTCACGCATAAGGCTAATTGTAATTAGCGACAGACAGTAAGCTCAAGAGAGAGGATGTATGAAAAATTATTTGATTCTGGTCTTAATTTGCAAGAATGAGAAAAAAACAAGCTATCAGCCTGGTAAGAGTTGCAAACAGCAATCGATTGAAATTCTTCTTCTAACAAACCCAATACATTGACAACAGTGTACTTGACATTTGATGTTCAAAACTAAACAGGATCAACAACAGTTTAACTTCAATGTTTGAAATCCAAAATTTGAAATATAAAAGCAAAAAAGAAAAAAGAAAAATATTCTGATATTTTTTGATACCTAAAGCATGTGACACCAAAATGTTCCCCAAATACAAGGCATATCAAATAGGACCCGAGGAAAAAAAGAAAAAACAACTTATGGTTAAGATTCTCATATTGGATTATTTACATGCGGCACCTCCATAGTATTTCCATTACCATTTCTGTGGACAAACCAAAATTAATAAGTATATACTGCTGAAGATTACATCCACCTCTATAAACCAAAAAAAAAAAGAGGAAAGACGTAAAATAATCTCTACTGTCCTGATAAAACCAAAAGAAACAAAAAAAAGAGGAGGGGGGGGGGGGGGGGGGGGGGGTGGGGGGGGGGGGAGGGAGCAGATTAATTGTTTCATAGGTTAAAGTCATCTTTGCATATACTATTCCAAAAGAAACATGTTAATTGACAAGAAGAGTAAAGTAAACATCCGCAAATTGGTTATTTGAATGTGATATATATATGTGCGTACATATTTTAAGATTTTACTGAATCCGCCCGTATCATTCCTTGGAAAGTGTAAACAGGGAACGCTAAAAAAAGAAAAAGATAATTTATAATTTATCCCCCCCCCTCCCCCCCAGAAAAAAAAAAAATACCTCAAATTACTATTCTAATAAGCTATTAAAAAAATTTACAGCAATTCTATTCTTGTAAAAGAATTATTTCTAAACGCCTGACCAGAGGTCAGCCGATTAAACTGCTTTGTACAATAAAATAACAGATTAATTGCATTTGATAAAACAATCTTTTATCTGAAACAATTGCCGAGTTGATTTATTCTTACTAGAGGGGCTAATCGAGCTTCGCTCGATATTTGACATAGTAATAAAAATTAAATATGTTATCATTTAATAAACGTTGATTGTAATTAGGTTTTTATGTTTATAATTAATTTAAAGTGTAATAACTGATAGGGTAGAAATAATAAATTATATCTCCATATGTTGAAATGTTTTATACTGACGATATAATTTTTGTGAAGTAATTCGACAATAAGAGAGAAATGCGATTGAAAAATATTAGAAACAAAAAATTGAATTCGAGCTAAAATGAAGAAGTATTGAAACGTACATTGGTGATACCATAAAAATATAAATTTCTACAGAAAATATTAATCGTCAAACATGTCGGCAACAGGATCGTATTCATCATCAGGATAATAACCTTCGCCATCAATATGAAATTCAGCAAATATATACTGTCATCATGGATGAATGGAGGAATTGGGTACCTAAAAAAAATTGATAGGAAAGAATTGTGAAGATATCTAAAATTGCAAAAAACACAGTAGTAAAAAAAAAAAGCAAGATCTATATCATTATGAAAAAATTAACAATTAGTAGTCTGCTTAGGCATTTGAATTACTTTTCTTGACTTAAGTTTCTAAACTATCACAAAAAAAAATATTGTTCCATCATTTCTCATAGAAGCAACTAAGAGAGAGATGTTGAAATAAATTATGTGATAAAAATGACACAGTATAATCTAAATGAATATTAATAATGCAACATAAAGGGAACACAATTCTAAGCAACACATATTACAATACAATAAGTAACACATAAAAAATTAACATACATCTGAAGGAATGGACCATATTAAGTCGAAGCAGAAAAATCAAAGGTCTTGATAGAGTGTCGCACTAATACTAACTAAAACAGGGACCGACACCCACATATCTTTATTTATATGATTGATTATTGATGTAAACTCTTTATATTGTTTATAACATAATTCAGAGCATATTTATTGTAAATTATTTAATTATATATATAAAATATGCATAAAATGAGCAAAGAAAGCATATTCTGAGAAATACTTGAGTAGTTTAAGCGATTCTGCACTAATTATATGTCATTTGAATACAATAACCTATATTTCATCTATTTATGTTGTCTAGAATATAATTCAAAGCTTATTCATTGTAAAGTATTTAGTTATACATATAAAATATACATAAAATAAGCAAATAAAATTTATTCTGATCGATATTTGAGCATTTTAAGCGATTCTGCACTCATTCTAATTCATCTGCTAACAATAATCTATATATAAACAACTTATATTTCTACAATAAAATTCAAAGCATATTTATTTTAAAATATTTAATTATACATTAGAAAATATGCACAAAATGAGCAAATAAAGCAAATTTTCGGCAATATTTGAGCATATTAATCGATTCTGCACTCATTCTAAGTCATCTGATCATTTATAATCTATATTCGGACACTTGATATTGTCTACAATATAATTGAGAGCATACTTACTGTAAACTATTTATTTATGCGTGGAAAATATGCATAAAATGAGCAAATAAAGCATATTCTGGTTAATATTTAAGCATTTTAAGCGATTTTACACTCATTCGAAATAATCTGATCACAATTCTCTATATTTCAACACTTCTACAGTCTACAATATCATTCTGAGCGTAATTATTATAAAATATTTAATTATCCATAGAAAATATGCATAAAATTAGAAAATAAAACATATTCTTGGCAATATTTGAGCATTGTAAGCGATTCTGCACTCATTCGAAGTAATCTGATCACTATAATCTATATTTGAACACTTTATATTGTCTACAATGTGATTCAACGCATATTTATTGTAAATTATTTATTTATACATAGAAAATATGCATAAAAATAAAACATATTCAGGGCAATATTTGAGCATTTAAAGCGATTCTGCACTCATTCTAACTCATCTCATCACTGTACTCTATATGTAAACACTTTATATTGTCTACAATATAATTCAAAGAATATTTATTGTTAATTATTTAATTATAGGTAGAAAATATGCATAAAATAAGCAAATAAAATATATTCTGAGCAATATTTAAGTAGTTTAAGCGATTCTGCACTCATTATATGTCATTTGAATACAATAACCTATATTTCATCTATTTATGTAGTCTAGAATATAATTCAAAGCTTATTCATTATAAAGAATTTAGTTATACATATAAAATATACATAAAATAAGCAAATAACTTTATTCTGAGCAATATTTGAGCATTTTAAGCGATTCTGACCTCATTCTAATTCATCTGCTCACAATAATCTATATATAAACAATTTATATTGTCTACAATAAAATTGGGAGCATATTTCTTTTAAAATATTTAATTATACAATAGAAAATATGCACAAAATGAGCAAATATAGCAAATTCTGGGCAATATTTGAGCATTTTAAGCGATTCTGCACTCATTCTATGTCAGCTGATCATTTATAATCTATATTCGAAAATTTGATATTGTCTACTATATAATTGAGAGCATACTTATTGTAAACTATTTATTTATGCATGGTAAATATGGATAGAACGAGCAAATAAAGCATATTCTGGTTAATATTTAAGCATTTTAAGCGATCCTACACTCATTCGAAATCATCTGATCACAATTCTCTATATTTCAAAACTTCTACTGCCTACAATATCATTCTGAGCGTACTTATTATGAAATATTTAATTATACATAGAAAATATGCATAAAATGAGCAAATATAGCATATTCTTGGCAATATTTGAGCATTTTAAGCTATTCTGCACTCATTCTAAGTCATCTGATCACTATAATCTATATTTGAACACTTTATATTGTCTACAATATAATTCAGAGCATATTTATTATAAATTATTTATTTATACATAGAAAATATGCATAAAAATAAAAGCATATTCAGGGCAATATTTGAGCATTTAAAGCGATTCTGCACTCATTCTAACTCATCTCATCACTGTAATCTATATGTAAACACTTTATATTGTCTACAATATAATTCAAAGCATATTTATTGTTAATTATTTAATTATACGTTGAAAATATGCATAAAATAAGCAAATATAGCATATTCTGAGCAATATTTAAGTAGTTTAAGCGATTCTGCACTCATTACATGTCATTTGAATACAATAACCTATATTTCATCTATTTATGTTGTCTAGAATATAATTCAAAGCTTATTCATTATAAAGTATTTAGTTATACATATAAAATATACATAAAATAAGCAAATAACTTTATTCTGAGCAATATTTGAGCATTTTAAGCAATTCTGCACTCATTCTAATTCATCTGCTCACAAATAATCTATATATAAACAATTTATATTGTCTACAATAAAATTTAGAGCATATTTGTTTTAAAATATTTAATTATACAATAGAAAATATGCACAAAATGAGCAAATAAAGCAAATTCTGGGCAATATTTGAGCATTTTAAGCGATTCTGCACTCATTCTAAGTCAGCTGATCATTTATAATCTATATTCGAACACTTGATACCGTCTACTATATAATAGAGAGCATATTTATTGTAAAATATTTATTTATGCGCAGATAATATGCATAAAATGAGCAAATAAAACATATTCTGGTTAATATTTGAGCATTTTAAGCGATTGTACACTCATTCGAAATCATTTTATCACAATTCTCTATATTTCAACACTTCTACTGCCTACAATATCATTCTGAGCGTATTTATTATAAAATATTTAATTATACATAGAAAATATGCTTAAAATGAGCAAATATAGCATATTGTTGGCAATATTTGAGCATTTTAAGAGATTCTGCACTCATTCTAAGTCATCTGATCACTATAATCTATATTTGAACACTTTATATTGTGTCCAATATAATTCAGAGCATATTTATCGTAAATTATTTATTTATAGATAGAAAATATGCATAAAATAATCATATAAAGCATATTTGGGGCAATATTTGAGCATTTAAAGCGATTCTGCACTCAATCTAACTCATCTAATCACTATAATCTCTATGTGAACACTTTATATTGTCTACAATATAATTCAGAGCATATTCATTGTTAATTATTTAATTATATGATCGAGGCTTAAACCTTAAACAAATACCTTGGTTCTACCTGATTTAAATAATTCGTAGTAAAGCTAAGGGTCAAACTACGGGGACGAGATTATAATTTAACCTAATTTTTAATTTGCTTAAGACTTTAAGAAGGAAAATAATTGTTTTTAAAACTAAAGAGTAGATGTTAAAAATTAAATACTAAGAAATTATTAAACTAAAGAAAAAGAGTTTTATAAAACTAAAGTCAAAAGTTTAAACGATTTGAATAAAACTTAATAAAAAAGTTTAGGGGTTTTAGTTGCAAACTTCTTTAAGTAGTTGATTCCAATATATTGATTAATTTCTTAATAAATATATTTGAATCACGGTTAAACAAAAGATTCGAAAGGTTTTTAACTTGACAAAGTGCAGATTTAAAATAAAAATCCAAAATCAATGAATATAAACTCTCGTTTCAATTTCAAATCAAAAGGATAAATTTCTAAATCAATTAGAAAACCTAAGTTAATCAACTCTCGTTTTTGGCTTAAGGGTTCTAAAATCTATCTTTCATACAAAGGATATCTCGCAACTCTCGTTGCGAGAAGGGTTCACTTTTCAGTTACTTTGTTCCGATTTCATCTCTCGATTACTTTCAATCCTCAATTAGTCAAATCAATTCATGCAAGGGTATAGATTATTGTTACCAACTAGACAAGGCCTTAATCTACTTGGTTTAATCAGTTCTACCTAAGCAATCACAATTTCAACATAGCAAATAATCAAACCAAAAGATAAAAATCACAAGCAAATATAAAAACCGATCAAAAGATTCGAATAACAACTACTTAAATTGGTTCACAACTATTAGCCCCTAAAATCTAAATACTTAGCCTAACATCGTATCAAAACAGAATAATAAAAGAGGTTTCAGCAACAACATAGAGTATTAAGAAAGGTTACAACAGAAATCAATGCTTAATCTCCTACAATTCTCTGTCGAAACCTTCAGTCGGACCGTCTGACCGTATCTCTGATTCTGTTTCGCTCAAATCTCCCTCTAACTTCTGACAGGGGTTAGGGATGCCCTACCCCTGCTTATATACTCAGGATAAACCGCCAAAAGGTCGTGCTAAACGTGGAAAACCAGCTTTCTAGAAGGTTATTCAAGGTATGGTCGAATTTAGCTCTGTCTGGCATGAAATTGTCTGTCAGTCGGTCCGTCTGAGCTTCCAGTCGGTCCATCTGGGCTCTATTTCCTGCTTCTTCCAGAAAGTATGATTCTATTTCCAGATTGTCTCGATTTGATGCAGATTTCGTCCAGAATTGTCTTATTATTGCAGAACCTGAAAACAATAGGGGCAAAACAGAAGTACCAAGGCTTCTAACCTAAAAACATAACAATCCCATCAATATTTGATCAAATAATAACACTTTAAGTCCTAATTAGGGTTAGAATGTAGCATTATAAACCGTCTATCTTTATACATACAAAATATCAAGCTTTTACATTTCACCGAAATAACACTGTTATGACCGAAATAACAGATTTTTGGAGCAAAACGCATCAACGTTACAACAACCAGGCACGAAATAACAGTTGCGTTATATTTCCTAACAATCGGCAACATAAATTAAAATTGTTGCATTTAGCGGCGTAAAAACGGACAGGCCATGTACCTTACAAAAAAAAAAATTTTTGCTTAATACAAATCCATAAAAAATGCCCCTTTTGAAGCTGTTTTCTAAATCTAGGAATTGGAATTGGATGTAGTTGTACAAAACTGTTTCTTTATTTTTATTATTTTTGGTAACATTTACTTCTGGTGAATGGTTGTCAAGCAGCTGGACGGACCTCTGTTTTACCATATGGTCTGCTCATAGCCTTAACAAAAATACATATAGAGAGAGAGCTGGATTGGTTGGGTGGGATTATTTGTTAAAATTTTATTTTTTGTCTTGTGGAGGTAGTTTCACAAGTTATTGTAATAAAAGTTAAGTTTGACTAGCGTCAAATGTTCTTTGTTTTCTTTGTTTTGTTTTTCGGAAATTAGCGTGCAAAGCATGTAGGGTGTGACCCGAATGGGTATTATCTGTTCAGTCGGTGTCTATGTTGCAAAAAAACAATATTGATTAGTTAAAAGTTCTCCAGGCATAAGACTTTTTCATGTGTATAAGCTATCAATCACAAGTAATGTGAACTGGTTATCATAGTCATAGGTGTCCTTCACTGGATATGTTCAGTATGACAGAAAATTTCCTAATAGTTTTTCTTTGACATAAAAATTTGGGTCATGTCTTTATCTTTTTGCAAAATGTCCTAACACTTGATATGTATTGTTGTAACTGGTTAATTACGTCATTATCAGTTCTAAGTGTAACTAACTAGGATTGCCTATTTATAAATAGGTTCCGAACTTGTATAACGACTACTGAGAGTCTGAGAGTAATACCAAGAGTTTATGTTATTCATTTCTCTCATTCTCTGATTTGAATATGGTATTAGAGAACATGTGCGAACACAAATCAAGAAATGGATCATCTCTCTCCCCACTCTCTACCTAAAACTGAACGAGTCAGTCAAAATTCCCTCAAACTAGATGTTTTGGTTGCGTCTCCGCCGCAACAATTGTTTTCTAGAAAAATAATCAGTTTGATAATTTATATTATATTTTAAGTTAATCATATTTATTTTCTGATCTCAATCACCATGGGATCGGCGTTTCTCCCATCTCATCTTTTATTTGGATCGATTGCTACAAGTCTAGCTTAGGCAGTCAAAAACGAAACAAAAAAGAGAAAAAAGGTCGGTGTTTGTTTGCTTCTCTCCTGTTTCACCTTTTTCGACGGCCTGAAGAACAAAGAAAGAACAACAGCACCGTAGATATTAAGCACATAAATATGATTCAAATTATTTACGCAAGATAATTATCCATGGGCACTATTACCATGAACACGTGAAATGTTGAAATTAGGAATCCGCTGAGACACCCGTCTCCTTGTCTGTTCCTCCCAGCGAGTCTTCTACCCTCTTTCGTTTCTACTTTCTTGCGACCCCAAACTCATGCCCCTCTTATGGAAATCACAGCCTTCTCTGAGCTTGACCTCTTGGTGCTCCCCAGAGTCGGACCCCTCGTGCCCCGTCAATTGAGATAGAATTAAGAGACAAAATCAAAATTGAAGATAATTACTGTATTCGTGCGCCATGTACAGATGCCCTAACGATAAAGCGTCGATGGAGGCGGAGGCGACACGACTTGGGGCATAAGACGAGTGGACAGAATATATTCAAAACAGATCTCTTTCGATTTCTCGTGCCGAGGAGATCACGGAATGTTAACCGATGGCAACACTTGTCGATGGATGGTAGGAAAAAATGACGAAGAAAATTGTTTCCGTTCGTCTCTGTTCTCTTCTCTTTTCTCATGTTGTCACGTGAAAACTTAGAACTAAAATGGGAGAGAGAGAATGTATGATCTTAGTTTTTCCATACACCCATTCCATAATTAAAGTACGTAGACTGATGGAGTGACTGCTCAACAACCCACCACAATGGTTCACAATGAATTAGATACTCCAAATCCATTTATAAAAGGAAAAAGTAATTTTATGGTGGCGGGACCCTTCGTCCTTGTGGGACAGTGTGCCTTATGTCTGTGGACGAGTAGCACTACGAGTGGCATTTTTAACCGGGTTGATTTACATAGAATATAACCCGTCACAGAACATGGTGCATTAAAAACCAAGATAAAAATGCGGCAGATCTACAACTCTGTGATGGAAATCAGAGGGATTTAAAGGCCTATGTGCACTATTCATTGGCGTTCGCGTCACCGTAAACTCGAACTTTATATATATATTATAATAATTTTTTCTATATTTCCATAAATTAGTTGGACAATCTTCAAACCTATAACAAAATAACTCGGATTTTAATCAGAGAGTAGCACAATGGCAGCGAGCACAGGGACATACCATGGACCAGCATCCTCTACCCATCACTTTAGCGATGGGTAGAGTGCCCATCTTATCAGGACCGTCCGATCTAATCTGGACGGTTCATTTTTTTCGGGCCAAAAATTTTTTTCGGGTGTGGTGGAATGCACGGGGCTCCTTTAGCCGTTGAGATTAAATCAGACGGCTGACGCGAGTGATGGGCACTCTACCCAGCGCTTTAGCGATGGGTAGAGGATGTGGATTCGACATACCATCCCTCAACTGTATGTGGCGCTATCGAGAGGTGTTTTCTGACGAAATACAAAGCTGCTTATAAAATCATGTGCCAATATCGATCTGGAAGACGGAACATGCACCAAAAATATTGTATACCGAGAAGTACTACGAAGGCATTGAGGTAACGTAATTTCATTTTAAAAAAATATTTATTTCTCTCATATCAAAGTCACACATGCACTAACGTACAAAACTATCTTAGATCTTTTGGTGTTTATTAATTATTCTTTTTTTATAAAACAGGTCTCCATCTTGGGTATGATCAATATTCATTACAACATGGGAGCAAGAGCGATTCAAGAATCTTGTCATGTTGTATTATTTTATTTTGTTTGAGACAATATATTTTATGTGAAACTGTTTATTGAATAGTTGACATGTCCGCTTTAATTGATTCTATTTGTTTAAACCAGTGAATACTAATGCTACCTTCAGCACCGATCCAGATAACGTTGATCTAAAATATTGACAACGTCCAACATATCTGCGTCAAATAATGTTTTCACGTATTAAAGGCCGCCCACACATTGGGTGGGCACCGCTGCTAGTATTTATAAAAAAATTATATTCATATTTTCTTTTTTTTTTTTTTTTTTTGGTCTTATAGGTTGAATATTAAAAGAATATGGTTAGATGTACGAATTTAATTTACAAGAATTTTGATTTATGCCAGTAGAGTAGTAGACTAATTTAAAAGTCGTTATATACTAATTAATTTTTATGCCAATACAAAAAATTAATATTAATTTTATGGCATCGACCAATTTAAATAATCATATTGTTCTTATGAATAAGTCATTGTGAAACACAAAAATTCGAGATATGTTATCATAAAATGAATCATTAGTTTAGTTTTATGCCAGTAAAAAATCGTAAAAGTTCCAAGTATCATCAAATGTTTTACATTTGCGTACCTCACTGGATGTGCCATGAAGAGGGTTAGGGTAGGGGTTGAGGGTTGGCTTGGAAGCTAAGGGACGCGGCGGAGTAGGGGGTGGTTATTGTCACTTCAATCATTTATCCTTACAATATAATTGTTATGGTTTTGAATAACATGAATTGATCGATTCAAAAATTTGGTTCAGTTCCTGGGGAGTGAATTTGACATGCACTGTTCGTATAAACGAAGTTTTATTGATACTAAAGTCAATAGTTTTATTGATACTTTTGCTATTATCAAGGTAATGCTTATTACTTAAGAGTTAAAGCTTCTTTTCTTTTTTTTTTTTCTTTTAAAGAATAGTGTCAAAATGCCACCGTTTAAGATTTAACTAGACAAAAAATTATAATTGTCAGATTACATGGGATGAATGTGCACTTAGGGCTGCATAACGTGTAAAACAGTCACGAAAATGACTCCTTGCGCCAACCGTTTCGTTATGGGACGCAATTTTTTTTGTTCTTGCGTCTTGCGTTCCGTGCTTTGAACGAAAGTAAAAATCCTGGCGTTAACCGTTTCGTTGAATTGAACGGTCAAAAACGGTTTAAACGTTTAAAATTTGTAACCGTGCAAACATGATGATCAGTAAGCTTAGTTTCACAAATTCTATGCTCGTCAATTTAGTAAAATGGAAATTAAAACTTCTACAAAAAATCAAAACAACTGAACAATAAGAAATAGCAAAAAAGTACAGCAAAGTATCATATTTTCTTAGTTTGACAATGAATATGAAGGCCAGTCTCTGATTTTCTTTTTCAAGTGCAGTGAAGTTGGAAGGGCAATTTATCAACCGTGGCACCTTCTCCATGACTTTCATCTCCAGAATCAATAAACCAGATAGCCAATATTGAAGACAAATACCATTTAGACCTGTATCCAGAAAAACAAAATGTTCTTGTAAATAGGATCAGTATGAAAAAAGAATTTCTTGCCTAATACCAGTCGGTGCTTGTAAATAGGATCGGTATAAAAAAGGTTCACTTATAACAAATTGTTTTGATACTATTATGCAATTTGATTTTGAAAAGAAAAGAAAGAGATCGCCACTCACAATCAAATTAGTTCAAATTTTGATCAAGTCAGACAGATCCCCACTCACATTTAAAAAAAAAAAGAAAAGAAAAACTCAGATCCAGACATTATTCAAACAATAAAACACTCACCCCAGGTAGAATACGCTTGTTGTGGTCCGCCTTGTCAGCTTCCTCTCTGGACGGACAGATCAAGAAGCCACCTCAGCAGCTGTCAACCTCCATTAGCGGCCATTAAACTCGACATAAGAGGTGAAAAATAGAGAGAGCAGCTGCCACCAGTCGACACGAGTCCTCTTTGACGGAGAAGAGGTGAAGAATGGAGTCAAGAAGCTGGGTTTGGTGGAGAAGAGGGTTTCAGTGGAGGCTTCGGCTGAGAGAGAGAAAGATAAGAGATGGGTGAGGTGGGATAGAGGTATTTGAGGGTTAGGTGATACGGGGAAAGGGGGAGGAGGCACCATCATCACCTCTCGACGGCGGTCGTACTGGGTGGTGCAGAGGCGTGCGAGAGAGAGATGTGACAGTGTGTTCGGCGGAGGAAATGATGGAGCGGCGCACCAACCCTTAACTTTACGCGACTCTCCCCCTCGTTCGCTCCGCTAAGTCTCTGCAATCAAAATATAATAGCCGGCTAGAATTTTAGACGAAACGAACGAAATAAACGATGACGAAACAGCTCCGTTTCGTTAACCGTTTCGTTCTGAGACGAAACTGGATTTCCATTTGCGTTCTCCGTTCCGTTTTTAAAACGAAACCAAAATCCTTAACCGTTTCGTTCCGTTTCGGACGAAACGAAATGAAAAAACGGTCGAAACGGTTACCGTTTTCACCCCTGTGTGCACTGTATCATCTTTTATTACATTTTGGGCCTTTTGACTAGTTTTTTTTTTCATGAAATATGGGCTTAGTGGGCCATTTAATTGTACATCTTATAAGTAGTAATGCCAAGAAATTTTAAAACTATATGGACAAAATTTATAAGATCAGTTAACACGAAAAATAAAACCAAAATCAACGTTAATTCTGTGACTTGGTACAGAGTTGTAAGCTCAGCTAAGCCATTTTTGCCATGACCTCCTGTAGAATAACTTCAGTATCTGCATAGAGTGTTTTTGTCATTGTATCATCATGCTTCTTCACTGCCTCTAATAGCTGCAATTAGTCGGAAAATCAACATTAAAGGAATATTATAGAAGCTGTGAACTGTGCCCAACGCCAGTGCGAACAAATAATAAAAAAATTGATAACAATAATAAAATAAGTAGATAATAAATCAGGCATGTCATTTTGTTAGCTCAAATCATCTGTCTTTTGCCGGGCAATATTTATCTAGAATTAAATGGCACAAATCAATAGCCCATCATATCAAAACATTTGAAAATTCTTGGGCAACGCATGTTTGACTGGTACCTATTACATTGAGGTGAGATGGTGCATTATAAAAAGAGCTCGAATTCAATGGCATACCGTTTTTGTTAGATTAAATCATTTGTTTTTTGCTGTGTTCCAAATGAAAGTTTCTGTAAAACTATATGATCACAAATCCATATCAATCATAGGGAAAGATATTTCAAATTTTGGGACAAAGCATGTATGACTGGTTCCAATTAAGCTTGACCAATATACCGTGTACGCATCATAAAAGACAAACAATTAAAGAATCATAAAGATGTATTTATTCATTCAAATTTCAATAATATTTCATTACCGTCTCAGCATTGTTAAATAGACGATTAGCAAGGTCGGTAACGGGTGCTTTCTGCTCATCAGTGGCAGCTGAGATGACAGTGTCGAAGTCATAATACATGATTGTTGACTTGAGACACAAGTACCTCCTGATATACGGCCACACATCGCCTTGATATATGAGATCCTTCATGGCCAGTAGATCAAATGCATTCTGTTTCAATCTGTATGCACTCATGTGTGGTCCAATTTTCGCAATGTATATTCCCCTCTGGAGAAACGATCGTGTGCCAGTTTCTTCATTCATTATTTCTGTTAATTAGTTGTATTGATGTTTGTTAGTTTGCTCGTTTCATTCTTTTCATTAATTTTTCACTCATTTCTACAGTCTTGTACGTCTACTGCCCTAATTACTGTTATTAATAGGTAGATCGATCTAAACACAGGCAGTAGTACTTTCCAATTTTTGTTCAATCTGTCTGAGCTTATTGGTCTGTGATCACTTGATTCACTTACATCAACTAAAATTGGTAAAAGATTCTCTTGCAATGGTACCACAAAGTCATAATACTAGAAATTGAATGGATATATGTCAAAATTTCACTAAAAATTATAATACAAAAAAAAAAAAAATTGAAGAGAACTAACTGCTTGTTACTTTTGGAACAGGCAAGGGGCTGGTAAGCCACCACCCATTGTCAGTTGTCTCTTCGGCCCGTGTAGGTCCCACCGGCAGAGAAGAAAACACTGCAATTGCACCAATTCCAAAGAACATCCTTCTTGTTACATGAATCTTCTCACTATTAGTAGGATTGACATGGTTTTCCTTTTCATCTCTGGAATCAAATGATGTCCCAAGGGTTGATCTAACTATGAATTTGGACATGCCAGTTTGTAATTGTTTGCATTGGATGAAGTTGGAGGCAACTGCATTCATGCCAGAGAGAGAAGAAACCATGGCGTATTAGTTTTGAGAGAGTAGATATCAGCAGAGTTTGTTGCTTATCTGGCGAAAAAAAAAGAGGAGGGAAATGAGAAAATACATCCGCAACACCACTCAAATTATATCCACCGAAATGAACAGGTAACGGAGATCTAATGTGGCCATTCCATATAGATATCTGTGTAAGAATTATTCGTTTCGTCATCCTAACTACTCTATATCGGATCCGATCCAATAAGCGATTATAACTTATGGATAGTGTAAACTTTTGCTATTTTCTATGTTTAATTTGTAAAATCGTGCTGGAGTAAAGTTACCGGAATTACTCGTTAGTCGTTACACGTTAGGCTACACGAAGGTTGGTAAAGGAAATTTAGGTTGGCGATATTGAACTGGAGGAACGGTGGAGGAACGATATTGAACTGCAACTCTCACTTTTGTTCGGGTGAAAACATTTATTTTGCATTATGTTGTCAGGAACTATCGGTCCATCTCTTATTTATTTCTCAATAGTAATCTTTTTCATATGTTGAATAAAAATAAATAATTATGTATTTTACAGATCATGTCAGCCAATTTTTTTAACATGTTTGGCAGGTCGTATATCAAATACGTAAATTATTGTTATTCACTTTTTCTTACCAGAGAAAAAAGTTTTAATTGATAAATTGAGAATGGTGGACACGTAAATAAATCTTAAGAGATGGTCTCTTCACATTTTCAATGGCAATATCATCTTAACAGAGGGCATTCTGTAGCGCTAACATTAAAAATTATTTTAGCGCATATTCAACAATTTAATCTTATAAGAAATTAAGTTAAGAAAAGAATTAAAGAAATAAGTGCACATAGCTTATCAACTAGCTATAACAAAATTGGCCGTAAGAAAATTTTATAAAATTTCATCTATTTATTAGAGAGTAAACTGAGAGCCTGAATTTATTAATTCCAAAAAATTAAAATAAAATAAAGTCACATCAGAATTTCAAGCAACAGGCACAGCAAATCCATGTGGAAATTATTTGTGGAACCTATAAAAATTGAATGGCCTCCTTTAATTAAACACGCCATTTTCTACTTGGCAATTGGCATTCAACACAATACAGCTAGTGCTAGTGTACCCATTTACTGTTTACTAATTTACTGTGGCCGAATTTATTTACCACCCCAAATCACACCTCTCTTTGACCCGCCAACGCCCTTCTCGGTTCTCTAATAAAGTAATAAGTAGTAACCCACGAAAAACTGGAAATTGATAAAATAAAAAATAAAATAAAAAAAGAAGTAGATAGAAGGAATGATGTGTTATGTGGGAAAGGCAACGAAGATCTTCTTCGTCGCTCTGGCCGTGCTGGTGGTTGTCAGTCTAGTCTTGGCGTTGGCATTAATTATACACCGACTACCCAGAAACAGGTCCACAGGAGGTGGTGGTGCCTCTTCCACTACCTACTGCGACCAAGGAAATTCACACAATGTTGCATGCAGTCCCCTTTTGTTACCGGATCCGGCTGCTTCGGGTGTACCCACTTCGCCGAGCCAGCCTTCGCCAGCTGCCCCAGGACCAGTTTTCCCTTCCAAGCCCAATTTTTCATAGGCAAGGTTGATCTTTATTTTTTTTATTCTTTTTCTTTACTGTTTATTTTTGTTGTTTTATGTTGGTAGAATTTCTGATAATAAGATAGTGTGTACAGAGTGTTCTTCTGTGGGAGAAGTTTCTCAGAAAAAAGAAAGAAAGAAAGGGTGTTATTGAGAAAATAGAAAGAAACTTTACCAAGATTAATGGATTGATTTCTATGATCTCTTTTAAATATAAAAGGGTCTTAGTTAAATCTGCACATCAAATGTTATCGGAATCTCTAGTTCATGGCATTTCAGTTGCAGAAACACAGGGAAGAGAAAATTTACAAAGAAACCCTTTAACTTTTATAATTAATATTGGGTATTTCCATTGACTTCTTATTTTTTAACTTGTGTCACAATCAACAACACTACAAACAAAAAGCTCTTCAACAGAGCAGCTTGAAGGCCATGTTCTCCATGAGTCAAAATTATACAATAGAAACCCTTTAACTGGTGTCACAATCAACAACACTACAAACAAAAAGCTCTTCAACAGAGCAGCTTGAAGGCCATGTTCTCCATGAGTCAAAATTATACAATAGAAACCCTTTTAACTGCTACAATTAAATACTTCATGGTTTTTCAATGGCTTTTAACATATATAGGTCACAATTAACACTACAATCAAAAAGCTCTTCACCTGAGCAGTTTGAAGCTCATGTACTCTCCATTACCGAAATGTTACACTAGAAACCCTGTAATTGCTATAATTAATACTTGGTAATTTCTCAAAAAAAGCTCTTCAACAAAGCACTTTGAAGCCCATGTACTCTCCAGTAGTGATCTGTCTCCACACATCAATTACGCCAAATAAGGTGATTATGACGGTGCTAAGCGCCATTACTGAACTAACCATAAACACAACCAGAGAAACCCTGCCTGATTTCTCAATTACCCTTTGTATTGTCATTAATCCCACGACTGATGCGACAAAGCATAGCACTGCATACATTACTGCCTCGTTGATCCTTCTCACGCCAAGCAGTATGTATTGCACCATTGACATTGATGCTGAGAAGAGAACCATGAGGGAGGATGTGGCTGCTGCTGTCTGGAAAAATTATCGTGTAATAAATGATCACAAGTTATTAAATTATAATTAGCACATTGTGATAACAGAATACTGATCTGTTAGAAATTGAAGTTCTTTTCAACCCACTCAGTCTCCTGGAAGTTTCTAACAGGGTTTGCTCCAGATCTGTTAGAAATTAAAGTTCTTTTCAAATTTTGTTACTGAGAAAAAAAATGAAAATTTAAGCTAAGCACCTGTGGAGGTACTCCGATCTGAAGAAAAACAGGGTTTAAAAGTAGGCCGCCCCCAATTCCAAACAACCCGCTTAGTGCACCAGTTAGTATTGCTGCCACGGGAAAGACGTACATCGGCAAGGACTCAAGTTTGCTCTTGATTACACATGCCTGATCGTGTAAAATGGTAAGAAGAAAATATAACAAATATATTTTTTTTCAATAGAGATTCCTTAATTTGATAAAAATAATAAAGATTCTTTAACGTAACATAGAAATTGATTAACCTGATAACCTGAGTTCATTTTTGAAATTTAATTTTAGAAATCAAGCCAGAAGAAATTGACTGTAAAAAATTAGAATGGTACAGGGAGTGCTTAATACCTTGTCGGTACCACGAGCATGATCTGCATGTTCATGCTCCTTTTTCTTGGTGTACAAAATGTATGAAGTGAACCCAATGGCGACTGGGATTTGGGAGAGAGTTATTAACCAGTAGGTGATTCCACATGGCTTTATATCTACCACTCCCTGAAAAATTAGCTCATGTTAGGAAAATTACTGAAAACTTAAGAGTGTTTTCAGCTTTGTTTTTTTATCATGGAAGAGATTAAAGTCTCTAAAAATCATAAATTGATTCTTCTTATTATAAAATACATACTAATTTCTTTTCAAGACAGTATTCTAGCAAAATCATACATTGTTTTCTCAACGTAATAGAAAATACATGCGAGTGGTGATGTTGATTGGTACAATTGTTACTACAAATTAGTAAGGATATGTATAAAATGGTTCTGAATGCAACCGAGAACCAAATTTCTCATCTTATCAGCTTTTATATTTTTTTGAGAAAATATAAAAAATTCGGAGTAGGCCCGAATCTCATTGAACGTGGACCAGAAACAATACAGCTCAGTTCAGCTGTACGCCTGTACCTGCGCAGTGCGCAATCGATGCCTATTTTTTTGGAGTCAATAAAATCTACTACGCATAAAAAGTAGGCATGATGTTTTGTCTTTTAGTCAACCTAGCACTTATATTATGTAGGACAAATATGTAGTCCAGAAGTTTTATAGGATTCTAAAATAATTGCACAACATAATTGCAGGTAACTTCAAAGAATGGAGTAAACATTGATTGGCAGGCAAATAATTGACCATTTTCATTGTTATTTTATTTTGGAATTTTGGATAAGAATCATGTCTTTGCAACTTGCATAACCTTTTTAGATGAGGGGAAAAAATTGGAGGAAAATGTAGTGGTGACGACAGTGAAGTTACAACCTACAAATTGGTAGTGGTGACAAAGCAAAGATCATTTTGAATTGTATTATTACAACTTACTAAATTAAATTGCAACCACCTTCCATCACACCAGACAACAATAAAGTCAGGGAAAATATCAAATCTCAGAAATATTCCAAAGTTATACTTTTTGTTGCTTAATTAATTCTAAAGCATGTGCTGGTTTTCAAAAAATACATATATATCCAAACCTGTCTGATTGCTTGTTAGACTAACATGTCCATGTTTAAACAGAAATATGTTATTATATCTTGGCATATATATTATCAGATATTCAAACTGTACTTAATAAACTAAACTATAAGATCCAGTAGAATAAATAAAAAATTGTAAGAAAACACAGAATTGCAAACCTGGCCACTCTTATTTCCAAGAAGAATATGTAGCACAAAAAAACACATCCAGATCAAGACAAGAACCACCAGATCCTTCCATGGGACCATATTTTGGCCACCATTTTCCTTTCCTTCTCTCTCGTTCACTAAAAGTGGCACCTCAGCCCCACTCTCTCCCTCCTCAACTTCAACCCTAACTCTGTCCTTCTCTGTTTCATCTCTCCAAATTTTGCAACCAGATTGAATAGTCTTAGTAGTGGTAATTGCAAGAAGCAAAGCAAATAGTGCAGTAATTAGCCATTCAGGAAACATAATGTTGCACAACACTCCTATGCTTACACCTAGTAACATACATGGCTCTGATAGGAGGACAATTTCGTAGTTTATTGGGGATTTTTCCATGAAAAAGAGAGCATATATTATGTAGGATAATGCACCAGCCGTGACCATGAAGGAGGAGTAAGCTGTTGCTGTTTTAAGACTTAGCCCGGCGACTATGGTTAGAATCGGGAGGAAGAGAGACCCGCCACCGACACCACAGGCAGTCGAAACAGTGGCAGCTACAAAACAGATGATACATGCTATTATAGTGTTGATATTTGGATAAGTGTCTTGTAAGGATAGCTGGTTGTCTCTCCATTGAGAGAATTTGTGTAAGATGTTTTCTAGGCCATGATGAGAGATTGGTTGTGAAGTGGAGAGCGAGAAGACAGTCAGGTGGGTTAGAGAGAGAAAGAGGAATTGCAAAACAAGGGTTTTGGAGGATTTCATTAGGAAAGATAAGAATTGGAGTGGGCAAAAATGGAGCTCTCTATCTTTGAAGGATTAAATTGTGAAAGATAGATGGCAAATTAATGTTCAAGTTGTGTGCATTTTTATAGGTCCAAACTGCATGGGGATTAGGCCTGCCAACGGCACTGCCGTAACCGTTATGCCGTTCCGTATAACTGAAACGGAACGGTTAACGGTACCAATTTTTATTTCGTTTCAATAACAGAACGGTAAACGAAATGCAGAAATGTGCCGTTTCGAACTGTTAAGCCTCATTTCGAACTGTTATATGTGGTATTTATGAAGTGGAACGGTTAATGGCATGGATTTTTATTTCGTTTTCAAAACGAAACGGTATGCGAAATGAAATGCGGTATCGTTTATTTAAACGGCACGGTAAACGGAAAAGGCAATTCCGTGCCTTTTCTCCACGTTGGGATGTCTTCAGATTTTGACTATAGGATCTTCAGTGTCCATAACTTCGTTCAAATATATATGATTTCTTTTTTTCAAATATATTATTGGACGTTCATAGAAACTATGATTCGAGTGTCTTATGTCATACGAAATAGATATGGCGAAATATAATTTTTGAAAAGCCTACGATACAATATGTACTGGTATATATATACATATGGCTAAATTTTCTGTTAAGAAAAATGTGTAGGTAGGATATTCAAAATTAAATAATTTTAAAAAATAATATAAGGTGACATGCTTTAAGTAAAAGAAATCTTCAAATGATTAGCGGAACTAATTAAGAAAAAAATAATATTTTAAAAAATATTAAACAAAAGGCTTAAAATACAACATAATTCAAAATAATCGTACAATTGCACAAGCAACCTGGAGGCCCACGAAATTTATTTTAAAAATTAGAATGTAAAATCTGACTTTTCAATTAGATAAAGGCCCCTGTCAGAATGACAATTTTTTTACACGGGATTTCATTTCATTACATTTTCATTAGAAAAATCTTGATCAAAATGGATGATAGATTTCATGTCATTTGGTTGGAATTTCCATGTTATTAGACCCAATGAAATCTCATAAAATCAACTCTAATGAAATGAAATGAAATAAAATCCCTTCTAAAAATCATTTTGATCAAGGCCTAAGTATTTTGCGGAGTCCCCACGTTGCAATAGATAGGACCCCAATTGCAAGATAGAGAAGGTCTAGATGCAAAAAAAATTGAATTATTTTATTACAATAGTAAAGTTTGTTTTAGAACAGTTGGGCAGCGGCTGCCAAACAATTACATGGTAAAATTTTGGCAACTAAATCCTCTTTATCTTGCTACTTGGTTTCTATCTATTACAACCGGATAGAATTAAATATTCTGTTGGAAATGATAGAATATCTATTATATGAAATATTGTTGGAAGAAGAAACATTTTAGGCAGGTAATTAAAATAGGGTCTGTTTGACGATCATCAAAACATATGAATATCCATAGAAAGAGAAATAAAGATAAAAGATGAAAAAAAAATAATAATAACATACACTTTGGCAAAATAAAAAAATAAAAAACGAAGCAAGCTTTTTAGATCAAATATGAAAATAGCTAGGAATGTGGAGACGTGGAGTTGCAAAACTTAAAAGAAATGAATGACACAAAAAAGTCTAAGGGCTAAAATGAAAAAATTACATAAAACAAAGTATATTTCTGTTTAACTTGAACTTATACCTTAGATATTCCAGTTGGCAAGTACATAGTGGATTGCCTCTTTCAAAAACTTTTGGGATGATATCATTTTTAATACCCAGTTCCATGAATACTAAAACACTAATTAATTTCTTTTTATTATATATGTTACGGATATTATAATAGATTAAAGAATAGCTTGCTGACATGGGGTATATTATGTATGTTCCCCTATTTTGCATCTAAGGACATGATAGAGATTGGGCCATAGGTAAAATCCTAAGATTACTTTTTATAAAAAGCCTTTTTCCCAATCAAACAGGAGAACACAAATCGACCAGCTGGACAAAGTGCCATATAATTGATTATTTAACTAATGGTAGCGAAATTCCGTTACTGCCCCTGGAGAATAAAGGTTTAGCATTCTAGATACCGTACAACAGGACAAATATGTGATCCATGTATCGACATTACTGTTTGTCGCTAGCCCCCCAAAAAAAGGGGAAACAAATAAGAAATCATACCCGGAGACAATTAATAAACCAAATACAATTTTCAATATTATTAAATATCGTCTGAATTTTTTTTCCTACCCAACTCTTCATCCTACAAACCTGCATTAGAGAGGCACAATTTACAATATTTCAGTTATCACAAAAAAAAAACATATTCCATTTCTGAGGTTTTAATATTTGTTTTTTCAAAAGTAGTTCAGCTTATAATTTATACAAACTGATAAGGTGATTTAGTTAATTCGCTGAGGAAGTAAAACAGTTAGAAAAGAAAGTATGTTCTCTCTCAAAAGATAAAATTGGATCGTTTTTGTTATTGGTGTCTATTTAACTATATTCTCATTTATTCAGTCTCTTTTCCACCGTCACAGAAAATCTTAGAAGAGGTAGGAAGAACCGAAGAAGCTTTTGTTTATCTTTCTTTCCTACTCTCATCAGTTATTTGCCCTCCTGTTAAAAAGTAATTTTCATAGTTACCCTGTTGTTGAAAAGATATGAAATACGTACACATGCATATTTCAGAAGAGTTTAAATGGCTATACGGCTGTATATACTGTATTTTCTTTTTTAAGATATATTTCAACAGGCTATAGCAATGTGGTACCGTTTGGCACTGTTCGAAAACTTAAGGTACTTCCAAAAATATATAATGTAAACATAGTTTTGTGAATATTTTTACCATCTATATTAATGTCTAATGATTTGAAAATCAATAATAGACGTATAAAAAAGTTCATATTTTGTCCGAAAGTAGAGTTAAGATTGTCTTGTCTCCACTCCAGGTTTAATTTGTAGAGTGTGCAATGTGAAGTACAGCTAATATATAATCTGTAACTTTTAACAGGACGGTTTTAAGTCTGCACAGTGTATAAGAAAAAATTCTGTGGTGTGGCAAGTGCGTCAATGCGAAGGCAAATTTTTTTTTTTTTACGTATATCATTGCTATACGTTATTGAAGAAAGGAAATTTTGGTATTAGTTTGTTAACAAAACAACGGTCATAATAACAAATAAAAAAAAAATGCGCTGTCGCCTGTCGGCCTGTCGTACAGCCGATAAACTGTCACAACTCACAAGAGTAGGATGTAATTTTTCTTTGCCAATTTTGTAGTTCTCGACCGATCTAAATGTTGCAGTTATACACGCCTTTTTTTTTTTACAATTATTTTACAAATTTTTTGTCGTGTACTGTTACCGTCAATTTCCTTTATTTTAGGTAATTTAAGGTCGATTCCCATTTTATTATTATTATTATTATTATTATTTTATTTTTTTATTTTGAACATTTGTTGAAATAGTCTAAGCTTTCAAAATCATGGATATTAACTTTGAAAAATAAAATTGGAAATTTCCCCAAATATATGTACTTATAATTTCTCTACGGACAATTGGCTCTTAGATCTTCGAAAAGAAATTGAGGGTTTTTTATATGAAGGCAGGCCGTTGTAAAGACTAATTGAAAATGCAGATTAGACACGATAAAGGAAAATGCATATATACATGGTGTAAAGTGTAAACGATATACTACCATTTGTAATTGTCAAATGAGCTAATTAAATAATTATTTATTTTTTATCGGAGTTGTTTATATTCACAACTATAGTCATTCATTAAAATTCTAAAACACAAAACAAATTTTATTACATAAAAGTTGTCATTATTGAACCTTAAAGCTTTAATAATATCATTTAAACCTTCTAATTTTCAAGACCGAAAAATTAAAAATTTATATAATTTGATACATGCAACAATTTACAACTATACTTATGGACATGGTGATATATGTAGTGTTACCTTAAATTATCTTGTGATGCTATGGATGCCAATGCTGCTAACTATTTTGTTACAAAATGTCATACAGAGTGAAACTAGTATCGACCCTTTCTCTAATAATTACTTTACTAACTACTTAAAAAAAATGCTATTTGAAATGCTACCACAACATTGAGATACATAAAAAAAAAAGCAAGTAAAATTAATTTTAACTGGATGTCGAAAATCCCTAGGACTCGAGTGGTACAAACTGTACCCTTATCGTTATGACCAAAATAATATTTCTGAACATTTATCTACCAAAGACATGCATGGCAAGTTGTTTATTAATTGGTCCGTACCGACAACTCAAATCCCATTATCAGCCGAAATTTGTCATCAAGTTGTTCAAACCGGGCCTGTTTGAATCTCGATCTGGGGGGTCCAAGATAAGACCGATCAAGTATTACGAATAAAAGCAACACGGAACCTCTAGTCCACTTAAGACCTTGCTGGAAGATTGTATTCAAATCTGATCAGAACAATATCCAAATCCAAATAGTTTCACAGAATGTATACACTCATTATTATTTTTTCAGGGAAAATTTGATATAAACCCTGAAATCTTCTTCATTTGATATAACCCCTCTAATCATAAGAACTTGGGATACAAACAGTTTTTATTATTTTAAACAATATTTAAAATAAATAAAATCCATCATTTGATTCTTATGACTTAAAATACCCATGCGTGATTTGAAAAGGCAGGATTTTTGGCGCATGAATGTTGCTCCATTTTTAAACTAGTATTGTAAATATATAAATTTGCATGAAAAATAAAAGGCAATACATAAAAATGTTATATTATCGATATTATGTAGTAATGATATTTCAAGAATCATAATTGAGGGGTGTGATTTTTTTTAACACATTGAACCAATGATATTGCAAAATTTACTATCAGGAAACTTTAATTTAATATACTGGCATTATAGTATATGCAATAGATACGAAAAAAGTTATTTTTCCAATCCTTTTTGAATTAACAAATCAGATAGAGAAGTATATAGATGTGCGCCGTTGCGGCAACAATGCAGTAGGATTTTTACTTTTTTGATGGTTTCATTCTAGTGCAACATGTACATAAGAAGAAGCTTGGCAGCCTCTTCCTAGATTGTCAAAAAAAAAAACATGTACATAAGAAGATAAATGAAATCTTCGGGGTCTGTGCTTAACTTTTCTGTCTCTATTGTTTTTTGGCACAAACTCAGAGAAGGGAGGGAAATATTGCAATTTAGGTAGATTTGCGTTGGACTTTTTTTTTTGTTTTTTCTAAAGCAGGAAGGTGAAGGTTTTGTGCAGGAGAGGGTATTTTCGTCAAAAATTTATACAGTTCATTATTTATATTGAAAATATTGTTACAATAAATAAAAACGGTTTATATCCTAGACTATCATGATTAGAGGGGTTATATCCAATATTGATTGGAGGGTTTACAATACGAAAATGATACAGCCAGCGACCAAATATGTTGAGCACACTAATAAGCAAATCAATTACCAGCTTAATTAATATAATTGTCTGCTATTATATTTTTAGTTCTAAATTCTGACTTTACAATCATGCCTATTTCAAAGAAATACTTACTATTCCTTAAAAAGATCAATATATAAAAAACTTATCATGCTACAAAAAATATTAAGAGATAACCAAAATCTTATCATTTTACAAAATAAGTGCCACAAACTTAAAAAAAAAAAACTCAATTATAACAAAATATAATTACAATTACAAGAACTCTTGGTCGAGAGGAATATTTTCAACTCTGATGGTTGCATGATCATGTTGAACCGTTGTCCCTTTTCGATACTGCTCTTGATCGTAAATTGTTGTGTGTGTTGGATTTATTGCGCAATCACGATCGAACGGTCCACATATGACAATGTTTGCATCTTTAGATGCCTTTGGTATAACTGAGAGTTGCCCCTCAATTATTCTTACAGACAAGCTATTACTTGAAATGCCGCATTGATTCAGGACTATAAAGATTGACTGCAACACTACAGCTTTCTCCAGGAAAAATTTGACCAATTTTAGCTCCAGTGGTGTACCTTCAAAATTGGTTATTTTTATCCATTTAAGATTTTGAAATACTACATCCGGTGTATTTTGCTCTGCGGTTACTGAGTCGCCTAGGTCCTTTTGTTGATAAAAATTGCTTGGCAACTACAGTTTCATCAAAGATGAAAAAAATTCATCATTAGCTTCCAGAAACAGATAAAAGTTTTGGGGCTTAGACCCCTTGCTTTCTTCAAAAAAAAAAGCTTCCAGAAACAGAAAAGAGACCAAATTAATTTTAGTATTGGTTTTCCTTTTCAACAAAATTCATCAATTTAGGCCAAGGATTTCTTATTAAGGCCAAAAAAGTAACCATTTTGTCATACCATCATAACAGTAAGTTTCCACGTTGACTAAATAAGTAAAATAAATTAAAATTTACCAGCACAAACCTGAATGAAAAGTTTTTCCAAATATGGAGAGGGGCAGAGACGAAAAAAGGAAAATACACAATAGAGATGCTCTTCGCTTATTGAATCTACAACGAGTTGCAATTCTTGTAAGTTCTGTAGTTCCAGTGGCAAACCAGGTTCATTATATTCTTGTTCTTCTATAACTATATTCTGTTACACAGAATAACCAAATTAGAAACCACTCTATCAAAAAAGAATAAATAATATAAATGTACTTAATAGCAGTTTAATTCTGGAGATACAAATTTGCAACATTCTGAATTGGGTCTTGGAAAAACAAAAATTATCCCAATAGGTTCAATGTATTGGCGTTCTTTGAGAATAAGCTAAGATGAGTTTTACAGATTATATATATGACATATAAAAAATAAAATGCAATTGGACCATGTTAAGTACTGTCAGAGTAATTTTCTTCAGTCCTATCTTTCTCATACAAAAATAATAAACCATGTATAATTTTTTTTACATACAAAATAAACAATGCATTGGATGAAATTTTTCTAGACAGGAAAAAAGATCTCCCCAGTGGAATTTATAAACTATTATACATAAGTGAGAGAAAAGTACCATAAGGCCCACGGAGCAAGTAGTCAAGACCTTTACATGCGAAAAATCTGATAATATCCTAAAAAACGCTTCTTCGTACTCTTCTTCTAATCCGTCGGAGCATAAGTAAGCATCTGTTACTTTTGATACATTACCAAAAGTACTTGAGAAAGAGATCCATCCATGGTACAAGAATGACTGGAGTTCAGGTGCTGATATCTCCATATCAGACACACCTCTACAATCGACAATTGCCAACTTTTGAAGTTTCAATTTATCCCCAACAAACTTAACGACTTCAAGATTTTCACATCTCTTTAGACAAATACATTCAAGTGAAACACAGTTTTCTAACATATTTGTTAACATCTCATCCACTAAATCTACATTATCAAGATATAGGGAGCGCAATCCAACAAAATTGGTCAAGTCCAATGGATCAGAGAAATTGCACCGTGATAGACTTAAATGGGTGAGAGAATTGCATCGAAATAGTGAATTAGATATCACAAATGGCATTCGATCATCCATGTAATAAGCTCTGTAGGAGTTTAAGACCCCTTGAGACAAGTCAATTTCAAGTTCTTTGACCCCTTTGGCTATAACGGTAGCAACCCAGTTCTCAAAATTGGGAAATAAAATATCAAAAGGGGAGAGGAGAATTCCAAACTTATCGAGGTTTCTCTTTTCATGGAGCTGGAGATACCGATCTAGAGTGGCAGCAAATTGCTTGGGAGATTGATTGCATGAGAAATCTTCATCGAATTGGAGAGAGGTTGAAGAGATGAGGTTATATTGCCAGAGATGTCTCCATCTCTTGGACAAGGTGCTTGTTCTGATTGCATATTTGAGAGGCATCAAACAGAGGATGAATTGGAGAATTTCATTGGGGAGATTGCTTAGTCTATCTTCACCCCTTCCCATTAATGGCTTCTCCTTCTCTTTATGACTTTATATGATTGATTGTACTTTGTGTTTCTTTGGGGAATTGGGACTTCAGAAGACGTTGGTGGGAAGCCATCTTCCCAGAGAAGATTCAATTAAAATAAATTTTTTTTTTCATCAAAAAAAAAAAAAAGTAAACGAGGATGCTTCCTATCTTCAAAATTTGTCCCCAGTTAATCATCCCCACGACTGTCACCTATACTGTATTTTAATACTTTTTACTGCATCAAATACAGTAAATGCTTATTTGTCGTTCTCGAGTTATTAGCTTTTTATGGGCTACTCGGGGTTTTAGAAATCGATTAATTTTTCAGCAACAGGGGATACAGTTGGGGTGCATAATTCCAGCTTGTGTGTTGCAATTTTAAGTTTATATGCCTTCTGGAAAGGTATCCAGACAGGATTGGAAGCACATTTTCAATAGAACAACAATCAGAATGTGGAGGCAGAAGAAGATGAGGATCTGCTTGGTTGAGTCGCTGGACTGTTTTTGGTTGTTTTTTGTTGCTGTTGATGGGTTATCTTTTATGTCTAAAACTTGTTGTGTTTGTTTGCTGTTTCTTACTGTTTTCTGCTGCAGGATGGTAGTTGATAGATGACTTAGTGTTATTGGGTTAAGTAGTTGTAGTTTTAGTTTTGTTTTGATTAAGTCACTTTCTATGTGACTTACACTGTATGAACTTTCGCATGCTTTAATGGATGCAGGTACCCTTGTTTGGGATACTTTACTCAAAAAAAAAAAAGTTATTAGCTTTTTATTTGGTTCGGATGATAATAAGAAAAGCCGAGGGAGTTTCACATAATTTTTTATTGATCATCTCTACTACTTATAAATGCACGCATACTAAAGATGTAAACAATTTATATAAAAGGAGTAAACATGTCATATAAAAGAATGTTAAACAATTCTTATAACAATTATGGATCATTGATTTGTTTAATTTGATTTGATCAGTGGTCTAGATTAAGGTCAGATTTTTTATAGAAAAAATTAAGTTACTACCAAATTAGCTATTTATTTAAAAGAAAAGACTAAATTATTGATTTTACCGTATCTTTATTGTCTAACATGTAGTTTTACATGAAATAAAAATAAAATCAAAATTTTATTTTTTTTTGCCCGCATATTGAGGACATTTTTGTTAGTTGTTAAAAAAAATACGAACAAACTTGTAGGTAATAGTAATTTCGGATTTTTCCAGCCTTCTTGAGTTCTTGTGTTGAAATCCTCTTTACGTTAGAAAAGGGAAGTCACAAAGTCGACTCTGAAAATGGGCCAATTCTTTAGGTTATTGGCCCGCTTTAAAGTTCATATCTTATCAAAAATGGGCCTAACTGAAGCCCAATTTTTTTCCTTTTGTGCTGTTATGAAAACTGAAAGGTAAAAAACCATTATTATATGTCAACAGTATACATTCGTGTAATTGGGTATTTACTATTTGGTTGCCAAATAGTATACTAACTACTAAGTCTAAATTGTGTAGTGCGACAATGGTAATCGAGATGCCTCTTATAATATGCATTATATAGATTAAAAGGAGCATCATCTTGCTCAATATATACTGCTTTTAAAATATTTTACATTATACTCTAAAATGTTTTTTTTTTAAGATTCATTAAATTACATATTTTTAGTTTACTGGTTTACAATATGCAAAAAATAAAATTTTAATTCACAAACAATTTGTGTCTTGTTGTCTCTTCTCTGTGTCTTAGATACAGCACCTCTAGATTGGGTCCGCGGCGAGCATGTATGCATACCAGATCAAAAGCCATGTCCAAAGGCAGATTGTTTCAGATTCTTAGTTGAACAAAAATCCGAACATTAAGGCCGTGTTTGGTTTGCGGTGTGAACAAGGGACGAACAGAGGACAAGGTGGGACCCACCCTTGTTCCTTGTTCGTTGTTCTTGTTCTCCAAAAAATGGGAACTAGGAACAAGACACGAACTACTGTTCGTGAGTTGTTTGGATGGGCACGAACAGTTGTTCGTGAGTTGTTCGCGAGAACAAGAGTTCCCAAACACACCCTAAATCTTTAACCAATAATCTTTTCCAGATTTGGATACAAACTATAATTTTATAAATTAGAAATTCTTTAGATTTGTTGTGATAACACATAATAAGTCAGGTCTAACACAGTAAGCTACATGTAAACTGAAAGGGAACTAATTATATACTAGTTACTTACCAGCCAAACATTACCAGTTTTTATTGTATCTCAAATTCAGATCACACCATGATCATAGACGGAGGCAGGAAATATTTTAAGGGGTTCACATAATATATATATTATTAAAAATATATATTTATAATAATAAAAATATTATAAATACATGTATTATGGAAATAAAAAAGGGGTGACATTGACACAAGTAATAGATGCTTACTTATGACATTGACATTGACATTGAAATAAGTAGCATCTATTTCATATCTTTTCACATCTCTTGAGAAATACTTTCAAGTGAAACACAGTTTTCTAATATATTTGATAACATCTCATCAGTCATATTTAAACGATCAAGAAATAGGGAACTTAATCCGACAAAATTTGTCGAGTCTAATGGGTCAGGAAATTGCAATTAAATAGTGAATTTGGTACCACAAATAGCATCCTATCATCCACATAAGTTTCAGTGGAGAAGTTTAAGACACCTTGGGACAAATCTATTTCAAGTTCTTTGACCCCTTTAGCTAAAACTGTAGCAACCCAGTTCTCCAACTTGGGAATTACAATATCAAAAGGAGAGAAGAGAATTCCAAACTTATCAAGGTTTCTGTTTCCATGGAGTTGAAGGTACCGATCTACAGTCGCAATAAATTGTTGGGGAGATTGATTGCAAGAGAAATCTTCGCTGAATTGAAGAGATATTAAAGAAATAAGGTTGAATTGCCAGAGATGTGTCCATCTCTTAGATAAGGTGCTTGTTCTGATTGCGTACTTGAGAGGCATCAAACTGAGAATGAATTGGAGGATTTCATTTGGGAGATTGCTTATTCTACCGTGATTTTTTTAATCCGTAAAAACCAAAAAATATATTTTAACAAGAAACTTTTGACTGAGGCATTTCGGAGAATAAACATGTCTGTGCGCAGGTAGGGTGTGCGGCCTCTGACGCGCCAGTGAAGGCGCCAGTTGCAGTGGCGCGGGCTCTGACGGCGCTAGGCCCAGTGGCGCATGAACGAGAATATTTTTTTTATGGCACATGCATGTCTGTATCAGCATAAAGGTGTCGAAAAAAATAAATTAATTGGTGACGCCAATGCCCATGGCGCGGGCAGAAGAATAATTTTTTTATGGGACATGCATGGCAGCATAAATCTTGTCTATATGGCGCAGCAATATCTTTAGTTGCTTCAACTTTTTGCTCCCATTATTATTATTTTTTTTGGGTAATGTGGGCCTGGCGTCCATGATGGGGCAGGGGCATTATTTTGGTTTAAAAAAACTTTTGTTGACGGGGACGGGCAGGTGCTATAAATAAAGCAAGAGTCTTCCAACTTTAGAACTATGAAGCACCACATACATTAGCCAGCAAGAACAATTTCCCATCTCTTTTCATTACACAATGTTTACTATCAATGGTAGGATATATGTAAAATAGATGCATCGCTGCATACAACTCTTATGGCTATTTATCGAAACCCCAAGGAACTGCGGCTCCCTATCAAGGAGCTGGGGCTTACTACCTCGTCTGACTTCCAAATACTGGGGTTTTGGTTATTTCGCAGTGCGAGCACGATTATAAGAAGCAGGGAAAAGAGTCGCGGCTGCTGGAACGAAATATATTTTTTTGAAGTTGATATTTTGTTTGAATAAGTGAAATTGTAAATTTTCATATTTAGTGAAATGACAATTTAAATTATTTGTTATGTAAATTATTAGTGGTGTATTTATTTTCTTATATATATAAAAAAATTGTTGAGAAATTTTCATTAACCGATGTAACTTACCGTTGAATTTGATTTTATTTATGTCGTCGATGAATGTAAAATTTTATTAAATATTGGTTGTGATTTTTATATGAAAAAAGAAATTATAAAATGTACGCAGTTAATGGTGTGCAAAGAAATCAAACTCCCTTTCCTTTTTTTTAATGCCTAATTAAGGGCCTTTTATATGTAAAAAAAATTAAAAATAGGAACGCATGAGTGCTTCGTGCGGTAGTGTTGGAGGAAAAAAACCAAAAAAAAAAAAAGCGCCCACGCCATCAATATCGGCGTGTGCAACATTGCAAAATTTATCCATTTTTAGCGGAGGAATCTCCTATTCTCCTTTATAACATTAGTTGGATGGGATGGGAGACCATAAATCGTGGTAGCAGGCTACCTTGCAGAAGCATAGATTTTATTATTATTATTAATAATTTTTTTAAGGAAGGTTGTTGGGTGGGAGACAATAACTTGTGGGAGGTTGCAGAAGCATACAATTTTTTTTTATTTTGATTAATGAGTATACATTCCAACTAAGTGGTAATAATTAATATATAAAAAACTTTAATATTCATACAATAAATATTTCTTTAAATAGATAAATGTGGCTGCGCCAACGCCACTGGCGCTCGTGAACTCATACAGGTATATTAAAATAAACTAAATATAATATATATAAGAAATATTTAAGTAATCTACCAATATTTGAATTGATGTTTAAAAATAGTCGATTCCACTAGCGCATGTGAACGAATATTTGAATTGGTTTATGTCCTTTTTTTTGTCTAATTGATTTTTTGAAAAAGAAAAAATAGTCATGTCTCATGAGCACATTTTATTATTATATGGTCTGGATAGATAGCCCAACCACCCAATAAATGAGTGTTCAGCGATACATAAATTTTACTTAATCAGACTCAGCCTTTTGGAAAGTTGCGAAATTTTAAATTGACGGCGCCATTGGCCCTGGCGCCTGTCCCATTTGAATTAATATTTTCTTATAGTTTAAGATTGATTAATTAATATGTGGGACTAGTGGTTCTTACATGAAAAAAATATGGACTTGTAATATCTGAAATAATTATTTGTATTGACAAAGTTATTTCAGTAATTGAAATATTTAAATGTATTAACCGGTTTAAGCCAATGCTACCTGCTACTGGTTCCACTAGCGCATGTGAACGAATATTTGAATTGGTTTATGTTGAAGCAATGGTTCCATAAAAAAAAAGTTGAAGCAATTATGCATGTACCATAAAAAATTTATTCTTCTGCCCGCGCCATTGACATTGGCGTTGCTAATTGATTTATTTTTTTCGACAACATACAGACACATGTGCCATTAAAAAATTATTTTCCATCCTGCGCCACTGGGGCTGGCGCCGTCAGAGCCCGCGCCACTGCAACTGGCGCCTTCACTGGCGCGTCAGAGCCCGCGCAGGTAGACTGCGCACTGACATGTTTATTCTCCGAAATGCCTCTGTCAAAGGTTTCTTGTTAAAATATATTTTTTGGTTTTTACGGATTAAAAAAATCACGGCTTATTCTATCTTCGCATCTTGCCATTAATTGTCTCTCTTTTTATCTTTGCTGAACAATATAACTATAAATGGATATGATTATTTCTACTTTGTGCTTGATGCACTTAAGATAGGGCTGTCAATGGGTAGGGTACGATACGGTAGAGACGTTTTTCATACCCGTACCCGTTAAAATTTTTTTTACCCATATCCTACCCTTACCCGTTAAAAATTGACTTTACCCGTACCCTACCCTTACCCGTTAAGAATTAACGGTAAGGGTAGGGTAACGGAAGAAAATGGATAATAATATTAATAAATCAATGAAAAAATTGTACAATATGAAATTATGAATAAATAAAAATATTATATAAGTATATTAATAAAGTGCACTATTTAATAATACTTTAAGTATAATAAAATCATACAATATCTTCCCTTTTTAATTGTAAAAAAAATACATATCTAATTAGTAATTACTAATTATATAATATTTTTTCAAACAAAGGGATCTTTTGAAAAAAAGTTTAGTATTTTTTTAATGTAGCGCGTGAATGAAGATAAAAAAAATAATATATCAATTGAATCTTATCATCATATCTTTCCAAATTAATGCATTATTATCTCAATAAAATCTAGCAATTTAATCAAGTAATTTAATTATTAATGCATCAATTGAATCTTACAATCATATCTTTCTGATTTTGTTTATTATTAATGTATAATTGAATCTTACAATTATATATTTTTATTATGATTTAGATTATAAACTATATATATAACGGTACGGGTAATTAACGAATACGAAATAGCCTTACCCATACCCTTACCCAATAAATTAACGAAAAAATTTTTCTATCCATACCCATACCCGATAACTTAACGAAAATAAAACTTTACCCATACCCGTCTTATCGAATACGATACGGGTAGGGTAAACGGTTAAAAGGGTACCATTGACAGCCCTAACTTAAGAAGACGTTGGTGGGAACTGGGAAGCCATCTTCCCTGTGAAGATACAATTAAATATTGAGAATGCTTTCTCTCTTCAAAATTTCTCCCCAATTTACCATCATTACTCTATAACCAGTGACCACTGGCTTTTATATTACTAGTTTACTACATTTTCAACAAATCGGTTGCTTATTATGGTTGGGGATGATAATAAAGAAATCCAAAGGGAGTGATACGTTTAATGGAACAGTTCCAATAGCGATTAGAAGCTCAATTATTTACTGGGCCCGTTGGATTGAAATACAGAGATAATGAGCTTTCAGCACGTAATGAAAATCTCATTTCATCTTAGCTCCTTAACAGCTGAAATTGGGCGAAATAATGAGTCATATGTTGCAACATCAAGCATGACTAGCACGTTTTCCCAGTATATATATATATAGAATATTTATTGTGAACCATGGTTCATAGAGCCTTCCGTGAACCATGACCGTTTGATCGGTGGTTTTGCAAATTGACAAATCTAATTTAACCAATCCAATCTATATGTTGAAATCTCATACCAAACCAAATTTTACAATTTTTGAAATTTTTTTACTATTTTTTCTGATTTTTTTAAAGCTTGCCATTTTTGGACGATAATTTGTGAATTATCGTCCAAAAATGGCAGTTTTTAAAAAATTCGAAAAAAATAGTAAAAAAATTTAAAAAATTGTAAAATTTGGTTTGCTATGAGATTTCAACATATAGATTGGATTGGTTAATTTAAATTTATCAATTTGTAAAATCACCGATCAAACGATCATGGTTCACGGAGCCCTAAATGAACCATGGTTCACAATAGATATTATATATATATATATATAATAAATTGCACGTTCATTACAAAATTGTTTGCAAGTTATCTACAATAATCAAGCCTAAATATCATATACGGAATCCAAAACTCCCTTTTATGAATGCTATCAAAAGTTTTTGAAACAAATTAAAAAAATTACCAATTTAATTGGTTTAAAATCACAAAAAATCAGATATTGAATTACAAACAAATTAATAATAAATAACACACTTAGACATGATGTCAAATAAAATATTGAACAACATTCTGCTTATCAGATGCCATTTTAACACTTTTGAAATAAATTCAACTTAATTAAATTTTACTAATTATTAATCATAACTAAAGGTTCCTAATAAGTACTATCTAGGGAAGCTTGATTTGCTAATCTAATATCCTGTGAAACCGCTAGATAGTAGCTATCTAGTTTATCGAAAAAAAAAAAAAATCCTGTGAAACGAGCAATTACTTTAATAAAAAAATAAGACCATTAAATATTATCATGCTACAACTTGAGTTCTACAAGCTTTATCAACTTCTAATTATAACAAAAAAGCACTTCGATGACTCTTGGTCGAGTGGAATTCTTTCACCTTGATGGTTGCATAATTAAGATGTAACGTTGTCTCATCCCGATATAGAATACAAATTCCTTTTAAAGGACATTTGTTTAATATTGTATATAAAAAAAAGAGTTTCAACATGCTCAGCATATACGTTATAATCTGAATTCTCATAATTGTTTCAGATTCTTAGTAACGCACAAATTCATAGGTCACTCTTTAGGCAAATGTGAACTGCAACGAAATCGATCCTATGATAATACTAGCAGCTGAAATTCGCATAATAAGCAAAACAATTGCCAACAATTGTTATCATATATAAGGTTTTTTGTCCGGGTCTCAAATTCAGATTTTACCATTATGCTTAATCCAAACCCATAATAAGCATGGGAGTTTCATAGAGAATCAAATCTTGCAGAATTGATTAGTATCATATCCTTTATAAGAGAAATCGCTGGTTTAAAACAAACAAACAAATAATCATTAATATGACATTAAGTAGAAAGAGGCACCAGGTGCTACTGATTCGTTAATAGACCGCCAAACTGTTATCATTTTACAAAAAATGCGCCCCACAAATCTCCACTACACCAATGCACAATTACAAGAACTCTTGGTCAACAAAAATATTTTCACGCCTCATGATTTCATCATTAAGATGCATTGTTGTCCCATTTCGACGGTTCTCTTGATGGTACAAAGTTGTATGTGTTGGATTTATCGTACAATCACAATCCAACTGTCCACATATAATAATGAGTGCATCTTTAGAAGCCTTTGGTATAACTGAGAGTTGCCCTTGAATTATTCTTCGAGACAAGCTATTGTTTGAAATGTTGAATTGGTTCAGCAGTATAAAGATCGACTCTAGCACTATAGCTCTCTCCAGGAAAAATTTGACCAATTTTAGCTCCAGTGATGAACCTCCGAAATTGGTAATTTTGATAAATTTAAGATTTGGAAATACTAAATCTGGTATAATTTCCTCTGCAGACCATGAAATGCTTTCATTATAATAGTTGCTTGTGAGCTACAAGATCATCAAAGGAGAAGAAATTATTAATGAGTTTTGAGAAAAGAAAAGAGACCAGCCTAATTTAACAATTGTACTCTGAGCCAATAAATTAATCAATTTTGGCCAGCAAATTTTATTCAACTGGGACCAATGGAAGTACCTATCATGCGATAACAGTAAGTTATCACAATAATCCAAATGAATAAGATGAATTAAAACTTACGACACAAACCTGAATGAATAGTTTCTCCAAAAATGGAGAGGGCCAGAGTCTGAAAAAGGAACCTATGCAATAAATCTGCTCTTCGTTTATTGAATCCAAAACAAGTTGCAGTTCTTGCAAGTTGTGTAGTCCCAGCAGCAAATTATCTTCATAATATTCGTGTTCTCCAGAAATTAGATGCTGTTAAACAGAACTGCCAAGTTAGAAACTATTCTCAATAAAAGAAAATAAAATATAGATGTACTTTAGTGGCAATTTATTTCTGTAAATGCCAATTTTTAACATTCAAAATTGGGTAATGTCTGTCAGGTCATGTTGGTCTGGATCTTGAAGAAATAAAAAGTTATCCCCAATATTGTGAGTAAATTGTATTTGTTTGGAATAAGCATATGTGAGTTTACTGATTACATGGCATACATAATTAGATCAGACCCTGCTAACAACTGTCAGAATAATTTCCTTCAAACAAAGAATAAACCATGTCCAGAAATTTTTGTATATAGTTCACACTTTTTTTTACCTAATAAACTTTAATAAATTAGAACAGAAATGTTCAGGTGAGAGAAAAAGTACCAGAAGACCCATTGAGCAAATTGTCAAGACCTCTACATGCGAAAGATCTGATAATGTGTAAAAAAATTGCACTGCATATACTTCTCCTCCAGTATCCGCGCATATGTAAGCATCATTTACTTTTGATACATTACCAAAATCATGAAAGAAAGATATACATCCATAGTACACAATTGACTCGAGTTTAGGTGCCGATATCTCGAGATCAAACACATTTGTACAATCAACCATCACCAATTTCTGAAGTTTCAATTCATCCCCAACAATCTTAACAGTCTCCAGAATTTCACATCTCTTCAGACAAATACTTTCCAGTGAAACGCAGTATTGTAATATATTTGTTAACATTGCATCGGTTAATAGATCCACATTATCAAGTGATAGGGAACTCAACCCAGCAAAATTTGCCAAGTCCAAAGGATCCGAGAAATTGCACCGTGACAAACTCAAATGGGTCAGAGAATTGAAGTTAAACAGTGAATTGGGTATCATAAATGGCATTCTACCATCAATGTATTCAAAAGTAGAGTATAAAACCCCTTGAGACAGGTCTATTTCAAGGTCTTTGACCCCTTTGGCCAAAACAGTACCAATCCAGTTCTCCAAATCGGGGAAGAAAACATCAAATGGGGAAAAAAGAATTCCAAACTTATCAAGGTTTCTGTCCCCATGGAGGTGGAGATACCGATCTAGAGTGGCAACAAACTGTTTGGGAGATTGATTGCAAGAGAAATCTTCGTCGAATTGGAGAGAGGTCGAAGAGATCAGGTTAATTTGCCAAAGATGCCTCCATCTTTTAGACAAGGTGCTAGTTCTAATTGCATACTTGAGAGGCATTAAACAGATAATGGATTGGAGGATTTCATTTGGGAGATTGCTTATTCTATCCTCACCTCTTCCCATTAAAACCTCCAGTTCTCTCTTTGCTGAATCAATGAAACACTACAGAAAAAAAAAATAAAATAATAATAAATATACAAATCACATGGATATACACACCACATAATTTAAGATAATCCAAGTTGTGTATTTATAAAAAAGGCTACTCACAAAAAAAGAAAGAAAATCTTATGTGCATTGATTAGATTTCTTTACAAGTGAACCATCAGCTAGATGAAAAAGGAAACCAACGATTCAAATAGCAACAAAACCCTGTGTCCACTGTTCTTCTGGTAGAGGTACTCTTCAACTAAAACCCTACACCCTAATCCTCCAATTAGGACCCAGAGAGAGAGAGAGAGAGAGAGAGAGAGAGAGAGAGAGAGGAGGCGTAGATACCTAGAGAACCAACACAGCGTAGCGCAACCTATCTGAGGAAAGTGGTCGGTGGCGAGAGAAAACAAGGCAGTGAACTTTCGCGCAATTCGGGAATGGTAGAAGCGCCGCAGATGGCGAGTGTCTAGAAATGCTTCGGCTCTTTGAAGTTTGTCCCCAATTTATCATCCCACATCACTGGGTCGCTGTGACCGAGTGTTAACTATGATAGCTATATTATTAGTTATTATCATATACAAAATTACATGTACAGACAGCTTTTTTGTACTTTATTATTTTTAGTTTTGTTTCACAAAATTAAAATTTTTTATTTTATTTATTTATTATTATTATTATTATTATTATTTTTTGTATTTCTCCCATCGAGTAGAAAGCCCATTGGGGAATTTGAATCGTTCTACTTCTCCGACCATCAACTGAATTTAAGTGTTTACAGAAGGAGAAGTATAATAAATGTGTGGACAAATTCTAATGGCACCCAACAGTTAAAAAACTTGATAGCGCAAGACTCCGTACTCTTGAGAGTATTTTAGCCCCAACGAGATATGAGAAATCAATTCTAATAAAATAAAATCCAATGAAATTCAGCATAAAAATATTTTGATAATGTTTGTTAAATTATGTCAATGTTCATACATAGCCCTCAAACCAGCAATTACATTGTAAATTAAAAATTAAGTGACCAGCAAAATCTATCAGGTGAAAAAAAAAGTGTGCCACAAACTTTATGAAAGTCTCAAATATGACAGAAACAGAATTACAAGAACTCTTGATCGAGTGGAATATCTTCACTTCTGGTGCTTCCATTATCAAGATGTACGGTTGTCCCATTCCGATACTTCTCTTGATGGTAAAATGTTGTGTGCGTTGGATTTATCACGCAATCATGATCCAATGGTCCACATATGACAATGTTTGCATCTTTTGATGCCTTGGGTGTAACTGAGAGTTGCCCCTTAATTATTCTTACAGACAAGCTATTATTTGAGATGTCGCATTGATTCATGAATACAAAGATTATTGACTCCAACAATATAGCTTTCTCCAGGAGAAATCTGACCAGTTTTAGCTCCAGTGGTGTACCTCTAAAATTGGTTATTTTGATCCATTTAAGATTTTGAAATACTATATCAGGTGCTTTTTTCTCTGTATCCACTAGACTCCTTTGGTCGTTTTGCTGATAAAAGTTGTTTGGTAACTACAGGATCATAAAAGAAGAAGAAATTCTTTATTTAGTTTTGAAAAAGAGAGTGTGACGTGATTAATTTTCACAACTGGATTCTCCTATTTAACAAATTTACTAATTTCAGCCAGCGAATTTACTTATTGCAATCAAATAAGTATTGATCATGTCATAACAGTAATTTACAACATAAATTTAAATAGGTAAAAATAAATTAAATTTTCTGGCACAAACCTGAATGAAAAGTTTCTCCAGAAATGGAGAGGGGCAGAGACGAAAAAAGGAAAATATACAATGTATGGGCTCTTCCCAAATTGAATTTAAAACGATTTGCAATTCTTGCAAATTATGTAGTTCCAGTGGGATATAATCTTCTTCATCATATTCCAGTGCTTCTGCTACTACATTCTATCACACAGAACTGCCATGTTAGAAACCATTCTATATAAAAGAAAATATATATAATATATAATTGCTTTCATAACAAGAAAAACATAATACAGATGTAAATTTAATACAAGTATATTTTTGTAGATGCTAAAAGAAACATTCTAAAGTTGGGTAATAGATCTGCCAAGTCAAGTTGGATGGATCTGCTTGAAAAAAAATTTACCCCAATAGGTTCAAAGAATTGTATTTACTTTAAATGAAGCAAATGTTATTTTGCATATTACTTGGCATAAATATTGTAGAATCCAACGTGGCTAACAATTGTCAGAATAATTTAATTCATACAAAATTTGCTCTATTTTATACACAGAAAAAGAAATGACTATGAACAAAATTCTGTACAACTATGCAACAGACAAAATTCCGCTAGAGAAAAAAAAATTCCCATAATGAAATTTAAATTATTCAGGTGAGCCAAAAAGTACCATGAGACCCATGGAGCAAATAGTCAAGACCTTTACATGCGAGAAATCAGATAATATGTTGAAAAACCCCTGTTCGTAGTCATATAATTCGCCGGAGCACAAGTAAGCATCATTTACTTTTGTGACGTCATTATCAAAGTAAAGTGAGAACATTATCCATCCATGGTACAAAAATGACTCGAGTTTAGGTGCTGATATCTCAATACCAGACACACCTATACAGTCGACAATCACCAATTTCTGAAGTTTCAATTTATTCCCAACAAACTTAACCTCCTCCAGGTTTTCACATCTCTTGAGACAAATAATTTCAAGTGAAACACAATTTTCTAATATGCTTGTTAACATTTCATCAGTTAAATTTGTAAGATCAAGAGAACACAATCCAACAAAATTGGTCAAGTCCAAAGATTCAGAGAAATTGCACCGTGACAAACTCAATTGGGTCAGTGAACTGCTATTAAAGATTGAATTGGGAATAACAAATGGCATCCTATCATCCACGTAAGTTTCTGTGAAGTAGTTTAACTTTAAGACACCTTGAGATAAGTTAATTTCAAGTTGTTTGATCCCTTTGGCTAAAACGGTAGCAACCCAGTTCTTCAAATTGGCAAAGAAAATATCAAAAGGGGAGAAGAGAATTTTAAACTTATCAAGGTTTCTGTTTCCATGGAGCTGGAGATACCGATCTAGAGTCATAACAAATTGTTTAGGAGATTGATTGCATGAGAAATCTTCGCCGAATTGGAGAGAGGTTGAGGAGATGAGGTTGATTTGCCAGAGATGTCTCCATCTCTTCGATAAGGTACTAGTTCTAATTGCATACTTGAGGGGCATCAGACAGAGAATGACTTGGAGGATTTCATTTGGGAGAATGCTAATTCTATCTTCACCTCTTCCCATTAATTATCTCTCTCTCTCTCCTTGCTGAACAACAGAACTATTAATGGATCTCACTTATTGTAACTTTGTTCATCTTTGGGAAATTAAGACTTTAAGACATTGGTGGGAAGCCATATATCTTCCCAGGGAAGATCCAATTAAAGAACGGAAGATGCTTCCTCTCTTCAAAATTGGTCGCCTGTTTGTCCTGATCTCCACCTGTTAAATACTGGTTTTTTTATACTTTACTACTGCTTCAACAAATAAAATGCTTATTTTATTTTTCAAGATTTATTAACTTGCGTTTATTAATTCCCTGAAATTGTTAACGTCTGGTCTGACTTGCAGTTTGTCTGTCCTTCTGACCTTCTCTGCTGGCTTCCAACTTTCAGGTCGGTCTCTTGCATATGTGCTTGCGGTAAATAATAATGCACATATAAGCGCATAAAAAATCACTCATATGCAGTGTGTGTCATGAACCTACATGGCAGTTCGTGTGCCCAGCGAAACACGTTATAATTTCCTTTTAAAGGAAATTTGTTTAATATTGCAATATTCCGCTACAGTATGATTTTATTTCATGTATATCTTTTTCCTTTTTTGAACTATGTGAGGTTGATAATTATTGTATATATGCAGCGATTTAATAACTCACCCACCCAACCAATTAAGGTGCCGCTTCGCATAATGCACAAGATTTCACATAAAGTTTAATTAAAGAGAATATTATTAACGTTCAAGTATGTGCTATTAGGGCTGATACAGTGGTTCTTCGTCTACAACAAAATGTAAATTTCTTGAAAAAAAAAATTGTACAAAGATGGTTACAGCTTTTTAACCGCAACAAGAAAAGACTCGAATTTCGGCAATGAAAGTCAAATTCTTAGAATGGGTGTATTCTCTAGGAAATAGGCCATTAGGCCTGCTACAAATCGTCTATATTTACATTTGGAAAAACTGAAGAATAAGGCCTAATTTATGCAAAGTGGGCCTGGTTGAAACCCAATTGGTTGTGTACATTTACGCTTGAATATGTATTTTTCATTTGGTAAAAAAATGAGTCATAAATTGCAACGTCACGTGATCACGTCAGGCATCATTATTCATTAGCCACTTTTCATAATACAGAAATTGCAAGTTCATTGCAAATAAGCAAATTCACCTACAGTGACCAAATTAATAAGTTGATTTTTGTCCCTTTGATATTCTATTTATTATATGTGAACAGTTAATAAATTGGATATTTGATTGTCAAATATGATTCCGAGTGTGTATTATATATTATATAAATGAAAAAAAAATTTCCTCCCCCTCAGTATACAGTATACACTGCTAATAAAAATTGTTGCGTTATGATCAAAATTGTTTTTTCGACATCATTTTATGCCCTTTCATAAACACACCAAATTAATAATAAGAAAAATAATTAGCAGTGCACAATTATTGCACTACATTCAATTAAAGTCTAATTCATTACTTCTGTGCCTCGTTTGTTTTAAAAAAAAATGAAAATTTTCTTGAAAAGAAACAAGGATGGATACAAAAATTGAACAGCAATAACTAATTAAGTGAAGGCCCAAGATTAAACCACAACGGAAAAATACCGTCTTCAATAAATTCTTCTGACATAGCCCTGAAACAAGCAATTACTTGGTAAAACAAAAAAAAAGACCACCAAAATTTTTTATCACCTTAAAAAATGAGTGCCATAGAATTTATTGAAATTTCAATTATATATATAAAAAAAATCTACAAGAAATCGTCGTCGAGCAGGGTGGAGATATTCTGCCATAGATGCACTGTTGTCCCCTTTCTATACTTTTCTTGATAATAAAGTATTGTATGTGTTGGATTTATCATGCGATCAGAATCCAATGGTCCACATATGATAATACGTGCATCTTTTGAAGTCTTTGGAATAAAAGAAAGTTGCTCCCGAATTATTCTTAGAGACAAACTATTATTTGAGATGTCGCATTGGTCGATGAGTACTATAAAGATCGATTCTAACCTAACTGCTTTCTGTAGTAGAAATTTGACCAATTTTAGCTCCGGCGGTGAACCTCCAAAATTAGTAATTTTGATGCATGAAAGATTTTCAAATACTAGATCTGGCTCTTCAGTCATTAAAAAGCTGTCCTCTTTATCAAAATTGCTTGTTAACTGCAGGGTCATAAAATTAGAAGAAATTGTTAATTAGTTTTCAGGAAAAAAAAAATGAACATCTAAAAGGGCTTGTTCTTATTCTACATTTTTTATTGAACAAAAAAAGAAAAAGACTATTTTGATCTTGAACAAATAATTGTTAGCATGTTTGGTTTCACCTTATTCATCAAATTTACGAATAAGTTTGTCCTTAACCCTTCCAAACAACCGTAGATTAATATCACAGTTGGGTTGTCCTATTCGACAAAAAAAAGAAAAGAAAAATCTACATATTGTGATCAAAATAAGTAACCATCATGTGATAATAGTAAGTTGCCAAATTAAATCAAATAAGTAACATAAATTAGTTCACCGATGCAAACTTAATGAAAAGTTTCTCCAAAAATGGAGAGGGACAGACACTAAAAAAGGTAAATAGATAAAATATGGGCTCGTCGACTCGATGATCCAAAACGAGTTGTAGTTCTTGCAAGTTGTATAGTTCGAGGGGGTAACCTTCAGATGTAGTTCCTTCCCAAAGTAGAGTCTGTTCCACAGAACAGAATTGCCAAATCAAAAACTATCTATGCATGTACTTTAATAGCAGTTTATTATTATTATTATTATTATTATTATTATTATTATTTATTTTTTTTAAGTAACATATCTGTACTTCAATAGCCGTTTGTTTTTGTATATGCCAATTTGTAACACATTTTGGACTGGGAAGTATGTCCGCGAGGTTGTGTTGGTATAGATCCTCGGGGATAACAAAAAAAATATATAAAATGCATTATATTTTTGAAGATTTTTTTCTTTAAGATCCTCGTATGGTATGTCAACTTAAACGGTTTGAATTGACCGTTTGAATTTTGAATCTCTAAAATGACTTCATGGCATGGGGACACTCCGTGCTATCGAAGTCACGTTAGCCCCTCTCTCTCTCTATATATATATATGAATTTGGGTGCTGAAACTATTATTTACAAAATTTCGTCAACACTTTTATCTAGTTAAAGTTGATTTTCTGATTTAGGAAAGTAAATTCTATATAAATTTGTGTTGAAACTTTTTTGGCATTAATTAAAAGAAGTGAACACTGCAGTGGATGATAATTTTCCAGTTGAATTCGTTTGTAATACTTAAATTCGTTTTAATATATATATGTAATATGTATTTATTTATATTTCTGTTGGCCTATTGCTGCTAGCCAACGAGACTTAAAAAACAAATAGATTTGTCTAGACAAAAAGAATATCCTCTCTAAAGTTTAAAGGTACAAGGAAAGATACCGCAACACAAGCGCCGGAAATTGTCAAGACCTTGATATGCCTCAATTGTGCAAGTGTACTTTCAAAGACCTCATATAATCCTGCTCCCCATCCATCACAGCATATGTAAGCATCATTAATATTTGACACATTATAAAATCCATCATGGAACGGCAAGGAACTATGATTCACAAATGACTCGAGATGAGGTGCGGATATCTCCATATAATCCACAGCACAAAAGACCATCACCAATTTCCGAAGTTTCAATTTATCCCCAACTTAACCATATTCAATCTATAACATCTCTTAAGGCAAACAATTTCAAGTGAAACACAGTTATCTAATATATTCGTTAGTATCTCATCAGTTAAATCTACATGATCTAGAGATAGGGAAGTTAGTCCTACAAAATTGGCCGAGTCAAAAGGGTCCGAGAAATTGCACCGTGACAAACTTAAATTGGTTAGGGAATTGCCAATAAATAGTGAATTGTTTATCACAAATGACATTCTTCCATCCATGTTGTCTAAGCTGCCTTGTGACAAGTCAATTTCAAGTTCTTTGACCCCTTTTTCTACAACGGTATGAACCCATTTCTCAAAATTGGGAAAGAAAAAATCAAATGGGGAGAAGAGAATTCCAAACTTGTCTAGGTTTCTGTCTCCATGGAGCTGGAGATACCGATCTAGAGTCATGACCAACTGTTTGGGAGATTGATTGCATGAGAAATCTTCACCGAATTGGAGAGATGACGAAGAGACGAGGTTGATTTGCCAAAGATGCCTCCATCTCTTAGATAATGTGCTTGTTCTGATTGCATATTTGAGGGGCATCAAACAGAGAATGAAATGGAGGATTTCAATTGGGAGATTGCTTATTCTATTTTCACCCTTTCCCATTATGTACTGGCCTCTCCTCTCTTTCGCTGATTCAACTGAACTATAAATGGATTTAATTGATTGTGTTCTTTGTCTCTCTTTGATGAATATTTATGTATAGAGGACTTTTAAAGTCATCTTGCGAAGGAAGATTCATGATTTAATTAAAGAACTGAATGTGTGCTTCCTCAGTTCAAAATTCCTCCCCACTCTATTAACTAGTCGCCAACAGTATTGTTTGAAATGTTCCATGTTTCTCATTAATCACTAAAGATGAACACATGGAAATATCCTTTTATCTTTTTTTTTTTCTTGAATATTTTTTATCAGAGAACACCCCCTGATTACGACCTATTTTTTTTAGCAAAACACAATACATGATACAAATAAGTAACAAATTGCAAAATCAAATTACTAACAATACAGCCAGATAAATAAAAGCCTAAGGAAAAACTCCCAAGAAGCAAAACAATTAGTCCCGACTCCTGACCAACAGCAAGCCAAAGACAAGAAAGGAAAGAAAATCATGGACCAAAGTAAATTTGTATCTGCATTTTTTTTATAAATAAAATTAGAATCTTTTTTAGTTCGTTCTGGTGCGTTAAAACTTCAATGAAAGGATTAGATTTATTAAAAAAAAAAAAAAAAAACTTGATGTCAAAGTAGTGGGGGTGCATGATATATTGATATGCCCAATACTAGACTGGGACTAGTTTCTCTCCAATAGTACGAACTTATTAGATGACCGATTTAAACAAAAATTTTGATTGCTCGTATCAAATTGATAGGGTCCATGCTCCGAAGAAATTTGCTTTTATTTCTGGATTCTAACCATATATTCAACATCCTTAATCACCAAACAATATACATGTCTATAATGCTGGAATCTTTATCGTACAATATTTCCTTAATATTCCAACAGGCACAGCAGAAGAAATTTGATGCACAAGTTGATCTGGTTGTGTATGAACCCGAGTTGAAAAACTTTCGCATTTCTTTCTTTTCATATGGCCCATGAGACAGCACAGCAGCCCAGATTATATTCCATTTTTCTTAAATAACTTTAGATTATTTAACCAGAAATTCAAAGGATCATTTGTGAAAAATATGGTGGGGACAGGTTGAAATGCAGTTGGGTAACGGGTTCAATTCCTATTGGATGTGGAAGATGGATAAATTCTATTTTAAAAAGTAGTCTATGCCTCTATAAATAAATGGTCTTGTTATAAAAAAAAAAATACAGTTGGGTAAAAGTCCATAGTCTCTTAGCGAGATCGTAGTGTATAAAAGTTAATGTGCATTCTCTATAATCTGAGAGTTTAAATAGGTTTTCATATTTAATCCTGCTTATAGACACTATTCTGTGTTTCCTTTGGCACTTAATGAGCTGTTTGTCAGTCAGCTCTGCTGATCGCAACAGTACCCATATTATCTAGCAATATCTGGATCTGTGCCTACCAATACCATATGCATGTCCTGTATGTGCTAAGCCAGTACAAATACTTCTGGAGATAGAAACTATTTTGCTCGAATTTTATCCCTTAATTAGAACGAAGACTAGATAGTGTGTTTTAATTCATGGTTTTTTGGTTGTTCTGCTTGCTTTTTATTTAGATATATTAAGTCAACTCTAGGTGCCTCTTTGAAGGTTTCTTATTTGCTCTCGTAGTTCAACTTTTCTATCATCACATTCGCTTAGATTAATTAAATAGGTGAATGATACTTTAGCATTTGAATGTGCGACTTTCATTTCTATTTGATGCTAAAAAAAGCATACTCAGTAACTATTTCTGGATGGTCGAGCTTTATTGTACGAGAATAAATCATTTTTAATTTCGTTATTTATTGTTTCTTCGTCAGCAGTTGATGTTCATTTAACAATAACAATAACTAAGGTTTACTCCAAAAATAGATGTCAAAAGGGAAGGAAATTCCACTCCTTTTATTATTATTTTGGAAAAAAAGAAGTGACCATATTTTATATAGAGATGTCTCCTTTTATTTTATTATTATTTGTTTCTTTCATTCTCTTCATTTTCATTCCAACATTTAAGTATAACTTGGTTAAGGCAGGTACGATCAGGTCTCTTTTCTCATCATTCTCCTCACCTCTTAACGCATCACATCTTAAAGAGAAAAAATTAAGGTCAATAATTCAACCACAATGGAAAAATACCATGTTCAGTAAATTGTTCTTACATAGCCCTAAAACCAGCAATTACTTGGTAAAATAAAGAAACAAATTAGGAGAACACTAGCTAAAAATCATGTTAAAAATTGAGTGCCACAAACTTTTATTGAAAACTTAATAAAACAAAAACTACAAGAAATCTTGGTCGTCGAGCAGGCTGAAGATATGCTCATTAAGATACACTGTTGTCCCCTTTCTATACTTCTCTTGATAATAAAGTGTCCTGTGTGTTGGATTTATCGTGCGATCAGAATCCAATGGTCCAGATATGACAATACGTGCATCTTTTGATGCCTTTGGTATAATAGATAGTTGCCCCTGAATTATTATCAGATACGAGCTATTATTTGAGATGTCGCATTGGTCGATGAGTACTATAAAGATCGATTCTAACATAACTGCTTTCTTCAGAAGAAATTTGACCATTTTTAGGTCTAGCGGTGAACCTCCAAAATTGGTAATTTTGATCCATGAGAGATTTTCAAATACTATATCCGGCTCTTCAGTCATTAAATCGATGGCATCTTTTTCAAAATTGCTTGGTAATTGCAGGATCATCAAATTAGAAGAAATTGTTAAATAGTTTTGACTTTTGAGAAAGAAAAATGAACGACAACAAGGGTTGTTCTTATTCTACATTTTTTTATGGAACAAAGCATAAGACTATTTCGATCTTGAACAAAGATAGTCTACTTCGGAAAAAAATAATTAATTTGGCCCTTTTGACATTTTTTTTTCACCTTATTCATTTAATCTATGAATAAGCTTCTCTTTAACCCTTCCAAATATTAATATCACAATTGGGTTGTCCAATTCAAAAAAAAAGAAAAAGAAAAAAAAGATAGTCTACTTATCTTATTCCATAATACGTAACCATCATGTGATAATATTAAGTTACCAAATTAAATCAACTAAGTAACATAATTTAGTTCACCGACGCAAACCTTAATGAAAAGTTTCTCCAAAAATGGAGAGGGACAGACACTAAAAAAGGTAAATAGGTAAAATATGGGCTCGTCGGCTAGATGATCGAAAACGAGTTGTAGTTCATGCAAGTTGGATAGTTCCAGGGGGTAACCTTGATATGTAAGTCCTTCCCAAAATAGAGTCTGTTCCACAGAATTGCCAAGTCAGAAACTATCTATAAATGTACTTAATGAGTTAATTATCAGTTTGTTTTTTTTTATTTTATTTTACTGTTGGCCTATTGCTGCTAGCCAAAGAGACTTCAAAAAAGTTATTTTTCTGTAGACAAAAAGAACATCCTCTCAAAAATTTAAAGATGAATGACTGATACCGCAACACAAACGCTGGAAATTGTCAAGACCTTGATATGCGACAATTGTGCAAGTGTTCTTTCAAAGGGCTCATAATATCCTGTTTCCCACCCATCAGAGCATATGTAAGCATCACTAATATTTGACATATTATAAAATCCATCATGGAACGGTAAGGATCTATGATTCACAAATGACTCGAGATGAGGTGAGGATATCTCCATATAATCCACAGCACAATCGACCATCACCAATTTCCGAAGTTTCAATTTATCCCCAACAAACTTGACCACATTCAATCTATAACATCTCTTAAGGCAAACAATTTCAAGTGAAACACAGTTATCTAATAAATTCGTTAGCATCTCATCAGTTAACTCTACGTGATCTAGAGATAGGGAAGTCAAACCTACAAAATTGGCCGAGTCCAAAGGGTCCGAGAAATTGCACCGTGACAAACTTAAATTGGTCAGGGAATTGCCATTAAGTAGCGAATGTTTTATCACAAATGACGTTCTTCCATCCATGTAGTCTAAGATGCCTTGAGACAAGTCAATTTCAAGTTCTTTGACCCCTTTTTCTACAATGATATGAACCCATTTCTCAAAATTGGGAAAGAAAACATCACATGGGGAGAAGAGAATTCCAAACTTGTCTAGGTTTCTGTCTCCATGGAGCTGGAGATACCGATCTAGAGTCGTGACGAACTGTTTGGGAGATTGATTGCATGAGAAATCTTCACCGAATTGGAGAGTTGTCGCAGAGATGAGGTTGATTTGCCAGAGATGCCTCCATCTCTTAGATAGTGTGCTTGTTCTGATTGCATATTTGAGGGGCATCAAACAGAGAATGAAATGCAGGATTTCAATTGGGAGATTGCTTATTCTATCTTCACCCTTTCCCATTATGTACTGGCCTCTCCTTGCTTCGCTTATTGAATTGAACTATATACGGATCTGATTGATTATTCTTTGTCTCTATTTGGGAAATATGTATAGAGAGAGATGACTTTAGAAGTTATCTTGCCAGGGAAGATTCAATTTAAGACTTGAATGTGTCCTTAGTTCAAAATTCCTTTCCCATCTGTTAACTAGTCGCCGACAGTATTATTTGAAATGTTCCATGTTTTTCATTAATTACTAAAGATGAAAACTTGGAAATATTCTTTCCTCTTTTTTTTTTTTAGTTCTTGAATATTTTTTATCAGACAACACCCCCAGATTACGACCTATTTTATTAGCAAAACACAATACATGATACAAATAAATAACAAATTGCAAATCAAATTAATAACAAAACAACCAGCCAAAAAAAAAACCATAAAGAAAAAGAATCCAAGGAACGAAACAATTAGTCCTGACCACTAGCAAGCCAAAGACAAGGAAAGAAAATCATGGACAAAAGTGAATTTGTATATCTGCGTTTTTTGTTTCTATATAAATAAAGAATCTGTTTTTCTTTTCTTTTTTTCCGTCAGGGCTTCAAAGTAGTGGAGGTGCATGATATGCCCAATATTGGACCGGGACTGGTTTCTCTCCAATAGTACGAACTTATTAGATGATCGATTTAAACAAAGTTTTTATTGCTCGTATCAAATTGATAGGGCTCCGGGCTCTGAAGAAATTTTCATTTAAAATTCCTTAATCACCAAACAATATATGTCTATAACGCTGGAATATTACTTGTACAATATTTCCTTAATATTCCAACACGCATTGCCGAAGAAATTTGATGCAAGATTGCAAGAGCCAAGAGGTGATCTGGTTAGGTATGAACCGAGTTGAAGACTTTCGCATTTCTTTCTTTTCACATGGCCCATGAGACAGCAGCTCAGATTATATCCCATTTTTTTCTTCAAAACTTTCGGTTATTTAACCAAAAATTGTAAGGATCATCTGTGAAAATTATGGTGGGGAGGTTGAATGCAGTTGGGCAGAAATTCATAGTCTCCAAGCTAGATCGTAGTGTATAAAAATATGTGCAGAAGTTTCTACAATTTCAGAGTTTAAATAGGCTTTAATATTTAATCCTGTTTATAGACGTTATTCGGTGTTATTCATTGGCACTTGAGGAGCTGTTTGTCAGTCAGCTATGCTGATGGCAACAGTACCCATATTACCTAGCAATATCGGATCATGTGTGTATGCCTACCATATGCATGTCCTCTGTATGTATTAATCCAGTATTTGTACTGTTGGAAATATAAACTCAATTAAGTTAGTATAGTCAAAGAGTTTAATTATTTAGAATTACAAGAACAATGCTTAGGAGATTGTTGTTATTAATCGTCTAGAAGACTATATCATTGAATGTTTAGTTAATGAAAGTAGTTGAGTTTTTATCTATATAAATAATATAAGAGTTTTCTTTAAATTCTGAACATAGAAGAGAGAAAAATATTAATTGTAAGAGAGTTGTATCAAGTATATGAATGAAAAATTTCAATTTCTAAGTATCTCATATATCTCCACTAATATCCACATAGCCTCATATTAAGAAGATATCAAATTGGTATCAGAGACGATGACAAGTACCGGTGTTATGACGGTTGGGCACATGCTGCTGTCCCGTCTTACGAAGAGCAACTACGACAACTGGTGTATACAAATGCGAGCTCTCCTTGGTGCGCAAGAAGTGTGAGAGATAGTCGAGGATGGCTACCAAGAGCATGCCGAAACGACAGCGTTGACGGGTGCTAATGCGAGGATATTAAGGGAGAACTGCATAAAGGACAAGACCGCTCTCTACATCATGTATCAAGCGGTGGATGATTCGGATTTTGAGAAAATAGCCGGTGCGACATCTTCGCATGAGGCATGGAATACTCTCGAGAAGGCATACAAAGGCGCTAATCGAGTAAAGCAAGTGCGGTTGCAAACACTTCGAGACGAGTTTGAGGCCTTGAAAATGAAGGAGACCGAAGGTGTGTCCGAGTACATGACAAGAGTGCAAACTGTGGTGAATCAACTCAAGAGAAATGGTGAACCACTTGCTGAAGTTCGAGTTGTTGAGAAGGTACTTCACTCTTTGATAAATAAATTTGAGAATATTGTGTGTGCAATAGAATAGTTGAAAGATTTGAATGAAATGACTATTGATGAACTCTCAGGTTCGCTAAAATCCCATGAGCAAAGAAAGAAGAAGAAAAAGTAAGAGGTGCTCGAGGAGGCACTTCAAGCGAAGTTAACATTGAAAGAAGAGAGACCGACCAGCAGTGATCGAGGTCGTGGTCGGGGTCGTAGTCGAGGTCGTGGCCGTGGCCGAAGTGGTCGAGGTCGCGGACAGCAAGACAATCGAGATGAGAAGGAGCAACAAGGCTCGTTTGGCAATGGTCGAGGTCGAGGAAGAGGAGGTAACAAGTTTCATATTCAATGTTACAATTGCAATAGATATGGTCATTATGCATATGAATGTCGTCATGAGAAGAAAGATGAGAATGACAAAAAAGAAGAGAAGATTGGAGATGACGTGGTGTTGCTTTCGAGCAAAGAAGCAACTCCCAATCAAGAGACCGTGTGGTATTTAGATACCAGTGTGAGCAACCATATGTGCGGGTACAAGCACATGTTCGTCGAGATGTAAGAAGTTGTAAATAGTCATATTTCATTTGGTGATGCATCGAAAGTGAAAGTTGAAGGATAAAGTAAAGTTCTCATTCAGCTAAAAAATGGAAGTGAGACTTTTATCACAAATGTTTATTATGTGCCCGATATGAAAAGTAATATTTTGAGCTTGTGTCAATTGTTGGAATTCGGTTATACGGTGGTGATAAAGGACCGAACCCTTTATTTGAGAGATAAAAATGATAAATTGATAGCCCAAATTGAAATGACCAGAAATCGCATGTTTAAATTAAATTTGATGAATGTGCAAGCTAAGTGTTTGAAGGCATGTGTAGTTGACAAAGGTTGGTTGTGGCACTTGCGGTTTAGTCATCTAAATTTTGGTGGTTTAAAAGAATTGTCAAAGAAAAGTATGGTGAAGGGACTGCCACAAATTGATCATTGTGACAAGTTTTGCGAGGGGTGTGTACTCAGAAAGCATCCGAGAAGTTCATTCCCAAAAGAAGCGAGCTATCGAGTCAAGAAGCCGCTGGAGTTGATACATACAGACATATGTGGTCCGATCATATCAAACTCATTGGGTAAGCACCGTTATTTCATAACTTTTGTTGATGATTTTTCAAGGAGAACTTGGGTATATTTCTTGAAGGAAAAGTCCGAGGCATTTTCTGTTTTTAAGAAATTCAAAGTGCTATTTGAGAAGTTGAACGGCAATTACATAAAGCGTTGAGGTCAGATCGAGGTGGCGAGTATATCTCTAAGGATTTTGAGTATTGGCGAGTATATCTCTAAGGATTTTGAGTATTTCTGCGAAGAGCATGGCATTAGAAGGTTCCTAACAGCGCCAGACTCACCACAACAAAATGGCGTTGCTGAAAGAAAGAATCGGAACATACTCGACATGGTTCGTAGCATGCTGAAAAGTAAGAATATGCCAAAAAGAATTTTGGACTGAAGCTGTGCAATGTGCGGTTTACTTGCAAAATCAATGTCCAACAGCAAGCTTGGAGAACATAACTCCGCAAGAAGCTTGGTTTGGTGTGAAATCAGCAATATCTCATTTGAAAGTGTTTGGAAGTGTGGCTTATGCGCACATTCCGGATCAGCGAAGGACAAAGCTCGATGACAAGAGCAAGAAGCTGATTTTTATCGGCTATGATGAAAGGTCGAAGGCATATAAGCTCATTGATCTAGCAACTAATAAAATACATATAAGTCGCGATGTGCAGGTTAATGAAGAAGGCGTATGGTGCTGAAATTATATGGAATAAAAGTCGCATGATGTCGAGAAAGAGGTGCAACTCATAGCGAACTCTACTTCGACAAACACAACAAACCGAACTGAGTCAAGTTCGAGTTCAAGTGCGAGCTCAAGTGATGACAAGGCGAGAACACCTCGAACCCAAACCTTGCAAGACTTGTATGATGCAACAAGCGAGCTGCACTTGGTGTGTCTTTTGGCGGATGCCGAGAACATTACATTTGAAGAAGCCGTTCAAGAGAAGAAATGTCAGCAAGCTATGTATGAAGAAATGAATGCTATTGTATAGAATGACGCTTTGGAACTTGCGACGTTACCCAAGAATCATAAGCCGATTGGCATGAAGTGGGTCTACAAGAAGAAGCTAAATGCTCAAGACGAAGTTGAAAGATAGAAAGCGAGGTTAGTAGCCAAGTGTTACAAGAAAAAAACGGAGATTGATTATGAAGAAGTATTTGCCCCCGTTGCGAGAATGGAGACTATTCGTTTGTTGATATCATTGGTTGACAAAAACAAGTGGAACATCTATCAAATGGATGTGAAATTAGCATTTCTCAATGGTGTACTCGAAGAAGAAGTCTACATCGAGCAACCACCAGGTTACATTAAGGAAGGAGCAGAAAACAAGGTGCTGAAATTGAAGAAGGCGTTGTACGGGTTGAAGCAAGCTCCACGAGCTTGGAATACCCGAATTGATACATACTTCAAGGAGCATGGGTTTGTGCAATGCCCTTATGAGCATGCTTTATATATGAAATATGTGATGATGACATTATGTTTGTTGCTTTTGTATGTTGATGATATGATATTCATGAGGAATAATAATGAAATGATTGAGAAGTTTAAACTCGAGATGTCAAAAGAATTTTAGATGATAGATTTGAAGGATGGGTGTTTTGAAAGTTATCTCAATTAATGATAATTTATGTATTGTTCATGATTTTGAATGTTATTATTATACATTCTTGTTCCATGAATTATTATGTTATGTCTTTAGAAGTGTTCAAGAAGATTCTCTTGGTCTTGAACCGTAGAACTCTTAAGATGAAAAACATATGATTCTAAATGTGTTCACAATCGTGGTAATTAATAGGAACATTAATTACCGAGCAAGGTTGTCATGTCGATTGAAGTACATTGTAGTTCTATAAATGTTGATAAATGATTATCATTCAATGACATGAGTATGTATAAAATGAGTATGCTTTATATATATTGGACATGACCTAACGGGATGGAATATTATATGGATTGTGTGTTGTGTCATTAATATTTCCATCGTGTCTTTGAATCCAAGATATGAGATGTATGGATTTCTCACATGAGAAGCATGCAATGTGATTATTGATAAAGACCATCTCATTACTGATCTTAGTTATCTGTTGATGGAGGGTATTAGTAGTTCGTTGTATGTGACTTGTGCGGGAGAGATTTATATATTGATTATCGTTGTCCCTCAGTTATCTAAGTTATGATATTACTGGGCCCCTTGGTAAAGCGGAATTATATAGCATGCAATATAACTGAGGTAGTTATAATTATAGTTCGCTTGAGAGACCAAGAAACGAATATATGCAAGAATGACACGATCCTATTTTGCATATTATTCATAATATCATGAGACAAGGATAGACACAAAACTAGTGGATCGAGTACGTATCGACTATGTCGTTTGGACGGCTATAATGTAATGATAGAACCTCTTATAGCTTGTAATATAAATGTTTATATTACTACCAAGATGACGTAGATCCTCTAAAAGGTCACACCAACTGAACGTGAAACAACAAGATTTTACATTTTAGGATGTATGAAAATACATGTGATAAAATAGTAAAATAAATGTCATGATAAATGACATGCTTAGTCCGTAAATAATTTATGAAAGCAATGTGAATATTATTGGTATAATGTTTGAAAAACATTATAAGGAATAATATAGACATCACATAATATAATAATATGTTTCATATTATTAGTTTATAAATTAATTTATTAAACAGATTGCAAATTGATTAGAAGAGAGTGTTTGGGGGCAAAAGTGTAATTTCTCAATTAACACATGAGTTGCCCTAATGCCCTCTTATAAAAGGGAACTTGGATGAGTGGATGGCAGTAAGTTTTTCTCTCTCCCACGTTTTGGTGGCTGGTCACAACTTTTCTGTTGTGTAGAGAAGTAGAAACCCACTCACAACACTCTCCTCTCTCTTGCATAGTTTAGCCACCTAAAGAAAGCTTGTTCTTTGAGGTCTAGGTGGTTGGATCTAAGCTCTAAAGTCACCATCCATCTATCTAAGCGCTGGTTGAGTTTGTTGTTTAGGTTCAAGGTGAACCGAGAGGAAGATAAGGCGTTGCAACGGCGGTGCAGCGGCTGAAACGAAAACCGAAGGTTTCCAAGAGATCTAGAGAGAAAACGGCTTCTCTCTACAAAGAGATTTGACAATCTCTTGAGGTATAACCTTCTCCCCTCCTTAAATGAAGTTGCTTGCCGTTGCATGTATGCACATGAGGTGCTTGATGATTTGTTTTGCTGAAATCTTACTCTCTATTGTCATAGAAACGTAGATCCGTTGTTTATTGAGCTTATTCGTAAAGAAAATTTTAAAAATAACACTTCCTTAGCATACACATGAAATCCCAACAGTGGTATCAGAGCTTGGGTCTGTTTTATGGCAATAAGACTATTTATTTTGTGTAAAACTAATTGCACAAGTGTTTAGTTAACTATCTCTCAAGTTTCGGTTCATAGATCTGCTGTTTTTGAGTTCTTTTCACTTTAAATCACTTTGGTACTTTTTAAATCACGTTTTTGTTTAGATCTGTAAATTCCCACACTTGTTTGTGATGTGTGGAAGGTAGATCTGGAATAAAACAACAAGTTTAAGCTATTTAATTAAGAAAAACGAAAATGAGAAAACTGGACACAGTGCTGTTTACCAGTAAACTGTTTTCTGTTTTTGCTGAGATTCAAATGAGCTTAACTTGAACTTGGATGAATGGATTATTGACTTCTTTATATCTTGGAAAGATATTGAAGTCTAGTTTCTAGAAAACTATATTGTGTAATACAAAAGTTTTACGGATTTTAAAGAATTTGAGTATTTACAGAGGAGACTCAGATCTGTTTTCCAGATCTGGAACACTGTTTTAAAACGCAGTTTTCTCTTAAATGGCTGAACCATTTTCAGATAACTTTATATAGTTAGAAAGATGCTTAAATCTAGTTTCCAGAAATATATATTTTATATTTTTATTAGAAACACACGATTTTAAGCATTTAAATCTTTGACTGGTGCACAGCTGTCTGAAACTGGAAACTGTTTCTTGAAATCTGTTTTGTATTAACTTAACTTGCACAAGGGACCATTTTGTGAGGTCTATAGTGTAAGAGCTCATCCAAGTCAGACCAGTGGTGATATGAAATTAAAAATTTTAATTTGATTAAGGATTCTTGAGCAGATTAGTTGGAATAACATTTGATTAGTAAATATTTATTCTATAGAAATCATTTTTAGGATTTGAAATGATTTAGATGAATTGAAGAACTTGAGAGATACGGGCTTAACTAAAGTGATGTTAAATAGTGCGGTAAGATTGCATATGTGCACTAACTTTATTTTGCAGGAGGATTGTGGGTTTGTATGGCTCAAGATTCCAATGCCTTGTGTGTTGTAATGAATGATGTGAATGAATGCTTGTAATTGGCCTAAAGTGCCATTTAATTCATTTGATTAATATTGATGTATTAATTCATTCATGGCTTGCATGCCTCATGGGAAATTTGGGATTATGAAATTCTAAATGTAATTTTTATTTTATTTTAGAGTAGTTCTAAAGATAGAATAAGAATTGGGGGTTCTTATAGCTTAGAAACTTATCTTTCACGAAGATGATTGATAGAGCTACAAGAATGCAAGCGGGAGCCATACAACCCACGCAGCTTATGAATATATGATGTTGTATGATAATTTAAATGGTTAGGATAGGTATTGGTGCTTGAATACACGACCTACCAAAATTATCAAAGTTGTCGTATATTTGCTATGTCCATGAAAATTCTAAGAGTATCTTTCCTTCTCATTTTATCCACCTTAAGCTAGCAATTCGGGATAAGCATGAGTGTGACCTGGTTGCTGGAAATCGTGGAACTTGCATGAACGGGTTGTTAGGCCAAAAGTGAGTGGGAGTTGTGTGAGGCACTTCTCTTGCTCATTATGTGGGAACAATTCCGTCATACTTGTTGTCCAATAAAATGAGTTTTTCTTATACAAATCACCAAGATCTAGGCTTGGGTTTTGGGAAAGAGAGTTCTATTAAGAAATTGGATTATTCTTTCTTAATGAGAACGACAAGAGTCATAAGGTTAAGTAAAAGTCACGTTTTACTTAAAGGTTATGATTGGTGACATGTACCTACCTGGAAAAACACCCCCTTGCTAATGACGGGTCAAACTATTCCGATTGGAACCTCAAATTGAACATTGTCTTGCGCCTGGAGGATCTTTTGCATATTCTGAGTGATAAGTACCCAGAAGAGGCAAAACCAGGCGCACCAACAGACGATGAGAAAGAGGCCCAAAAGAAATGGAATGAGAAGGAACGCACTGTGCGTGGACTGATCTTGGCCACTCTTGGCGATCAGTTGCAGAGAAAGTTCCTTGAGACTCCAGCCAAGGAAATAATGGCACAATTGGAGAAGATGTTCACTGATAGTGCTAGTAAAGAGCGCTATAAGACCACCATCGCACTCACAAGGTGCAAGATGTTGGAGAGTGAATCTGTCTCTGTGCACTTTCTCAAGATGTAGGGTTACCTGGAGAAATTGGAGAAGTTGAATTCTCCAATGCCTCAGGATTTTGCAGAGGATATCAATCTCGGGTCACTCCCTTATTCTTATAAGGACTTCGTCATGCATTATCATATGCGTGAGAAGAAAATGACAATGAATGAGCTGCATAATGCCCTCAAAACCGCTGAGGTTGACATGGGAAAGACAAAGGAGAATGATGTCTTATCCATTGCGTCTAGTAGCAAGAAGATTGCCAAAAAGAATGGCAAAGGAAAGAACAAAACAAGTAATGGCAAGAGTGGAGGTGCACAAGCGAGCACCTCAAAGGGAAGTAAGAGGAAGAAATCTCCTAACTCCGACACGGAGTGCTTCTATTGCCATGAAAAGGGACACTTCAAGATGAATTGCCCCAAGTACAAGAGTGACTTAGATGGTGGCAAGATTGAGCGCAAGCGTCCCAAAGGTATACTTGTTATTGAGTTAAATTTAAACTTAGCCACAACTATCCAAGATTGGGTAATTGATACCGGATCATGTGCTCACTTAGTCTCTAATGTGCAGGCACTAAGGGATAGGAGATCTCTTTCAAAAGGAGATGTTGTGCTAAAGGTTGGAAACGGTGCAAGTATCTCTGCAGTTGCAGTTGGCACCTTGGACCTTCATTTATCTAGTGGATTATGTTTAAGTTTAAAGAATGTTTATCATGTTCCTTCTGTATTTCGAAACATTATCTCTGTATCATGCTTGGATGCAGAAGGCTTTTGTTTTGTAATAGATAACTCTCGTATGATTATCTCGAAGAATGGAATAGTTTATGCAAATGCTTTCATTTCCAATGGCTTGTATTTGTTGGATATAAATAGTGATAAACATGTGTTGAATATCAATAACAAGAGACTCAAGACGTCTCATTCAAATGAGACACTCTTGTGGCACTATCGCTTTGGTCATATAAACGAGAAACGCATAAAGAAATTGTAGCAAGCAAATCTTTTGGATTCGCTTGATGGTGATGCAATTGGGACATGTGAATCTTGTTTAACTGGAAAGATGACCAAGACACCATTCAAGAAGAAAGGTGTAAGGGCAAATGGTTTATTGGAATTGATGCATTCCGATGTATGTGGTCCAATGAGCAAGAGTGCAAGAGATGGTTATAGGTACTTCATTACCTTCATAGATGATTATAGCCGTTTCGGCTATGTGTATCTCATGAAGAATAAGAGTGAATCCTTTGAGAAATTCAAGGAATACAAGAATGAAGTAGAGAACCAACTAGACAAGAGAATTAAAGCCTTACGAACTGATCATGGAGGTGAATACTTGAGTAATGAGTTTAGCGCATATTTGAAGGAGTATGGTATTGTGCCACAACTCACTCCACCTGGTACACCGCAGTGGAATGGTGTTTTTGAAAGGAGAAATCGAACCTTGTTGGATATGGTTCGGTCAATGATGTGCCAAACTGAGATACCTTTATATTTTTGGAGTTATGCACTCCAAACAGCGGCTCATACACTGAACATGGTTCCATCAAAATCCGTTGAGAAAACTCCATACGAGTTGTGGACGGGCAAACCGCCCAACATCTCTTTTCTCAAAGTTTGGGATTGTGAGGCATACGTCAAGCGTATGATGTCAACAAAACTTGAACCCAAATCGGATAAGTGCTTTTTCATTGGATACCCTAGAGAAACAAGAGGGTATAGCTTTTGGCACAAGGAAACGAATACCATATTCGTTAAGAATCAAAAGCGGTGGCAGTAGAATGACACTTGAGGAAACTCAAGATGATCTACAATTGAGTGATCATGAAGTGAATAATGATATTCAAGATGATCATGAAATGCCACATGAAGTTCCTTTGGTCAGTGGGAGTATGAGTAGTCAAGCTTCACAAAGGATTGTTGAAGAGACTCAGGACTCTCCACAGAGTGTTCGAATGACTCAAGTTGAGCACGAACCTATTCTGCAAGAAATTGTAGAAGAAGTTCAAGGAGCTCAAGAAGAGTCACAAGAACAAAGAGAGCTTAGAAGGTCAACAAGGTTGAGAAGGAAACCCGACTTTTACATGGGCCTTCATGAGATCTTAGTAATGGATACTGAAGATCCCTTGACCTATGAAGATGCAATGAAAAGCAAAGACTCCAAGGCATGGCGTGAAGCCATGGAATCCGAAATACAATCCATGTATGACAACCAAGTTTGGAATTTGGTTGAGCTTCCAGAAGGAAAGAAAGCCATTCGAAATAAATGGGTTTTCAAAAGAAAGATGGACATGGATGGTAACTTAGCAACCTACAAGGCAATGCTTGTAGCAAAAGGTTTTAGTTAGATCAAAGGAATTGACTACGATGAAACTTTTTCACCAGTTGCTATGTTTAAATCAGTTCGGATTATGCTTGCTATTGCCGCATTTTATGACTATGAGATATGGCAATTAGATGTCAAAACAGCCTTTCTAAATGGAAAGTTGGATGAGGATGTGTACATGGTACAACCTCAAGGTTTTGAAGATCCCAAAAATAGCAGCAAAGTATGCAAGCTTCAAAGAGCCATTTATGGCTTGAAGCAAGCATCAAGGAGTTGGAACAAACGTTTTGATGAAGAGGTTAAAACCCTCGGATTCATTCAATGTAAAGAAGAACCTTGTGTATACAAGAAGGTCAGTGGGAGTCACATTTTGTTCTTGATCCTATATGTCGATGACATATTGTTAATGGGGAATGAGCTATCTTTGATGGAGCAAACAAAGAACTCATTGAAAACAACATTTTCAATGAAGGACATGGGCGAGGCTCAATATATCTTGGGGATTAAGATATATAGAGATAGGCCTCGAAGACTCATTGGTCTTAGTCAAAAGGTATACATTGACAAGCTCTTGAAAAAGTTCGAAATGGATTGTTCCAAGAAAGGAAATGTACCAATGAGTACGTCTGTGCAACTTAGCAAGTCGCAGTGTGCCAAAACACGCGAACAGATTAAATACATGGAGGATGTTCCTTATGCATCAGCTATAGGTTCAATCATGTATGCTATGACTTGCACAAGACCCGATGTCGCGTATGCTCTAAGCATGACAAGTCGTCATCAGGCATCACCTGGCCCAGCACATTGGGCTGCAGTCAAGAATATTTTTAGGTACCTGAAAAGGACCAAAAATAAGTTTCTTGTCTATGGTGGCCAAAAAGAGCTCATTGCAGAGGGTTACACTGATGCTAGTTTTATGACCGATCCGGATGACAGAAGATCCCAATCCAGATTCGTCTTTCTTCTGAATGGTGGAGCTGTGAGTTGGCGTAGTTTTAAGCAATCAACTACGGCTGACTCAACCACCGCAGCAGAAGTCATGGCGGCCGCAGAAGCAAGCAAAGAGGGAGTTTGGATAAAGAAGTTCCTTGAGGAACTTGGAGTCGTTCCGTCAAGTGAAGCACCTTTGGAGTTATTTTGCGACAATAGTGCATCTATCTTGCAAATTAAAGAGCCAAAGTCACATCACAAGATGAAGTTCATGGACAGAAAGTACTTCGTGACCAAGGACTTTATCGACGATGGGAAAATTCACTATTATGGGTGGACACAAACAGCAACACAGCTGATCCCTTCACTAAGGCATTATCGCAAGCCAAGAGTCAAATTCATTTTGAGACCATGGATCTGCGAGACCATGGAGAGTGGCTTGAGGATTGATATTGTTATAGGTTTCTAGTTTTTGAGTTTATGCATGAGATATGCATGTGTAAGAAACTTTAAAACAAGTGGGAGACTGAAGGATGGGTGTTTTGAAAGTTATCTCAATTAATGATAATTTATGTATTGTTCATGATTTTGAATGTTATTGTTATACATTCTTGTTCCATGAATTATTATGTTATGTCTTTAGAAGTGTTCAAGAAGATGCTCTTGGTCTTGAACCGTAGAACTCTTAAGATGAAAAACATATGATTCTAAATGTGTTCACAATCGTGGTAATTAATAGGAACATTAATTACCGAGCAAGGTTGTCATGTCGATTGAAGTACATTGTAGTTCTATAAATGTTGATAAATGATTATCATTCAATGACATGAGTATGTATAAAATGAGTATGCTTTATATATATTGGACATGACCTAACGGGATGGAATATTATATGGATTGTGTGTTGTGTCATTAATATTTCTATCGTGTCTTTGAATCCAAGATATGAGATGTATGGATTTCTCACATGAGAAGCATGCAATGTGATTATTGATAAAGACCATCTCATTACTGATCTTAGTTATCTGTTGATGGAGGGTATTAGTAGTTCGTTGTATGTGACTTGTGCGGGAGAGATTTATATATTGATTATCGTTGTCCCTCAGTTATCTAAGTTATGATATTACTGGGCCCCTTGGTAAAGCGGAATTATATAGCATGCAATATAACTGAGGTAGTTATAATTATAGTTCGCTTGAGAGACCAAGAAACGAATATATGCAAGAATGACACGATCCTATTTTGCATATTATTCATAATATCATGAGACAAGGATAGACACAAAACTAGTGGATCGAGTACGTATCGACTATGTCGTTTGGACGGCTATAATGTAATGATAGAACCTCTTATAGCTTGTAATATAAATGTTTATATTACTACCAAGATGACGTAGATCCTCTAAAAGGTCACACCAACTGAACGTGAAACAACAAGATTTTACATTTTAGGATGTATGAAAATACATGTGATAAAATAGTAAAATAAATGTCATGATAAATGACATGCTTAGTCCGTAAATAATTTATGAAAGCAATGTGAATATTATTGGTATAATGTTTGAAAAACATTATAAGGAATAATATAGACATCACATAATACAATAATATGTTTCATATTATTAGTTCATAAATTAATTAGTTTATCAGCGAAACTGGTTGACAGCTCATTGGTCCCGCCGTTTCGCTTAGTTTATCAGCGAAACAACAGGAATTCGTCTGGAGCGCAGTCACCCATCACGCCAATTAGAACGGCCCGTTTCACCCTGGAACGGACCGCCTCAACTGGTTCAGACAGACAACTAAGCGATTCACAACCCGATTCACCGACAACCTCGACCGATTCCATGGCAGCCAATGTTAACAACAATGCCGGGGGTCGCCCCGAAGAGACCGAACTTGAGCGAGCATTGCGGCGAGCACTTGAGGCAGCCAAAGAGGCCGAACTTAACCGACCTTTGAGGACGATCGGTGCGCCAACCACCAATAATGTTCGACTTAGAGTCAAGCCACCCAAAGCCGAGCGAACTCGCTACTTATTCTACAATCCAGGCATCGTGGCTTTGATCCAACAAAACATGTTTGGAGGCTCTCCACTTGAAGACGCCAACAAACATTTGCAACACTTCTTGCGGAATTGTGCAACATTGATCCCCGAAGAAGTGGATCCCGACATCATTCGCCTAACTCTCTTTCTCTTTTCTCTTAGAGATAAAGCCGAAGATTGGTTGAATAGTTTTAATGACAAACCTTTTGAAGTTTGGGATGATTTGACCAAAGCCTGTTTGGATAGGTTCTACCCTAGGGTCAAAACAACCATGATAGTTAGGGAATTGATGACCTTTAGACAAGAGGACGATGAAAACTTGTTTGAAGCATGGGAACGTTTCAAAGACTTGCAAAGAATGCGTCCCCACCATGATATACCTGACACAAGATTAATTTGTAGTTTTTATGATGGTTTGAATGATATAACTCGTCAAAATATTGATTCAACTGCAGGTGGATCTTTTCTCAACATGGGATGCAGGGATGCGAAGTTGTTGATCGAAAGCATGGCTCAATCTCAAACGAATTGGTCGGTGCGTACCAAGAAGAAGGGAGGGATGATTGAGGTTGACAAGTCCATCCACTTGCAATCTCAACTTGATGCCCTCACCACCATGATCAAGAACTTGAATTCCAAACCCGAGCAAGCCAAGCAATGCCAATTTTGCGAGGAAGAAGGTCATACGGCCAAGACATGCCATTTGGTCGTAAGGGACGAGCCAGTCGAAGAAGTCAATGCGCTGATCACTCCTCCCTCCTTCTTCCCAAGCTCCAACAACTACTCTTATCGCGACAAACGCAACCACCCGGGCCTATCTTATGGAAACGCTAGCGGGTGTGCCAATCCTGGACAACAAGTTAGCCAAGCTCCAAAACCCCCCATCAATAACAACAACTCCCAAGGTAATCTTAACCAAAGAACTATTGAGAATTTCATGCAGAACCAAGGGAGATTCAATTACTCGGTCCATGACGAGATCAAGAAGATGAAGGAGGATCTTGGGCTCCTCATAGAAAAGCTCAACCTTGAGGATTCTCAAGCCAACTCGGGAGCACTTACCAAGACCGACATGTTCCCAAGCCAACCTGAACCCAATCCCAAGGAAGAGTGCAAAAGCGTCACGCACAAATTGAGGAGTGGAACGAGCTACAACGGACCGGAAATGCCAGATGAACAGTCCTCGGGACAACCTGGAACGGACCGCCCCACATCGGAACGGACCGCCCCAACCAACAAGGACGCAGACTCTGCTGGAATGACCCAGCCTGAACCAGAACGGACCTCTGAAACTGACCGCCCCACATCGGAACGGACCGCCCCAGTCGAGCCAACCACAGAAAGCAGACCTGCAAGGTTATCGCCGAGTGACCGTGCCATTGAAGTACCTTTTCCACAGAGACTAGCCAAAACCAGGAAAGACAAGGACTATGGGAAATTTCTGGATATTCTAAGGCAACTCAAGATAACAATCTCATTCACGAATCTCCTAACACGCATGCCATCTACACCAAGTTCCTCAAAGACCTCTTAACCAACAAAAGAAGCTTAGAGGAGTGCGTTACCTTGGCATTGACCGATGAGTGCAGTGCATTGATTACGAAGAAGATGCCCCCAAAGATGAAGGATCCCGGAAAGTTCACCATCCCTTGCAAAATTGGAGATGCGGGTTTCAAAACGGCGTTGTTGGATATTGGAGCAAGTGTGAGTCTCATCCCCAAAACTATCTACAATCAAATGGGAATGGGTGAGCTCAAACCAACTCGCATGGCATTGCAGTTGGCCGATCGATCGGTTCGATTGCCCTTGGGGATCGTGGAAGATGTACCCATTCAATTCGGAGATGCCTTTGTCCCTTGTGATTTTGTAGTTGTCGACATGGAAGAAGACCCGGATGTTCCCATCATCTTGGGAAAGCCTTTCCTCACCACAGCCGGAGTTTTAATCAATTGTAAAACCGGCAAGATGACGTTGGAAGTTGGGGATGAGATAGTCGAGTTTGATGTTGAAAAGGCAATGAGGATGTCCGACCATGTTGATTCTATTTGCATGATTGAGTGTTTGGATGCCATGATTGATGAGACTTTCAATTCCCGGATTGTCCAAGCGTACCAATCCTTCTCGGCCACACCTGAAGAGGAGGAAGCAGATCTGATATTCAACGAGATCATCCAAACCGTTGAATATCTATCTGCCAGGAACAGTCGGAACGGACCGCCCCAGATCCAGGCGTACCGTCTCAGCCTGCAGCTGCTGTCTGCTGACGACGCCAGCCAGGTCCTGAGCCTCAGCACCGACCAGGACGGATCGCCCCAATTTGGAACGGACCGCCCCATTAGCCAGGCAGAGAAAGGTAAGCCAGAGCTCAAGGCACTACCCGACAGCCTCATGTATGAATTTCTTGGCCCTGATCAAACCTTTCCTGTTATTGTCAATGCTAACCTCAATGCAGATCAAACGAAGCAATTATTAGAAGTGTTGAGGGCACATCGCAAGGCAATTGGCTATTCCATCGAGGATCTCAAGGGTATCGATCCCTCCATTTGCACCCACTGAATTCTCCTTGAGGACGACCACAAGCCCTCAGTTGAACATCAAAGGAGACTCAATCCAAACATGAGCGAGGTCGTAAGAAAGGAGGTGTTCAAGCTCTTGGAAGCGCGGATCATCTACCCAATTTCGGATAGCAAATGGGTTAGTCCTATTCATGTTGTACCGAAAAAAGGAGGCACAACCGTCATGAAGAATGATGAAGGCCAACTAATTCAAACAAGGATCGTCACCGGGTGGAGGATGTGTGTGGATTATAGGAAGTTGAACTCCGCAACACGCAAGGACCATTTTCCTCTACCATTCGTTGACCAACTACTCGAACGATTGGCTAAGCATTCTTTCTTTTGTTATTTAGATGGTTATTCCAGTTTCTTTCCAATTCCAATTCACCCACTTGACCAAGAGAAAACAACTTTTACATGTCCATATGGAACCTATGCATACCGTAGAATGCCATTTGGTTTATGTAATGCACCCGCAATCTTTCAAAGAGCCATGATGGCAATTTTTTCCGATTTTATTGAAAAAGACATGTAAGTTTTTATGGATGATTTTTCAGTTTATGGTACATCTTTTGATCATTGTTTAGCTAATTTATCAAAGATTTTGCAGCAATGTGAAGATGTTAACCTAGTTTTGAATTGGGAAAAGTGTCATTTCATGGTACAACAAGGAGTTGTTCTTGGCCACATAATCTCAGAAAAAGAAATTATGGTGGATCAAGCAAAGGTGGAGGTGATCGAGAAGCTTACCATACCGACATGCGTGAAGGATGTTCGAAGTTTCCTTGGACATGCGGGCTTCTATAGGCGTTTTATTAAAGATTTTTTAAAATTTGCAAAGCCATTAACCAATTTAACAATGAAAGATGTTGAATTCGATTTTAACGAAAATTGTGTTGATGCTTTCAATAGGTTAAAGGAAGCGCTTATTTCTGCCCATATCTTGCAACCACCTAACTGGGACGAACCTTTCGAGTTAATGTGCGATTCTAGCGATTATGCGGTTGGAGCGGTGTTAGGCCAACGCAAGGACAAGAAGCCTTATGCGAGCAAGGTGTTGGATCATGCACAAGTCAACTACACCACAACCGAAAAGGAGCTTCTTGCTGTGGTCTATGCCTTGGACAAGTTCAGGTCTTACTTGGTCGGGTCCAAGGTCATAGTCTACATCGATCACTCGGCCCTCAAGTATCTCCTCTCCAAGAAAGATGCCAAACCGCGACTTATTCGATGGATCCTCTTGCTGCAAGAATTCGACCTTGAAATACGCGACAAGAATAGAACGGAGAACAGCGTGGCTGACCATCTTTCCAGGCTGCGAGTGAAGGACAAAGGTGCCGGGTCCTTACCGATCAACGACGCATTTCCAGATGAACAACTGCTGGCAGTCACGACTGGTACAGACCGCCCCACACTGGGACGAGCCGCCCCAGGCCATGACTTCGCGCATCAACCACCTGACTCAGCGTCCAGAACGGCCCAGCCGGACCTAGAACGGACCCCTGGAGCGGACCGCCCCAATTTAGGACGGGCCGTCCCAGATCAAGACACCCACAACCCTGCCGCCCCAGATCCAAATGACCCAGATTCGGCAGGAGCAGCGTCTAGAACGGCCCAGCCAGATGCAGAACGGCCCAACAGGACGTTTCGCCCCAACCTGGGACGGTCCGCCCCATCCAACCCTGCACCATGGTACGCTGACTTTGCGAATTTCTTGACGAGCGGTGTCTTGCCCTACCATATCTCCTTCCAACAAAAGAAGAAGTTCCTGGCAGATGCAAAGTACTATTACTGGGAGGACCCATTCTTATGGAAACTAGGAGTAGACGGGGTGTTTAGAAGGTGTATACTAAGGGAGGAAGTGCCCCAAATTCTCGCTCATTGCCACTCATCCGCCTATGGAGGGCATGCCTCGACATCGAAAACCGCAGCAAAAGTCGTTCAAGCTGGGTTCTACTGGCCAACGATCTTCAAGGATGCAAGGAAATTTGTTTTGGCTTGTGATCGATGTCAACGAGTTGGAAACATCTCAAAGCGACAAGAGATGCCACTACAACCAATCTTGGAGGCAGAGATCTTTGACGTTTGGGGAATTGATTTTATGGGACACTTCCCTTCCTCATGTGGAAATGAATACATCCTAGTGGCAGTGGACTACGTGTCTAAGTGGGTAGAAGCCATTCCAAGCAAGCATGCCGACTCGGCGACGGTGAAGAAGTTGTTCACAAAGACCATCTTCCCTCGATTTGGTATCCCAAGAGTTGTGATAAGTGACGGGGGTAAACACTTCATAAACCGACAATTTGACAATCTATTGAAGAAGTATGGAGTGACACACAAGGTAGCAACACCATATCACCCGCAAACAAGTGGCCAAGTCGAGGTATCCAATCGAGAGATCAAGAACATATTGCAAAAGACGGTGGGAAGCACTAGAAAAGATTGGGCATTGAAGTTAGATGACGCATTGTGGGCATATCGCAACGCCTTCAAGACACCAATTGGAATGAGTCCATTCAAGTTGGTGGTATATGGGAAAGCATGTCATTTGCCGGTTGAGATAGAGCATAAGGCATATTGGGCTACAAGAGCACTCAACATGGAATACAAAGCCGCGGGTGAGAAGAAGATTCTAGACTTGCAAGAATTGGATGAGATTAGGCTCAATGCCTATGACAATGCCAAATTCTACAAGGAAAGGACAAAGAAGTGGCACGACAAGCACATCCAACGAAGAAACTTCAAGGAAGGCGACTTAGTGGTACTTTTCAACTCGCGCTTAAGGCTATTCCCAGGCAAATTGAAGTCTCGATGGTCTGGACCTTTTGTGGTCAAAAGGGTTTACCCGTTTGGAGCGGTGGATATTGCGGAGGAAAGATCGGACAAGATCTTCAAAGTCAATGGCCAACGCCTCAAGCTTTACATCAAAGGAATTGAAAGGGAGGGAGTTGAAGAGATCTGGTACTTCACCAATCCCTCCATCGCCGAGACGTAGCCACACGGGGTCAAGCTAAGGACCTTAAAAAAGCGCTTCTTGGGAGGCAACCCAAGGATTAAAGAAAAATAGGACTTTCTTTTTTTTTTCTTTAAAAAATATAAAAAATACAAAAAAATTGAAAAACAGAAAAATACAAAAAAAAAAGTGATAAAATCAAAAATATAAAAAATTAGGAGTAGGATAAATACTTGGCTTAATTTAAGTTCAATTGTTGAATTTCAGGGTTTCAGGAAGATTGGAACGGACCGCCCTGACTGCAGAACGGACCGCCCCACTATACAACCTTGCCAGCTAGACGTTGCAATCCAAGGCAAGCTTGGGGGAGATTTTGATCAGGACGCACTGCCCCATCGACATAACGGCTCGACCAAGACATCAGGACGGCCAGGACAAGGGAAGAACGGAGGGCCATCAACTGTCAGACATCGACTGGAACGGTCCGCCCCAAACTTGGAACGGTCCGCCCCAATTTAATCTGACAGTGGGACCAGGGCGAACCCTATAACCACCCACTATCTAAAAACCACCCAAACCCGACCCGTTAACCCCACCTTTCTTCCCCATCCGCCCAAACCCTTCACCTTTTACCGTTACAACTCAAATCCCACCGTTCTCTCTCCTCTCTTGCGATCAAGAGGCGATCTCCGGCGATTCTCACTCATTCCGACCATCTCCACCACCATTCGACTCTCCTCGCTTCCCACAACTCGCCTCGCACTTCCACTCCGTCGATTTCGCTCGGATTTCGCTCCACCACCACCACCGCCTCGCCATCACCACTGATTTGCAGGAGACACGGTAACGCACTCTCATTTCTCTCCTTTTTTCCATTCTCCGGTACAGAAACAACCTGACCTAACCTCTGATCTGGTACCAACGCACCAAAACCCAACCAAACCCTAGTACCAGTACTTTTTCTCTGCCAAGATTTACCTGGAACGGACCGTCCCACTTCTGAAACGGTCCGCCCTATCCAGTCCCAAGCCCAACCATACCCACTTACCCATAACAACCTGCAACGGTCCGCCCCACAGTCAAACGGCCCGCCCCAAAATTCCCTGAATTTCCCAAATTCTTCCAGAGAGCAAACTCACCAAAACCAAAAATTCAAAAATTTTCCTAAGTACCAAACCCATCCAAACGGACCGTCTCACTTCTGGAACGGCCTGTCCCATCCTTACACTCAGCCGAAACCTGTCCGTCCTAGATCCAAAACCTCTCCGTTCTAATCAGGGCGCACCGTCCCAAATCTGAAACGGTCCGCCCCAATGGAGCCTGAACCAAACCCTATTGATGCTAGTAAGCCACCGTCGCCCAATCTTGGCTCTCTCCTCAAAAACCTCATCACCGGCAAAAAGAAAAAGAAGTCTAAGGGTGCCACCTCATCATCCCAGCCACCACCTGAGACGGAATCTGCACCTTCTCCACCACGAGACCCAACCCCACCTCGTGAAGAACAAGCTCCACACCCGAATCCTCAAGAAGAAATAAACTGGGAGCAATTCGAGGAAGAAGTAGAGGAAACAGGGGGAAACGATGAAGGAAACGATGGAGGAAAGGGAGGAGGAGATGGAGGAAACGATGATGGGGACGATGGGGAAGATGTCCATGTCACTCATGAAGAAAGGGAGGAGGAAGATGATGAGGACAGCGAGCCCGATGATCTCGTTGATGAGACACAACCACGTCCCGCTCGAGAAGCCCATGTGGAATTGGATGGGGTTGATGTTAGCCTTAAGGGCCGCACCGCAAAGCAAAGGTACAAGAATCTTCTCCAGAAAAAATTTTGCAATACTCGATCAATCGACTTGTCTATTCTTGATAAGCTAGGGATCAAGGAAGATTTTTACCGCCTCACCAAGGCCGTGGGTTTTGAGAAGAGATTTTGGAAGATCCGAGCCCCAGCCTATACCACCTTGACCATGGAGTTTTTGTGTTCTCTCGACCTTTACATCAAGAAGAATCTTTGGGTGTTGCAGTTTCGTATAGGAGGGAAGAAATACAAATGCAATGAAAAGCAATTTGCGGAGATTTTTGGCTTGGGCAATGGTAAAATAGAGGAAGAATATTGTGAGGAGAATTTGTGGGAGGAGTTATCTTTAGAGCACAAGAAAAAGGAGAATAAGCGGCGATCTTCTCACATCCAACATCCCACCATCCGGTTCATCCACCGTATGCTTTCACTCACCATCTTTGCTAAGGGCGAATCGGGCATCAAGGTCACCAAGGCAGAAATGGCCATCCTCAACCAAATCTTCTATCCAAAGGGCGATGAATCTCTCAACCTTGCCTATTACATGATGAAGCACTTCGAGCGCCAAGCCAATAACTTGAGGGCAGGAAAAGGGATGATCACGGTGGGGGGATATGTATCTCATTTGATCGCCCATTGTGAAGTTGAGCTATCTCCCATGGAGCCAAGTGGAGGACCCAACCGAGTAAACATGAGGAGCCTTGTGGAAATGCAAATGTTGGAGCAAGTGGGCAACGAGTATTTGTACAAGTATGAGCGCCACCGCATACCTTTACCATTCAATCAAAAGATTGATCTCAAGAACCCAAGGACTTGGCTTCTAGTTGATAAGAACGGGGGTTTGATCAACCATGCACAAGAGGAGGTGCAGCGCCGCATCAATGAGATGGAGGCAGCGGCGAGGGCAGCGGGAGCGGGTACTTCTCACGAGGCAGAAGCAGCCCCGAGCGATCCATTCATGGGGCAGCCGCAGGAGCCACATACGGACTACTACTTTGGCCCTCACATGGAGCAGCAAGCACCTCCCACGGGCCAGTGGCAAGGCGGGTACGACCCCACCTACATGAGCCTTCTCCAAGACATTCACGAAGCTCAATGGAACCTCTCGGCCGACTATGAGCGCATCGAGGCACAACTTGCAGCCGAGAGGGAAGAGAATAGGAGGTGGAGGCAGCAGCAAGACGAGAGGAACGCCCGCCAAGATGACTTGCTTCAAAACATCGCCGATCACCTCTTCGGACCACCAACACCGCCTCCACACAACCCACCAAGTAATTAGGCCAAGTTTGTGAGTTTTTCTAATTTTTCTCTCCTTTATTTTCTTTCTTGCTTTTGTTTTGAACTAGGGACAGTTCATTAGATAAACTTGGGGGGGGGGGGGGGGTAGGATAGAAAAATTGAAAAATTTGCGTTTTTATCTAGGAAACTTGCATTTTCATTGCATTTTGCATGCTTCTGTCTGAATTGGAACGGGCCGTCCCAACATCAGAACGGGTCGTCCCAGTGGGGCGCCTCAGTTTTGAATTGGCCGTTCCAGTCCAGGCAGAGCACCCAAGTTCAACTGCAAGTCGTACCTGGAACGGGCCGTCCCAACCACCAAACGGACCGCCCCAATGGGTCGTTCCAGATCAGGACTGGTCGTTCCAGGTGTGACTGACAGGTGAACTTTGTAAATATCATGTAGGAATTGCATTTTTAATCATTTAATGTTGCATTTAGATAAGTTTTAGGGATTAATTAACTAGGTTTAAGGATTGTGACTAAGTTTAGGGGTAATTTGATGAAAATTGAGCTGATTTAAAAATTTTTCAAAAGGAATTTGACAAAACCAACTTGAATTAACTTAGGGATTTAGTGCGAAAAAGTCAATAGATAATTTCTTGGATCATTAGGATGATTAATTTCAAAAGTACTAATTAATTTGGTCGATTAGAGCCGGTAAAGAGCGATTTCAAATCACTTAAGATCATTTCTTCAACTCAAAAATTAGATTAATAATAAGAAGTTTTGCACAAGTTTTTGAAATATTAAACCATTGTTTTTCAAGTTTATTTAAGTTTTAATATATATATAAAAAAAAATCTGAAAACAACAAAAATAAATAAAAAGGAGAACTAAAAAGCGGTGCTCTGACGATGGCCATTGCGGAAGGCTATAGGTTTGTGTGGAAAGAAAAATAGATCATCAAAAATAAATGAGGAAAACCTCAAATAAAATCCACACTCATCTGGCCGACCTTTGTCGCAAACAATCCTTGCCTCGGGAATTGTAAATAAAATGTATCAACCCAAAAACTTTGGAGAAGTTGGTTGAGGATTTGTACCCTTATTTCCGCCTCAATTTAGACTAAACTCCAATGCGTTTTCGAAAATTTTAGTGGTTTAAAAATTTATAAACTTGTGCACTACGTCTTAGGATTAATCCAAATTATTTGAGTTGAGGAGGTTCGATCCCGTTTCTACTTGATTTTTTTTAATTGATGAAATACTTGGAAAAATTAATTGATTTAATGCTTTGAGAAATAATTCTGCGACAAAGTAGCTACAAAAATCCCTAGGTTGGTTTTGAGAAAGATTAAGTCATCAAAACAAAATTGGTTTGAATTTATTGAAAATCTTTTTAACCAATTTGCTCTTTGAAACAAAGTCACAATTTTTAAATTAAGTTAAGGAGTCCTTAGAACTTGTAGAAGCACAAAGATTTGAAATTAATTTAGGTCTAAGTCTAGAGTTTTGCTTGGGGATAAGCAATGTTCAAGCTTGGGGGATTTTGATGTACGGTTTTCATACTCGATTTCCAACCGGTTTAAGCCCTAAATTAACACCAAATACAAGTGTTTTTACTTTATTTTGCTAATTTTTAGGTCGTAGAAAGGTACAGCCGTAGCCCGACAAATTTTATTTCAGGTTCATCACATTTTGCGGCGCGACAACAGAAGATTGCAGCGAAGGAAAGGAGAAATGTGTACTGGAACGGACCGCCCCAACTTAGAATATCAGACAACCAGGCATGAGCAGACCAGTCAGCCAGCCCATGCAGCAGACCAAGCCAAGGCCAAGTCTGGAACGGGTCGCCCCAACTCTCAGGCGGACCGTTCCAGTAATTCCAGCACTGCCAAAAATAGCCAAGTTATTTCTGCCTGTCGGTTCTTCTAATTCTGACCTTCCAGAAGCACGTTTCCACGACTTCCACAATTAGAAACCGCCTTCTAGCTGCTATATAAGCGATGGCCTGTCTCCAGAATCAAAAACAAGTCAGATTTCTAGGTTTTAGCCTCTCAACTAGACTAAGGAGACAACTGCCAGGACGATCCAACCTCACTGGAGCGCACCGCCCCAGATCTCAGGCAGACCGTCCCAGACAGGCCAGAACGACAAATTGTGGAAGATTTTGAGAAATCTCTGTTGTAACTTTATTTTCCATCTTTTATGCTTTTTTATTTGATGAAACCTGATCTTTTTAACATGAATTTGTTAGAGTAGTTTAGTATTAGGGGCTACGGTTGAGAACCTTTTCTTTATGTTATTTGTTTAGTTGAATCTTTAAGTAATTAATTAAGTTAAGTTTTATTATTTATCTTTTGTGATTTAATTGCTTAATTTTGTTGATTTGCTTTGCTTAATTGTTTTAATTGGTTATCTAGTCAATCAAAGTACACGATTGAAAGTTAGAATTTAAAATCAATTGAATTAACTAAAAGCTTTTCAATAAAACACTTAGGTAGATAACAGATCGAAAGATTGAATTGAAACTTTAGAAATTAAAGTTTTAACTTAAAATCGAAAGATATTAAGTTTGCCTAGACCCAAAAGATGAACTAAATTTCCTAAATCAAGAAACGACAGTTGAAGTTTAGGAATTTAGAAGTTTAACGTTTTAAATCAAAGTAATTAACCTGAACGACAGTTAGAGTCTAATTATTGATTTAATAATTGTTTAAACTATTTAAAACACTTAATTAATTATTTAAAAGCATGACAAAACAAGTATTGACCTCTGGAACGGACCGTTTTAATGTTAGAACGGACCGCCCGACAGGGGGCGTTCTAACCTAGAACGGCCAGTTCCAGGGAGCCAACCTAAGTCAGAACGGACCGTCCCAGACATGGAACGGACCGTTCTACTTTTGACAAGTTAAAGAAATCGTTTGAAATCAGAAACCCCTAGTTTTATCAAATAAGTTTTTCTCCAAGTTAGTTATTTTGAGAGTTATTTATTTAGAATTCCTGAATTGATTTTATTTATATTTATTTAATTGTTTCTTCAAAAAGATTTTATTAAACTTTGGAATTAATTGAAATTGATTTATATAACTTAGAAATTTAATATTCCGTCTCCGAGGATCGACCCTAGGCTTACTCAACGATAAATCGTGCGCTTGCGATTAAAAATTGGGTAGGATTTAGGTAAAAATTTATATAAGCGAAAACTCATCAGCTTGGTAAGCCGGTACATGGATAAGCCAAAGACGTCACATTGGAAAGCCATAAAGCGAATTCTTCGCTATGTGAAAGGTACTTTATCTCATAGCTTGTTCTATTCTTATACTGACGAGTTTGATCTTGTTGGATATACGGACAGCGATTGGTGTGGCGATGTTGATGATAGAAAGAGCATCGCATGTTTCGTATTCTACATGGGAGATACGACATTTACATAGGTGTCAAAGAAGCAAATAATTGTGACTTTGTCAATTTGTGAAGCGGAGTATGTGGCTGCATCTCCGTGTGCATGTCACGCACTATGGTTGAGAAAATTGCTGAAGGAGATGAATTTCGCTCGAGACGAACCGACGAAGATTCGAGTCGACAACAAGTCAATAATCGAGTTGGCGAAGAACCCGGTGCATCATGAAAGGAGCAAGCATATTGATATTCTCTTTCACTTCATACGCGGACATGTGAAGGATGTTGATGTTGAGTTGACTCACGTGGTGAGTCGTGATCAGGTAGCGGACATATTCACTAAACCGCTTAGAGCAGAATTGTTCAATCGATTCAAGAAGCTGCTCGGGTTGCGAACTGGAGCATAATTGAGTTTAAGGAAGGATGTTGGAAATATAAACTCAATTAAGTTTGCATGGTCAAAGAATTTAATTATTTAGAATTACTACAATAATGGTTACGAAATTGTTGTTATTAATTGTCTACAAGACTATGTCATTGAATGTTTAGTTAATGAACGTAGTTGAGTTTTTATCTATATAAACAATGTAAGAGTGTTTAGAAATTCAGAACTTAGAAGAGAGAAAATATCAATTGTAAGAGAGTTGTATCAAGTATATGAATGAAGAATTTCAGTTTCTAAGTATCTTATATATCTTCTCTAATATCCACATAGTCTCATATTAAGAAGACGATCCTATCAAGTATTTCTCGCGATAGAAACTACTTTACTCGGTTTTCTCCCTCAGAATGAAGACTAGATAGTGGGAGTTTTTATTATTGATGAATTGTTTAAACATCATGGTTTTTTGGTTGTGCTGCTTGTTTTTTGTTTAGATATATTAAGGCAATTCTTGGTGCCTCTTTGAAGCTTTCTTATTTGCTCTCGTAGTTGAACTTTTTTTTCACATAAGATTAGATTAATTTAATAGGTGGATGAAATTGTATCACTAAAATTTTCGACTATCACTTCTATCTGATGCTATAAAAGCATACTCAGTAATAATCATTTCCAAATGGTCGATCGGGTTTTATTGTACATGAATAAATATATGATTTTTTTAATTTCGTTATTATTGTTTCTTCGTCTTCATTTGATGCTCTTTTAATAATAATATAAACAGATAAAGTTAACAATCAAATTTCAAAATAATTAGCAGTGCACGATTATGCCACTAATTCCAGTTAAAGGGATTCTCTCTTCTTTTACAACAGAAAGAAAATTTTCTAGAAAAAAAATAAAGATGGGTACAAAATTGAATAGCGATAACTAATTCAAACCAACCTTTTTTTTTTAAAAAAAAAAATAATAATAAAGAGCAATAACTAAAACTTTGCTCCAGGCATAGATCGATGTTGAAAGGGAAGGAAAAGAATAGGAGTAGGAGCCGGAGGCGGGAATTTTTTGAAATTTGGTTTGCTATAAGATTTCAATATATAGATTGGATTGGTTAATTTAGATTTGTTAATTTGCAAAAGCACCAATCAAATGATCATGGTTCACGGAGGGAGGGAGAGAATATCTATCGTGAACCATGGTTCAATTAGGCCTTTGTGAACCATGCTCGTTTGATCGATGGTTTTGCAAATTGAGAAATCTAAATTAATCAATCCAATCTATACATTGAAATTTCATAGAAAATCAAATTTTTCAATTTTTGAAATTTTTTTACTATTTTTCTCGAATTTCTTAAAGCTTGCCATTTTTGGACTAATTATTATTGTCACAAAATGGAAAGTTCTAAAAAATTCAGAAAAAAATAGTAAAAAAATTTAAAAAAATTATAAAATTTGGTTTGATATGAGATTTTAATATATATTGTGGATTGGTTGATTTCAATTTGTCAATTTGCAAAACCATCGATCAAACGATTATGATTCAGGGAGGCCTAAATGAACCATGGTTCATAATATATATATATATATATATATATCTTTATTTATCTCATCTCACCTCTTATGCATCGCATCTTAAAGAGAAGCAAGGGGGCCAATAATTAAACCACAATGGAAAAATGCAATCTATCTTCAGTAAATTATTCTTACATAACTCTAAAACCAGCAATTACATGGTAAAATAAAGAAAAAAAATTAGAAAACACTAAAATCATTTTAAAAATTGAGAGCCACAAACTTTATTGAAAACTTAATAAAACAAAACTACAAGAAATCTTGGTCGTCGAGCAGGCTAAAGATATGCTCATTAAGATGAATTGTTGTCCCCTTTCTATACTTCTCCTGATAATAAAGTGTCGTGTGTGTTGGATTTATCGTGCGATCAGAATCCAATTGTCCACATATGACAATACGTGCATCTTTTGATGCCTTTGGTATAACAGCGAGTTGCCCCTGAATTATTTTTAGAGACGAGCTATTATTTGAGATGCCGCATTGGTCAATGAGTACTATAAAGATCGATTCTAACATAACTGCTTTCTTCAGAAGAAATTTGACCATTTTTAGCTCCGACGGTGAACCTCCAAAATTGGTAATTTTGATCCATGAGAGATTTTCAAATACTACATCCGGCTCATCGGTCATTAAAAAGGTGTCATCTTTTACAAAATTGTTCGTTAACTGCAGGGTCATCAAATTAGAAGTAATTAATTAGTTTTGAGAAGAAAAATGAACAACAACATGGGTTTGTTCTTATTCTACATTTTTTATGGAACAAGAAAATAAGACTATTTCGATCTTGAACAAACAATTCTTAGCATGTTTGGTTTCACGTTGTTCATCTATAAGCTTGTCCTTAACACTTCCAAACAACCGTAGATTAATATCACAACTGGTTGTCATTTGACAAAAAAAAAATAATTAATAAATTTACTTATTGTGACCAAAATAAGCAACCATCATGTGATAATAGTAAGTTACCAAATTAAATCAAATGAGGATCATAATTTAGTTCAACGACGCAAACCTTAATGAAAAGTTTCTCCAATAATGGAGAGGGACAGACACTAAAAAAGGTAAATAGGTAAAATATGGGCTCGTCGTCTAGATGATCGAAAACGAGTTGTAGTTCTTGCAAATTGGATAGTTCCAGGGGGTAACCTTCACATGTAGTTCCTTCCCAAAGTAGAGTCTGTTCCACATAATTGCCCAAGTCAGAAACAAGTTATAATGTACTTTAATAGCAGTTTTTTTTTTTTTAATAACATATATATAGTTCTATAGCAGTTTGTATTTGTATATGCCAATTTGTAACACATTTTGGACTGGGTAATATGTCTGCCAGGTCATGTTGGTATAGATCCTCGGGGTCAACAAAAAAAATATAACATGTACATTTTAAATAGGCCAATGCTAGCCAACGAGACTTCGAAAAATTTTGTTTTTATCTAGACAAAAGAACAACCTTTCAAAAGTTTAAAGGTGAAAGAAAGATACCGCAACACAAACGCTGGAAATTGTCAAGACCTTAATATGCGACAATTGTGCAAGTGTGCTTTCAAAGGGCTCATAATATCCTGCTGCCCATCCATCAGAGCATATGTAAGCATCATTAATATTTGACACATTGTAAAATCCCTCACTGATCGGTAAGGATCTATGATTCACAAATGATTCGAGATGAGGTGCCGATATCTCCATATCTTCCACAGCACAATTGACCATCACCAATTTCCGAAGTTTCAATTTATCCCCAACAAACTTAACCACCTCCAATCTATAACATTCCTTAAGGCAAACAATTTCAAGTGAAACACAGTTTTCTATTATATTTGTTAGCATCTCACCGGTTAAATCTACATGATCGAGAGATAGGGAAGTCAATCCTACAAAATTGACCGAGTCCAAAGGGTCCGAGAAATTGCACCGTGACAAACTTAAATTGGTCAGAGAATTGCCATTAAATAGTGAATTGTTTATCACAAATGACATTCTTCCATCCTTGTAATCTAAGATGACTTGAGACAAGTCAATTTCAAGTTCTCTGACCCCTTTTGCTACAACGGTATGAACCCATTTCTCAAAATTGGGAAAGAAAACATCAAATGGGGAGGAGAATTCCAAACTTGTCTAGGTTTCTGTCTCCATGGAGCTGGAGATACCGATCTAGAGTCGTGACGAACTGTTTGGGAGATTGATTGCATGAGAAATCTTCACCGAATTGGAGAGATGTTGCAGAGATGAGGTTGATTTGCCAGAGATGCCTCCATCTCTTAGATAGTGTGCTTGTTCTGATTGCATATTTGAGGGGCATCAAAGAGAGAATGAAATGGAGGATTTCAATTGGGAGATTGCTTATTCTATCTTCACCCTTTCCCATTATGTACTGGCCCCTCCTCTCTTCGCTGATTCAACTGAACTATAAATGGATTTAAATCGATTGTGTTCTTTGTCTCTCTTTAAGGAATATATATGTATAGAGGACTTTTAAAAGTCATCTTGCCATGGAAGATTCATGATTCAATTAAAGAACTGAATGTGTGTTTCCTCAGTTCAAAATTTCTCCTCAATCTGTTAAGTAGTCGCCAACAGTATTGTTTGAAATGATCCATGTTTTTCATTAATACTAAAGATGAAAACTTGAAAATATTATTTCCTCGTTTTCTATTTATTAAATATTTTTTTATCAGAGAACACCCCAGTTTACGACCTTTTTTATTAGCAGCCTGACATAAAAGACTACAGAACACAAAACATGATACAAGCAAGTAACATAATGAAAAATGAAATTACTAACAAAACAGCCTAACGAATAAAAGCCTACAGAAAAAGTCCAAGGAGAAAAACAACTAATCCTGACCAAGCAAGCCAAAGACAGAAAGAGAAGAAAATCATGGACCAAAGTGAATTTGTATCTGCTTTTTTTTTATAAATAAAAGTAGAATCTGCTTTTTTCGTTCTGGTGCGTTTCAACTTAAGTGAAAGGATATTATTAAGGATTAGATTGATTCAAAAACTTAAAATCGAAGTTGTAGTGGTGCATAATCTGACGAATAATGGACCGGGACTGGTTCTCTCCAATTGGGCAAACTTATTATATGATTTTGGCAAAATTTTGATTGATTGTATCAAATCGATAGGCCTTGTGAAAATGCTACAAATTAAATTAAACTTAAACTATTCAATTCAATCTGAACCGAAGTAATACTCCTGTTCAGGAAACCCTGCAACCCATGACAATATCAATATGACACGGACAGCATTATGGGTCGGGGTAGGTTTCTCTCCAATTTTACAAACTTATTATATTATATAATATCATTAAAATGTTTTATTTTGATAATAATAGCGTCAGAAAATTTTTTTAATAACAGTAATGTACGTTCGCCAACTCAGTTGACAAAAGTGGGAAAGCTTAGTTTGAGTTGGCAATAGTTCCTAAGCAATACAGAACCTCTATCACGCAGTGACGCAGAGCCATTGGACATTGTATTTATATAGTAATCCAAATCCGAACTATGTCAAATTCGGAGTTACACAGGGATTCAAACGTGAAGTTTTAACCAATTAGAGCCCATTCGTGACTTCGTACATTTGCAAGTCTTTAGATTTGTAAACATTTCTTTCGAAAAACCTCTTATTGTCATTAGAATTGTCGTCATAATACATTATAGAAAAACACTATTTTTTTATCGCATAACAGTATGGTATAATGTAAACTCCAACGAAACCAATTGTATGATAAGTTGATAACACTGGTAACTGAAAATAATTTCGTCGACAACAAGGACAAGAACAACTATTATCGACTAAATATGATCATGTATTAAGATCAAATGATCAGTTTAAACTCATGCCATACTGAATATGCTTCACAGCTTCTTTAACAATGTTCGTGACAAATCATCGTAATATCCATACATAGCACTGAAACCAGCAATGGCATAGTAAAGTAAAAATAAAAAGGATACCATCAAAATAGTATCACACTATAAAATGAGTTCCACAAACTTTATGAAATCTCAATTATAATAAAACTGAACTACAAGAAATCCTGGTCAAGTGGAATACTTTTAAATTCATCATTAAAAAAATGCACTGCTGTCCCATCTCGATACTTCTCTTGATGATACAAAGTTGCATGCGTTGGATTTAGCGTACAATCAGCCATGACAATGTGTGCATCTTTTGATGCCTTTGGTATAACTGAGAGTTGCCCCTGAATTATTTTTTGAGACAAGCTATTATTTAAAATGTCGCAGTCACTTATCAGTATAAAGATCGACTCTAAAACTATAGCTTTCTCCAGGAAAAATTTGACCAATTTTAGTTCTTCTGATAAACCTACGAAATTGGTAATTTTGATAAACTTTAGATTCGGAAATACTATATCTGTTATAATTTCCTCTACAGACCCCGAAATATCTTCTTGAAAACACTGGCTTGTGATCTACAAAAATCATCAAAGAAGACAAAATTATTAATTGGTTTCAAGAAAAAGAAAAAAGATCAGCTTAATTTCACAAATCTGTCTAAATTCAATAGCTGAGACAGATTCCACTCATTAGGCTCTCCAATCCAACAGATTCACCAATTTTGGCCAGCAAATTTAATTTCAACAAAAAGCAGCAACTATCTTGTGACAATAGTAATTTACCAGAATAAACAAAATAATCACAATAAATTAAAATTTACTGATACAAACCTGAATGAAAAGTTTCTCCAGAGATGGAGAGGGGCATAGCCGAAAAAAGGAAAACATGTAATAGATCTGCTCTTCGCTTATTGCATCCGAAATGATTTGCAATTCTTGCAAGTTGCATAGTTCCAGTGGCAGATGATCATCATATTCTTGTTCTTGAGAAATTAGATGCTGTTACACAAAATTTCCGAGTTAGAAACCATTCTAAATAAAAAAATTAATATAGATAAAATCTAGTAGCATTTTTTTTTCTGTAGATGCCAATTTGTAACATTTTTTATTAGGGTAATATCTGCAAGGTCATGTTTGCCCAGATTGTGGGAAAACAAAAGAAATCCCAATAGGTACAGTGAATTGGCACGTGTGAGTTTACAGATATCATGACAAAAATAAAGTAATTGGACACTGTTAACAGTTGGCAGAATAATTTCATTCAGTACCAAATTCACATTTTGTTATATGCGCAACAAATGGAAACAGGTACACAACTTTGTTAACGAAGAAAAAAAAAACATGCATTGGTCTGAGCTTTACTGGCAAAAAAAGAAAATATTCACCTAGTAAAATAATATAAAATTAAAACAAAATATTCATCTGAGAGAAAAAGTACCACAAGACCCATTGAGCAAACAGTCAACACCTTTACATGCGAAAGATCTGATAACATGAAAAAAAAATTCCTCTTCATATTCTTCTTCTCCAGTATTCGCACATAGTAAGCATCATTTAATTTTGATACATTGCCAAAACAATGCCTAAAAGATATCCATCCATAGTACTCAAATGACTCGAGTTTAGGTGCTGATATCCCAACATCAATCAAGTTTCTACAATCAACTATCACCAACTTCTTAAGTTTCAATTTATCCCCAATAAACTTAACCATGTCCAGAATTTCACATCTCTTAAGATAAATACTTTCAATTGAAACACAGTATTCTAATATTTTTGTCAACACAGCATCTGTTAGTAAATTCACATTATCAGGGGATAGCAAACTCAAGCCAACAAAATTGGCCAAGTCCAAAGTGTCAGAGAAATTGCACCGCAACAAACTCAAATGGGTCAGAGAATTGCCATTAAATAGTGAGTTGGGTATTACAAAAGGCCTTTTATCATCCATACCAAATTCAAATAAAGAGCTTGATATTCCCTGAGACAGATCTAATTCAAGTTCTTTGACCCCTTTGGCTAAAATGGTAGCAACTAGCAACCCAGTTCTCCAAATTGGGGAAGAAAATATCAAATGGTGAAAAGAGAATTCCAAACTTATCCAGGTTTCTGTCTCCATGGACCTGGAGATACCGATCTAGAGCGGCGACAAACTGTTTGGGAGATTGATTGCAAGAGAAATCTTCGCCGAATTGGAGAGAGAGGTTGAAGAGATGAGGTTGAATTGCCAGAGGTGCCTCCATCTCTTAGACAAGGTGCTAGTTCTAATTGCGTACTTGAGAGGCATCAAACAGATAATGGATTGGAGGATTTCATTTTAGAGATTGCTTATTCTATCTTCATCTCTTCCCATTGAACTCTTTGCTGAATCAATATAAGTATAAGGAAAAAAAAACATATAAATAACTTATCCATAATTATATACAAACCACTTGATTTAAGACAATCCAAGCAGTATGTTTATAATGAGTCTCACTCATAGAAAACAAGAATCTTTTGGTACATTTAGATTTCTTTAAATTTTTTATTTGCATGGTTCACTAATGTACTGACAAAAAGTACATTAGTAACACTGTACAAACCAAAACCAAATATGGTTGGAACAGTTGACAGAAGTGAATGCTAGTGGGTTGCAAGAAGCAAAAGTTTATGGATTGAATCATCAACTAGAGGAAAAACCAAATCAAAATTTAACATCAATAAAACCCAGTATTCAACCAGTTCCAACTGTTCTGGTACAAGCCTTTTTAAAACCCTAAACCTTTCGTTCCATACCAAACTAAATCAACGTCAATTAGGACCCAGAGAGAGAGAGAGAGAGAGAGAGAGAGAGAGAGGCGGTGTAGATACCTAGAGGGTCACGGTGGCACAACGCAACCTGATCTGGGCAAGATATAACAACTGAAGATCTTCCTCTCTTCAAAATGTGTCCCCAATTTTTACGGAACCGCATCCTCAGCAGCGGAAACAAATCGCAGCTAGCAGCGGACCGTTTTATGTCCGTTGGATGCACTTGACTGGAATGAACGGTTGGATGGCTAAGAGGTCATTTTGTCCTCCGAAAAAGAAAAAAAACCCAACTCCGTCTCCTTCGAAAGAAGAAATCTCATCTCCTCCTCTGCGTGTCTGATCGAGCAAGAAGAAATAAAAGAGAAAGCGAGAGAGAAAATGAAATCGATTAGCGAATCCCCTCCCTCCTCTCTCAAGCTCTCTCACTCTGCTCTCGACCTCACCATCTCCCCTTCTCCTTCACTCGAGCACCATTGACGACCTCAAGAAGCTCGTGGCCGACACCTAACCCTCACCATCTCTCTCTCATTCTCGTCCACTTGGAGAATCTGAGACGATCTGATCTCACCTCAGTAAGCCTAACATCCGCCTACCCTCCACCCGCAAACCTAGAAAATGAAGCTCACTGCCTCTCTCTCTTCGCCTCCTCACCTCTTCCGGGCTGTCTCCACAATCTGGAAGTAGAGACACCTCCAAACCGAAGCAAATTCTAGGTTGGTGGTCACGACAGATATGGTGAGCCTCTTTCCATCTAAACTCTTTAATCTCTCCTCCCTTTGGCACTTTGGGTTAATTGGTTTGGAATTTTGATTAATTTGGTTTAATCTGGTAGCATTTGAATTACTTGACCTTTACTAGCATTTAATTTGGTTTAATCTGTTGAAAAATCTGGATTTTCTGGTAATTATTTGCTGATAACCAAGGTCATCATTGTCTTATCAAACTATTTGTAAGAGAAAAGATCAATTTCTCCATAGTGTTAAAACTATGTCTAATTGTTTTACTTGCATCAGTGCTTGTAAACTTCGTGAACATAAAGTACTTTTGTGACATTAATACTGTAGGAATTCATGTGTCGAGGAATATCCATAGATCAATTTTAGCAAGTGCATGCTGAATTGGCCTTATTTATTGATAGTTTGATACTTTATTGCTTATATATGTAACACAAACACCTGAACATTTGGGATTGTTGCCTGAAACATGATACTAACCCCCTTATCAGACAACTTTGTCTGTGTCTGTCCAAAAATAAACAAAAAAAATAATGATTACTTTGCCACTACAGTGAAGGTGGTTAGTTGCAAAATAGATAAAATCCTAAAGATGTTGGATCTTTGTGCCCGTGAGCCATATTTATGATGCTGGTCTACGTTGAATTAAATTTCAATGGAGCCTTGGATAATTCAAAGATTCAAAGATATTTGTCAAGCTCTTTAACAGAATGAGTATATTTCTTGATAATTTTTTCAGTTGAACTTTGTTTATCTAGACTTGTATTTGTCATATAGACGTGTATTTGTCATAATGGATCCTTCTCTTTACAGGAGGCTGCAGCAGCCCTGGCAGCTACAGAAGTGGCTTTTATACTGCAGGCAGGTCAAGGAAGTGGATTGCATTTTACAATTGCACCGGACTTACCCACCACTCCTCAGGGCGAACCTTAACTCCATTAATTGTTGTAATTAGTCATTGCAACTCAAAATAAAATTGTTGTAATCCTCAGTAGGCTGGATGTAAAGATTTATGAATTCACCTCCCATCTTATTTTAGCATTCTTCCTCTTCTTTGGTGTGCTAACTATGTTTGGTTGATATGGTGTATAGAGCTGAACCTTTGAAGAGATTACATGAACTGATGAACATGAAATATTGGTTTTCATACGTGCGGCCATGCTATGTACTTGGCCTCAGTGCTTATAAGATCTGCTGCAATTTCGTAAGGGTATCAAATTCATTTTCATGGACTGAAATCAGAATGATTAACTTGTAATTTAACTGGTATACTCTTACAATTTGCAAACTATTAGTATGCAACATTAAGCGTCTAACCATCCAATTTTTGCTTTTAGCAAACTCTACTAAATTGGCAAACATGACATTATTTAAAATCGACTACTGGAATCACCAAGTCAGATAGCTTGTATCATTCAAAATTGTCGCTATAATAAAGCAATTATTTTAAAACATGACATCCACATTTGGTTCTCACTAGATTAAGGAGTTAATTATTCATACAAACAGAATTATAATATTTAAAATATAATATTAATCTTTTTTACATGTCAGTACAAACCCCTGTGCAAACTTGGGACTAAAACTAAACCCAACACGTCACCACCTACCAATAAGCAACATCAATAATAATCATGGGAGCAATCAACATCGTCGCCTTCACGGCCTCCGACAAAATCAGCACCTTCACAGGTGGAGGGTAGGCGGAGATTAGGCTTACTGAGGTGAGATCAGATCGTCTCAGATTCTCCAAGTGGACGAGAATGAGAGAGAGATGGTGAGGGTTAGGTGTCGGCCACGAGCTTCTTGAGGTCGCCAATGGTGCTCGAGTGAAGGAGAAGGGGAGATGGTGAGGTCGAGAGCAGAGTGAGAGAGCTTGAGAGAGGAGGGAGGGGATTCGCTAATCGGTCGCTAATCGATTTCACTCTCTCTCGCTCTCTTTTTTATTTTCTTCTTGCTCGATCAGACACGTAGAGGAGATGGGATTTCTTCTTTCGAAGGAGACAGAGTTGGGTTTTTTTTCTTTTTCGGAGGACAAAATGACCTCTTAGCCATCCAACCGTTCATTCAAGTCAAATGCATCCAACGGACATAAAACGGTCCGCTGCTAGCTGCGTTTTGTTTCCGCTGCTGAGGATGCGGTTCCCAATTTTTACCCCGCCTTCGTTAATTACTGTCATGTCATTTTAGGAATTGTTCAGGTCACACTTCAATTGCTCATTCACTCCAATTTTTTCTAAACAATGACCAAAATACTCTTGCCTCTTCTATCCAGTTTTGTCGGACTATTTCTATCTATAAGGGTATTTTAGTAAGTTTTGGAGTGAATGAGTAACCACGGCGTGTCCTGAGCAATTCCCGTCATTTTAATATCTCTATTGCTCCAGGCTCCAGCAAATTTTATATAATTATTTACTATTCCCGAGGATTTAGTTACCTTTTTATCGAGTTGGGAACTTTTTTTCGAATGTCAGACAGAGGCTGCCTGACTATCGAGTTGGGAACTTGGGATGACAATAAAGAAAACCCAACTGCCCAAGGGAATTGATGGTTCTACACTTCTACTTCTACTTTGTACAGCCTTCAGCTTAGAAAAAAATTAATAATAATAATAATAATAATAATAATAATAATAATAGTAGTAGTAGTAATAATTAATCCTAAAGCCTTTAAATTTGCAACTGAATTTGAACGCTTATTTAAGCTTTAATCAAAATGATTTTCAAGTGGAATTTTATTTGATTTCATTTGATTAGAATTTTTTTTTTCAGAATATTATTGGGTAGAATTGATTTTTTTTCAACTGGAAATTTTCAGAATTGATTAGATTTTCTTGACCAGAATTCTGTTTATTTTCTGTATTTTTAAGTTTCTAAAATATCATCTAATAAAATTTATTTACACTGCATGATTTGGGCACACAGATATTCTTTTGTGTGTGGATTTGATATATTCCCCTGTCAAAAATATGTGCAAGTGCAACAATATTTTATTATCTGGTTGGGATGATAATAAAAAAAGCCGAAGGGAGATCAATTGACCGAACTTCTATTAACAAAGAACAAATAATTCAAAGAATACAGTTATGTGCATAGCTCTCCTATTTCACATCAAATGAAATTTCTTGTTTTAAAAAGAAATAGTTTAAAGGATGCGTACAACATTAAAACAGAAACAAAAGAAGGCACAAAACACAGGCCTGGTTGAAATTTTCTACAACGCTGGTGCATTTTAGATTTCGGAGACATTGATACGCATTAGGAGTCACCAAAATTTTATCATGTCACAAAATTGATTTGATAAACTTCACTAAAAAGCTCAATTATAACAAACCAGAACTACAAGGACTCTTGGATGACTGGAATATCTTCACATCTTATGATTACATCATCAAGATGCACTGTTGTCCCATTTCGATACTTCTCTTGATGGTACAAAGTTGTCTTGGATTTAACTTGCAATCATGATCCAATAGTTCACATATTACAATGTTTGTATCTTTTGATGCCTTCGGTATAACTAAGAGTTGCCTGCATTATTCTTCTGGACAAGGTATTATCTGAAATTCAACTGAGAGTTGCCACTACATTATTCTTCTAGACAAGGTATTATCTGAAATTTCATAACGGTTCATCAGATCGCCTCCAATACTATAACTCTCTCCATGAGAAATTTGACCAATTTCAGCTCCAGTGTTGCACCTCCAAAGTTGGTTATTTTGATCCATTTAAGATTTTGAAATACTACAACCGTTTCATGTTTACCTCCGGTGATTGGGCACATCAGGTTGTTTTGTTGATCATAATCCCTTGTTAACTACACCATCATCAAAGAAAAAGATATCCTTAAATTCATTTTGAGAAAAAGAAAAGAGACCACATTATTAGTTGCACGATGAGTTAATTATGAGCAAAGGTTTAAATAGCGGCTGCTATGACCGCAATAGTGTCACTATAGCAGTTCTAGATGGTAGACTGCTATGGTGCGAGAGAATAAATGCCACTATAGCGTGCTTATTAATATATCGCTAGATAATCAATATTTTAGATATATTTTTTGCGTATGAACTCCTATTGATGTGAACCGAAGTTCTATAAAAAAAATGAGAAATGCTAGAGTCCAATATATTGGACGGATGAGTCCGTCCAATACGACCGTTTTTACATTTTTAAATTTCAAACGACCGATCCGAACCGTTCAATATGTTATTCATATTGAAAGTTTATAAGAAACCAATTTTTACATTTTTTCGAATTTTTTTACTTATTTTTTGGTATTTTAGAAAATTCATGATATAAAAGTTCTGGATCGTCCAATAACAACGATTTTCTAAAATATCAAAAAAATAGTAAAAAAATTCGAAAAATTATAAAAATTGGTTTCTTATCATTTTTCAATATGGACAACATATTGAACGGTTCGGATCAGTCGTTTGAAATTTTAAAATGTGAAATCGATCGTATTAGACGGACCCCATCCGTCCAATATATTGGACTCTAGCATTTCTCAAAAAAAATTGACAAATAAGTTGCTACTTTTAATGTCTGGGTTTTTTTTTTCCAAATTATAACAATTTCACAGTAAAATAAGTGTGCAAAAGATACGTGATTTAATCGACACTAGTTATGGTAGTCGCAGCTTCGCTGCATTATGATTTTTTTAGATGGATAAGAATTTAAACAATTTAAACAATGAACCACAGTGCCAATGACAATTTTTTTTCTGTCTTACATATATATCTATGTACTGAGGCCTCGTGTCAATAGTATATAAGTATTATATTTATATAGTATACATGTTCCTCGTGTCAATAGTATATAAGTATTATTTTTATATACTATACACGTAAGCATCTTTTTATATACTATTAAGAGAATTTAATAGTACATGTTTTCACAATTCTGACTACGAAAGAAAACCATAGAAATAAAAAGAATTTATTTTATACTATTAAAATAAGGTCAACTCGGTGGCTAGTAAAGTTGAAAGTAACTTAAGAGCTACTAACCCACAGGATCAAATAGACTGAATCTGTGCTATGCATTTTCTTATTTTATAAAAGCCATTCATAAATACATAATTGTCCTGACTACTTTGAAAGGGATCAACTTGTACTACTACGCTACTGTAAGACTAACTTATATAAAAGTTTTCACTCTTGATTTCATACTATAAAACCAACTATAAAATAAATTGTAACCAGCTGTCATACTCTAATAATGAGCATAATGACATGCACTACAGTTCAGTAAAAAGAAAAGAATGTCGCACCAAAACTTATAGCTGGTTCTTGTCTTTCTGTCCTACCACCTAAGCTAAGTTCATGGAGCATGATGAACTTTTCTAGCTTGAACCAAAAGTTTTTGTGTTTTTTTGCATATAATAAAGTAAGGAAGTTGGTCATCAGTATGCCCAGTACAATAGCAATCTTATTTCTGAAAGGAATCTTAGTCAAAACTTAAGGAATCATAAGATTTAACTTGGTAAGTGAAGGTTAACAAAACCAACTCTTCTTGTGCAACCGTAGTCACATTCGCAAGCCAACTCTTCTTGTGCAACCTACACAATTGAAAAAAGATGCAAAATGAACCTTTTAGACTATTTTCAATCACCTTAAAAAGCACCATGCATTTTTTTTTAAGTAGGTTAATGTGCTCACAAAGAAGTTGTTAATTAAAAAAATCGAAAACTTTAAATGGCAAAAAAAAAAAAGCCTGCAAAATGGCTGCTCAATCTAAAAGTGCCTCAATGTCTATTTATGAAACTAAATGATACTCGAAGTGCATATCACTGCAATACAAATAAAGTTACATATGGCGACCTAAAAATGTGTCAAACAAACTATACATTCATTTGCAGGATGTATATTCACTATTAATTTTCAATTTTAAAAATTGATTCCGTTTTTACCCTTGTTTACATCTAATCTGATTCCCTTAACAGTACATAAAGGTACCATATATGATAAATATGAAATGTGATTTTCACCTTTAGATAACCTTGTTAGAGTGTCACTTATGGTGATATTAGATAAAACTCATAATATCGATCAAATTTTTTTGGATTGGCTAAAAAAAAGAGGTGAAAGGGATAAACCTGATAAAAGTGGCATCCACAGAAATAGAGCTCATTGTGTATTCTATGCAATATAATAAATTTTATATATGTCGATCTGATAAATTCTAGAATCTTTCCAAATTGTGGGTAATATTTGTATTATCATTGTTTTCTGAGTGCAATCTGGTATATGATCATAATAATTTATCCATTTTCAATAACCCACCAAATTTTATACCTATATTTTAATGCTTCGATTTTGGAGCTTTAATCAGACATAAATAGAAATTAAATCTTTTCTCTTGTTCTTTCCAAGGATAATATATAATATATCAGAGTAATCATACAATAGAAATTATGTCAGCTCACAAAAAAAAATGTTAGAGCAGCCAACCAGTGCTTGGCATATACTGGTACCAATGCCATACTGAGCACAAATGACTCCAAATTCACATAAATTTAAAGTAACTTTGGGAATATGATTGTATGGAAATCTTTTTTTTTTCTGCTAATGCTAGTTTTTCATAAAAATTCCATGTACTATTAGATGAAACTTCATATTTAATTATCAGAATTTGCAAACATTTTGAGTAACAGTTTCCTTCTTTCAATTACAATTGCATAATTAAGAACACTGATTAATAAGAAGTTAAATATTACAAATCGATATACCAACTGCCTTGCAACAAAAAGATTCTTGTGATTAAGCCTGCTGAGACCAGGATCAATGCGTTGTTTCCTGGCGCAGTATGTAATCAAATCGAAGGCTTCTCCTTGTCAATTTGACCTCTGCCTTATCCTAAAAGAACAGATAGAACTGTATTAGCATAATAACAAAATTAAGGGAACGATTCCTATTGTGTAAAGCTAATGGGGAGAAAGAGTATCATATGATGCCTATTGAATTTGAAGGATTGCCGATTGCCAAATTTATAATATTGAATTCTGAAACGAAAATCAAGAAGACATATTTTACAAAACATGAAAACAAAAAATAAAGAGAAAGGAGAAGAAAAAGCCAGAATCAGTACATATCTCATATGCCATGCACTGATCTGTTTAAGGAACAAGAACAAAGAATAGATATAATGAAATTCCCAGAAATTTCAGAAAATAAGCTCAGCTAAGGAGGAAATATCTGGCAAAAGTTAAGGAGCATCAGGAAGGTAACTTCATGCTGGTTTGATGGCTGAATCAACCTATACCATTACATGAGCAGTGCAATGAACCAATCCCACACCACCAATTACTGCTATATCATTAGTTGAATCCACAAATGCACCCAGTATCATGAATATATGGGATGGGCCGCAGGAGCGGTGCATCTGCTCAATGTGAAGTATACCCGATAACATGCAAGTTATAAGAAAATCAAGACAAAACAATCGATATTTGATTGAAGCAGCTAAACTTGAGTTGATATTATAAAAGAACATAATATCACCAAAAGAACTTGAGTTGTACGTACCTGAGCAGCTAAACTTGAAATTGGCGATCATGACGCTGGTTTAGTTGTTCTCGCCGATTATGTAGATTCCTTGTTGCTTCTGACCCAGATAAGCTAAAAATAGAGAAGGGTTGGTGGTAGGGCGGGGTGCCAGAGGAGGAGACATGCGAGACAGAATGGGGGATGAGACATGAGAGAAGGAGGTGACCTGAGATCAGCCCTCGTCGAGCACGGCGTGGATCTCCTCATCGCGACAGAGGTACTCGGTGAAGCGACGGAGAATACGGGAGAGACGAACGAACGATTCAGATTTAGTATCGCTAATATACGGTTAGATTGACCGTATACGGAACAACAAAAGCGGTCCACGACATTTAATTAATACTTTAATATATGCCTTCACTGGTATTAGATATGTTCTTATAAAATTAAATATGTTACTTATAAAACTTGTTCTTATGTAAATTCTAGTTGAGACCTTTACATGTGAAAAAATTGACAATATCCCGAAAAGACCCTCATCATAGTCCACTTCGAATCCGATAAAGCATGAGCAAGGATCATTTACTTTTGATACATTTCCGAAACCATGGTAGGAGAATACAGGTGCATGGTACACAAAATGACTCGAGGTACGGTGCCGACGTCTATATATATGTCATGCACACCTTTACAGTCGACGATCACCAATTTCTGAAGTTTCAATTTGTCTCCAACAAATAGTCAAGACCTTGTCATGCACAGACATGACTCCGAGTTATCAGCAATTAATTTCATTTTTATCCTTTCAAAAATTAATAAAGGAAATTCTTTATTATATGTCACAGTATACATTTATCTAATTGAGATTTAATTTCCAAATATTAACACTGAATTTAGTACTGTGAACTTCTTATATGAAGATGCCCCTTACAGTATATATTAAAAAATAAAAAAGAGCTTTATTTTATTCAATATGCTGCTATTAACACGCGCTACGTTATGACCTAAATTTTTTTTATAGCTTTTGGAATTATATAATGTAGTTTACCTTTTAACAATAAGTAGTATGTATTTTTAGTTCAACAACAAGTTGATTTGTGTGTGTGTGTGTGTGTGTGTGTGTGGTCTCCCTGTGTTTTTAGTCGACAGAGCTTAATCCGACACAGCCTTTGGAGGTTGCATCAATGGGATCAAAACAAAATTCAAATCCAAACTCAAGTCGTTAGATTTGTCATCAGAATACATAAAACTCTATTTGTGTGGTATACAGTATGGCATAAAACAAATTGCAATGAAATAAATTCTATGATAACATAGTAGCCGAAATTATATACTTGTGAACCACAAGCACAAGGAGAACAATTATCAACTAAATATTATCCTGTACCAGTTTCCTATTAAGTTTCAAATTCAGATCTAACGATCATTTTTAATTCATACCCACTGTACTGAATAAGCTTCAGAATTTTTTTAACAAGGCCATAATCTCAACTCAATAGGACATCACATCAAGCAGAATTGATTATGGTAGTATTCTTTGTATGAGAAATCACAGAATCAAAATTCAACAACCCTGGGATTTATTTTAAAAAAGGGATGAGCCCGTTACTTCCAATTAAAATAAAAAAGGGGAAATGGAGCTGAACCTCATGAGAAAACTCATTAGGTGCTGGATACCCTTTAATAGAGCGGCTAAACCTACTATAAAATGGACCAAAAATTAAATTATAAATTATAAAAAATTTCTTAAGATGCTTAAATTAATATATATCTAATGATAGTGACAAATCATATCAATGTCCATATATAACCCTCAAAACGAGCAATGAAATAGTAAAATATAAATTAGGAGACCACAAAAGATTACCAATGTTACAAATGAGTGCTTCAAACTAAAAAGATAATCTCAATTATAATAAAACTGAACTACAAGAAATTCTGGTTGAGTGGAATACTTTCATATAAAATGGACTCATCATGAAAATGCACTGTTGTCCCATTTCGATACTTGTCTTGATGGTACAAACTTGCATGTGTTGGATTCAGCGCACAATCAGCAAAGACAATGTGTGCATCTTTTGATGCCTTTGGCATAACAGATAGTTGCCCCTCAATTATTCTTTGAAAGCAATTATTCGAAATGTAGCAGTCATTCATCAGTATAACGATCAAGTCTAAAACTATAGCTTTCTCCAGTAATAATTTGACTAATTTTAGTTCTGCTGATGAACCTCCAAAATTGGTAATTTTGATAAACTTCAGATTTGGAAATACAATATCTGTTATAATTTCCTCTACAGACCCTGAAATGCTTTCTTCATAACACTCGCTTCTTATCTACAATATCATCAAAGAATACAAAATTATTAATTAGTTTCAAGAAAAAGAAAAGAGACAAGATTTATTTCACAACTGAGTTTCCCTATTCAACAGATCCACCAATTTTGGCCAGCAAATTTAATTGCGGCACAAGAAGAAACTATCATGTAGGAATGAGTAAAATAAATTAATTTATTTACTGACACAAACCTGAATGAAAAGTTTCTCCAGAAATGGAGAGGGGCAGAGCCGAAAAAAGGAAAATATGCAATAGATCTGCTCTTTGCTTATTGCATCCGAAACAAGTTGCAATTCTTGCAAGTTGCATAGTTGCAGTGGCAAATCTTCAGAATATTCATGTTGTTGAGAAACTAGGTGCTGTCACACAGAATTGCCAAGTTAGAATCCATTCTAAATAAAAAAAGAAAAATTAATATAGAAGTACTTTAGTAGCATTTTATTTCTGTAGAAGCCAAATTGTAACATTCTGAATTGGGTGATGTCTGCCAGGTCATGTCGGTTCGGATCTTGGGGAAAACAAAAGCAATTCCAATAAGATCAGCGATTTGTATTTCTTTGGAATAATCATAAAAGAGTTTTATAAATTAGGTAAACAAAAATAAAGTAATCAGACCTTGCCAAATATTGTCAGAATAATTTTATTCAGTACCAAATTCAAGTTTTGTTATATGCCTAAGGAATAAAACATGTACAAAATATTTTCAATATAGTTCAACTTCTTTAATGAAGAAAATAAAATATCCATTGATCCGAGCTTTGCCAGGAGAAAAAGAAAATACTCACCAAATAAAATAATATTAAATTAGAACACAAATATTCAGCTGAGAGAAAAAAGTACCACAAGGCCCATTGAGCAAATTGTCAAGACCTTTACATGCGAAAGATCTGATAATATGGAAAAAAAGTGTGCTGCATATTCTTCTCCTCCAGTATCCGCACATAAGTAAGCATCATTTACTTTTGATACATCACGGAAAAGATGTCTGAAAGATATCCATCCATAGTACACAAAGGACTCGAGTTTAGGTGCCAATATCTCAATATCTAGCAAAGATCGACAATCAACTATAACCAATTTCTGAAGCTTCAATTTATCCCCAACAAGCTTAACAAATTCTAGAATTTCACATCTCTTCAGACAAACTCTTTCAAGTGAAACACAGTATTCTACTATATAAGTTAACATTGCATCTGTTAATAAATTCACACTATCAAGAGATAGCGAACTCAACCTGACAAAATTGGCTGAGTCCAAAGGATCCGAGAAATTGCACCGTGACAAACTCAAATGGGTCAGAGAATTGCCATTAAATAATGAATTGGGTATCACAAATGACATTCTATCATCCATGCAGAATTCAAATGCAGAGCTTGATGTCCCTTGAGACAGATCTAATTCAAGTTCTTTGACCCCTTTGGCCAAAACAGTAGCAACCCAGTTCTCCAAATAGGGGAAGAAAATATCAAATGGGGAAAAGAGAATTCCAAACTTATCCAGGTTTCTGTCTCCATGGACCTGGAGATACCGATCTAGAGTGGCGACAAACTGTTTGGGAGATTGATTGCAAGAGAAATCTTCGCCGAATTGGAGAGAGGTTGAAGAGATGAGGTTGAATTGCCAGAGATGCCTCCATCTTTTAGACAAGGTGCTAGTTCTAATTGCATACTTGAGAGGCATAAAACAGATAATGGATTGTAGAATTTCATTTGGGAGATTGCTTATTCTATCTTCGCCTCTTCCCATTGAAGAGCTCTTGTTCACTCTTTTGCTGAATCAATCAAACTACAAAGAAAACAAAATATATAAGTATATAAAACACATTTATATATACACACCACTTAATTTAAGACAATCCAAGCAGTATATTTGTAAAGAGTCTCACTCATAGAAAACAAAAATCGTTGGTCCATTTACATTTCTTGACATTTTTAATTTGCATGGTTCAGTACCGTACTGACAAAAAGGAACACCAGTAATACAGTACAAACGAAAATCAAATATGGTTGTACCAGTTGACACAAGGGATTGTGCTCATTGAACCATCAAGTAGAACAAAAACCAACAACGATTTACAACAACAAATGCCAGTAACTCAACCTGTTCCTACAGTTCTGGTGCAGGTCCTCTTTAAAATCCTAAACCTTTTGTTCCAGACAGAGTCATTCCAAACCAACTAGCATCGATTAAAATTTAGAAGTAACGAGAGAGAGAGAGAGATAGACAATGTAAAACACCAAGAGGACCACGGCGGCGCAGAGTTTTGCTGAGAAGAGGCTTCCTTTTGTTTTTGGTATTTTTAGAAAAGAACTCGGCCGAACAGACTTTAGATGGGATATGCCTTCGCTCTTTAAAATTTGTGATTTGTCCCAATTCATCATCCCCACCAGTCCACCACTGACTACTGGATGTTTATTATACTGGCTTTAATACTTTATTTATTGCTACTGTTTCAAAATTAAATGTTTCATCAAATGAATAATCCCATTTTCTTCGTTTAAGACTATGCTATGTAGAAATAAATTGACTTTTTAGTAACTATTAAGCCCCTTGAAAAATAAAAACATAAAAAAACATATAAAAATTGAAAAAAATTGTAAATATTCTTTTGTTTTTGCTATTTTTGATGCATTTATTGTTTTTAGCTATAGGAAGCCTAACATGTCCAACTTATATGAGGTAACCAATTTTTTTAGGAACTAATTATTGTCTTATTCTTTAGGTGCTCTTTCACATTCTGGCATAATTTTCCTTAATGAAGTCCTTATGCTGTACAAATTTATTTGTTTGCATTAATTATATAAAAAAATTAATCTATCAGAATAATGTTGTATAAATTCGACTTTCTAAAATATCAAAAGATAAAATAAAATATATGCACAGCATGATTTTGTACACACTAATATATATGTGTTAATGTACATTATTCCCTGTCAAAAGTATGTCAACAGTTTAGTTTTGCTTAAAAAACAAATACTAGATTCAAAGAAGAAAAAACCTGCAACATATAAGGCTACACTGGCAGACTGTATAAATCCGTATCTATTTATTTATTTTTGGAAAAAATCATATTATCTATAGGGATATATATATATATATATATTGAAAAATGTTCTATCCCTTGGGTTAATATTATATATTTATAAAATGCAATGCTCGGGGCACAGGACCACATGCCTTTTCTCTGTATGAACCATAGGCTTTAGCTTTACCAGGCATTTTACATCATGCCTCGCGTCGTTTTTCTATTTCTAAGCAAGTCTAAGCTAGAAGACTTTTGGCGATTATTCGCCTTTCCCTTGATTAGCAGTCAGCATTTTTTTTCTCACATAGCCACATAGTCAGCATATTTATTTTTCGTTTTCCTTTAATACATATACTAAATGATTGTACGAACATGATGTAGTGCAGCGTATTAAAAGATAACTGCCTTGGAAAGAGGTAAAAGTAGCATTATTTATCTTTTTTTTTTTCAATTACTTTGTGCTAACATTTTTTCAATTACTTTGTGCCAATTGATCTTTAAAGATTCAGAATGAAGCATTATATCCATTAGATAAAAGAAACTACACTTCATAACAACAACAGCTATATACAGGTTACAAATGATTATTAGAAAGTTCCTAGACATCAAGTTTATTTACACATTCTTCCTACAATATAATCCCAAATTCAACGGGCCTCATTTCATGAATTCACCCAATTCTCCCTCTCCCTTCTCTAGTTTCCTTTTTTTTCCCTTCAATTTTCTTTACTATCATATATACTATACGAATATGAACAAACTGAGGCCAAATACACTCAAAAGGGGAAAATCAAAGAATTTGTTCACTACGCACGCAAACATCAAAGAAGTATTAAACAATACATTCTTCCTTTTTTTTGTTTTCTCCAATGCTAGTCATCTGCCACTCACAAGATAAAAACAAAGAAAGCTAAATTAGAGAAATAAATAAAAGCTGTAGATCTATAACATACACAGGAGTTTTAATCCACAAAGAAAAGGGTAAAATATCAACAAAAAGAAGGGGAAAAAAAAATTAACCATCAGATTCGCTCCTGGAAAAGTCAAAAATCTTATACAAGCATACATCTCCACAATTACAGAACCGACACAAACTGGTACTGTATATACTGTATCACACAGATGTTGGCAAATGCAAATCCAATCCATATCACAATAGCAGCCCTCTAATATACACTAACAAAATTTTGTCTATTTTCTTTAGTTGGCTTACACTGTATAAGAAAGAACAGATTGATATTAAAATTGTTGTTCACTGTTTACCTTTCTTTTAGAAAACCAAATTTTTATAACAAGTCGGGGATAAGTAGGTCACTGGCTTCGCAAACACCATTATTTACAAGCTGAAGCCGGGCCTCTAACATGTTATCCCCACCATTACTATTGACAGCAACAGTCTGAGACCCACTGTTCCTGTTATGTACACTGGTGCCTCCGTTTTCGGAGTAGCTGCAATCAATTGAACTGCAACTGCTACGTCGTGAAAGTCGACCTCCGCCCTCCTCTGACATCGTTGATTTCTGTCTGATGAGTGGGCCATGTGTGTTTGCCCTAGATTCACCAAAACATTGTAAGGAAAGTACTGAGAACTGAGAAGGGTATCCTGGAAACTTTAGTGTTACCTAAATGTAAGATACCTTGAGTGGTGAAACCGAATCATCTGAAGAGAGTCAAAGACGGGGATCAGGTTCCTAGACCGGGCCTCAATGGTTCGGGTTGGGACCCGCTCTATATCTGTTTCCCCATTGTCAGAAGCATCCAATTCTTTCTCCAACATCACTTGTAAGCACATCTGCCAACACTCTAACGATGGTAAGATAGTGTTCACCTCAATTATTTCAATACTTTGATTAGGAAATTAATCACTGTGCTTATTTTAAATAAATTACAATATTTTCAGGTAACCTTTGCTCAGTTGAGAGCAAGGTTAAAGTTACATTGTTATCAATTTTAATATGGCAACATACTGCACCTAAATATAATTGATGAATGGATCAGCCAGGATAAAAAAAATTATAAACAAGAAAAAATGTGAACCATTTAAACTAAGTATAAAGAGGCGTAAGTACCAAATTCCCTGCTCTCAACCAATTTGTTCACTCAAGAAAGTCCGTTCTTCTAAGTTTCTCCTTGTATGTTTTTCATTGGTCACTAGTGTTGCGACTGTGTGCATGTGTGTCAATGAGAAAGAGAGAGAGAGGGAGGGAGGGAGAGAGAGAGAAAGCGATACCCCGGATCTAGCCCAAAGAGGAGCCTCAACAATATGAGTCTGAAGCTCAACCTCAGAGATGTAGTACAAGTTCCGAGACTCCTCATTACCAAACTTCCCTGGCGCATTGTTTTTCACGGACCCATTACACATGTTATTGCCATTCCCCACCTTCTCTTGTTCACCATAAATGTCAAATATCTCGCCGTGGTCTTGCCGATTCTTTTTGTGACACACATCCCACTTCTGCAATGGCTCCACAACATAACGGTTCTCAGAGCCATTTTCACTGGACTCAGAAGTAGGGTGTATAATGTACTGTATTATACTCCCTGATGGAGAGAATACAAGAAGAAAATCCTTTGCTGTCGAAGAGGTGGAGTCCTTGTAAAATGCAGAGGCAACCGCACCTGATATTGGATTTGTGGGCCCACCTGTGGCATATGAAACTGCACCCTTCAACCCGTTCAAGCCATTGGTTCCATTTCGGATCCGGCTGATAACAGAGAGGGTGACAGGTGGACCAGGAGAGGAGAGAGACTTCCGATGGAGGCTGGGAGATGCGGACATGTGGGGACCACGTAAGGGCAAGGTGGTGACAATGTTGTCAATGATGAGACTATTATTATCTGATTGGTTGGGATCGTTTAAGTAAGTGGTGGAGCAGTATGGGGAGATGGCAAACAAATGGGAGGTACCACGTGAGCTGCTTATCATTATCCACTCACTGTCGTCGCTAAAGCTTATATCCTTTATCACCTGTTGTTCAAAACAGCCTAAGTTAGAAATCACGAACCAAAAAGGATACCCATAATGGTGTAATCAATTCATATTGGGTCTGGGTTTTAATCTTCTATAAACAAGCCCAAACAGTTCAATATTAATTGTAAAGAAATCAGGACATTACTTAGCATGCAGGATAGTATCTTGTATAATTTTGGCAATTGCACTACTCCCGTGATGCAGAAATAAAATTAAGTAACAAAAATTTAAAAACCTTTTATTTTCGAAACAAAAAGTTTACTGAAATAATAAAATTTTCGTTTTAACTAGAGACAATAAAAAAAATGGTACTTTGACAATCTCGTAGGCCATTTCACTAAAATTGTATCAAAATTTCCACGGACAATTTGGTCACTTCCCATTACTTAACACTTTTCACATTCTGATGTAATCTGCAAATAACCATGAGAATAAAAAGACCATGATGCAAACATAAACTGCTTTATTACCAAATAACCTCTACTATTTTTATTGTAGTTAAAAAATGCATCACATATAACAATGAAAAGAAATGCAATACTACTTACTGCATTGGTGTAGCCACGCTGAAGACGGTAGAGATGGATGTAGGTCCCACTTGCATCAGACTCTGAGTTTGGGGCTGGGGGTATAATTCGAAAGACATTAATGTTTTGGCCATGAACCGAAGCTGTCACCAAAAGGGTCCCACTTGGGTCAAAGCATAGTGCTGAAATTGGGCTTGTGTGGGCCCGAAATTGCACTATAACTTGCTTGGACACTATATCTCTGACTATCACCTGCATATGTATAGTTCCTATTACATTGAAACAATTATAACGCTCTACAAAATTCATGGAATTTGGAACTAAACTATTTGTTTCAAAACTCTAGGTTGCCCCTCATATGCAAAAAAGGTTTTTCTGGATATGTGCCCTCCCAAAATTTATAATGTAGGTTAAACAAACAGCTAAAGAACTATTATTTTTTTAAAAAATAAATATCACGTACCATTCCAGCATGGTCATTATCTGTGTGAATATTGACAGAGTGACCATTAGCTCTGGGTAAGGAGCTTCCATTCATACCACTTGAACCTTTACCATTTTTAGGCAAATACTCTGATAGCTTCCTATAACCCATATCACCAAGTATTACAATACCAGCGGCCAGCTGTCGACTTGATTCCTTTGCATAGTGTGCCACAAGACTCCCATTCGGCACTGAACCTGAAACTACACCATTACCACTATTCGGAGGGTTTAGAATCTGAGGGCTGACCCGACCTGCATCAGAAACAGTAACAGGGCTACCAGTGTATGCTATCCATCTTGGGCCCACAGCAAGTGGGCCATACCCGATGCCACCAGAGCCAGATACAGTTGAGGAGATAGGTAATGTCAGGATGGTGTACTCTCTCTCTAGAGTTACTGCATTAAAACAGTGTATCTGGGAAAAAAAAATCATGAGAAACAAATTACAAAAAATAAAATGTAATAAATTGGAGCTTTGTGAACAATGCCAACATTTCATCTCCAAACCTTCAAATGTCAACTAGAATCATATGTGCACAAATTGCAAATTGAACTTTGAACAAGCAAATTATTGTGTATTCTTAAATGTGTTTTAATTCTTAGCAGAAATTAAATTTCGAAACAAGTTATAGAGTGAGAAAGTATTCTTAGTACTTGGCCAAAGCAAAGATTTTTACCTGTGTAGCCTGAGATACAGCAACAACGCGAGAACTACATCGTACAGAGTACACAGCTGATCTGAACTTCACCTCATGCACATAATCATGCAGTTTCAATGAATAGAACCGCACGAAAGTGGGGAACAAGTCATCTTCACTTGCTGAATCTTGACTCACCTCGTAAACTCCATCAAAAGTTTCAACTGAAGATGTACCGTCACATGCAACTATCAATAGAGGTCGGGCATCAGCGAACTGGTCCACAGTTTGGTTCGATGGATTAGAAATAGGGTTCTTTTGGACTTGGAGGAAGGAGACAGGCCCATCATGACGGGATGCCAGCTGGCGCACTTCACCAGACTGCTCCACATCCCATACCTGAAAACCAGACTGGTATGCCAACAGGAGAACTTGACGGTGTGAGTTTAATTCAAGGCTTAATTTGTCGAATCCAGCCCAATGCACCTGAAAAAGGTGTTTTAAATTAAAAATAATAAAAAAGAAGTTGCTGAAGACAGTACATCATCCCCCCACAACAAACCCATATAGCCAAACTAGTTTTAATGTTTAATATGGATGCTAATACTGAATATGGTGTCAGGCTGTCAGCATTTTGAAAGACCTCAAAAACATGGTAAGATTTTGGGAGAATTTGATCCAATTAACAGATTTAGTGACAAATAGAAAAAGTAGTTATTCACCAATTGCTAGGTGAGGTTTGATCTATGCATAAAAGTTCTCCATCAGTACCACAACATTAGCTGGCTGAGCATAATCTAGAAAGCATTAAAAGCACAAACCTTTACAATTGGGCATTTTGGCTGACATACATCACACACCACATTGGCATTAAACAAACAAACAAATACATAAAACGAATACAGATAAGGATAACCCACAAAAGCGACAACCGTTTTGAATACTCGAAACAACTAATAATTAGCTAATACACGTCAAAAAAAATAATCCCCAAATTTCACGACCCATCATAAAATTTAAACAAGACGAAAAATTACCCGATCACGTGTTGAATCCTCCGTTGCATTAGCAATTGAAGAAACGATCGATGCACCAGCCGAACGAATCGTAGAAGCGGCCGTAGACGCACCAGACGAAACAAATCTCATATAACTAGACAAGGAGCGGGTAGAGAAAAATCCTCTATTTCCGCCATTTTTCCCTCTCGCTTCATCGTTTCTCATCCCAATCTCGAATTCAACACACGAAACCAACAACCCAATTCTCCGAACGCACAGAAATCTCAAACAAACAACCTCTCTTTTTTTTCTCTTGTTCGAACAAAACTCCGAGCTTTCTTCTCGCAATTCCTAAAGTAGCGCCGACGAATTCCAAAATAGCACTTCCTTAAAAAAGACCTTGGCTTCGCTTAATCTAGAAAGCTTCCTTCCTTTCAAATTCTACACGACCGAAATTAGGAAGAGAAAAAACCAAGCTGGTGCAAGCGCCAATTGAGAAACAAAGAAGCAACACCTGTTTGAACTTGTGAAGAGATCAGATAAAAGAATATTTCCTTATCCTAAAAATGAATCGAATTTTCCAATTTGGCAGGGCTACGAAAGAGAACAGTTTTTTTTTTTTTTTTTTTGAGAAATGAGAAGAACTCTCTGGTCGTAACTCTAAAAATAATAATAATCAAAATAGGTAGGTGGATTGGGAGTCAAGTAGCCTTTTTGGTATATTTTTCTCCTCTTTATTTATTGTTTTTGGTTTTCCTCTTCTGGTGTTTTGCTTTCGTTTGTAGTTTTACTTGATCTTGTTTGCGAAGTAATGGAAGCGAGGAGATAATCGAAGGGGAAAGAAGCAATCCGTGGACCGAGTCTACGATGGACAAAATACATCTCTGTGATGTGGGGCTGATTTTCGAGAACCTATTGTGGGGGCTACTTGTTCTTCGGTTTAGTTTACTAGACCAGGTGCATTTGAAATGAGAAACGAAGTGAAGCGAAAAGGACAACTTGAAGGAAACTTTTAGAATGAATCCGGCTCTAAGCTAAAATGCTTGAAACTGAGCGTGGGTCCCATTTACAGTGAAATATAGTTCATTAAACCTAGTGCGCCTGAAATGTTTTGAAAGGAGGGCGATGGCGTTTACGTCTGTGTCTCTATCTTCCTCCGTGTTGTCATCTTGCTTTCCGTATGTGGCCATTTCTCTCTTTGAGAAACATTGTTTTTGTTTTCTCTGTTCATGTTCTTTATTTTTTTTCCCCCCTTTCGTATAGCAAATAATTTTTTTTTTATCCTTTTTTTATTAGCCTTGTAGTTTGTATAATTTTTTTTTTCTATAATCATCTATTATTTTGGGTCGAGAGTTCAAAGAATTAAAAAATAATTTAAATTTGGGACATAGAATATGAGATTCATAATTTTATTAGTGTCCTCACTCAATAAGATTTTCTTCATGAGCATTTATTTGAAAAACACAAGTAACGGTAAAAAGAGATCCGCTACACGAATAGTAACACTGAAGGGAATGCACTTAGCAAAAGCAGGTATAACTGTTTTAGACTCGAAGAGCAAATAATCCGTTTACTTTTCACTAATCACTATTGTTAATTTTGGTCTACAAATATTCCATTCCTAACCTCAAAAAAATCATGACGTGATGCCAAATTCATCTATGAAAATAATACATTTTCCGTGTTTTTGTGGAAAATCAATTAATTATTATGATTGGTGTTCAATTAGGTTTCTAGTTTGGCGACCTAAATATATGAAATATGATCAAATTATCATTGGATGTGCGACTCGGGACCTCGGGTGATGGAGTTTTAAAGTTTCAAATATGATCATATGAAATATGATCAAATTAGTATTATGCTATTAATATAGTATTAAAAGAAATTAATATATTTATCTAGTTAATACGTGTTTTTTTTTTTTACAAATTATGTTTTTAATTTTAGTTCGTTTTAACCGATTAATTAAGTTCATTTATTTGGTTCGATAAGCAAGTCGGCAGATGGATTTATCCATTTGGTTCTATTGATATATACTAGCAAAAGATGCCCTCAAGATGTGGGCAAATAAGAAAATAAAATATTGATATTATTTTTGTTTCATATAGAACTTTAAATGTTATAGGCAATAAAGATATGGTAAAATCAATAATTCATTAGTCTTTCCTTTTAAATAAATAGCTAATTTGGTAGTAACTTAATCAATAAAAAATCTTGACCTTTTAATTTAAAATTAAGATCTAGACCACTGATTAGATCAAATTATACAAATCAATGGTCCATAATTGATATAAGAATTGTTTACACCCTTTTATATGATATGTTTACTCCTTTTATATGAAATGTTTACTCTTTTTGTTAGGTGTATTTATAAGTAATAATAGAGATAGAGATAGAGATATGTGATACAGTTACAAATTTAGTTAGTCAAATTTGTTTCATTTGAACGGAATCAATCGCGCGTATGAAGATCTCTAATGATACATCTTATTTATAGACCCAAGTTGCTCAAAAGATCTGTGTATATGTCCGATTCGTAGACGGATAGACCGGCATAAACATAGGAGAGGAGGAAGAGCAAGTGAGCAACTCATAAATATATAGCCAATTCATTGTAATGAGTGATATTATAAATTATAATTATAAATATATAAATTTGGGCCTTTGCTCACGTTGTTATAACTCGCGTGGATTTTCTGTGGCCATTCGGCTGGAATATCTGTGAGGTATGATTTTCTAGTCTAAATTTTTTATGACAGATTCCGTATAATATTTCAATAGTATTCTCAATTTTTATGGCATTTCTTATATAGTGTTCTGAAATTTCGTAAAATAAATGTAACGTCTCTGATGATATAAGATTGGTTAATTAAAGATACATTTAATTGAAATGATATAAGATTCGGATATTAATCCTTACAAGAAATCAAAGATACATTTAATTGAAGAAAACTGGAATAAAATGAGGAAATGAGATACATCTTATTAATATACCCAAGTGGCTCAAAAGATGTGTGTATATGTCGGATTCGGAGACGGATAGACCGCGTACCATGGCATAAACATAGGAGAGGAGGAAGAGCAACTCATAAGTATAGCTAATTCATTGCAACGAGTGATTTTTATGTCGATCCGCTGCCTGCGGGCTTACTTTACAGAAAAGAAAAAAATTGACACTGAACATTTTTTTCCTTCTTCATGGGCGTTCCATAGTACAGTAGTGAATTGGGCTTTAATAGGGATTTGACCGTAAAACATGTTGCCAGCATTATGCCCCAATGTTTATACAGTGGATGATTGGGCTTCGATTTATAATTCTAGTAATTTTAACGTGAAGGTAAAACTTTTGTAATTCTAATTAGGATATTTATCGCGAGAAGAAAAGACGGAAAAACTTACAAGATAGTTGAGATATTTAATTTAATGGCCTAGTTCTTCAATAGAAGTAGTTTTAGAAGCAGGAAGATTAATAGTTTTTAAAAATAATTTACAAAGAATATTGAACATGTATTTACTGGCCTTCCGCCTTGACACTTTTCAACATCATGTATACCGAGAATTCCTTTTGGATTACTTTTTTTCCAGAAATAAAATATATATGTTAACCATGCATAAGGTGATCTATGTTTGAATGACCAATCAACGACAACAATTAGAAACAATACATCATAATAAACAAAAAGTAGAAAAGTAGAAAAGTCTCTGTAACTGGTTCTTTCTTACATCTAATGTTTATTTATTTTTTATTTTTTTGTGTGTGTTATTTGTCAGAACTCAATTATAAATCATAGTGAATAGTTAAGTCCTTTAAAATTGCTTTTATATGCATGCTTTTTTTAAGAAAAAACTCGTAAGCTGCAATTTATGAAATAGAAAGGGTCAGTTTAGCCGAAAGTCGCTTTGAGCATGTTATTCAATTTATAAATAATAAATTGTAAGACAGAACCTACAAGTGGGAAGTCATGTTGATATTTAAAATATATGCATTTTGTGTGTGTTTATGTATGTCGGCTCGGAGTTTCAGTCTTACAATTAAAGAATCGAACTAGATCTAGGTAGATGTTTTGTACGCAGCTCAATAACAATCGTCACTAATTAATGTTAATTGTCCCTCTGATTATTGAGTCCACATTAACTTCTATTTGCTCTCCTTTACTTTCTCTTTCTATTTTTCAATTTTTAATATTTTTTATAAATTTTTAGCTAATTTAAATAAGTGAATTTGGATTTAGCAAATACTCTCGGTTTTGGTGGGAAAAAAATCACGCAACAGTAGTAAATGACTGCAAGCTAGGGATTGGGGGAAGATGAAGGAGAAAAAAATTGGGTTATTTTTAGAAACGGTTTTTTTTTTTAAGTTGCGAAAAAAAAAGAAACACGGTTCATTTTTAGAAACGATTTGGATACAAAATCGTTTCTAATAATTACATTTGTAGAAACAGTTTCTTACTAAAAACCGTTTCTAAACAACTATTAGAAACGATTTTTAGTAAAAAACCGTTTCTACAAATGTAATTATTAGAAATGCTTTTTTATCCAAACCGTTTCTAAAAATGTACCGTGTTTTTTTTTTTTTTTGGCAACAAGTTTAGAGACATTTTTGTCTAACAATAACCACTAACAATTTCTGAAATGTCACTGCCTCTTTTTAGAAACGAATTTTTTAAAAAAACGTTTCTAATGGGGTGTTTCTAAAAATCATTTTTTGTCGTAGTTAACAATCGTCGCTAATTAATGCTCCTTGTTATTGACTCCATATATTAATTAATTGTTACAAAATTGTTACCCTCTTTCATTTTGCACATTACAGTTTTAATTGGTTTCTTTGTCTAATTTGGTCTTGTAAAAAATCGGAAAATGGGATTATTGGTATAATAATATATAGTCGGATTCAGATGGAAGAAATCAACGACAATGCAACCCCCACCCCCCCAACCCCCTTTTTTTTCGGGATTGATAAGTGTCATCCAAAAAAAGCCATCCACACCATCCACTAATATTTTTCCGCACCCAGACCCAACTATTTCCGCATCCTCCCTCTCTGACAGCGCTCCCTTCCCTCCCTCTCTCCCTCTCTCTCCGCACTGGCGCTTCTTTCCCTCCTTTCCGCACTCAACCCTCTTTCCATGTTCCCTTCCCTCCCTGCGCTCCCTTTCCTCTACCTCGCCTCCTCCTCTCCTCTCCTCTCCTTTCCTTCTTTCTCTCACGATTTTTTTTTCGTGGACCACACTCTTTCTTTCTATCTCTATCTCATTCTTCTTTGTCTCTGACATGTGCACTCTGTCTTGTTTCTTTAAAATGAACATATACAACAATAAATTGAACATATACAAATATAATATGAACAAATAATCAAAATGTTTATATAGAAGAACAACATGGACATACATAATAAATAAATTGAGCAGATATAACAACTAATTGAACAGAAATAATAAATAAATTAAACATATATAACAAACAATGTGGACTCATACAAAAAAGTAAAACTGAACATATTAAAATAAATAAATTGAACATATATAAATATAAGTTGCACAGATATAACAAACATGCAGACTCGTAAAAAAACATAAAAGTGAACATAAAATGAACATATATAACAAATATATGAACTGATATAACTAATAAATTGAACATATATAGTAAATAGAGTGAACATATGTAACAAATAAATTGAACATATGTAACAAATAAATTAAACAGATGTAACAAATAAATAGAACAAATATATAATAGAAACAAAAATAAGAAAAGGTTAGATGATAGAAGGGAGGGAGAATAGAGGAAAGAGGAGGGGAGACGTGGAAAATAAGGCGCTGAAGAGAGGTAACGGAGGGGTAGGTGCGGAAAAAAACAGAGGGAGGGGAGAGGAGGGGAGCCGTGATGCGCGGAAACCATCCAGGCGCGCTGATGGATGACGCTAGATGACGCGCACTTGGATGGCGAGCAGTAATTTTCCTTTTTTTTTTTGCAATTAAATACATTTATGTAGTGTTTATAATACAATGTATCTAAAATTACAAAAAAGTAACTTTTTATCCAGTATCATAATTTGTGCTACTATGAACCTTTATTTGTTACAATTAGCTACAAATCGTATAGTTTGTACGTAATTATTATAATAATATATAATTAGAACCTCTTATATTAATTAGCTAACCTATAAAAAATATCTCGAATATCATCACTCTAGCTATAACACATTTTTTTTTTTTAACAAAACATGTTGGCGCATGTATACAAACATATTTAAATAATCAAATTGTAAGGATCACAAAAACTAAGATTCAATAACAAACAAAAAAACATATTGTTTTACACCGTGCGTCCGTGCATGTATGCTTAAACGCACCTAGATAGAGAATGAAGACAAAAAATACAGGAATAGATAACTGTGGACATAGATCCTCTGACCAAACACACTAATTACCAATGATTGCTATCGGGCTACGAACAGAGTACCTACCCGAGATCCACTTCAGCTCTCCAAATCCTAAGGAAGAACCTCCACTATTACCCGGTCGTTGAAAGACAATTTTGAAAATTTTCTTTTCATTCAGATTTGTAAATGTCATGGTTGATGGTACTACCTCAGCAGACATCCCCATTGGCAGAATAATTGCAGCCTTATATGTGGCCTTTTTCGTCTTGCCAACATTAGTTACGGTACGATTAATGGTGATCTCGGTGGTATTTTTTCCTTGGAAAGAGATTCCAATTGATGGATAATTTAATTGTTCTTCAGAGATCGCTTTCACCTTTGCACACTGCACAGATGGTGCAGGCATAAGAATGTTATTAACTTCCTCATCCTTGTAGCCCAAACCACACAAATAAGGGATATAATCTTCATATTTAAGGTCATAGACTAACCCGGGGTCCAAGGCTTTATTAGGGTTCACTTGGCCAGCACCCATATCAAAGACATCAGCAGGATTGTGTTTATGATCAACTATTGGCTTTCCATCTATGTCGGTTACATCTGCCGTAGTCATAATGGCGGACTTGATTGCCGAAGGAGACCAATCTGGATGCTCTTTCTTCACTAAAGCAGCAATCCCGCTCAAGTGTGGTGTTGACATAGACGTACCTGATAAGAAGTAAAATGCTTTGGACTTATCTTCTCCTATAATTTTGGGGGGCACGAGAACTGGTGGAACTGCAGCTAAGATAGAAACCCCGGGACCAGTAATATCAGGCTTCAAGATTCGAGGACTCAATAAACTAGGTCCACGAGATGAGAATGAAGCAATTGATGGAGAAAAAGGGTTACGGTGCACAACACCTTCAAAGAGGAACGTAGCTACAGGTTGCTTTGTGGAGAGAATGTAGTCCTTTATCTTCATGCCATCGACATAACTAACATGAGACGTTGGAAGGAAATCTGGATCATCCACAAAACTAGGTTGGGTGGAATAAGATCCTTTTTCTGAAGTTGCAATAATCGTGCCAGCACCTCCAGCCTCTTGAACAATTATATTTTTCAGAGGTGCTGCTATGATACCATGATCACAAAGAACAATCTTGCCACGGATCATTTTTTTGTCTAAAGTTCCATTGAGACACTTACTAGCATTGACATTAGGACCATCCCCAGTTACGTAAACAAGTGGTAACATCTTGCTTGTCCAGTTCTTTGACTGGTAAAGTGAATGTCCATTCAACTGGAGTCCATTGCCTAATTTAACTGTAGATCGAATTTGTCTGTCTGTGGTACTTGCAGCCACTGTAAGGAGCCAAGGTGCATCATTAGCAATTGTACCTGGCATAGGCCCATCATTTGCTGCACCAACACTAACAAAGATGCCATTTAATAGGGCATAAAAACCTCCCAAGCTAATTGGGTCCAAATGAAACGCCATCTGTGAACCTTTAATAGAGATCGAGATAACATCACAACCGTCATTAATAGCCTCCTCAAACCCTTTTAAAATATCTGGAGGTGCACATCCTGATGGATCGCACACTCTATAGATTGCCAAGTGCGCTCGTGGTGCAACTCCAGACGCCTTACCCATGGCAATTCCAGCGACTTCTATATTCTTAACGAATCCTCCTGCAGCAGTACTAGCTACATGAGTGCCATGCCCTCCTTCATCAATTGGAGGTATATGCTTCTTTTCTTCGGCCCCTACCTTTAGCAATGACTTCGCTCCGATTATCTTTTTATTGCAGATTGTACTATTGAAATCGCAGTGGCCTTTCCACTTGGCTGGTGGGGGTGCCATGCCCTTGTCATCAAAGGAAGGATGTCCAGGTGTGATGCCACTATCTAGAATACCAATGATGATTCCCTCACCCATGTTTTTGGTTCTCTTCCAGAGGCCTTTTAAACCATTCAAATGAAGGAGGTGAGGTGTATGAGTCGTGGCCTGTTGAAGTGGCTTGCCAGCAGGGATAATGGACGTACACCCTGGATACTTTTGCATAGCTTGTACCTCCTCCTCAGTTAGCTTGGCGGCAAAACCATTTACAACTTTATTGTACGAGTATATATGTCGTGATACAGTATCATCGGGGACGATTGATGATAGAATGGACTTATGCCAAGTCTCTGCAGCTTCTGGATTTGAAATGTCGACGTTATCTGGAACTTTGAATGTAATTATGTAGATCTGGTGCTTTTCTTGGCTATCGTATGCCACCACATACGATGCAATATTTGTTAATAGGAAGAACAAAAATGAGATTTTGCTTAGATTCATTGTGAAAGAATGTCAATACTTTTGGGACTTCTGATTGCAGGGTGCATATATATGTTAAGAGAGATTTGTTGGATTGCACTTGTAAGTTGTAACCTCAAATTAAAATTAGAACATGAGGTGTAATACTGTAATTAGTAATTACACATCTGCAACTTCTTTATCTTTTTTTTTTTTTTTTCGAATAAGCTTGTTCGTTCATCTATTTTAGAAAGCTAGCTAATTTCCGATTCATGGCATATATTTAGATAATTATTTGGAACGATTATAACTTTTGATAATTTTTAAACTATATCACGAAATGATGAGATTTATTTAGAACATCCAAAGGTTTAAATAGCGGACAACCTCAAGTCATAGTGGATAACGGTCATTTAGCGGCCTCTATAGAATCATGGCGGACATGTACAAATGTATTTATTTATTATATCATATACATATTTTTAATTAAAAATTAAATATCATATTTTTTAATCCATACACTTTACAATCCGTTATTGCAATAGACAAATCTCATTATACTTAATATTGGATCAAGTCAGTCGGAGTTTGTATGTTAAAAAATATGTCCGTAATATTGATTATATACTAGCAAGTAACAAATTGTGTTGCTATTTTTCTCTAAAATACTATCATAATGCATCTATATGTTGCTAATTTTTATTATTATAGCCAACATAAGAAATAAAATGTCAAAAATAAATATTTTTTTAAGAAATATTAATGTATACCAATGAACACCAATGAACACCACTATAGCGACACTTTTAGTTTAGCACCATAGCAGATCTATCAAATCGTACCGTTACAGCGGCGCTATTGTGGTTCATAGTGCCCCTATTTAAATCATGAAGAACATCAATTGTTGATAATAAAGTATTCTTACTAAATGATAATGCCATTTTTTATAATAAGTACCGACAAATGAAATAAATACTTGCGAACTTATGTTTTTAGGAACTTCAATTAAACGAGTTGAAGTAGATAATTTAAGGATTTTGTGTAGGATAGTCACGTTGGTATTTAACAAATGATAATACTGTTCAAAGAGAATACAAGGTCCTCTAGCCCCGAACGAGATTCTCTGGATGGACGGGCGACTTCTTTGATCATGTCCGTCCAATCAATAACGAATACTAGTAATTAATATTAGATTGATATATAGGTTCAAAAAAATTTAACCATTGAGATTAAATCGGACGGTCTCTATTAAAAAAACGTCCATTGAATGCTACGGTCATACGCGTAGGACAGATGAGGTCCATCCAACATCATCGTATTCGCGTAATCAAATTTCAAACCACCGATCCAAATCGTTAGATTGATTCTTCATTTTGAAAACTTGTATGAAACAAAATTTTATATTTTTTTCAATATTTTTTTACTATTTATTTTGTATTTTTAAAAAACCAGTTCTAGAACTTATATGGAACGTCTAATAACAATGATTTTTAAAAATACGAAATAAATAATAAAAAATTTTGAAAAACTGTAAAATTTATTTTTATACAAGTTTTCAATATGAAGAATCAATCTAGCTAACGGTTTGAATCATTAGTTTAAAATTTGATTACGTGAATACGATCATGTTGGACGAACCACATCTATCTTACGCGTACGATAGTATTCCCCGTCTCTCTCATATTCCCAACTAGTTTTATATTTGTCCGTGAGACTATCACTTTTCTTTGTCTTCTAATGCTCCCAGACATAGTTTAAAGACAAGGAAAATATATGTTTGAAATAATAATTATTATTATTAAGGTGTGTCCAAAAGTATAAAAAAGAAATTTGGTCAAGTATTATTGGGGAATTGCTTCCTACACATTACAAAATTAGAGATCCACTCCTTTTAACGAAAATGCCCTTCTATTTCAAAAGGAGTGTGAATTGAGAGGGGTTGGATTGAAAAAATACGAGGTTATTATAGTTCAAAAGGAGTGCATCTCCAAATTAGGACGTGTAGGGAGCAATTCACGTATTATTGAATTCACACATCTATAGTATTAATTAAATGTTGTGGCGCTATGGTATGCGAAAATTTGAGCCGTTCAATTCTTTCGATCGATCTGATCCGTTAATCAGCGATCAATTTCTTTCTCTCCCTTCATTCTCCTCTTTTGCCTCTCTCTGATCTTCTATCTCGTCGACGACAGGAGGAAAAAAATAAAAGCTGCTGCCTCTCTTTCCTCTCTCCGTCAACCCTTGCTACCTCCTCCTCTGTCAACTTCTGCAGTTCCGCATCCAACTTAACACATGCCGCCTCTGGCCACCTCTACTCATCTCTCCTCCTTTTCTGCCCCAGCAAGCTGTCGCCCGACCAGCTCCTCTTTGACGAATCCTTCGACGCTGAGTAGATATGGTCTCAGATCGACCTCCTCTCCAAGCCTCTCCTACCGTTTCTTCGCCGCCAAGTGTCTCTCATTGAGAAAGAATACAACTTACAATCTGCACCCCGGGAAAAGCTCCAAAATCTACTGGTAATACAAGTATTTGATGTTTTTCTGATTATTAAGGGTGTGTGTGGATGGTTCAAGAACAAGGGACGAACAAGGGGATGAACAAAGACCCACGAACAGGCCCAGGAACAAAACCAGTTCGTGAAAATGGAGGAACTAGGAACAAGGGGAGAAGTTCACAAACAGCCTAGTTCGTGAGTTGTTTGGTTCACGCGAACTACGGCTGTTCGTGAACAGCCTGTTCGTGAGCAATCCAAACACACCCAAAAGTTTTATGTACTTGACATGAATTAGTAATTAGTAATTAACGATTAAACATGTTATGGCATAATTGCTCCTCCTCAAAAAACCGATTGATTTTGTCATTGATTATAGAACTTGGCCCCCTCTCTCTCTTGGTAAATAGAATATGATGTATATTCCCATCTCTCTTTTTTCTCTCTGATTCTGTAAAATAAAATATCGCTCATGTTTGCAATTTTGACTTGAACATGTATTTCAGTGAGAACACACCAGCTAAAAAAAAAAACTTGGAGATGGTTCATTATTTGTTGTTATATACTTTTGCGTTTTGGTAGTTGGTACTCGGTAGATTGGGTAACATCTGCTAACGACTGTAGTGGGGACTTGGCGATCCGACGGATCGCTACCAACGACTGCTCCCGACAGTCGTTTTAAATGACTGTCGAGGATGCGGATTGGTTGTAGATTGGGTAACATCTACTGATCTGGAAGAGCCGACTGCCATAGAGGTTTTTATTATTTTCTATAATAATATTATTTTTGGTCCACATGTCCTTTCAATAACTTTTTGGTGGTTCTCGATTGACTGTGTTTTAAATGATTCTACAGGCACCTGAAGCTAATGAGAAAGATTGAGTTTTATTTGTGAAAATTTCTTTAGTGACAGATCAGGTCAAGATACTTTTTCACAAGTATATTAGATGCACTTGCATAGTTAGGTAAAATCTGACGTTACAGAAATAGAAGACACTGCGACCAGTTTTTGGAGTTAGCATATTTAGTTTTTTTTTTTTTTTTCTTGAGCAATACTATTTTATTTTAATGAAATTATGGAGTTAGTTTTGTTAATTTGAGTCGATTGAATGTTGTAACCTGTGTGCATGCTTGAGAGTTATTTCTACATGGAGACCACTGTTGCATCCATATTTTTAGAAGAAAATCATGATACTTTTTTCCTCTTATATGGTACTTGCTTTTTGGCCAGTTTTATGCATTGGCAAATCATTTGTAAATTCATCATTCTAATCACGTTGCTGCCTTGGCAAATTATTGATTCAGGAAATATTCATGAAATTATGTTTAGTTCGTGACTGATGATTTTCTTTTTTTTTTAAAGAGAAAATAACACAGTTCTAAAATCATCACTCATTTACTGTTCGTAACATTGACTATTTTTGCTCTTACTATTGTAGTGGTAATAAGGTCCCATATGTGACAAGGGTAATTTTTTGGATGCTTTATTGAATTAATTAATAATTAGTGAAAAATATTACCTTCAATTCTGTTTTTGTTCTCTTTTCTTTTTGTTTGTAGCACTTGGTATTCAACAATTACCAATTGTAGTAATCACTATGTGCTTCCTTTTAAAGCAAACTACAGTTGGTATTTTAGGGAGAATATCAAGGAATGAATTTGGAGAATAAATGAGCCGGGAAATTGCTTCTTTTAATCGGCCTTAAATCTCTATGCCACGTACTGTACTACGCTGATTGAAAAGTAGTGGAAAATTATCTTAAAAATCAGGTCAGAAGGGTCCGGAATCAGGATGATCCAGTTTTGTCATGTGTGACCAAATTCAAACTCCAGAATTATGAACGAACAATCAAAAGACAACAACCTAATTACTTACATCATACAAAAAAGCAAATAACTTGGTCAAATAAATTTCGTTCTTGAAATTAACTACCTGAATATGGGAGTCCCAAAATTGCCCAAGTATGTGTAGATATTTTACCTTATATGCTAGGTGAATTCAATCAGTCATACATCGACAGATGGTAAACCAACGGTTTCTCCCTCAAATACTGATGCCCGATGGGCCAGCTTCTCTGAAAATGGTAATCTAATTTTTCATGATTTGAAGTCAAATATGCTATTCGCAGGACTATTTGATACCGTACCTTGAAAATAAAAAAATAGAATCCATGCAAAAGGAAAGGACAAATTTATTAGTTGTCTCTAAAAAAAATATTCAGTGTTTTAAACACAGCCTAATTAAGCCTAAAAATACCTAAATAACTATCAATAGGTCGTCTATCCTAACTCCAAGCAGCAATTACAGGTAAATTAAAACTTCATTGAATTTTTTTTTTTGTTTTTTTTGAGCTATTCAAATGTCTATTTTATTGATTCTATTTATTTATAAACATGATTGGAGGGGGTTATATCCAATTTTGAAGAATACAGTGGTTATATCCGGATAGAGAACATTAGAGAGAGTTATATCTAATTTTCCCTTTATTTAAATAGGTTAATATTGTTACTACCTTCTGCATCGATCAAGACAATGTTTTGAAAGTTTGATAACGAATGCCAAACGTTCGATCAAGATAATGTTGATCTTAATAGTGAAAATGAACAACATATCTATGTCAAATAATATTTTGATATATTAAAGTCCGTCCACACATTGGTGGGCACTCTTGCTAGTATTATAAATTGTCTTTTTTTTATTTACGTTATTTAAAAGTTATAAACACAGAAATTTAAAAAAAAATTGTAATCATAAACAGTCCTCTTTTATTAAAACAAAAAGATACAATAAATTGCCCTTCTGACCTTCTGACGGTCCCACTAGTGGGTGCTTAATACCTTCGTTTTACCAGGAATCAATCAAACTTTTTTTTTTTTCTCCGACGAAATTGAAACCGCCGAAACCTCTTTCTCCTATCCGTATCCGAAAAAGAATGGAACCTATGAGCTGATTAAAATCAGATTATGTTCCAATTTCGCTCGATTCAGAATCACTTCCTAAATTCTCCATTTCTCCCCAACTTCTCAACCAAGGCAAGTCAACTTTCCAGCAAGTATACTTCCCGTAAACCCATTTCCTCCGTCATCTTCCCTTCGCTAGTCGCCTCCATGGATCCCTCGTCGGATCGAGCCGAGCAACCCTCGAGCGCAGATCGCTCGCGGGAGGAGTCGCCTGAGTCTCAACCTTCCTCTCCGGATCAATCTACGTCGGAGGATTTCTCTGGGGTTTCCTCGGTGGATGAGATCGTTAAAGGGGTTGTGCATCTCGAGTGCCAGTCCTCGGTTGAAGAAGGACTCTGCCACGTGTACCTCGTTGGCACTGCCCACGTGTCCCAGGTCCGCATTTTGCTACTTCTCCTGTTTCAATTTGGTTGTTTTGATTTCTCGCCGTGCTAATTTGTAAAATTGAGGATTTAAGCCTTTAAGGTTGCATTGGTTTGTAGTCCTTGGTTGAATTCCGTGATTATTTATTTATTATTATTTTTTTAATTAGTTAAATTGGCGTTAGTAGACTATATAAAGATGTTTGCTTTTGTTTTAGTGGCCTGAGATGGTTATAATTGGAGAAATGTTGCTAGATGACTAAAGTGTTCTCATTGGATAATCTAAATTGGCTCTTAGAATTAGTTCCTTAAGTAAATGAATAAAGTTGAACTAAAGATAAATGGTTATGAATTTTGTTTCAGAATGAATGTTTTCAGTTAGATACTGAGTTTTAGTATTCTAAATGCACTTGTGTTTAAGCTTATCCGTCATGTTTAAATGGTCCCCCGAGTTTTGAAAACCCTGGTAATTATCTATGGAAAATCATGGTGCATGTTTTGGGCCAACGAGGCATGATTACTTTTAAAAGAGATGCTATAAATTATTTTATTGTTTAATTTGCGCATCAGTTTACACTATATATGTGTCAATATTTATCTCTCTTCCTTCTTGCATTAGTTCACCTGTCAGCCTAATATTATAATAGACATATGGTCTTATTTGATTTATTGGTATACTTCATTACTTCTTACTTGGCTCATTAAACTAGGTTAACAATCTTTTTATGTCTTTGAAAATTTCTCTAATGTTTTTTCTCCTTTTCCTAAGAAATCCAATATCTGTGCACTTCTAATGCCCATCATCTATATTCCTTACCTGATATTTCATCTTTTATGTGGTTTGAACTGGTGATTGCTCCGTAACAACCGGCATGAGTTGCTTAACAATGGGAGGGTAGAAATGGATAAACAGCTGTTATGCCACATGGCTGCTGGGTTCTCGGGTAGATCTCTGAGTCCCTTCCCACCCTTCGTACACTGCACACTTTAACATAATATCTTAATCCAGTTAAATTTCTGGTACAATGTGATTGATCTCTTGGATCAGTTGGGATTTGTGTTCGGTTCTTTTCCCTTATGTTCATTTAGGTTGTGATGGGGCTCTGATAGTTTTCTTGATCCTGGTTTACTTCAGGTTAGGTAGATTGAGGTTTTTATTGTCAAATCAGATATTTGATCGTGTCAAGAATTCATGAAATTTTCTGTTCCAAGCTTAGAAGTTTACACAAGAATACTGGTCTAATAAATGATCTATGTATATTTTTTAGGAGTCATGTAAGGAGGTGAAGGCTGTTATCAGATACCTGAAACCTCAGGTGTTTCTTCCTTCTCGATCTTTTTTCCATTTTTTGTAGGTCAGATGTCTTCTTCTAATTTATTTTAGATAATTTTGAGTTTCTGACCTAACAGAATTATTATTGTCTTACTTATTTGGCTAGCAATGCAGGTGGTTTTCTTGGAGTTGTGTCCAAGCAGAGTTAACATTTTGAACCCCCAAAATTTTGAGGTACCAAAACTAAAATGTATGATTTAGTATAATGTACGTATTGTTTATGGGCTTCAGAAATTTGCTTTTATGCTCACTTCAGTTTTGTTAAATTAGGTTCCAACAATGAGTGAGATGTTTGACATGTGGAAGAACAAAAAAGCAAACCCTTTTGGCATTCTGTATAGCTGGTTCCTTGCAAAGGTACTTTGATTCTTACTTTCCTAGATGTGCCTGTTGTCAAAGGAAATATCATAGTAAGACATAAGTAAAACTGTCATTTTCTTATTACCTTTAAAGGTGGCGAGCAAACTTGAGGTACTTCCTGGGGCAGAATTTAGGGTTGCATATGAAGAGGCCATGAGTTATGGAGCTCGTGTTATTCTTGGCGACCGCCCAGTTCAAGTACATTCACAACTGTGCCCTCTTTTTTTTTTTCTGATTATTTCATGCTATCAACTAGCAGGATAGTTTGATTTATGTATTTATTTTTGTTGTTATACTATGAGAATAGATAACTCTGAGGAGAACATGGAATGGAATGTCGACGTGGCATAAGATGAAGTTTTTGTATGATATTCTTTTCCAGAGTGTTTTCTTACCAGGTCCTGATGAGATTGTCAAAATGGTAACCTTCTCATCTGTTTATCTATGTCTGCTTTTTGTTATTGTGTGTTATTTCTTTATTCATTGTGGTTATTCCTTTCTTTTTCAATGATTGAAGTTGAAGGAAATGGATGATGCGGATGCACTAACAGTTGTTGTACAAGAGATGAGCAAGGCTTTCCCCTCTCTTATGGAGACTCTTATTGTTGAGCGTGACATGTTGGTTTCTTTTCCTTCCTCGTCTCATGTGCTTACACATATGGCAGCTTTTTCAAGGTCTCCATTTTGAGCATTTTTTTGTTATTTTTGCTCTTCTTTTAAATTTAGGTATATGTCACAAGCCTTATGGAGAGTGGCAAGAGAGCATTCTTCAGTTGTTGCTGTGGTTGGGAAGGGGCATTTATCTGGAATTAAAAAGAACTGGATGCAGCCAGTTGAGGTCATTTGCTCTCTCATACTTTTTGTTTTTAATGAAGGTTAATTGTGCATGTAGTTATGTTTCTTTTGCTTTATCTTTATTTTTTGCTTTCCATTTAACCTGTTTTATTATATGAAATGACCATCAAGATCTGTTATGTATATAACTAGTGCTGGTCCAAAACGGCATTACTTTTATCCTTTTTGTCACATCGAATGCTTAATACTTTTTAGGTTGCGAGTTTGCTTGAAGTACCTTCCACAAATAAGGGAATTGGTATGTTCAAGATTTTTGCTTCTGTTGGAGCTGTGACGTGTGTAGTGGTTGCTTCTGGCATTTATTTTTGGTCCAAGAAATAAAATGTACCTTTCGTAAGCTAATAAATGTAACTTCTAGATTAGATGATTAGCATGATTCATACTGATAAGTGTTAGATTAGTCCTTATTTGTTCCTTTTTTTTTCTACCGAGTTTTAGTCAATAATTCCTTATATTCTCAAAAATTAGATGCCAGCTATTTATGTAACCTATGCAGCTATTTATTTTTGGTCAATAATTCCTTAATCAGTTTGAGAATTATACATGACAGTGTAATCTTTGACCTTTCTGTTAATCTGTTTTTCCTTTTTACAACCTAAATTTTCTAATGGATGATAGGCAAGGTCATGTGTGCAAGATAAACCTAAGTTACAGCCTAAATTTCATCATGGTAATACTAAATTTTTTACTTCCAGTTTATAGGCAAGGTCAATAAACTATCAAAAGATGCCCCTAAATCTCAATATGGATAAATAAAAAAAATAAAATAATGTTAGGAAATAAAAATACCTAGTTGAATCTTTTCAAAAAATAAATTGTTTAAATATCAGTTGACTCTTTATGTCAAAGGGTCTTGACTTTCTATCTGAAATCAACATCTTGACTACATATTGGATTAGATCGTACAAATCAATAGTTCATAATTGCTATAATAATTGTTTTCTTCCCTCTAATCAAATTGTTCCGATCTTTATGTTTGTTTTTATTTTTTTTGAGGGTCGGGTGGCAAAATACCACGCCGACAGGAATTTCATTAATAAAAGTAAGCAAGTATACAAGGAAAAGCAAACAAAGAAAAAGAAAAACTATACAAGAGAAAGCCCCAAAGAAAAGAAAACTATACAAAGAAAACTAAACAAAGAAAAGAAAATAAAAGTAAGCTAAACCCAACGGAGACTAAGCCAAGTTACTCCAGAGGCAAACCAGTTTCGAAATGTCTCGCAAGAGTACAACTGGTGACTTGGCTTTAAGGGAGAAGATTCTATTATTCCGTTCCTTCCAAACCGACCAGGTAGCAGCAGCCCAAATAGTATCCCAATGAGTGCCAAGATGAATTCTATTTTGAAGCCAGAAGGAAGTTAGGTCAGTCGTGAAGTGCAGCATTGGAAGGCGGAATTGATGTTGGATGAGGTCCCAAATACTTCGAGCAAAGGGGCATTGCAGAAACAAGTGTAACGAAGTCTCCAAAACTACTCCCGGGCAGCAAGGGCACCCCTCAATAGCTGGCCAGTTACGTAAGTTTAGGTTTTGCTGAGTGAGAAGCTTATCCATAAGTAACAACCAGAGGAAGATTTGGACTCTCGGCGGAGCCTTCAGTTTCCAAAGTTTGGAATGATGAGCCAATCTCACTCCCGGGTCCGCAAGAACAGAGTAGGCACTAGAAGTAGAATACACACCTGTGGTCGACCAGCGCCAGAGGGGGACAGAGTCGTTTGAGTGTGAATCTAGCGAAGCCAAGAAGAAGTCCCTGAAGGATAAAATGTCTCTCAAGCCATTCGAGATGAAGCGGTTGGCAAACAGGGTTTGCTCGTCCAAGGAGCCATAAAGAATTTGCACAAAATTTGTCCAAGTAGCATCAGGCTCTGTCTTGAGCTTCCAAAGCCATTTGAGAAGTAACGCTTGATTTTGTACTGCAAGGTCGAGAATACCAAGTCCTCCAGAACGTTTGGGTAGACAACATTGTTTCCAATTGACTAAACAGTGTCCACCAAGACATTTGTCAGTTCCTTTCCAGAAAAATCTTCTTCGAATACTGTCCAGGTGATGAATAAGCCATGAAGGCAGCTTCAAGACTTGCATATAATGTAAAGGAAGAGCTGAAAGGACAGATTTAACAAGAACGAGACGTCCTGCAGGAGAAAGGAATTTGGCTTTCCAACCATCTAGTTTTCTCTGAAAAGCATCGATCAGAGGCTTATAGTGAATTTTCTTTAGTTTACGGATGGAGAGAGGGAGGCCTAGGTAGGTGACAGGTAACTGCTTGGGCATGCAGTTGAGTATCGAGGAGTAAGCCGGCAAGAGAGAATGAGAAATAGAGACCGGGACAAAGAGGCATTTTGCATCATTGATGTGTAGGCCCGTCAGCTTGGCAAAGTTGGCAAGGATCTCTCGAACAATGATCAAGTTTCTCGAAAGTGCCTCAAGCAGAATAATGGTATCGTCTGCAAATTGAAGTGCCCTTGGTGGGATGATAATCGGCCCAGAAGTTAACGGGGCAGCATTTTGAACAAAAGATTGTAAGGCATCCACCACAAGATTAAAAAGAAGGGGAGAAAGGGGGTCTCCTTGTCTGAGTCCTCTGCGGTGGAAGAAGAAGTTGGTAAGTTCGCCATTAACTCTCACCGCTGAAGAAGAAGATCAGAGGATGTGAAGTAGCCATGAGATCCAAGTCGGTGGAAACCCTCTTTCAACAAGCAGGTTTGTCAGGAAGGTCCAACACACCGAGTCAAAGGCCTTTGCAAAATCCACCTTATACAAAATTGCCGGAATCCTACGTTTGTGGAAGTAAGATAAAAATTCCCTAGCAACCATAAAGGATTCCATAATAGTTCTACCCTTTGTGAAAGCTGTTTGAAAAGGAGAGAGCAAAGAGGGCATAAAGGGTTGTAGCCGATTTGCCAAGATTTTTGTTAATATTTTTGCAAAAGAGTTGATGACACTAATAGGTCTAAAGTCAGCTGCCGTAGACGGATTGTTTCGTTTTGGAGCCAGAGTGATTGCCGCCTTGTTGAGTTTGCGAAGGTTAAGGTTACCGTGTTGGAAAGAGAAGATGGCAGCACAAATGTCCGTTCCAATTATCTCCCAGAACCTTCGGAAGAATTTCATAGGAAAGCCGTCCGGTCCAGGAGACTTATCTGAAGGCAAGTCATGGATCGCTCTTTTAATCTCTTCCTCAGTAAACGGTAGGCCTAAAGAAGTCAGATCAGTTGGCTCTCCTACCTTGCCAGTAAGGTTGTAGGGAGGATGAAGAGGCAGCGGAGACCCTAGCAGAGACCGAAAAGAGGTAAATAATTCAGATTTCAACTGCTCAGGATCAGTTAATGTTCCCCCTGAAGTAGAAAGAGAAGAGATGGTATTCGTCGCACGGCGGGAAGAAGCAACCGCATGAAAGTATTTTGTATTTTTGTCACCCAGTTTTAGCTAAGTAATCCTACTTCGTTGTCTCCACTTCTCCTCCTGAATATTAATCAAAACGTAGGCATGTTCTCGAAGAGTTATACGCAACGCCAATTCCTCAGCGGAAAGATGCCGAGATTCTTCTAGATGATCAAGGAACTGGATGATGATTTTTGTTCTAGAAAGTGTCTTATTTGACGAAGCAAATCTGAAATTTGACCAAGCAGTAAGCGCCTTACGCACCGAGTCAAATTTATTTGAAAGGGAGCAAGCAAGATCAGTGGAAGGCAGTGCAGTTTGCCACGCATGAGAAACAATGAGATGTATCTCCGGGGCACGAAACCAGAAGGCTTCAAATCTGAAAAATCTTTTCTTTCGTGGTGAGGAATGGCGCAGTGAAAGAAGAAGCGGCGCATGGTCAGAAGTAGTTGAAGGTAAGTCCGTGAGAGAGTAAGAGAAAGGAAGTGTATGCCAATGATGAGAGAGAAAGGCCCTATCAAGCTTGGACAGGGTTGGAATCGGTCTCTTGTTGGACCAAGTGAAGAGTCATCCCCTCAAAGGAACCTCAAAAAGAGCAGCATTAGAGATAAAAGAATTAAACTGGATCATGGTGTTAAAATTAGGGCAGCTACTAGAAGAACCCTGAGAGTGTCTTAGAAGGTTGAAATCTCCAAGAACGATCCAAGGCACATTGGCAAAAAGTTGGATTGAAGCCAGCTCTTGAAGGAAATCTCGTTTAAGCGAATCGCAAGTGGGACCATAAACCGACGTTAACAAGAAGGAAAAAGTGCCAATGCTAAGCAAAGCCGTAGTTGAATAGGTCAAAGTGTAAACACGCTCACAAGAGAAGCGCCGATTCCAAACTATAAGTGCACCACCCCTGGTTCCTACCGCAGGAAGAGCAGCAAAGGAATCAAATGAAAAACTAGAAATAGTTTTTAATCGAAAAATATCACAAGAGTCCCACTTAGTTTCTTGCAAACAAAAAATATCACATTTAGCACTTCTAATTGCATCCTTGACAACATCACATTTCTTAGGATCAGAGAGACCCCGAACATTCCAGCATAAAATAGAAAGGTTTTGATTCATAACTAAAAGTTTTACAAGCAAGAAAGCGAAAAAGACAAGCTAAAACTAGCAAGATCAAAGTCCAAGGCCGCCCTTTAAGAATGGGCCGAAGCTCCTGCCAAGGCCGTTTCTTCAGAAGTGGCAAGAGGAGGAACCGCTGCAAGAGTGGTCAAGGTGGGGCCAGGATCAGTTTCCTGTAGGACAGCACAGTAAGAGAGCAGTGCCGCTCTTTCGTTGGCCGTCAGAGCCGTCGAGGTAGCATCCGCAGAAGCAAGATCCCTCTCGATTCCTGCCTCATCGAGCGCTTCCTGAATCAACTTCTTTGAGGCCATAGCCGAGTCTCTAGGAGTTTTCTTTCTTACTCCAACCACAAAACCTTTCAGAGCAGCTGCCGGCTTTGCAGATCTAGTGCTGCGACGCAGTGGCGTAGGGACAGCTGAACTGACAGGGGGGTCAGAGGGAGGCGGCAAGTCAGAAGGAATCGTCGAACTTGAGGCACCTCTCGGAGAGATTGGTGAGAAAAGCACTTTCTTTGCCGAACGAGGGTTCCTCCTGTCGGACGGCGAGATCGCCTGTTGAAGGACTGTCCGTCCGTTCTCCGGAGAGGTAATGGCCGAACCAGCGAAGATGGGAGAAGGGGGAGAGATACTGGTAGCTGTCTTTGCCAAAGGGCCTCGTGCAGCAGCAGGAGAAGTTGAAGGTAAGTCTCCCTGTTGGGCTTGATGTAGCTGGGCCGGAACAAGAGAGAGCAGGGCCTGTTGGGCCAAGGGACCCGAACTAATCGGGTTTGGGTTTGGGGCCGAAGCGGCTGGGTTTGGGTTTGGGCCCAAGTTAATCAATAACTGGTGGCCTTGCGGGTTAGGTTGGGGATTTAAATTTCGAACAGAAGCGCGAGGAGGAGGCGTGGGTAGCGAGCCAGCTGTCTCCAGGTCTTTGTCTCTTCCAGCAGAAAAACCAGAAGACTCTTTGTCTCTTCCAGCCGACCGATCAGAAGGAGAAGGTACCCGAATGTCAGGGGAGGCAGAGGAAGGGGATACGTGGCAATCTCCTAGGGGAGAGGGGGGTACCCGTTGGCACCGAGCCAAAGCCAGCTGTGGGCCGAAAGGATCTTCTGTGGCCTCTGAAGAGGAAGTCGGATCAGCTGAGGCAACAAAGTTGCCAATCGTGCTGCTTGGCACAGGCGTCTGTGGACGGTTGCGCTGCACCTACGGGACCGACGCCTGAGGATGGGGCCGAAGACGCAGCTCCTCCTTATACTTAGCCATTGACCAGAAAGGGGACCGTTGGAGGTATCTGGCCAGCCCGTCCTTCTGCTCCGACGGTGGTAGCGCAACCCAAGCTGAGAAGGCTGCCTCGAAGTCCATCTCAACCGAGTTGGAGAGAGGGAAGCTAGCTGTAGGTGGATGGGTGGGAGGCGGCTTCGACCTGATTTGATTGTCCAGCGCACTGAAATAATCCGCTTTAGGAGTCGGGTCAGCCGGCGGCCGGATTGTCAGAGGCTCCTCAATCCATCCAAGAACCGACATGGGGACAGATTGCTTGAGTCCACGGAAGAACAATCTTCCCCCCATCGGCACATCCTCGAGGTAGCGCACAGCCACAAGGATTCGGAGGCGCTCGAGGCTAGTGACATTGTTGAACGGGGTATGCTCGAGGAGAAGCCCGAATTGTCCCACTAGAGGGAGGACGTGCTCTCTATTCCAAGCTTGGATGGGCACGTTATGGAGGTCTATCCAAACTTTAAAGCGGTACTGAACCGGCGATGCATCTATCGCCGGGCTCCATGGGTAAACCACCAGGCCAAGTGCTTCAAGGTTGGAGCGAACTGCAGCTAAGAACACCGCACGATCGACATCTATGTTAAGGAGGAGGAGAAAGCGATCTCCCGACATGTGTATCATAGGGAAAGGAGCAGCATAAGGTGCATAGAGAAGAAGTGCTGCCTGGATCGCCGTGGTTTGAAAACAGCCCGGCTTGAGGCGGCCATCAAAGACCACGCCCTTGTGGAGATAGCGAAGATCATCAATGGAGTCTGCAGTGGCCGGCAAGTATAAATCAATGAGAGGTGTTCTTCCTACTGGGAGGTCAGCACCCCCAAGGTTTCCTCTTGGTTGAAGAGCCGCCATGATGTCAGTCAAGGTTTTGCGGGAGGTACCTCTTTTGCTGGAAGCCGAGCAAGTAGAATGGCCATGATCAGGCCGCAAGCACCTAGCACAAGCACGAACCGGGGCTCGGCATTGGGAAAGATTGTGGCCTTTAACGAGGCATTTGAAGCAGCGATGATTCCATCATTTCTTTCCCGGCTCAGGTGGAAGCTCAAAAGGGATGGAACCCAGGAGATAAGGATCTCTAGCATAGGCCTCTCGAGTCGCTTTGTCCTCCTTGTACCAAACAAGGTGTTCAGCAGGAACGGGGGGGCCTTGGCAGAAGAGCGGCGACCTTGTCAGGGAGGAGAGCGGGGAGAAGAGTGGCTGGGGGGTCTCATTGTGTTCTGGAGAGGGGGTGTAAGAGAAGAGAGGGCTCAGCGTGAGGGATAGAGGAAGAGAGGGGAAACGCTGTAGGGGGGGAACAGTAGAAATAGGGTTGTTGGGAATGGGGTTTGGCTGTGGGGCCCTCCTCTCCTTAGGGAAAAGGTTAAGGATACCTGGGCGAACGAGAGGGCGTCTGTTGAAGAGGCGGCGGCGGGGGGGCTGCTTGGGAGCAACGCGCTGGCGGCGGGTGATAGTGTACCAGCCATCTCCACCATCGACAAGGTCTCTCTTCGCCATCGTGCTTCCGAGTGTAGCCAATGAACTTAATACCCTCCTACATTGTTTGTTTTTATTACTAGAATAGGGATAAAATAAAAGTATGCATGTATATAAAAGCCTGTATTCGCGGCGTGATTATAATAACCTATCTTGTTGGTAGGTAGGGTGTGACGGTGTTTATCACATGTACAATATATAGTACAATTATAATTTTTTTAAAAAAAAAACACACAACTATCATCTGACCCGAGCATACTGAACATTTTTATTTTTATTTATGAGATCAAACATCCACAATTACCTATCAAATGCAACAGATTTTACCTATGGAAATTGCAATACTTGGGACAACCCAGAAAATCGCAAACAATATCTAAAACAGTCAAAAGAAAGTAAAAAAATAAATATTAACATTTAAAACAGTGTAAATCTAGATACTTCTTTTGTTATATGTAGTTGTTAAAGAACTATGGAACAGAACTAATTTGATTATAATAAACTAGAAAAATACCAGAACGCAGAGATTCAAAAGCCGAAAGAAAAGAAGCACAAAAAAAAACTGAACACGGAATGCAGATTGAAGAGAAACGCAGCATTGGCACAACAGAAATCACACAGCTTCATGAAATAATTAACAATAACTATATAGTATATCTTATTATTGGAAAATTCATACAACTACGAAGCTTACACAGGGCCCAACAACTTTTTCCATGAAACAGTACCAACAAACTTGGAAACGAAAACAAATATATATTATTTGTAATGCAGATATATAAAATTATTAATACAAAGTCAATACAAATTACATCCATACCCTGACAATTCATTCTACTCATCGTACTCTGATATAACGACTTTGACAGTCACCAAGTCTTCCAATTTTCGAAGTAAATCCTTAAAATTGTGGTCACCAAAAAGATTTTTGCAAAGTTTAATATCGACTCGCTTGAGATTGTTGAATTCAGATAACTCTGTCAGAAGTGAGTCATAGTAGGTACCTTCATAACATAGGGCTAGTGGTTTTTGCTTGCCCCTTCTACTGACCGCAATTTCCCGTTTGGGATTGTATAACGTGAGGTGCTCAATATTTGGTGATTTCTGAAAGAACCAAATAACTGGATCGATTTCATGAGGGTGCATGCACCAGTCGGAAAGTTTAAGGGACAAGCTTTTTATATTGTTGAATGCTCCAATCCTCGGCAACTCTTTCTTTAAATCAACCTAGGTAAATTAAAAGAATAATATATATGATGATAGTGAAAATGAAATTATTTCCCTTAAAAAGTTTAAAGGATTATACAATAATAAAATGTTTATTATAATTGCAGCAACAATAATATGGTAACAATTGATATAAAATGATAAATAAAAGAAAGCTGTTAAGTATATATATAGCTATAATGTAAAAAATTGAAACACATACCTTAGTATCTGAGAAGAATAACTTGAAACATTCAGCACCAGAAAAAATGACCTTTGGATCAAAATTATTTTCGAAATCCAGAGCAGTCCCAATTGGAGGATTCCAAATGAATTTCATTTCCGAAGGATGTAAGACGCACACAATAAGAACTGTTGCATCCCCAGAGAGGTTAAATTTCACAATAGCTCTGTCAATGTACCACCAAAATTTGTCTCCCCTGGTCTTCATATTGCAATTCTAAATAGACAGACATTTGAGCTTATGCCTGAAAAGGTTTGAAAATTTGCCAGAGCAATTTACAAATGATAAATTTTCAAGGAGTGGGCAGCCTGTCAGAAGCCTAGCAAAGCTATCTTCATCTACTCTAAGTTCTTTTATACGCAACCTTTTGAGGCATGGAAGATCTACACTCTTTGGTAGTGTTCTTAAATCCAGGGAGCAATCAATGAGAGATAAACATACTAGTTTCTGCTTGAAAATTGAAGAAAATTCACCAGAACAACTGTCCAGCATTAAATCTTTAAGGACGGGACACCCTGTGAATAGCCTAGTGGCTGTCTCTTCCTTCAGATAAGATAGAGTTAGACACAATCTTTTGATGCGCGGGAGACTTACGGTAGTTGGTATTATATCACAATTCAAAGAATATCCATATCTGTATATGCACAGGGACATATATACTCTATTGATTCACGAGTGAAAGTGCTGGGTATGAGATCGCAGGCTATGAGATCACAGTCAGGGACATGAGCCTCTATATGACAAAAACATATAGCAAATTTGTTACTATATTTATATTTATGATGATGTATAATTGATGTATAACATCATACAAGATTAAAAGTTCGAAAATAGGTGAAATGAACGTCGTATCGGAATACAGAAAAAAAATATAATATTATAATTTTCAATACGAGGAGTCTTACTCAAATATTTTTATACTGAATCCTTTTTAAACAATGAGAGTCCCACGCATCAGGTGATGCCCACAATATCTAAATAAAAAGTGATCATCCCTCAGTGGTTATCTACGGCTAAAATTCTGCAGTTTTTTAGTGATGTCAGAAAACTTGATGTAAAATAAATAAATCTCTGCGCGCTCACATCAGGAAATAAAGAGATGCCATAGACGATTCTGATGGTCAAAAACGCGTCGTAAAATAATTTCTCAGGGGGGATTTCCAGATGATTACCTACATAATGTTCTAAGATCTTTCCGTGTGGCCATGACAAAAAGAAAAAACCTTACTGTGTGAAAGTTGCACACATAAGAAAATAAAAAATCGGTCACGGGTGATCATCCAAGACCACTGTTTCTATATAACACTGTAAAGTTATTGCAAAATATTACAGAAGATACGTTACAAACATATTATGTTCAATGTAAAGATTGAAAACATGGATCTTTATCCTTTTTGGATCTACATTTTTTTGTATTTGTTTATTACAAATAAAATGCGCGTTGATTGAGCAATCATCCAAAACTGTCCATAGTTAAAGAACAACAAATTAAAAATATGTCATAATTATAGAAAAAATTACATAATGGATATAAAAAATATGATAAATATGCATATTTGATGTCCATAGATTGACATTTAGCTTTTTTTTTTTATATTACAAGGAGCGTTCCGCTGCCCCCGTTTAAAATGCCCCCAATACCACCAATCACCAGCCGATGGATCAAAGGTTGATGAGTTGTTTTGATTCAATAATCATGACAGCTCATAAGAGTGATAAAAACTAATTATAAATTAATGTCATCTCTCTTCTCTTCCAAGCTTTCTCTCCCTAGTCCTTAGCTCCCAACTCCCAAGTCCCAACTTGACTTACCGTGGGGTTCTTTTGAAATGAAAACAAAATTTTCACAACAATTACACGTAGCAAGATTTAATATAACCAGTATTTTGAAAAATAATTTCGAACCTCACATTTTGAAGATGATTTTTATTATAATTTAAAATGCAATCTACGTTTTTTTTGTAACAAGTAGATGCTAGTTAATTGGGTCTCAGTGATTAAGGTTAGAGTTTCGATTTAATTTATTCGTCTTCTGGCTTGAAATTGATGTTCAAAGTTGCGACACTGAATATAAAAATTATCTCTGACAAGCTTCAATTAGAGGTTAAAGGTTGAAATTTGGTTGGCTAAAAGAAGAAAATTGAAGCATAATTCAGGAGACGTTCCAAAATAGCTCCTTAATTTGAAAAAAGAACTTAAAGATAGATAGAGAGCACGAGAAAGGAGGGTTCGGTGTCTTTGGGATCTGGTTTCTTCGAGAAATAATTTTAGATATAAAGAGCTCGAGGAGGTGTCAGTGCCTTTACGAATCCAGGTTTAGAGAGAAGCAACGGGCTGCGACTAGGGATCTAGGGGCAAGGTTGCGAATGAGGAATCCTGATCTGTCGCGCGCTACACGCTTTTTCAGCCGTTCGATTTTTATCGGGCGGTTCATTTTTTTCGGGCCTATTAGATTCACGGGGCTCCCTTATCCATCAGATTCAGATCAGACGGTCCAGGTCGCGCGCTACACGCGCTGTCGCGCGACAGCGAATTTGATTTCGCGAATGAGAGGAGAAGCTTTGTTGAGTCAGGTTGGAGGAGGCAAAGAGAGCTTGGCTGTTTGAAAGAGAGATATTAATTTATTATTTTTGGTGATTTTTTAGAGTTGTCAACGTATTGATCACAACCGTTCATCTACTGTTGATCTAATGGCTGCTGATTAATGGTATTTGAGGGCATTTTAATCTGCGGCAGCGGAACGCACCTCATATATCATAAGAATTGATTTGAATAGCAGGATTTAGCCTTTATCAAGAAGTGAAAAGCACCAATTATATATCTCATAATGTTCGTTCTTTTCTAGGTGAAGTGGCTCAAATGCTCATAGCTTCAATTTCAAATAGATGTACATATAAAACCACAGGGAATTCAGTCCATCCATTAACTGACCTGATATCCAAATAAGACCAACAGTGCTGGCCCAAAACCCACAGTCCACAATATCGTACAGTAATCCCATAACCATACTAAATGATATAACATCACGATGGGGAATACGATGGAACATTCGACATGGTGTCCCCTCCTTTTTTTTAAGGAAAGAAAAAAGAAAATCTGGTGAGCTATAAGAGAGAGAGTTAGTGGCGACTAATATCATTTTCAATTAGAAATCCTTTTTGTTCAAACTATGCGTAGAAGCTTGAAGTTGATCATGTGATAAAGGAAACAGCCTCCACAAAATGAGGGACTTGCTCTCTAGATGGTGTGATTATATAAATAACTCATTAACCAAAGCTATAAAACAGATAATTTTAGTTCGGCACGCATCCGATGTAACAATTTGATACAACAAATAAAAACACTCAAGAACACAAGAATTTAACGAGGTTCAACACTCACTCGGTGCCTACGTCCTCCACACTCTCACACACGTTTTTTTATTTATTTTCTGTCAAAAGTTACATTGAGGAAGAAGGAGAAGAAAGATATAGACCAAGAATCATAAACGGCAACATGCCAAAATGAAAATTTAATCAAATCATAAGATATTGTTTTAATTCTTCAAAAATTCTTCCTTCTGACGTGAATCAGATCCTCTTGATATGGAAATACACCAAGTCTATATGCAGCCTTCGTATCTTGGAGGATTTGACAAAAAAGCACAAAAAACTCTTTATTTATTATTGATTTTTTTCTTTTCCAAATAAAACTTTATTTTTATAGGATAACACATTAATTAGCGCATTAACTGGACATCAAAGGTAGCTTTAGAATTTTGACATCTGTGTTTTACTGATTATAACTTCAACGTGCAATGATTGCAATCTGTTTTTTTCAGTTAATTATCAACTGTTTCAAGCAATTTATAAATTTGAATATAAAATGATTCAATTTCAAATGGAATCATGAGAAGAACAGAAAGATTTGCTAATATGATGACCGATAGTATAAACTAGCTAGCTTTATCTGCAACGTGTAGGAATGAATTTATCATCCCCTCCTTTTTTCCCCCTTAAAGCACAGCATGGGTGTAGGAATTGAAGTACGCATAGCAGAGAAATGCACAGAATAATTTAACCGATTGCACTTTATGGAGCTTTGAGACCCAAAATGCACGTTGCTTACAACCTGTCGGTACAGAGTTTTGACACCTTTGTGGTTGGTTAATGTACTTAATTAGTATTTTTTATGCACATTACACGATGCACATTATCTTGGGTGATTATGAAAATCACATTTTACGAGGCTTATCGATCTTACAATACTCGTAAAAATAAACTGACCGTTCAACTTTCATTAACTGACATTTAGAATTATCTAGTTGTTAATTAGCAATTAATGTATGTGATATTTTTTTTCTTTTCTTATTTTATATTAAGTATGACAACAGTACCTAACAAATGAAATTTTTCATGAAACTTCAATTTACAACTTGTCCAAATAGAAATTCAAATAGAAACCTTTCATTAGTATTTAAGGTTTCAACAATAAATATCGTTAATACAATTTCTCACAAAAAAATAATTCCCACCACAAATAATCCTAATTAATTAATTACTGCACAATTTTTTCTAATTTCTCCGTATTTTCCCTCAAGCACCTTATTCCTGCCCATTTTCACCATAGAAATTCCAAAATCATAGAAAAATCCTGTGCTATTGGAAACGTGAGAAAAAACGTAATTTCTTGTCACCTGGCTTCTCAAAAGTGCCTGGTCAGAGTGAAAGAGCCCCTTCTCTTCTGTTACTAACTTGAAATATGTTGTGTCGAAGGTCGTAGAGCTGCCGGGCACCATTTCAAGAACAGTGGTGTTGTCGGTGGGTGTGCATATCTTTGTCAGATTGGCAGCATATGAAGGTAACAGGCTGGGATCCATGTCACCTTTTCCGGTGTAGTTGTACAACCTCTTCGCAAACGAGTTGCAGTGGGAGTTTCCAATCGTGTGAGCAGCTGAACAAGGTAAAGGATTTAGACGCATTATGATTTTTTTTTTTTTTACTTGTTTTATAATTTTAACAATAGTTTTTATTTATATGCTTGTAATTGAGGTGAAAATAATGCATAATTTGTACCAGATAGAACAGCCAGGTCTTTCAAATTGAGACCCTTGGAAGCAAAAGATTTTTTCAACTGATAGATCCCCCAAAATGATGAGGGAAGGTTCTTTATGGCATTTGATGCTGATGATACACGGCCATCGCGTCGGCCGGTCTCGACTTCGTACATGTTGTAGTCTTTTGACCATTTTCCACTTCTAACTACATATGTAGCCTACAATTAGAAAGAAAATGTTATCCTTTTGTGAAAAAGAGTATTTATATTGACTAAAAGAGATTAAATTTGTTAAACAAATTGCCAAATAATTTTATTTTATATCATAGTCATAAACAGAAAAAAATCAGGAAATGGATATGCTAAAACCTGATTGAAGTTGGATTCAGTGAATTAGTAAAATCACAATGTTTGAATATAAGTAGAAGATTCTACTTAGCCTACGGGCTGTAATATTACAATTTGATCAATTTACCAAAGAAACCGCATCTCGAGCAGCCAGTGCTACAATGTCAGCACAAGAGACAACTCCCGGGCATTTCGCTTCCAACTCTTCTTTGGCCTTATCAATGACATCAAACCCATCCAAGCTCAAGTTGGGCTTGGCATCCTTCTCTGCTACGTTTGACATGGTAGAATTTATCAGCACTGATCCATCACAACCCTATTAAGAATGACAGTCATGAAGAACGCTTTTGTAATAATTGGAGCCTAAAACAATAAAATGTTTCTTGAGCAAGGGAGACATTATTGTCAAATGTAAGAAGAACCCATTAAGATTTCGATGCATACAGAAGCAACTTACCTCAACAAAACAGTCATGAAAATGCAGCCGGAGTAATGGGGCCGTGATAGTCGGATCATTCTTGTAGTAACTTAGAACAGTTTTGCGAACAATCTTTTCCACATCTGGACATAACTTCCTATTCTTATAAAACTCTACTTCTAAAGCATCACTGCTTTTTGTTGAGAAAAGCAATAAGGCTAGTGAAAGTGAGAGAAAAAGACTAGATGGAAATCTCTTTTCCATTTTTGGTTCTTTGTTGGGATGACTGAGTTAGTACTGTAACTGAAAGATTTAGAGAGAACAAACTAGCTAGTACGTTTAGAATAAACGAACTTTTGTAAATGGCTCTTGAGTCTTGAGATTGATACATTTTTATATGCGGGAAACTTAGATACTAGATTGGGCTTGCGTTTAGTCGGGTCGGGTCCCATACTTCTGTTTGGATGATATAGATCCATTTATGTCGTACTATCATATGGTAATATTTAACATACCAATACCTAGTTGTATACATAAAGGGTCATGAATAATCAGAGCGTTTATTGAAGTTTAAGACACATCATATGTTCAAATATATGGAGTACCAATAAAATTTAATGTGATTTGAGTATCGTTTATAGTGATATTTTATTTGTATACATCACGAGATGTTAACTATATTGATAAATGAAAACAAACACTAAACCTCATAACTCTTTTTTACAAAAATCTAATATTTGCACTATATTGACCATGTATGTAATATATATTGGATTTACAAACTTTGACTTTCTTATTTTATGATTGCCAAATTTGTTAGAATAGATAATTGTAGGTGGTCGTTTCCAATGTTAATTACTAAGGTGATAAATAATTAACAAGCAAACAAACAGTGGATCTAAATTAAAATAAATAAATTATATTGGAAGCGTATATTAAAGTTTGATTTTATATCAATTAATCAAGAAAGTTATGATGATAATTGACAATAAATAAGCGGGTCGGATCTTGGCGAATTAGGCGGGTAGGTTGGATTAATCACCGGCTTCGGCTCGTGGTTGTCACCTTCTATTGTTAATTTAAAATTTGAATTACAATTATAGTGTACAATTGTGCATGTCTCAAGGAGATAAATTGCATTATCTTTGCTTACATGTAATGCCATTGCCACACTATCCATGTGACTTTTCCACTGGACTTCGCATTAATGGTGCATTTATCAATAGTAAATTAAAAAGGAATCTTGTTTTGGCTTTTCTCAATGCCAAAAATCGATTAATGACACCGAAATGCACCGGGTCTATGTATGATTTTTAATGGATAAAAAATATATATTGATGTCAGAATCATACTGGTGCTTCAAAACAAGATTCAAAAAAAGGTACAATAATAAAATTGTGGACAGCAAAGTTTAGTAACTTTTTTGTTGTACTATGCGGACGTCTATCATGATAATAGATCAAAACAAGCAATTAGATTTAACAAAAAAAAAAAAAAAATTAACCCCGTCATAGCACATAAGTTTATCATTTAATATGGACAGTTAGATAAAATTGTTTGTTCAAAATGCTCTTAAGTTTATGATCTGGACATAATTTATTTATATGATAAATGGACTAGCTTACGAGTTATTTTTTCACCACGTTAGCTAGCAGGTTAAAAAAATATTTTAAAAAAAAACTCCGGCGCAGATTTTGCTACTAGCAAATCGCCGAAGTCAACTATTCTCGACTCTAACATTATTTAATATCTTTTTACGCTTCATTGCTTCATGCTTCTTCTTAAAAAAAAAAAAAAAAACTGAGCTATGTAAAAGGTAGCAAGTATGCCTACTTGCCTTCACAAGCAATAACACATAAATAAATAGAGACAAATAAATAACAAAGAAAAATAGCGAGTAAAATAAATTTGTGTATACTTTTCGTCTTCGTTAGATGCGCCAGTGAATATACATATATATATAGTGTGTCTCTCTCTATATATATATTGTGAACCATGGTTCATTTAGGTCTCCGTGAACCACGATTGTTTGATCGATGATTTTGTAAATTGACAAATCTAAATTAATCAATCCAATCTATTTATTGAAATCTCAAAGCAAACCAAATATTACAATTTTTAAAATTTTTTTACTATTTTTTCGAATTTTTTAAAACTTATCATTTTGGGATGATAATTCACTGATTTTTGTCCTTTGTCCAAAAATGACAAGCTTTAAAAAATTCGAAAAAAATAGTAAAAAAATTTTAAAAATTGTAAAATTTGGTTTGCTATGATATTTCAATATATAGATTGAATTGGTTAATTTAGATTTGTCAATTTACAAAATCACCGATTAAACGATCATGGTTTACGGAGACCTAAATGAACCATGGTTCACAATAGATATTTTATATATGAAGGTCTAGCTCTCTCATCTTTATAAAATAACATGGCATTGAATGTATATAAACATACTTTAGTATCTCAACTTTTTGAAGATGAGGACCGGAAATGTGCCCACATAACAGGGATCTATGGATCTCCTTCCATAGAAAAAGGAAAATTACCTAATCATTCTTCCTTTTGATTCCCTGTTTGTAGAAACCAACAAAAAGGTATGCTAAGGCTCAATTTCAGGATGAGAAGCTATCAAGACATTTATAAACTAGTATTTTTTCCTTTTGCACAAAAACAGTAGGATGTCGTTCATTTGACCAAGTGAGCCCCCACATGATAACATGATCACCAAATATATATCAAGTCCCACATGATCAGCAAGAATTTTTTTGTTTTTTGAGGTTGAGAACTGCATTTATTTCATGACTATATACGATAATCTTTTAGTCACATCGAAATAATAAAATGTATCTTTTTTTAAAAATAAAAGGTAATTTTTCTTTTGTTAATTTTATTACTGCCACAAGGACAATTCTGTTAAAAAGATAAATATGACAAATAGTAAAGACACATTGCAATTTTTTATAACCGTAAAAATTACAACTCATCCGGATCATAATTTCCTAAAAATAATGTTAGCAAGTCTAGATTTGCATATTCAAATAGAGGTTTGACGAAATGGCATATGGTTATGGTCCATATGTAAACGAAATTAAGCTGTAAAGGTCAAAAGTCAAAACGGTTGCAAAATTAGTGGCGCAGAAATGGGCCGAATTGTTTAAATAGTCCCAGTAATTGCATTTATTTACACAATCTCTCATGTTCTTTTCTTATGTTTTTCCCTATGTCATTTGTCCTATAGCCATGATTGCATGAAATCAAATATGCATAAGCCGTCAGGTAGGCCAATGCCGTTTAACATTTGACCCTTTTGAAGCTATTTCACAGACAAATTCTTTCATCATCTTCTATTATTTTTTTTTTATTATTTTTTTTTTACAAGTGGGATAACCCCACCACTTCTCATTACAATGCAATAAAGAAGCTTCTAATTTTTTTTTTCGTAACAGTTATTTTTCTTTTTATTGTTTATCCTTCCTGAGTATACCTGTAGTAATCTCTATCTCTACTACTTATAAATGCACCTAGAGAAAGGTCACAACAATTTTTGTTAACAATTTTTATACCGTTGATCTGTAAATGTATGGTTAGATCTGTCTCAACACATCTCTATGCGCACACAAGGAAAGAATTATCTCGGTTTTGAATTGCTGCACAGAAGGAAAAAATTTTCTTTGGATTTGATTGGTTTTCCATCTAATATAGAAACAATTGAATAACATATCAATTTGTATCGATGGTAAATTAAGAAATATATTTTTATTGTCTAATATTATTTTATTTTTTTATTTGCCCACATATGAGGGCATCTTATGCTAGTTTAGTAAATCGTCACTTTTAGCGTGCTCACTGCAGACTAGCATTTTGCTTACGGCATTGCATGTACTAAAATTCGATTAAATTTTCTTGCGTACCAATAATTATTCTAATATCTAGGCAATATCCGTCGAACATATGGATTTTTACGAATGTTTCTAAATTCTAAGGGAATCCGCTTGTTTGAACAGAAGAGAAATATTTGGAAATGGTTTAGATCTGAAAATGAATTGGGCCTTAATTTGAAAATACAAACAGTCCGAATGATGACCCAATGGTTTACAAATAGAAATGATTTTTTAACTCCAGACTGCTACTTGGGTTGTGAACCCATTTTAGTAATATTGATTTTTGGGCTTCAGTTTTAGTCGGAAGAATTTAATTTTTCCACTATCAAATTGGTGTAATTCAAGTATTCAACGAACAAAATTGACTAGCATATATTTTCGGCTCACCTCTGTAAAAATGCATGTGAGACTGATCAATTCACAAAGTATAATATTCTTCATAACATAAAATATATACTTCCAAATACATTCTCGAAAAAAGCACTTGAAAGCAATAATATATATAAATAAATAAATAAAAAAGTTCGTCATTATCTAGTTTTACAAGAAGTGAATTTGTGGGGCACTCTCGGAAAAGCACTTGGAAGACTCATATGCCTCAGGTTGTAAGCTTTACCCTTTCAAGAACACAACAATGTAGAAAGCGCACAACAATTTGGACTTCCAAGTTCCAACGTCACAACCATATATTGAAATAACATTTATTGCATTATTGTAACCTAGGCCATCTGGCTAGTGGCTACCAAAAAATGTTCGTACAATATTATTTCACCTCTAATCAACATAGGCCCCACAGACAGCTCTGATCGTGCCGTTGGTGCCAGTAAGAACATCGACTCTTCCCATATTGACCATTGACTGAGCAAAATCCTTGAAGAATTGAGCTGGTGACGTGGCATTGGCCTGTGATGTCACGTAAGCCAGTGTTATGTTATTGTGAAGCAGAGCCTCGTCAGCGCTGAATAACCCTTGCTTGTTCATCACAGTTTGGAAGTATCCTAAGTTGAATGTAAGAAAGTTGCCAGGGTTCATAGATGTTACAGTAGTAGTGTCATTAGCTAGACATTGCTGCTTCAGTTTTTGTGCATACGTGCTATTTAATGTGGGGTCGGTGGTGCTGGAACCAGAGAAGTTGTATAGGCGGTAAGCGAAAGATGAGCAATGGGAGACCCCAAATGTGTGGGCCCCTGTAAAAAATTGGAAGCAAAACAAAAAAAGAAAACAATTATTTATATTAACAAAAAATGAAAAATTGGAAAATTAAGAAAAGAGCTTCAGTTAAACTATAGGTGTTCCTTCCATGTTGTGATGTTTGTGATGAAATAGTTAAACTAAATATATGTGATCCCTAAATTGAAATCATTCATTCAGGTCTATGTTATGTTTTGATAAACGTCATGAACTCAAAATAATAGATACCTGATAACACAACAAGGTCCTTGATTGTTAAGTTCTTCTTGGCATACAAATCAATGAGAACAGTGATATTTCCTGTTGCAGGGGGTAGGTTCGTGTAAGCTTCACTGGCTCTGGAAGTGTTGCCGTCGCGTCTTCCGGTCTCAATGTCGTACCGTGATCCATTGCTCTACATTGAGATGAACAGAATTGTTTTTTATATTAAATTGTTAATTTATATTCAAGTCCCTGTAATTTTGTTCTGTGTAGATGCATATCGTTTGTTTATGCTGAGGACATTTGAAATATTTTTTGTAACTAGTTAAAAATGTTTATAATTAAAGATATATCTATAAATGGTTGAAATATGTAGCATTAAAATTATACCAGGAAAACAGCCTCTCGGGCAGCCATTGCGAGGATATCAGCACATGAAACGATGCCAGGACATGCCTTCTCTAAAATTTTCTTAAGCCTCTCAATAGCATCAAACCCACGTAGACTGAGATTAGGTGTTGCATCTTTCTCAGCAGTGCCATTCTTCGAGACCAGTAGAACTGATGCATCACATCCCTATATGATATCAATAAAATTTTCACACACTTAAAAACTAGTTTGTAATACATTAGCAAAGATAGAATATTGAATCTGGTTGTAGACTGAATTTGGAAACAGAAAATGTACATATGCAGGAAATGAAATTTGGTGAAAAGTGTAAAAAGTAGAATGCTTACTCTAACAAAGCAATCGTGAAAATGCAGTCTAACCAGAGCAGGCATCAGGGTTGGATCTTCGGCCTGGATTGATTTCATCTCAGCCATAACTAATTCTTCGGCATTTGGGCATGTTGTTGAGTAGAAATGTACCATTAGACGTGTACTTGGTTTGCCTTCCTGTTGTGGCGGCGGCGGTGAATATATTAATGGTGGGGGCGGCGGATCCCCTTTGCGTGGCTGGTCTTTCCCTGGATCAGGTTTGTCTGAAACTACGAACGTACCTAAAATGGATGTACAAGCCAGGAACAAGATTGGCAACAGAGAGCTCAGCGCCATGATTGATTGGTATTGGGAAACCAAAACAGAGGATTTCTGTGGTTTGGCGCCGGTCTGTTTTTTCAGGTTTTATGCGCTGAGTGCTGCTATATAGCATTGATATACCTTGAGACTCATTCTGAAGAGCTTCTATTATAATTATTGTAAGATATATTTAGGACATTTTCTTATTCATCTGTTTTGTTATTTGGACCATTATCTGGCATCCCCAACACTAAGGATTATATTAAAAAATATAGAATCCAGAATGAGAAAAACTAATGTGCAGACCACGTACTATATCTATGTCAATAAAGGACATTGTTAATTTTATCTTTACTGTTGCCCTGAGAATTTGAAATTGCATATTTGACCTTACAAGAAATTAGATTAGTATAGACTTATTATTGTAAACAAATATGCAGTTTCTTAAAGCTTTCTAGTTTCTGCCATGTACTCCATTCAGTTGGAGGTGTAAATTACTGTAAGGATAATAATCACCTTTTACTCCAGAAGAGGGTGACCGTCATAGCTAAGAAAACAGAATTGATTGTTGGGTTTACTTTAAAGCCAAACGGAATAATAATTCTAGCAAGTCAAAATGCAATCCAGGAAAACAAGAACTCGTAGAACCAGCAGTTGGAACGTATCGTTCCAAAACACCAAATAAACATAAACAAGAGCGGAAGCATACCTAATTCCATCGCTATGACCTGAATCTTGATGTTGAGCGCGTCTAATTGATTGCTGAAGTCCTTAGTGTCACGAGAGCACCACCAAGGTTGGGAGGAAGTCTTCCAAAGGATCAAGACACGCCCTTTGATGCCTTACGCCTAAAGCAAAGCACTATCTCTCTCTAATTGATGGAAGTATTAGAAAGAGGGGCAGAGATGCTGCTATCAACGCATGTATGCAGCGGTGCTCATTGTTCTCTTGTCCCTTGGGGACCAACCCCGTATATATAGTACCAAGGACTTCTTGGCACGTAAACAATACCATATTGGTCTATCATCAATATAGATTTGTTTCTAAATATGACCACCTACAAAAGGCAACACATCCACGTACAAAATCTCGCTTTTAATTACAGCCACGTTTAGCTATTACCATATTTAAATTGACTTGAAAACCAAGCAAAATCTGCCCACACAAATAGATTGTTTCTTAATATGGCCAAATAATCTTACAATCTCCCACTTGGGCTATTATGCTTAGTGTTATCCAAAGTCCTTAACTTAATGAGCTCATATTTCCATGGTAATAAATTTTGTGCCTCTAATTCCGTCCATCATTCATAACGATGAAAGACCATTGAAGCTTTCGTTACATTATAGCCATTACAGGCTTCTAATCCTGTAAAGCCGTCGTAACTAAACCCACAATGATCACAATACCATCATAAATGAATGACATTGAATTTAGATGTGTGTAAGTGGTATGGAAAATATACGCAAGTGTGACTGCCACGTGTCTATTTCCAACTTTTATTGGTCGCCCAAAACTGAAGTGAGGTCAACTTAATTTAGAGTCAGAATGAGAACTAAAAACTGAAAACTGAATCATTTCTGCAGAAATTCTTCACATGCTGAATAAACTGAAAACTGAATATATGTCCAATCATGCACTCCCACTGAACACAAACTCCCACTCAAGTCTTAAACCCTCAACTTGAATTAGCACCCACAGGAGCAACATGCTTCTGTAACCAAATTGGGTGTTTCAAGTTTTTATGAGCAGATCTGCAATTATGGAGTTTTGTTCTAATGTGCTAGATTGACATTAAATCATTCTGAACTCTTTTATTTACAACTAGAAACTTAAAGTTTTATGTGCCTTAACTTATTGAAATTTCTGTTGTTGGAGTATATGATTATTGTCACAATATATCCATTGTGATGTTTAAACAACATCCATCATATGCAGCCTAGTGACAAAATTCATGATCATACTTCCCAAATTTGAATGTTTTATAACATATCAAAGCCTTATTTCCATTGTGAGAGATGCTAGTACACATACATTTAACATTCTTCATAAAAATGGAATTATTCTTTAGCATGTTATCATGGCATTCACTAAAATCGAAGTCACAACACCAAAAAAGACCTCAACCTATTTCTGACATCCGAACTGTAAGTGCATAGTTATATCCAATAACTAAATTTGGCTGCATTCCATAATTCTGCACTCATATTGTGCAGGTACTGACTTTGCATCTTTATTATGTATACATTATCCACATGCATACGAACTTAGATCAAATTCCTTATAACTGAATCATAAGGAGCACTTTTATTTCCAACTTCAACATATATGGGGTATAGTAAAGACAAAAAATATATATATACTTCAATCACATGGTATCCAATAGTTTGCATTTTTATCTTATCATACTACTTGAGAGCCTAATTGATTTTTATTATTTGTTTAAAGGCCCAAGAACCATGAGGCCCAGTACACATGATAATATCATTTCAAATAGTAAATCATCATAATGCAAAACATTACTCCCACTGAACCTGTGATACATACAATCATTAACCAAGTTTATCTCAAAACCAAATGAGATAATCAGTTGATGAAATTTGTAATATCACTGTTGAGACGCCTATTTTGAGTTCATAAACAGACATAAATTTGCAACCATTTTATTTGTATCATCCGATTCAAAGTGGGATGGTTGCACCTTATTTCATCAATGTCTCCATTGAAGAATACAGTCTTAACATCTATTTGATGAAACTCGAGATCCAAAATTGTGCTACAAGTGCCATGATTACTCCAAAAGAGTCTTTTAGTAAAACTAGAAAGAAAGTCTCTTTATGGTAACTTCATTCCTTTCTGGTGAAGTTCTTAGTGACAAGATGTACCTTATGACCTTTTACGTTGCCTTTAGAATCTCTTTTGGTATTAAAAGTCCATTTGCAACCAATGAGTTTCTTACCTGAAGGCAATGTTACTAAGTCCCAAATATTATTGTCACACAAGAAATTCATATGGCATCAATCCACTTTTATGAGTTTCAAACTCATGTTCATGAAGATAGACAACATAATCATCCGATATTGTTCGTCTTTTCTTCCTTATAGATCTTGTAAGCACAAGTTCTTGAGGTGGTTGTAGTTGTTCAATGACACTGTTATCTTCAACTTAATTATTTCCAGAGTCTAAGTCCATAGGATCTGGAACATGATCTGTTTCCTTAATCAAATGATCCGTTTGAGTCCACAAAGGATCATTATCATTTTCAGAATCAACCTTGGGTACTGTATTAATTGAGTTCACAAAGATTAGTGCTCTCAGTTTCTTGTTTGAAGATAATATCATAATGTGTCATATCTCCCCCCACAACCAAAACATCCTCAAAGAACTTATTTTTATTTGTCTCTAAAACTTAAGTTATGGGATATAATAATTTTGATATTCCTGGATCTTTTGGCATAATCAACAAAACAACTAATTATCCTTTCATCCAACTACTCATGTGGCTTATACAGAGTTTTGTTAGATATCCCCAATATAATATTATGGACAGTGCAGTCTACATATTATATGTGTTTTATAATAGTTGCCTTTAATTGATATAGAATACAAACTGCTATTCGTGAGAACTTTTTAACTTTGCACAAAAAATATATTATATCCTTTAGAGATACAACTTAACCTTTCGTGCCAAAGTATTCATGAATTCTCAATTTTATGCATAAAAATTAGTATCTATTATAGATTTTCCTTATATATAAGTTATTATTTCCCTATAAGATTGTTATAAACTGAAGAAGAAATGAATCTATCTGATTTTGGATCATGAGACAAAACCAAATTTTCATTCTTAAATGAACAAATAATTTCTTATTTGTTGATTTGAGATAAAATTGAAATTTTATTAAAATGAAATTATAATTGTCTCATGTATGTCCAAATATGATCCATTACTAAATAACAAAATATGAACATTATAGCTTCCAAAATTGATTGTCTTGTTGTCATCGCTATATGAATGTATCTTTCAACATCAATTTGACTTAAAACAATCATAGGAAATCTTACAAATACAAATGTGGGAAGTTTCATCCGAATCAATCCACTATCTATATAAAAATAACTTATGCATAGATTTTAGCAAGGAGCACAATATTATTCTTGGTACCCCAAGTATAATATTTTCTTAAATGCTCTTATTTTCATAGAAGAAATACCCCTCAGATTCTGACTTTTGAATCAGTTTTTTTTAGCCTTAAATTTATTGGGATTCTTTTATGATTCAAAATTGCAATTTTATTCTTAAATTTTATGTTTCTAATTTTCTTATATTCTTGGATTCAAAATCAACTTGAGTATCATATGTCTTATCTTCAATTTTATTTTCTTCCTTCACCATATGCAAGTTGAGATTAATGAGGGTTACATAACTCATCTTGAACCAAATAGGAAGAAAAATAAGCACTAAATAACCTTATTATCTTGCGATATATTTTAGTGCTTATAATTTTGAAGCGTAAACATAATATCTCCAAATGTACTCCCTTATGTTGATTTTATATTTATTTAGATACCTAAAGTGTTTCTGCAATGAATGTCTAAATGTAACTATTGTCCATCTGAAAGTGCTCTTTGGAGTCTCCTTACAGACTTCAAATACCTACTTCTTCTTAGCAGATACATTTTCTACATTTTCTCCAAGAATTCTTAACCATATTGAGGGACTTAAACGTTTTGCCATGAAATACACAAATGTAACCACTATACATCTGTAAGTGCTCTTTGGAGTCTCTTGACAGATTTCAATTAATTAACATCTCATTCATGCAAAACAGTAATTCCTCATATGAATCCTTTAGCCTTAATGAAATTAGAAACAATGTCCCTTAATTCTCTCAAGAATGATCATAAGACACATGTGTTTTTGACCTCAATGGGATTATCAGTCATTAATACATGGTCAAGATCATATCAAATTGACAGATTTTAAATTTTAAGTTGGAATGTTAAAGATGCTTGATATTTAATATATGCACTTACATTAATCTTAAATTGTATAGCAATAAATCATAATATAAAGGTTCAAATCCCATCTACTAGTCTTTATTCATTTGCAAGTGCTCTTTGGAGTCTCCGAGCAAACTTTAATTGACTAGGTGTAGTGCCAAATGTAACGATTCAGAACATGTTAATCAAATAATCTTCCTTTGGGCCGATTATTTGATTACACGTAAAATCTTATAATCATTACCCCTTTGATACTACCAAAACATTGTACATGTAGCCCTTTAAATCATGTCCTTCCTTTGGGCCGATCCATGATTTAAAAGTTACATGCACCTTAATACACTTGTATTTGGACACTTGAGACAACCATTAATGTGAGAGCCCACTTTGGTGGGATGACATTACAACTGACTCAACGCTTAAATACAACTCAAATACCTTTATATTGGACTTAAAGTATATCTAAACTTAGACTTTTCATTATGCACATCAATCTTAATATGAAAAGTCTAACCAAATACTGACCTAGGATGACTTAGATTTAAGACCCGGTTACAAAACCTTAAGGTATACAAACAAATACAATAGACCATATAATACTTATATAGACTACTAAACCTTATGTAGTTTGTTTTGGTAAGTAACAAACTACCTAAAGAGACCAGAAGGAGAACCATAGAGATATGTAACCCTACAAACTAGTATGCATTACATTAAGGTAAGAAAAGAAAGCGATGGTTTCCTCTTCAGCCAGCAGCCATTGAAATAACACCACATCCAGGCAAGATTCTCAGAAAAGGTCAGGGTCATATGGACACTTAGGCGCCGACCTTATTTTCTGCGACAGAACTTGTCCTCATGACAACATGGTGTAATCCAATACTTACAGCTCTTACTAATGAAAACCACGGCAGAGATAAGAAGAGGAGAGAAAACTGAACAAAAACGGACTGTACAAAACTTGTACAAACCATATAAGAGGATTGTTAAACCAAATTTTTTTGGTCAGTTCCTAATAAAACCATACAAATCTTACCTAGCAGGTCACTATGGCATCTAGCGAGCCCACAACTCGATTCTGGTCATAACCTAAAAGTTTGCAACCAAAACTGAAGTAGAACGATCGTCTTAGAGTGAAACAAATCGTTAATGGACCGTAGATATAGTAGAAAAAATCGTCTTATTCTTAAGTCGAGAAATCCTAAAGATTTCTCTCCTAATCTGAATATCTACTCTAATTCTAAATCATCCAATTTAGTAGGTCAATATCAAACTTTATTCAAAACTTAACTTAATATATAAAATTTTTTTTAATATATATAAAAAATATATCATAAAAAAATAAATAAAAGTTAAGCTTGAAAGAAGTTCAAAAAAAATTTGGAAAGTTCAATTGCCATATAATGCTAATTACAAAAAACAATCCAAATCTAAACTTAAAAAAAATAGTTACCAAAAAGGTTTCTTAATTAAGAATATTCCAATTGTTATTACCAAATCATGCTAGTTTCCAAAAAAAAACTTGAAAAAAAAAACTATGCATAATATCTTGATTAGCAAAATCATAATCATAATTTTTTTTTAACCAATCGCCAAATCAATTCAAACAAGATTCAAAACTTTGTGTAAATCTACTAGCTCACGACGAGTGGCTCTGATACCACTTGTTGGGTTTGCTTTAAAGCCAAACGGAATAATAATTCTAGCAAGTCAAAATGCAACCCAGAAAAACAAGAACTCGTAGAACCAGTAGTTGGAACGTATCGTTCCAAAACACCAAATAAACATAAACAAGAGCGGAAGCATACCTAATTCTATCGCTATGACCTGGATCTTGATGTTGAGCGTCTAATTGATTGCTGAAGTCCTTAGTGTCACGAGAGCACCACCAAGGTTGGGAGGAAGTCTTCCAAAGGATCAAGACACGTCCTTTGATGCCTTACGCCTAAAGCAAAGCACTATCTCTCTCTAATTGATGGAAGTATTAGAAAGAGGGGCAGAGATGCTGCTATCAACGCATGTATGCAGCGGTGCTCGTTGTTGTCTTGTCCCTTGGGGACCAACCCCGTATATATAGTACCAAGGGCTTCTTGGCACGTAAACAATACCATATTGGTCCATCATCAATATAGATTTGTTTCTAAATATGACCACCTACAAAAGGTAACACATCCACGTACAAAATCTCGCTTTTAATTACAGCCACGTTTAGCTATTACCATATCTGAATTGACTTGAAAACCAAGCAAAATCTGTCCACACAAATAGATTGTTTCTTAATATGGCCAAATAATCTTACATTGATCTGTTACATTATAAATTTATTGCATCTTCTCTCCAAATGACCATATAATAATTTGAAGTTCCATAAGTCCGCTCATGCAATACAATTTCTTCTGATCTGGAAACAGCATATCAAGTATTTAGAGATTATATTAGAAGGACTCATGAATTTGGGAAAAAGAAATTGAAAATTGAAATGTCTGATTAATAAATTAAAAGTCCAACTTTCCCAACTAAATTACAAAACCTAAAATATTAATTAATATATTGATACCTTCAATTGTGGAGTGCATGACATGCATAGCTTGAATGTACCCAATATAAGTCATAAATTTTTATAGTATTGTATGCCGTCCGATGGAACTGGAATTTTAAATGTTGGCACATTCAAAGACGCTGGAAGGATATACTGTGCTATTTAAAAGCGCTCTCCTCTAATATCTTCCTGCAGGAGATGCACATTCTCAAACAATATTACGAGAGAATTAAGACTTAAATTCCGTTGGGCATGAAAGCAGAGGAAACTACTAGTTTAAACGGTAAATATAAATATGGGTTAATTAATGGGCATCTCCTCTATAAATAATTAGATCAGAAACAGATGCGGAAGAGCAGTGTTTTGAAAACCAGACCGGCCAGTCTGACCTGTTCAACCGTGAACCCAGTGGCTAGTTTGGTTCAAACCAGCCGAATCCAGTCCAGTTCAACTATATATATATATATATATATATATATATATATATATATATATATTTTTTTTTTTTCGTGCCTGTTTTGCGCTGTAGCTAAAAAAACTTTGCTAAAATTAAGGCAAGTGGGATTCGAACCCTTTACAAATAGGTGCAGAGAAAGGATTCAACCACCGGGAATAAAAGACGTTGTTGATATGATGACTGAAGAGAAAGTGTAACAAAAGACCAACTGTCAATTTCAGATTTAATAACATTACAAATTACTAACAATGATGAAAGGTACAAAATTCACCAACTGTACTTTGAACCTTTCCAAAACATCAGCTCAATTACTGATTGTACAATCTTAAAAGAATATTCAGGAAAAATAGGAAATGGACAAAATTAAATGGCTGGCATAATCATAAAAAAACAATATTTTGCCATTAGTTAACAATGGAGCATTTCTTTCTGATTTCACCCTGGCTTCCTGTAAGCACATCAACATTTCCCATCTTGATCATCGACTCAGCAAAGTCTTGGAAAAATTCAGACTCGAATCCATTGGCATGCTTCAGGACATATGCTCTGGTAAAGCTATCTGTCAAGAGGGCCCAGTCAGAGTGGAAGGCAGATCTCCTCTTAGCCACATAATTGAAGTAACTCGTATCGAATGTTCTGTAACTGCCAGGGTCCATCTCAATGATTGTCTTGGTATCTGTTGGACTGCACGTAGATCTCAGTTTGGCCAGGTAGTGCTTCTCCAAGAATGGGTCAACATCACTCAAGTTGTCCAGGCCAGTGAAATTGTACAAACGGTCGCTGATAGATGAGCAGTGTGCATTTCCAATTGTGTGAGCACCTATAAATATATTAAACATGGTACATGAAACATTGGTTAAGACTTGAGATTTAAGAATATACAATTTTGTAATAAACTTCAAACAAGCACCAAATTTTTATTGAGTGTTATATCATGCTATCTAGTATTGGATTCAATACTGGACCTAGTCCCCACTACCACATATTTTTTCATGCAGTAGTTCAACGTCTGACACAAAAAGATGCGGACATTATGTTGTAGTATTGCTCCATGGTATGCATAATGAACTAATCAACCTAACTTATATAAACTGTACTTAGGATAGAAATGGACTAAATTTCTTAGATTTTGTGATTTGATTCTACACAGGAAGTAATGAATACTATGATCTAAACTAAATAAAATTCTCAAAATTTTTGATGATATGTTTATTTGTTACCTGAAAGGACAACAAGGTCCTTGAGATCAAGTCCCTTATTAGCAAACATCTGAATGAGTTGAGTGAGATCAGCTTGGGGTGGTGGAAGTTGCTTGGTCTCATTTGCATATGAGACCCGTCCGTCTCTCCTTCCTAATGACACTGGCCATGTTGGCCCCTTGCTCTGAAAATAAACAAATTCATTGCTTCAGTCATCTTGAGGGCTGATATATAATATTGGAGTACTATTTAATTGGTTATATTATATGATTAAATCCATACCCTTTATGACAATATTTCCAAGAAATAAATTTCCCATTTTGTCAATAGCATCACATGTAAAAATTAAGTTAACAACCAAGCAAAGTTCATGTCTCAATTAAAATTTTTAAACAAAAATAGTGATAGTGATACTTAAGAAATCAACATACCAACCAGACCGCATCCCTTGCCATCAGTGCGAGAACATCAGCACAAGATACTGTGTTTGGGCATTCCTTCTCCAATTCAGCTTTAACCCTATCAACTGAACCAAATCCGCGAAGGGTGAGGTTAGGAAGAGCTTTTTTTTCCGCTTTGTTTCCAGGTGTTGAATCCAGCAAAACAGAGCCATCACAACCCTGTACCAAAAAGATACGACTTTGTCGGTGTTTTACAACATAAAAAATATAAAGGAGAATGGCCTACATTTCTTTTTTAACAGAAATGAGGAGAAATAAAAAAGAAAAAAGAGGTAGTAATATGCATGCTGAATAGTACAATTTTCATTAAGCAAAATAATAAGAATGAACATAGGAGGTAGTTAACTAATAGGACTAGCCAGCAAAGGAAAAATAGATAACCACTAAGACAGTGACATACTCTAACGAAACAATCGTGGAAATGCAGCCTGAGAAATGGACCAGCAAGGCTTGGTGCCACAGAGAGAATTTCAATCATCTCTTTCCGGACAATTTGTTCGGCATTTGGGCATGTCTTGCTATAGTAATCGACACTCAACTGTGCACTTGTCGACCCCAAAAGCAAAAACAAGCTTGCTAGAGGAACCAAAAGCAGTCCAAGAGCGCTTGATTCCATTTTAAGAGAAGTCAAAGGATCTCAAATTGTTCTTGTACAGTGGATGAAAGGTGGGGTGTGAACTAATGGTGCTTATATAGTGGCATTACGGAAGCTTAAGTGGCATTTGACTGGGTTACCATGATTACTTCAGTTTCCCTGTCCTGTACTAGTTTTTAGTAATGATATATATATAAAAAATCCTTGAGGTGGTAAGAGGTACATTCCCTACATATTCATTTAAAAAAAAATATCAAACCTCCAACTAAAAATATTTGTAATAATTTCTCTAGTCGAATTTAGAACTTGCAACATTAACTCGAAATATGTTGCCATTAGAACAAAAGTTTATTTTTCAAATATTTAACAAGACGTACCATGTTTGGCGCCAGATATTTTATCTCGTTATCTGTTTCGTTTCATAATTATACGAGTAGTGATTCCCAATTAATTGTTGCAGAAGAAAGTTTGGAATTCGGTAGAAAATAAAATTCAAAGTAATATTAAATGCGATCTGCTGATTAAGTTTTATTTTAACTTTGCAAATGAGATTGTTTCCTTCAATTAAAGCATGTTTTCTTTAAAAAAATATTGGGAACGTATCAAAAGAGTATTTTGGGACATGCATGTTTGATTTGGGCACCTAGCTAATTAAACGAGAGTTCTTTATATTATAAATTATAATTGCTTGTACGTATATTTTCATTAGTGGCAGCACAAATTAAGACTAAAATTACTTTTAATTACTAGCAGCAAGTATACAAAAAGGCCTCAACTTCAGCATCATATATATAGTAATTTACACATTCTTAACAAGTAATTCAAGGGAATTTATATTATTTTAAAGCATCATTCATCTAATATCTTAATTCGTAACTAGAGAAACTCAGAGGTGTACGCCTATCACACTAAAATTTTTTAATAACGAGTTGACCCATGCATAAAACATAGACGAAACAACCATAAGAGCTAATCAAGACACAGAAATCCGCTGGAAGAAGAATCCATGCATGTGCACTGATAATTAAGTTAGGTAATAGTCTAATACCGTAATGTTTAGTTTACTATGAAACGAAATTCGAGGTAGATTAACAAGTTTGATCTTCTATGGTACCCCATTTTTAGACGGTACACTACACCACATAACATTTTTAGAGGTGGTTTTTTAAGCATTTTTAGAGACGGTTTCCCACCGTCAGTAAAAATAGGAGGTGTTAAAAATGGCTAATAAACCTTCTCTAAAAATGACGTGGCTAAAAATAAGCCAGATTCAAAAAAAAAATTTTTACATCTTTAGAGGCGGTTTTTAATAAAAAACAGCCTCTAAAGATACACCAGATTTTGAAAAAAATTCATGTATCTTTAGAGGCTGTTTTTAATAAAAAACAGCCTCTAAAGATACACCAGTTTCGAAAAAAAATTCATGTAACTTTAGAGGCGGTTTTTAATAAACAACAGCCTCTAAATTCACAGATGTTCTTAATGATGTGCATCGCATCCAAGCAATGCCTAACATCCAAATACGCCCAGTATTCGAGTTTCCAGAATATAGACTTCTTCTTCCAATTACCATTCGGAATTTTATTCGCAAATGGTTTCCCCAATTTGATTTTAAGATCCTTCACCTCCTCATATACCTGCCTTCCGTTTCTTGGTATCTGTGCCCTACGGGTCTCGATTTTGCCATCAAATTTGGTTTTGTAATTAGCCCGGCGGTAAGGGTGATTACGGTTAAGGAACCTACGATGTCCCAAGTAAACAGTTTTCCTACAATTTGATAACCACTGAGAATGTGTTTCCTCTGACATGCCTTTTCTCCTTTGTTCCTGTAGCCCGACAAGTTTCCTTACGCGGAAAAATCATTAATCGTGCAAAAAAATCATCGCACGTTGGGTAAAATAATTTTTTGAATAAGCATCAAATACCCTCACCCCTTTCTTCCACAACATCTCAAGGTCTTCTATTAATGGAGCCAAGTACACATCTATATTATTGTCCGGTTGTTTTGGACCAGAAATGAGCAACGATATCATCATATATCTTCTTTTCATGCATAACCAGGAAGGAAGATTGTAAATAACCAATAGAACTGGCCATACGCTGCGATTACTGCTCATGAGACCGTAAGGATTCATTCCATCCGTGCATAGTCCCAATCTCAAATTTCTAGGTTCGTTGCCGAAATCTGAGAAATGACTGTTTATGTTGTTCCACTGGGTCGAGTCCGCGGGATGTCTGATCATTCTATCTTTCTTTCTGCCTTTCGCGTGCCACCTCAGCAGTTTAGCATCTCTTGAATTACCAAATAGACGCTCAAACCTTGATATTATCGGCAAATACCATATTTTTTTTGCAGCTAGCCTCGTTTTACAACTCTCTTCATCATCCTCCAAATCACCGTCCCTTAGCTTGTACCTTGATGCATTGCACATTGGGCATTTATGAAGATTCTCGTACTCATTCCGAAATAGTATGCAATCATTCGGACATGGTAAAATCTTCTTTATTTCCAAGTTCAGAGGACACAGTAATTTTTTAGCCTTATAACATGTATCTGGTAATGTATTTTCTACTGGAAGCATTTCTCGTAAAAGACCGAGCAAAGATATGAAACTTTTATCGCTCCAATTATTCTTGGCTTTTAGGTTATACAGTTTGAAAACCGTTTTAATTTTTGAGAATTTATCCTTATCACAACCGGGATATAGAGGTGCATTACAGTTTTCATCAAATTGTTGAAAAATCTCAGGAATATGATCATCAATAAAACCATCTAGTATTTCGTTCATCATTTCATCCAAATCATTATCTCTATTATCATCACCACATTGTTGTTGACTTACATTTTCTCTATTTTCTATATTCACATCCACAAATACATCATCTCTATTATCTCTATTTTCTGAATCTGATACATTAATACTAGTCCCAACTTCAGCCTGATCTTCCAACTTTTCCCCATGATAAACCCACCGGAGGTATTTTGGTGTTGTCATCCATCCACGCTGAATCAAATGGGCTCTAACAGTTTTAATATCATGGCTCTGCATGTTAACACAACGCTTACAAGGACAAAGAATTTTTGGCTTTCCTATTGACTTTCGATGTTCTTCCGCACAATGTATGAATTCCTCAAGAACTTCAACAAAATCATTAGAGATACGTGAACTGAACATGTACTTCTCCCTTTGATCCATCTGTGAATATCATAATATATATCCAAAAGTCAGGATTTAGAGTTTGTAGGTTCAATGTACGATCACATGAGGTTTTCGGGCCGGTTACCATCCTAACCCACTCTTTGGATACTCTGTCTCATTAGCGAGCAACGCTAGATGCAATCTGTTGTCTGAGAAAAATTCGACAGCATTTTCCCTTATGTTCCCTGAATGCACCAACACACGATTGCTCGTGAGGACGCATCCGTGGGAACATAAGGGGAAATGTTGCCGAATCTTTCCCAAACAACAGATTGCATCTAGCGTACCACTCGCTATCCTAAATGAGACAGAATATCCAAATAGCAGTCCCAAAAAATGGGGACTATCCGAGATTAATCCCTAATGGATTAATCTCGGACTGGCACGACCTAAAATAGTTCAAATTCCGGCAATATGGTCCTATATGACAATACACTAATGTATGCAAATGCCAAACATTTAATTAATTAATAATGCAAGCTAAATTGACTATTTTAAGAAATTAAAATTGTCGAGGGTTAAAATATAAAATTACCAAAATTATCGATGATTGACTTGCTTTAATAGAATCACCTTTGCCTTTTATCAACCTAATTTTTTAGTAGTTAATGAAAAAATAAATTACAAATACAAAAAATTAATTTAAAAAAATAATTAAATCATCAATAATAATTAAAGAATATACCTCAAATGCTATTTTTTAACCTTCTATTTGCTCTCCTTGGCTTCCTCTTCCTATTTTTCAATTTTTCAATTTTTCCAAATTTTTCTAAAATTTTAGCTAATTTAAATAGGTGGTTTTGATTAGTGCAGGAAATCTCGGTTTGGGAGGAAAAAATAATGGCAGCAAACAGATCTAGAGAGAAATGTCGGATTGGGGGAGAAGGAAGAGTAATAAAAATCTATTTTTTTTAGAGACGGTTTTTTATAAAAAACCGCCTCTAAAAATGCGAAAAAAATTCAGAAAAAGTTTTCATTTTTAGAGGCTGTTTTTGTTAAAAACCACCTCTAAAAATGCGTTCAAAATGCGAATTTTTTCAGAAAAAGTTTTCATTTTTAGAGGTTGTTTTTATTAAAAACCGCCTCTAAAAATGAGAAAAAATTCCAGCAAAATACTTCATTTTTAGAGGCTGTTTTTTCTTAAAAACCGCCTTTAAAAATGTGATTTTTAGAGGCTGTTTTTTATAAAAACCGCCTCTAAAGATAGACAGCCATTTTTTTGTTTTTGGCAAAAAAGTTTAGAAACGGTTTTTGTTAAAAACCGCCTCTAAAAATAATCGACAAAAATTTCCAAAATGCCACTGGTAATTTTTAGAAACGGGTTTATGGAAAACCGCCTCTAAAGGGGGTGTCTCTAAAAATAATTTCTGTTGTAGTGGTATGCGAATGCATATAATAATTAATGAGGTAGCAAGATGAACGGATCAAATGTTAAAATAATAATAATAAAAATAATAATAATAATAATAATAATAGTAATAGTAGTAGTAGTAATAATAATAATAATAATAATAATAATAATAATAATTATTATTATTATAATAAAATTGGGGAATCTAACTTCATGCACGTAAAACTTTGAAATAAATAATATAGTTGTGATTTGTGAATTTATATCGATTAAAATCCAATCTGACCGGAGTAATCTTATTGAATTTCCTTCTCTTTTAAACAGAAATAAATAATATCATGTTCATATATACTTTTTGTATGTTTATATCAAACATGTCTGTATACTACACAGGTATTTTTCATTTTTTTTTGTTATAACAAAAAAAAATCAATGAATTATATTTAGATATAAATTAAGCGTATAGAAAACAAATACTCAATTACAATATAAATTCATAATTCTGAAGCTAGGAATGTAGTGTACTGTTGATTATTATACAAGTGCACAAAACGCCACATATTTTTGTGTAACAAAAAGGCCAAGCGTAACTAAGATAGTCGGCTCAATATCCAACTTGTCACGGTAGTTAACGTTATATCGAGGGTTGTTGGAGAATATTTGCACCGCCAATAGATAAAATAGGGCATGTTTCAACCATGTCTCGGGAATGTATGACCAATGTAAATACTTAAATGTTATAAAGTTATTTGTTCATGAATGATATACCATCTAACCGCCGAGTATGACGTTGTCACCGATGTTTATTGTTTAATTTGGCATACGCATGTTATGGTTTGTTGAGGATTTTACTCCGATATTTTACTTGTTTCAGTCCGTTGATTTCTTAATCCAAGGGTTCTAAATGAAACTTTATAATCCATTTAACCGTGTGTGATCCCATTTACTTCAACAATTAAAATTTAGCTTCATGCATGAACTTTTTAGCTTGCCAATTGGAGCAAAAGTGGGGGTGTGAAACTTTTATCTTTAAAATTAAATTGACCATCTCAACAATTAAACTTAATTTGTTATGACATGTTCAAATTTATTATAGCGGCAAGTAATTCAGTATACCAAACAAGAAAATACCCATAAATGAAATTTTAATTTTTCTAAAAAAAAATGAAGTGTGGGAAAGATTACGAATAATGTACTAAATTATTTTTTATTTCTTTAAACCTTTTCGTTAAGCCACTGTCTTAATTATGTAAACTTTTCTTTTTAATGTATTAAAGTTGGGGCTAGACTCCAATTTTTATTTTAAAAAAAAGTATTATATTAATTGAATGTTAAAAATAAAAAAAATATTATTGACATTGAAAATTATACGCGACGACCTTAGACCTGGCTTCATACACAACTCACAACAATCTAATTGGAGAAAAATAGAGACATGCGTTTAGAATGTGAAAAAAAATAAAAATAAAAATAAAAAGATAATGAATTTTTGTAGTTTCCTTCTGGGCATGGTGCTTCGTGAAAATATGCATGCATTGGTATGCAATCTATAACGCTCAAATTTTGAGTTTCGAAAATAAATGACTTATTTGAATGACTCAATGTGATTGGCATATTTTAAGTATTGTAGAAAACTAAATTTAATTGATTTTAAATATTTTATAATTTAGTCCATCAATATTTGACAGTCCAGAATTTTTTCTTTATCGAAAATTACTAATTTTGAGATAGACTAAAATCAGCTACGACTGACAGATGGACCTGTCAGCTGCGGTCATATTTCAATTTTCGAAGTTCTAACGGCCGATCCGAACCGTTCAATGTATTCTCCATATTGAAATTTCATTGGAGACAAAATTTTATATTTTGAGAACTTTTTCACTATTTTTTTGAGAATTTTACAAATTGTTGTTATTGAAGGGTCCAGAATGGTTTAGATTAAGAATTTTATAAAATACCAAAAAAATATTAAAAATTTTCAAAAAAAATATTAAATTTGGTCTCCAATGAGATTTCAATATGGAGAATGTATTGAACGATTCGGATCGGCCGTTAAAACTTCGAAAATTGAGATATGATCGATTTGACGAGTCCATCCTGTTAGGAACTCAAGTCCTTGTGCAATTTTAATTTTTATTAACATTTAATAAGCAATTAACATGCACGATTAACGGATCTAGTTATTCAAGCAGTTAATATATAAACGAGAAGGCGTAGGAGTTTATACCTCTTCTAGTATCGTAACTAGAAGGCTCGACCTATGCTTTGGAGTCGATGGATGCGTGCCTTCGCTGCCTCTAGTCCACCTAGAAGATTAACCAAAGTCTGTAAACAAGTGCTAGCTTGTTTCAAGACGATAGCTAATTCCCTTTTGATTTTTCTTCGCACGAATAACTATTTTACTTGGGAAGAAAAAAACGCTCAACACATGAGCTATTGAGAGATGGAGAGAGAGAGGCGCCTAGGGCAGAAATTTTCTGCCTATTTCTTGTGTCTTGCGCAAGAAATAAGAGGGAGAGAGCAAGAGATCTATGGCTCGCTGTTTCCATAAACAACGCTGCCATATTTTGTTATTTCCTAACCTTGCTTTCTTTCCATAATTTTGTCTTGACAAAATTACCCTTTTGGGCCAACATTCTCATGGGTGTTTATGGGCTACAAAATATATTTTATTAGCCCATTAATCCACTCCATTAATTAATCTCAAATCGGGCTTTTAATTAACTGATTAAACAAAAGACCGATCAGCTCAGTATAATAAATATATACGTTGAACGAAATTAATTATTAACTTATTAATAATTATTTTGGAATTAGCATATGCATTATATTGTTTCTATATGATCCATTTGAGTTAATTAATTATAACGGTTCATAACGGTATACAATTAATTAATCAACTTATCATATTTTTGCAGTACTCGCTACTACAAATAAACAAATAATGCACGTATGGTTAAAGTCCTATTTGTGTGACCCTTTGAGGATTTATGCTATGTTGGCCATGGAAAATAAATCATCATTTATTTCCATTAATCATAAGCGGTATCTAGCAACACGTTATGATTCCCAATTCGCATAAAAGAATAATGTACTAATACAATCATTTAATCCTGCATAAGAAATGAGTTTCTTATTGTTTTGATTCCTATGTCACATGATATCCTTGTATAATCCAAGATAGGAATGTGTCATTCTTGCAGATTATACATTTCTTGATCTAGAGATGATTGCACAAGTTGCTAGCAAGCAATCCATCTCCATCAAGGGGCCCAGTAGATATCATCGCTCATTAGTTGAACTAATGAGGGACATACGGTTGTCTTGATGAACAGTTTTTCCCCGCACAATTCAAGTGAACATAAATAAAGTCCGTATAGCAGCCTTTATCAGGAATCAGCGGTAGACGATATTTATAGAACCTATCCTCATGTGGAAAAACTGAACCATCTCAAACTTGAAATCAAACACTGATAAAATAAATAATGACACTTAACACAATCCATATATTTATTTCATCGGGGTCATGTCATGTACTATGTTCTAGTAACATATACATATGCAATTAAGTTAGTAACTCCTTACTTATGATTTGTAGAACTTAATCATCGCTTAACTTGCATACTAGTCTTATATGATAATTAATGTTCCTTGTTAATTATCAAGACTATGGACAGTTTCGATTTATTATTGTCATTTACTATTAAATGAAGTACAGTGATCCACAATTCAGATCCTCAACCTGAATGAACTGTCAATAATAAAATCCAGGAACAAATGATTAAATATCATCAATAACATAAACTAAATAATTAAGTCATTAAATATTGACTTCTAGGACATAACTCCAACAATCTCCCACTTGACCTAGAGTCAATCAATAGTGACTTCTAGCCAACGAAGAATTGAGAACGATGTCATATATCTGCATATATACATGTCTTGAACCTCATATAATAATACTCTTAAAACCAGCCACTCATACGTCCATTACGTATGGATGAACAAATTCATCTCGTGTACTGCTTAAGGTAGAGGTCATGTTAGAGTCTCCGCTGTGTTCGCGAAACTATCCATGTTGTTTGACCTAATACATATATATTCTTACGTATATGTTCTTGATCATCATCATATGAGATCAAGTGATATTGTCATAGATCATATTTGGACCTTCAATACGATATTGGGTTCTTTGAGACTAAGCTATGGTTCGAGATGCATAGAACCATATTAGCTTGACTGAGGACTTTCGATCCAAACTATCATCTTTCATTGCTTCACAAGTTGCTATGCATTTCGCTTTGGTGACGGAAACGATTGTAATATCCTGTTTAGAACACCTTCTAAACTTACAATACCACCTTTAAGCAAAATATGTAGCTCAATTGTGATTTATCAATCTTTTGAAATAAGAATCAGTGTAACAACTTACACGAGCTATTTTATTATTTCTCCTAACTGATGAAAAAATATCTCTCTTTCTCATAAGATACTCGAGGATATTCCTGATTATTGTCAAAATGTGTTTTTCCTTGTATCCAGTTGACAACTGCTTGTCATACTCCTTGGGTACAACACATCGGGGCATGTGCATAAATATGGCTTACATAATGAAACTCATAATAGAAGGATGCTCGAACTATTTTGTGCATTCTTCTCAAATTGAGTCGCAACACACCGAGTCAAACTCAAGTATATGTCATATAACGTGGTTAGACATCTTTTCTTGGAGTCCACCATTTATGTTTCTACAACACCACATCATTTTATGCACATTAGCTCAAACCTAACATCCATCATAATCTAACTCCATAGATTTTGTTTTCTAGGATTTAGGTGATCTTGCCCAAGTTCTCATTAAGAAAACATTCTTCAATGAGATATTGACAATATTCGTTTCTTCAATGTTATTCCCAATTTTGTTACCTTATATAATATTAGTTACACAATTATGCTCCCACTGAATCTCTTGTCTATACAAGATGCTTTTGACGAAATTCAACTCCTTGGATTTCTTGTCAAAGTGTTTATTCCACAATACTAGCTTCAATCCATTAACGGATCCTTGAAGCATACATATGTTTCCAGCAGTACATCAACATAAAACTTTCGGTTTGTATCGTATACACAACATCTTCCTTCATTCAATCGAAGAAGGCGGTTTTTGATGTGCATTTCCATATATCAATATATATGAAACATACCAATTGCTAGAATGATCTTTATTGACTTTAGACATAGCTACAAGCCAAGAGTTGTGCTTTGTATACAGTCAACTAGCTGTCGATTTAGACATAGCTACAAGTAAGAAGCTGTGCATTGTATATAGTCGACCTGTCATCCATGTCAATCTTTCATTAAAGATGTAAATGTTCTTGATGGATTACTCCTTCATAAATATCAACCAAGGTCTGTACCTTGTTGGTATACATGGATTACATTTAAAGATCATATAGACTTAAATTACACTTGTGGAATCGGATCCTTCCATCGCTTCATTATTTGTCAACGTATCCTCATATGTCAAGTATGAGGGTAATGTGAAGCCTATGCACCTTTCGGTTAGGCAATTACTCTCGTTGACTTTTGTAGGATTAGTGCTCGAGATTCATTAACTATTTCTACAACGGTTTGAAGAATAAGTTCTTGATCCTCATCTATATCTTGAGTTTCTCGAATATCATCAACTCGTGAGATATTTGAGTCCTCATTTGAAGGAGTGCACTTCATTTCACGATAATTTGTGAATAAAGCTTTGCTCTACTTCCACTAAGCACCATATATGGAGTGACAAGTTTTTCCATAAGGTATATCTTGTAGTGATGCATAAACTTCTTTAATGCTCACCTTACTCCCACTACTTCTTCTTGAGAAAATTATTCTCCAAGACTACGTCATGATGAGCAACAACTACCTTGTTCTTATCATGTTCGTATAAGTAGTACCTTTCGGTCTATACAAGGTATCCTACAAAACATTAAGTGCCATATTTGGATCTAAGCTTATCAATCAACAAACTTGAAATAAGCTCCTTAACACCAAATCTTGAGAAACAATATACTTAGAGATCAAATCTCGTAAGACCTCTTTCTCAATGGACTTCGATAGAACATTATTCAGTGTAAACAACATTGTCCTCAAACACAAATCCCTAATATGAGTCGATTAAGTCAATTCGATTTATTACTGATCGAACTATATCAAATAAAGTTCGATACCTCCATTCTTCTACAAACTATACTAATATAATGTTCCTAATGGAGTGAGTTGTGAAACTATTTTCACACTCATTAGATAATACATCAAATCATATGACTTAGATATTTACCATGATCCATTGTAAGACTTATACCCTTTTTGAATGGTTTATTCAACTTTACTCATGAACTCCCTTGAACTTGTCAAAAGGTTCATACTTATACCTTATCAAATAGATACGTCAATATCTATGATCGTTGGTTAAGTAGTAAAGTATCAATAACCTTTCATTACATAAGTACTTATAGTTCTATATACATCGACATGTATAAGTTCTAATTGAGTTACTCGTCCTTCCACCTTTATAGGTCAAATGCGCTTTTGTTATCTGACAAACATGATCCGCATATCTCAATTGATTCGCAATCAAATTGATCTACGAGCTCTACGCTATGTAGACTCTCATAATGCGATTCTCGTTTATGTATGTAACTAAGCAGCTATTTCACATGAAAGTCAAACACTTTATGTGAAGTCTTACGTATCCTATTTGTCATTCAAATTTTGTTTATCTATTTCAAGCAAATTCAAGTAATATGCATGAAATCATATAAACAAATCCACAATAAAAGAACATCGCTTGTCTTTTAAAAACGTAATCATCCATCATCTATATGAATAGAGATAAAGTTTTTAGGATATAAGGAACGAGGTACTCGACCTACAATTCCTTTTAGTAAAGACAAATCTACGTATCTAACGATAGTGGCTTAAACGAATAAGCCATTTTCTTATACGGAGTTTACTTTACTATTCTTGAACTTTCTCTCATTCTTCACTGCCTACACATTTCATTAAATGCAAGTACATGAACTAGTACAAAGTTACTAGTATGAATTAGAGATAGTGAGACAAATTGAACGACAAATACTTTAATAAGGATTAGAACACAATAATCATGGTACTTCGGACAACCTTTCAAATGCCTCCAATAAACGACAAATGAAACATCTTATGTGACACATGGTCACACGAGGGTCTCGAAGTTTCAACTCATACCTTAGTCAAGTATTCATTTAATACTTAACTAATCACCTTTTGCACCAACAAGTGTGCGAAAAGTAACATTATATCCTTCATTAATTAAGGAGAGATTACATGACAATAACAACAACATTTGATATTGGAGATCTCAATATCTCTAGTTGCCAATTAGCTAATCAAACATTTCGGTTCGCAAGCCAATGGAACATTCATGTATCTTCTTGAAAGAAATCTCTCTTGCTCAATTCATGCTCTTTTACTTGATCATAAATGATTGAGTCAACATCTACTTTCTCTAAGAACTCCTTCTTGAGTAAGTGGACGAGAGCATATGAGCCAATCTAGTCCGTGTGAATTCTCTAATTCAAAGGTCTAAAGATCTTAAAATGTGGATATCGGCATCCGCTTTATCATTGAAGAACTTTTCGCAAAAGTCTATCAATCATCACGCGATGCTTCATTTGGGAGGTCGAGGAAGAATTTGGGAATTAACATGCTCAAGTTTCTCTTCTCTAAGAACATGTCTTAGGAATCGGTACTACTTCTCCAAGTAAGTACCTTTAGGAACGAGCTTATTCTTTTCAAAGATTGATCGCAACGAAATTAACACATTTAACATCTATAACAATTTCAATGTAAGGTCTTTTAGTTTATGCAATGTTTTGTTTTAAATGATAAACAAAACTCCCACTACATTTATTTAATGTCCCAAATGTAGTTGGTTTTCCAAGATCCCCGTTTTCATCAAGTAGAGCCTGCTATGGCACGTCACCCTACTTAACTAGACAAGGTAGGTTCTCCAACCAATCATACAACTTTATGATTCTTGGTTCGCGTCGCGAACTTCGCCCCGATGTCCAAGAAACTTGTTGGGTCCATCGATAAGCAACCTCTCTCTATTTGCTCCTAACAAATCTTATTTGTACCCCGACTTCCGAGTGACAACCATGACGTCCGCTATGGCGGACCGCGCCATGAGAAGACAAACGGCGTGAAAGGGATAGAGAGAAGGAGGGCGGTCGGCTTAATCAAATTAATTGGGACAATCATTATGCGACTTTGTTTGGTGGTCGTGTCAACATACACCCATACCTATCCTATGACATTTCATAGCATACAAACAAAACACATAATAATAAGCATCTCAAACACAAGCATTGTTGTGGGTTTGTATGGCTCCAGCTTGCATATCAGTCTTCGCTTCATCTCCATGTAGCAAGACTAATCTAAATCAAGCCCTCCCACTAATTATATTGATCATATCCTATAATTAATGGAAATAAATACATGTAGAAAAATCCTAATTCCCTCCTAGGCCTTAGGGGCATGCAAGCCTCACAAGTTACATTAAAATTAATCAAAATTAATTAATGGCACCAAAGGCCGCATTACACACATTCACACATGCATACAATTACAAACCACAAGGCATTGAAATCTTGAGCCATACGAAACCCACGATCCTCCTACAAAAACGAGTTAGCACATATACAATATACATGGTTCACTTGTTCTTAATTAATTTCATTAATTAGAATCTTTGTGTATGCTTGTCGCTCGTTTTTCCAAATGCAAAGAAGTTTAACATTACAACTATTTGCTTAAACCTTTGAAATTCAATTCAACAATCCAAAACAGAATCCGAGGTTATATAAGGAGTATTCTAATTAACATTTCAACCAATTGATTAATTAGAAATAATATTTTAACTAATTAAAATATTAAACGGGACTCGAGAAAAATCAAAATTTTTCGGTCTCCAAAAATTATGAAATAAATCATGAAAACTCCTCATCATGAGTCTAACTACCAGTAAAAAATTCAGGAAGAGATCACTTATCATCAGGGAGAATCAAAAAAGACAAATCCAGATTTCATGCGTGAAGCACCGATATCGGATTTTCTGTTTTTCATCTCAACCTTTTGGTCTGTAGGATCATCTTACATGCAATTTTCATGCAAACAATTTACACAGAAAAACTAGTATATGCAGTTGGCTATCTAACCATGGAAAGAAAAATACCAAGGTCTATTCAAAATCATCAAGTTAAAAGGCAAATAAACAAGAAGTCCTGTTCTGAAATAGACTGATGACCGAAACTATTTGACCCAGTTGAACCATCAAACTTTATTGAAAAATTATGAAACTAATTTTCACAGAATCCTAATTCGAAATATAACAATTCTATTTAAATACTTTTCTAAAAAAGTCCTTCAATAAATTCAGTTTGCCCAAAAACAACTAACTTGTTCAGCAAGACAGATCTGACGACTTCGATTCTTTCCACATTTGAACGTCCCAAAAATCCGAAATATGCAACAAATTACACATATCCAGAAAGAGAATCAAATTTAGAATAACCTTAATGAAAAAGATACAGGTAGTTATTTTGTAAAATACGTTCTTTTTGCTATACAAACAGAACTGTGCAGCAGAATTCCAGATCTGCGCACCGTCGCCGTTTAAATCACTAAAAATTCATAACTACTTAGAAAATAGTGAAACCAGCGCCAAAAGAACTACGACTCAAAGATCTACAACCTCTATAAAAAATAAAATTATTTTAGAAAGCTTTGCAATACGAAAAATAAGCAACAAGACAGAAAAACAGTTTTTTCCAGAACAGCAAGCATACACATCACTAATTAACTTAATTAATTAACCAATTTCTCAATTTTAAAATATTAAAAACTCGAATAACGACCAGCGCTCTGATACCACTGTTAGGAACTCAAGTCCTTGTGCAATTTTAATTTTTATTAACATTTAATAAGCAATTAACATGCACGATTAACGGATCTAGTTATTCAAGCAGTTAATATATAAACGAGAAGGCGTAGGAGTTTATACCTCTTCTAGTATCATAACTAGAAGGCTCGACCTATGCTTTGGAGTCGATGGATGCGTGCCTTCGCTGCCTCTAGTCCACCTAGAAGATTAACCAAAGTCTGTAAACAAGTGCTAGCTTGTTTCAAGACGATAGCTAATTCCCTTTTGATTTTTCTTCGCACGAATAACTATTTTACTTGGGAAGAAAAAAACGCTCAACACATGAGCTATTGAGAGATGGAGAGAGAGAGGCGCCTAGGGCAGAAATTTTCTGCCTATTTCTTGTGTCTTGCGCAAGAAATAAGAGGGAGAGAGCAAGAGATCTATGGCTCGCTGTTTCCATAAACAACGCTGCCATATTTTGTTATTTCCTAACCTTGCTTTCTTTCCATAATTTTGTCTTGACAAAATTACCCTTTTGGGCCAACATTCTCATGGGTGTTTATGGGCTACAAAATATATTTTATTAGCCCATTAATCCACTCCATTAATTAATCTCAAATCGGGCTTTTAATTAACTGATTAAACAAAAGACCGATCAGCTCAGTATAATAAATATATACGTTGAACGAAATTAATTATTAACTTATTAATAATTATTTTGGAATTAGCATATGCATTATATTGTTTCTATATGATCCATTTGAGTTAATTAATTATAACGGTTCATAACGGTATACAATTAATTAATCAACTTATCATATTTTTGCAGTACTCGCTACTACAAATAAACAAATAATGCACGTATGGTTAAAGTCCTATTTGTGTGACCCTTTGAGGATTTATGCTATGTTGGCCATGGAAAATAAATCATCATTTATTTCCATTAATCATAAGCGGTATCTAGCAACACGTTATGATTTCCAATTCGCATAAATGAATAATGTACTAATACAATCATTTAATCCTGCATAAGAAATGAGTTTCTTATTGTTTTGATTCCTATGTCACATGATATCCTTGTATAATCCAAGATAGGAATGTGTCATTCTTGCAGATTATACGTTTCTTGATCTAGAGATGATTGCACAAGTTGCTAGCAAGCAATCCATCTCCATCAAGGGGCCCAGTAGATATCATCGCTCATTAGTTGAACTAATGAGGGACATACGGTTGTCTTGATGAACAGTTTTTCCCCGCACAATTCAAGTGAACATAAATAAAGTCCGTATAGCAGCCTTTATCAGGAATCAGCGGTAGACGATATTTATAGAACCTATCCTCATGTGGAAAAACTGAACCATCTCAAACTTGAAATCAAACACTGATAAAATAAATAATGACACTTAACACAATCCATATATTTATTTCATCGAGGTCATGTCATGTACTATGTTCTAGTAACATATACATATGCAATTAAGTTAGTAACTCCTTACTTATGATTTGTAGAACTTAATCATCGCTTAACTTGCATACTAGTCTTATATGATAATTAATGTTCCTTGTTAATTATCAAGACTATGGACAGTTTCGATTTATTATTGTCATTTACTATTAAATGAAGTACAGTGATCCATAATTCAGATCCTCAACCTGAATGAACTGTCAATAATAAAATCCAGGAACAAATGATTAAATATCATCAATAACATAAACTAAATAATTAAGTCATTAAATATTGACTTCTAGGACATAACTCCAACACATCCGTCAGTCGTAGCTGATTTTAGTCTGTCTCTTTTTTTTAAAAAAAAATATTTATTAAATCTAATCTTTAATCACAAAAAACTGATGCGTTTTTATTTCGAGAATCATCGTGACACAATTCTAAATATGAATTTTTATGCAAGCATGTATATATGTGTAATAAATTAGCTAGAGCCTACATGACGTGGATAACAGGAGCCATAATATATATATATAGTTTAAGAAAAGGTTTAGCCAATATAAATTAATAATATGGCGATTAATTTGTAAAAACTAAGAATTAAGACGGCGAACCGTCAATGATATATATATATATATATATATATCATGGTCTTTCATGATCTGTGCCATGTTACTCCAATGACAATGCATGTTAGAATTTCTTCCTTTCATTAATTTTGATTGCAAAATTAAAGAATGGCAGAGTGCCAGAGCATAAAATTACCTTATCTATTTCCTGTTTATGTGTTCCTTCGACGGTTTCTTGGTTGATAGGTTAAGGTACCAGCTGCCAAGTCAGACTATCGAAAATTCGGCTGTTATTGAGCCGAGAATTAAGCAAAAATAATTATGCCACTAGTATCATTTTAATTAATTAATTAATTTGATATATATTATATTAATATTAATTAATTTAATTGGTGCAACTTTATTGTTAACTACGCAACTTTTTCTTAACTTTATGCGATTTTTTTAAGATAAATTAGGTCAAGTATTTTAAATATTAAATCAATATTATAAATAAAGATGTGTGGGTGTCGAGATCTTTTAGTTAAATGTCATTCGACACTCCAAACATTGTGACATAGTTGTGAGATAGTATTTTTCTGATTTCTGTAATGTGATGCTATGTAACTATTTGTGTGTCGGGTATTATTGTTCATAAAACTGACCCGGTTCACCAGCAGACAATAATTTGGCAACACATTGATTTGTTTCTGATTTTTGTAACTCCTTTCTATTTTCATTTTCATCATGTTTTCATCTCTCTTTTGTGTTGCTTAGAGTCTCTCTCCACCTTAATTTCTCTTCATCATCATTCTTAATTTTGGTTTACAAAATATAAATCAAATTCATTCAAATGAAAAATAGAAAAAACATCAAATCTTTTACGTTATTTAAGTCATTTATAAACATATTACATTTCATGAATAATATCAACATAATATAAATCATATTATTTGATATAACTATAACCATATTTGCACACATATAATTTTTTTCTTTAAATTGATCAAACTCTTTAAATTTAATCAAATCAACGTACGTACAATAACTAAACTATATTTCTAAAGATAAATTATCTTCACAATATATAAAAAAAATGAACATAATTAAACTATAGAAAACATAATAAAAATATTCTTATTATAGATATTTATATCGAGCGAATCTCGATATGCCCCTCTAGTGTTCATAAAGCTGAATCCCAAACCGTTTTCGAACTTGATACATTTCCTAAATGAGTTTTGCTCTTTGCAATAGACCATGAGCTAGTTTTCAGAGAAGGATTTTTGGGAACTTCTATCTTACAAATTTCCGAATTTATGTGTTGGCTATTTGTCAAAGATTTTCACGGACAAAAAATTATCTAATTTACACAAACGAGCTATTAGCAAACCAAATGTGCTAATTCAAAATTCCAACGAATCAAACTCGAACTATAGGCATTTAGCTATTTTTTTTCCCCCCGAACTAGTTCAATTGGAAAAACAAACTAGTTCAAATTAGAATTGAGAGTAATGTTAAAATATTAAAATATTCGTTTACACTCCGGCAAAAATGTTATCATATCCAGTACTTTCAATTCTAGAAAATTAAAATTTTAAAATTTGTTTCAACAAATCAGTTGACAACTTTAATTAATATTTCATTTTATTGAATAGTCTTGGCCTACATACAAACTTTAGGAATAGTTTAGGTTGAAATGATAACTATTTAAATTATTTCAGCCTACGATAATTAAATATTGAGTTTTAACAAAATCAATATAAAAAAAAAACATTTCGAGAATCCCTGTTATATTGAACAAAAGAATGAAAATGTCCTAATAAATAATTTTTTAAATTGAAGTAAAATTATAAACATACAAATAATTTTTATATGAAGATAGATTAATTTTTTAACTGCCCAAATTGCTACTATTTGAAGTCTGTCATTAATTAATTATGGATCTCAGCCGTCAGATAGCATCTGGAATTTTATTTTGGAGAGTCGGATCTGACTCCCTCTCTCCATTTCCTTTTTTTTTTTTTTTCCCCCTAGCCGGGTGAAACCATCCCATGGAGTGTTCTCCAAAATGACACGACACGATCGTATTGGCACGACACAGTGTGCGTGTTGACACGACATGACACGACACGAATATAAAATTGACACGACACGTGATCGTGTCATAATCGTGTCGTGTTAGGATATTAGAAAGTTTAATACGATCCAATATGACACGATTTGACACGCAACACGACACGAATACGAATTAACACGACACATTAATACAAATTTAATTATTAATGTTAATTAATTAAATAAAATTAATAATTTGAATTTAATTTATAATACTATATCATATTATTTACCATCTTTGATTCATATTGTTCTAATTTAATTATTATTTAGTAATTTTTTCCCTTTACTTTAATTTTTTAATATTTTTTTAATTTTAAAAATAATAAATAATCTGACACGATTTGACACGACCAACACGACGTGTCAACACAACACGACAAGATTGTGTTAGTCGTGTCGTGTCAGAATGCGTGTCGTGTTGCCTATCCTCACCATTTAACACGACACGACACGACACAGTTAAAAAAGTAGTTTGGGTCAACACGACACGACATGAGACTCTAACACGATCGTGTTTGACACGACATGATACGACACGACACGCACGATTGAATAACCCACTTTATTTCTCATCCGCTAACCCGTTACCCATTTTTAATCCCTGGGCCCCACTCCTCTTCACGCGGACCCACTTATGTTAATGTGGACACGGTCTGGACTGCGCTGGGCGGGCTTTTCTCAGTTTGTGTGTTGTTTGGTTGAATTGAAGTTGGTTGAATTGAAGTTGTTTGTTTACGTTGCAGGCTTGCAAGTTGCAGCTATATTCAATTATTTAAATTTCGAACAGTTCATACAAATATAAAAATGAATTTTCAGAAATTCATAAAAGTATTGGCGATGAAAAACCTACGTTACTGTACTAAAGAAGGTTATTTTTTATATAATGCAACATGTAGACTTATATCTAAAAAGAATAGCATAAATTCAGATCAACTTCTATTGTGATTGGATATCTGACTATTTTCAAAATTTTAATTTGATACTAACTAAAGTTTCATGCGTCGGACACTAACAAAATATCTCGTCACAGATACCGTACAATTGCTACCTTATTAGTTATTGCACTAAATTCTTCCCCAATTAATGCAGTGCCTGTTAGCCTCCTGCAGTCCTGCTCAACGTTATGTTTTATCCATTGCCGTCTGCAACTCTGCTATCCTTGATGAGCGGCCTAGATTTTATAAACTTTCTATAAAGTTCATCAATTGCCGGCAGGATCTGCTGCAAATAAAAAAAAAATTCGAGGTAAATTAAATGGGAGAAGTAATTTGTTATGATACAAAAATCATCCAGTTTACAGTTGAAGGTGGCGAACCAGAGCATTTGATTTATTTCATTTATGTGAATTTAGGCCGGTTCCTAGCTATATAACTTATTAGTTATTACCGGTTTGCTTTGTATTTTGTTCAAGTTTAATATTGCCTTATCCAAATCATGACATAAGTTCGGTTTTCTTTGTTTTTTTATTCAAGAAAATTTAATCCACATTGATTTAAGCGATGACACAATGGCAGAACGAAACGAAAAAGAATTCCAAACAAAATAGAGGAATATGTTTCCGGAGATATTTTTCCATCGTACATATAAAGAGGAAACTAACAAAGATATATACACTACAAGTCCACAAATTAACTTGAAATTTTTTGGTAAATCAATTTATGATATCGTTTGCAACTTTTTTAGAGTCGTTATATAAATATTTTCACCGAATTTAGAAAATTTTACAAATAAACTAGTTGATGACACAAGAGAAGGTACTGTTCCCGGATTTTCTGTCTCATTCTCTAATAGTCAAATATGAAGCGAATCTTGTAGGCCCATTCATGACAATCCGCCGAGGTATCATTTGTTGTAGCTACACAATAAAGATAGCCAAAGATCTCACAGACGGGAAGCTTGAATGAATCAGAATGATAAAATGAAGAGAGATAAGCAACGTGAGGACATTATGTGGTGAAAAGAATATCATCGAACACAATAATTCATAATTTTTGAAAGCATATATTTCACATTTCGGAAAAAAAAAATTACCAACAACATATATTGACACACAAGAAGTGATGCAAATGGTCGCAAAGCAATTAAACAATCGAAAAGTGGGGTCCACATTGGACGCGTGTCAGTCTCTCCAGGAGAGTACAATTAGGGCTGTCAAACGTGTCAGAAAGACACGTGAGGGGCTTTTACCGTTTTCATTTCGTTAAAAACTAAATTCCAACCCATTTCGTTAACAGTTCCGTTTTCGAAACGACACAGAATACCGTTTTGTTAACCGTTCCACTTCAGAAATAACACAAGAAACGGTTTGAAATGAGATTGAAACAGTCGAAACGGCACAATTCCACGTTTCGTTTACCGTTTTGTTATTGGAACGGAACAAAAATGATTTATGTTATTCGTTCCGTTTCGCTTAACCGAAACGGCATCACGGGTTTTTTTTGTCCCGTTGACAGCCCTAAGTACGATTAACTTCATTGAGAGCTTCCCAAGGGAGGGTTATTGAAAAAAAAAAAAAAACATTGAGAGCGTTAATTCATGGAACATAAATAAATTCATTGAGTTCATCAAAAGACAAAAAACAAAAACTTTGTTGAGAGCGATATGTACTTCTACGAATATAAAGGGCAAACTATTCCACAAATTTGCAAGGAAATAATATTTTGAAATCCGCGATCGGGACAATTTTATCTTCATGTTAACCAAGCGGAGAGAATTCTTTTATCCGAAAATTTTCGAATTTAAATGTAAACAAATTTTCCAGTCAGCAACAACAATACTACTGGGTCTCATTTCTGGAAAAAAAAAAGAAAAAAAAAAGAAAGTGATTAACAACGCCCGTGGAGCCTTTTTACCCAGATTCAAACTTAAATTCTCCCCTCTTCGAAAAGAGAATAAGAAATTTACGTGTTTATTTGTTTATTTATTTATTGTATTTTAGCGATTAGATTAAAATTTGGTAAATAGGCAATACTATATTATGTAGTAAGGTCATAAGAGTTTTTTGTTTAGATGACTGTAGTAAGCTTATAAGCTACCAACTGAGACTTGAATGGGCCGAGTCAAATTCGACTAGGCCCATTTCAGAACCGTGCTTTATACATGTTGCTCTCGAACTTAAAAGTTTAAAAACTTAGCAATTTTGAAACTAAACTAATTTTGCAATCTAATCATTCCTACAGTCCTACTAACCAAATGCACCCACACACCACGGTGGCAGGATGATAGACGTCTGGCAACATATGAATCATTTGATTTTTTTTATTTTTTATTTTTACAGTTTATTTGCAACTATTTGTGGGAATGATATTTGAGGAACTACTTAAATAAGGCAGAAACAAATAATTTGGAATTTAGAATTGTGGATATGTAGAGATTTTTTTTTTTTTACTTTCATATATTCGGAAAAAAAAAGTCAATGTCACACTTTTTATTTTTCATGCAGACAGCAGGATGGCTGCACTGCAGTTTTTCTTTTCTTTACTCTGGAATTTTTTTGTCTGTTTACCAATATATGGCAGTTTAATTTTCCTGTTAACCTCCAAATTTAATCTGTTTCCTTCAGCAAGAAAAATAAAAGGAGCAGATGAACGTCATACAAACAAACCAACGAAATTATATTTTATTCTGAATGGCACAAAAGTAAAAAGAATAAATTCAAATAGAAAAAAGTAACACCGGTTAGTAGTTTACAACAGAACATGTCTTTCTGATTTCACCCTGGCTTCCTGTAAGTACACCAACATTTCCCATCTTGATCATTGAATCGGCAAAGTCTTGGAAAAATTCAGACTCGAATCCATTGGCATGTTTCATGACATAGTCTCTGGTGAAACTGTTCGTCAACAGAGCCCAATCAGAGTGGAAAGCAGATCTTCTCTTAGCCACAAGTTTGTAATAACTGCTATCAAATGTCTTGAAACTGCCGGGATCCATCTCGATGAGTGTTTTGGTATCTGTTGGACTGCACTTTGATCTCAATTTTGATATGTATTTCATGTCCAAGAAGGGATCGACATCGTTCAAGTTGTTCAGTCCAGTGAAGTTATACAAACGGTCGCTGATGGATGAGCAGTGTGCTGTTCCAATTGTATGAGCACCTAAATATCGAAGTAGAGCATATAAAGAGACTTGTTAGGAGTGAACAATTTCACTAAACACCTTTCAAAGACAAGCCTCAGCGCTCAAGGAAAAGCGACTTAATATTAGTGTGAAGACCATTTGTTCCAATTGCAGTACTTTTTAGTGTATTAAACTATTAATTACCTGAAAGAACAACAAGGTCCTTGAGATCAAGGCCCTTGACAGAAAACATCTGAATCAGTTGTGTGAGATTTGCTTGAGGTGGCGGCAGTTGCTTGGTCTCATTTGCTAATGAGATCCTTCCATCTTTCCTTCCTAGCCATACTGGCCATGTGGGCCCCTTGCTCTGAAAAGTGAAAAAGTCGAGTTTTACATAAGATCCTTCATGTTCATTCTTCACATGAAATTGCTAACTTATAGTTTTTTTTTTTGTCCTTTAGTATATATAGTTCTTTTTTTCCCATCCATTAGTCGGAAAAAAAAATGTTTGTTTAGTGTAATTATCATAGTAGTCCAATCACCTTTTACTTCGTAAAATTCATACAAAAAGTAATGTCTATTATATAAATTACATTTGAAAATTTCATAATAAACCTTGTAGTAAATTGTCATCTAAATAGTACCAACTAAAATATGTGTTGAAAGAACTGACTGCATGCTAGTTGTTGCAGTCTAAAAAAAATTCTAAATTAGTAAATTCACTAAACTGAGACCTCGCCACTGTGAACATCTGGCTATTGTGATTTATGAACATATTCTTCCACGTTTAGGTATGAAAAGAACCAACAGTACTGTATGGAGACAAAAGAAAAAGGAAAAAAAAAAAAAAGAAAAACAAAATATGAGAAAACTATTATAATTAAGTTGAGAAAACCACTTACCAACCAGACAGCATCTCGTGCCATAAGTGCTAGAACATCAGCACAAGAGACTGTGTTGGGGCATGCCTTCTCCAACTTGGCCTTCACCCTCTCAACTGAACCAAATCCACGAAGGGTGAGGTTGGGTTTCGCATCTTTCTCAGCCTTAGTTCCAGATGTCGGGTCCAGCAGAACAGAGCCGTCACAACCCTACAGCAGAAAGATATTTTCAATTGCATTTATTTTAGGTGGAATATGAACAGAACTTTCTGTTTTTGGTAGAATCATGGTGCCATTATAAAGAGAATACTAAAAAGTGTGATAAAAACAGATCTTATATTATCACAGTATGGTAGCACAAGGATTATGATAATAAAACTACAAACATATGTTTACTCATCTTTATGTTAAGATTGCAATGTGCTCATGGATAAATTGATTGATTCGGGGTCCAATAAGGCTATAATATCACAAATTTAATAAAAAAAATGTAATCAATGATAAAAGCATACCCTAACAAAGCAATCATGGAAATGTAGCCTTAGAAATGGACCAGCAAGGCTTGGTGCCACTGAGAGAATTTGGATCATCTCTTTTCGGACAATTTCTTCAGCATTTGGGCATGTCTTGCTATAGTAATCGACACTCAATTGTGCGCTCGTCAATCCCAAAAGAAGGATCAGAGAGGCTAAAGGAATCAGGACCACATTTAGAGATCTTGATTCCATAATGAGGAATATGATCAGTTGTATGCTAAAACAAGGCTAACTCTCCCTAACAATTACTTGTGTTGAGATGAGGAGGGGTGAGTTGCTTATATATAGTGACATAGAAACTAGAAAGTGTAACTTGTACTTGGTGGGCCTTCCCATTATAGTAACTACGCATTTCTCTGTCCCTTGATTAGTTTAATTATGAAGTACAGCAAGGTCCGTGAGTGGAACATTTCAAAGATGTTAATCTTTGTTCAAAATAATGAAAAGAAAAAGAACCAGTTGAATATTAACTGTTTTTCACAACATAAAAAAAAAAAACTTGCCGAGGTTCATATCTAACTGGAAGAAAAATTATACACACTTTTCTTTAAAGTTTACTTGCAAAATAACTTTTGCGAATATTTAATATGTAAAAAAGAGAATAACATTGATCATCTATATATTCTCTTGCACATAAATTTAGTGAAAATGTCATATATTTCGTTTGGTTGAAGCAGCAGAAGGCACCAGCAAGACCCAGCATATCGCTGAGTTTACACGTATGAAGCTGGCAGTTGGAATGTTCCGTCACAGTTCATAAATTGATTTACGTATGCCAAGAGTAAGTTATTGGAACACAGCTAATTAGTGATTATAAATGATATACATAAAGAGAAAGAGGCGCCTTCATGCAAAAAAAAAAAAATATATATATATATATATGGATATATAGAAACTCTGAAGAAGAATCCTTGCATGTGCACGGCTAAGTTAGGTTAACTCGTGATGTTAATTTAGTTACATTGGCAACCACTACCGAAAAGTACCTCAACGAAGATTAAATAGTTGAGTTTTCTATGGCATTCTATCTATATATTCGACAAATTAAACATTATCTAACAAATTTCACAACTATTATGTAAATGATTTTTTTATTTTATTTTAAAGAATGTGTGTATTAGTCAACTAGTCGACCAAGTACCAACTCTTAATTAAGTATTTAATTAATTAATTAGAGAACTACATATATAAACCACCACATAGTTTTATGTCACAGAAGAGCCAAACGTAACTGAGATATATTCTTCCAAGATGCTATTAGAAGCAGTTGTTAGAATGATGATCAGAATTTGTTGGAGAATGTTTTGCATCGCCAATTATAAAAATCGGAACACTCTCAACCATGTCACGAGCACTTATCTCCTAGCCAATACTCAAATTTCAAGTCGTGACCAATTACTTATTAATTAGGTTATCATATATATGCAACAAATAACGGAGAGCGCACAATTAGTTAATTAATTTCTGACGTTCGAGAGCTTTCCCAACGGCTTCTTTGACATACGGTTAAGTACCCATCTATTAAAGTGAAATACATAGAAATTAATGGATGAATATATTAGAAATGTTATATAAATTTATACATAATTTTTTTTATTATTATTATTATTATTATTATTATTATTATTATTGTTATTATTATTATTGTTATTATTATTATTATTATTATTATTATTATTATTATTATTATTATTATTATTATTATTGAAATAAGACCCATTCATTTATATATAGAGACATAGCCCACTCCTTGAAATAGAGTGCATTCCTCTTCCGCACCCAGCTGAAATTGAACCCGTTACCTTTAGGATAACGACAGAGCCACTGACCATCTGTGTTGGACTCCCACGTTCAATTTATACATAATTCATTATTGACAATGAAATATAAATGTTAGTACTTATATCGTTTAATTTAATATGTAAAAGTGATATGTAGAATTGAAATAAATAAAAAACTCATCCTTTAATGTTTCAATATATTACACACTCAATAATACTATTGATGAACGTACAAGGCAAAACATACGCCATATTTGATCTTACTCTCGAGGGTGATCATTAATTTAATATAATATGTTATCGAATTAGCCAAAATCATAGAAAAAGGCGCGTCTATACAAAAGGATCGAATTATTTTATGAACGATATATTGTATCAGACAAGTGGAGTGCACGGTTAAAAAAGAACATGCATGCTTGTTTGGTAAAATTTATTTCATGTGGTGAGTTTCATTAATTATAGCTTTTCCCACCTTTAACGTAGAAATAAAATTTTTCAATAAAGATAATTCTAGTGTGTAGTTAAGAATTCTCATGTATATGATTTTTTAGCCGATATTTAGTCTAAGAATAGGAAACTTCATCTCCGTTCATTAGTTTGAAATCGTTAATATATATCATGTTCTTATAATCTCCTAGTATAAGTTAATAGGCGACAATATTTTTTCTGAATAAAAAATTGTTAAATATCTCTCTTTAAATTTTAATATTTTAAATGTATACTAACATAGTATGTACATAAAAGCCTAATAATGCTAGAATATATATATCTATTATGTGATAATTTTGCGAGACATCAAGATGAGGTTCACGAAGCTATAATAGGTATAAAAAGGGGAGGTAATTTGAGTCAGAAATGTTCAATTTGTAAATCCAAATTCAAAACGAGAAATTATTAGACTGCCAACCAGTCAATGCCAATCACCAAATCTATAGCTTGTGACCTGTGCCATGCATGTTGCTCCAATCAAACAGTTTGCTTCTTATATAATAATTATCCATTCAATTTCCCACTTAAATATAATGTATGAATTGTCATTTACCAACCAAGTCAAACTAATGCAAATTTTGTGCTATTTTTCTGGAATGAAGCAATTTATACAGCCATATTGCTTCACCAAATTTGCAATATATATATATAATGGATATTATAGGTGAAGTGATGAAGTACTTCTTAAGCAAGTCAACTTATGGCAGCCTATGACGTGTTCCTGTCTGTATTTGTCTCTTGTTTTCTCATATTTTTTTATTACAAAAGTTCTCTGTCTCGTTTTCACAGTTTCTTTTTCTTAATTAAAAACAAATCTCCATAACGAAATTATGTGAGTTCAGCGACAAAACCCGTAGCTCCGTGCAATATAAAGGCGAATTTGAAAAGACAAGCAATCAAAATTTCCCTGTTAAAAAACTTTTCGAGGCAAAATTGACCTCATTTTACATAACTAAAATTTATGACCTAACTTGTGCATAAAAATATTGGTGTTTCGTATAAAGGTCTGTGTGTGTCTGGATGGGTGGTTAAGAGTGTTCTGCGCTTGTGGGTCGATGTACCGAATTCTAAGGTTACGTCTGAGGGAGGCAACAAAAATTCATATATATCTCCATAATTATAAGTAGAAACAAAATTGATCGATATGCATTTGCCAAAAAGGCAATCAAAACACAAAGTAGATGTGGTCGGCCATGAATTAGGTACTTCACCAAGAACACTACCTAGCTAGCTCTATTTACTAGGTTAAAGGTCGAACCAGTTGCATTTTGCAATCTGTCTCCATTGTTTGTCTTGTTCTAATAACTAATAGACAAAGTGATTTGGTGTCGTAGTGGTTTGAGACTCCTTCAAAAGGCTATGATTGGCACATGGGCCAGCTTAATTAGTTCATGAAAAATCATTAGAGGAAAAGAAGCAAAGAAGGGAAAATCCCACTAATCCTAACTAATTAATGATCTTTACAGTACATTTGTCTAGGAAATGGATTGGTTTCTTAATAAGGCATGTCAACAAAACAGGGGAATTAGTTGGCCACTTGGTCTTAAATAGGCACAAAACTCCATTTTTCCATTTAAGAACAAAACTGCCACCTTTTATATGTTATCATGTTACCTGTTAATTAACAACTGGATATCTTCGATGAACAAAAATAGTACCGACATTTTTCGTTTATGAAATAAAGATAGGGTCAGGGCTTCACTTTAGGGTCAGGGCTTCAAAGTGTGAAAGCATAATCTTCAGACATTATATTCCGTTAATGTACATTAAATTAATAATAAGCTTACAAGTATTTAAATATTTGAAGGCAACTTTTTTCTAGAACGTTACATTAACTTCACGTGCGTATGGGTAATTATTTTAAGTCTTCAAATGACATGTTTTATGTTTGATGTTCTCAATGAAATAAATAACAGTGGGGCTGCTAATTTATAATCAGAATCTTTATATATCAGAAAAATGCTATACATATTAATTAATTATACACTAGCCCAATTCTATGGGCCTATAAGAGTTTAATTGGGCAAGATTAGGCCATTGTCCAATTAAAAATAACTAATTATTTGGGCCAGACAAAAAAATAAATTTAAATTATGGTCTTTTGTACAAGTATTCAGGTCCATTTATGTCCTGTTTCTACCTTTATACTCTGAAACTCAGGATACGGTTCCTGATACAATATAGTGCAGTGATTGTCTATAGCCGTTTTTTTATGTATTTTATAGATAGAATGTGGATTAGTCGGAGCCAGAAAATCTTGAAATGGGGTTCACCAAAATAATTTAAGAATAAATAATTAATTTATTTATCAATATCAATAGAATTATCATATTAAAATTAATATTTTTTAATTATGGGTTCAATAATTCAATTATAGAGATATTTTTATGGGGTCAAATAGTGTTTCTTTAACAAAATTATCAATAAAACCATAGAGATTATGTATAAAAATGATAAATTGGAAAAAAATTATGGGGGACATTGCACCCCATTGGTTCCATGTAACTCCGCCACTGGGATTAGTACAGGTGCAGCATAACGACTTTCGGTATACTGTTCAGTGTGCATAGCTATTTTGAAATAGCCACAGAAGATCTCAATATAATGGGCTTCACACAGGATTAGGGGTGTCAAACGTGGTTAACGACCATAAAAATGCATTAAACCGTTTTCGTGCCATAAATTTGAACGGTAGAGATTGATGTGCCACTAACCGTTCCGTTTATCGAACAGCAGAGAAACCATTTCTGTTAATCGTTTTGTTTAAATTAACGGAAATAACGGTTTAACGTTCAGAAATCTGAATCTTTAAATCGAACCAAGCCAGCAATATACAAACTAAGATAGAAATACAAAATTGAACCGAAATATTTCTGAACGTTAAACTGGACCAAGCCAGCAATATACAAACTAAGATAGAAATACAAAATTGAACCAAAATAGCAACAAATAATGATACAAATACATAATAAGCACTTCAATTACATGTCTTATGTACTAAATCAATAACCAGTACAGAAAATTAAGCACTTCAACACATGACACAATGTGTACACAAAATATGATTTCAAGTTCCAAGTTTGAACATAACAATAACAGATTAATAGCCAATCAAACAAAAATTTCAATTGTGAACCATTGAAACACAAATACATAAATACATTATACCAAAATACAAATTTGAACCCTGAATTACATGCCAAAAATATGGTGGTACAACCAACACTCCAAGTTTCAATTGTGTATTAAGGGCATATTAATGCTACTATACTAGAACAACAAAACTACTAAACAACTAATATCTTATATCTGGCTTACAATTGCACATCTTCATCCCTCATTGACACAGATTTCATCGATGGACCATAGAGGATCACCAAAAACATCACCATTCTCTGAAAAATAAAAACAATTAAACATGTTAAATAACTGTATTGTTTTTCTTGGTAAAATAGAAACAATGAAACATATTAATTGATCAATTAGCAATACCAGTAATCGATGCCCTCAACCAATCCTGAGCACAGAGTAATGCTTCAATGCTCTCATCATTGAGAAAGCTCCTAATTGGGCTAAGTACTCTGCCACTTGTACTGAAGGCAGATTCAAATGCCACAGTTGATATTGGGACAGCCAAGATGTCCCGAGCTAACTGCGACAGTATCGGGTACTTTGGAGCTTTCAATTTCCACCAAGCAAGAATGTCAAACTCCTCATCAACATCATTAGAATCAAGGGCCTCACCTATGTGCATAAAATACATAAAAAAAGAAAAAAAATAATAGAAGATAAACATTAACAGAATTGACTTTTCTGTGTTCACAAGATAAAAGCATCACCTAAATATTCTTCTAGCTTAGATTTTGGAGGTTCATGATCCTTCAATGAATTTATGTATTCCTTATGATTTTTCATAAATAAGTAAATAAATAATGATAGAAGGAGTTATACCTTCAGATTGTCCATGTTGCAATATTTTTTGCAGAGCATCATTAATTCTTCTTGGAATTTTTTTGCATTGTTTCTCAATATAATTCTTCATGGAGCTTGTGCCCCTTTGTTGGCCTTGTAAATATTTGGTTCCACAAAATTTACAAATGCCCAAATAGCTGCCATCTTCTTGAGTGGATCCCCTTGTGAAATATTTCCAAACCTCAGAAGTTGTCTTCCTAGTTTTCCTCTTTTTAGAGTTCAATTCTTTACTAGTTGGTGCTGCATCTTGCTGATTGTCAACATCAGTTGCATCTTGGTGATTGTCGGCAGCAGTTGCTACATCTTGTATGTTTTGAATTTCCTCATGGGTCTCACCATCTATCCCAGGTTCCATGTTAAGACAATTCACAAATAGTTAATTAATAATTGGCAAACATATAATTAAGACAGTCAAGTATACTAAGACATAGGGGAAATTGAGTATTTCAGTATATCAACAATGGGGCAATTGACAAATATATAATTAATAGGGGCAATTGAGTATTTATGTATATCAATAAAGGGGCATTAACAAATATACTAAGACATAGGGGCAATTGACAAATATACTAAGACAATCAACAAAGGGGCAATTAATTGCAAGTGTGCACATATCAAAATAACAATTCACAAGTTTCAGAATTATCACCAAAATAAAAATAAGAACGTTATAGAGCATACTTATCTGAAGAAAGGTTTGCCTCTGACGGACCATCTAAAGAAACCATGCTTAAATCAGCCTACATACCAAGTTAAATGAATTAATTCAATGAAGATAGTGCCTAAGTCAGTGAAGAACTGAAGATAGTGCCACATTAGATCCGTATATGGATTTATTCAGTGATTATTTACAAAGTTACAATTAATGAAATCACAATCATTAGTTTTAAATGTAGATGTATTAATGAAAACAATCATTAGTCTTAAATGTTGTCTTAGCTTTAAAAACATTAACTACTGACTTATTGAATGCACAATCATTAACTGTTGTCACATAAATTTCAGTTGTCTCATTAGTGAGCCTCATTAAAGGCTCGACAGTATTCAGTAGTGAGAAATTAGTAAGCCCAATTAATTGCATGATCCACTTTCAGAGGGAAAAATCACAAAGGAAGGGAAAAAATCAAGCGATTTTGAATCAAAATAAAATTTTACCTGAAGGGAAGCAAGCGAATTTGACTCTCCTCTTTCTCCTTTCTTCTTTCTTTTTTCTTATCTGTCTTCCACTCTTACCCTCTTCCTTATTCTCTCTTTTTTTTTTCTGCTCTTTCTTTCTCATTTAAGTAATATAAACACGAAACAATGATGATTGCTGACGCCGCCATGGTCCTGGCAGACGATCTCGTCGCCTGTCTCTCAGAGGCCAATGCTACTGTGCTAGCAAATGATAACCTTTTCTCAGCCTAATAAGCCTACTTATCTTGCTCAAAAGACACTGAATTTCTGGAGACTACAAACGGATGGTCCAACAAGGACCCGACAACAAGCAAAACTCACTGGATCTTAGGAAGAACTCAGTCAACAAACAAAATCATGACCAATCGACTCTCAAGTCTCAAATCAACTCTATGTTCTGTTACTTCGGTACTATTTGATTGAGAATTTGGGAAAAGGAAGAGGGGGAGAGACTGAGGGAAACACAAAGAGGAGAGGTGTCGCTTGTCGACGACAGGCATGCCGCATGCGTGATGCACAGAGAGAAAAGAGCAAAAAAGAAGAGAGTGACTTGGGTGAGCGGCTCGATGTGCTAGGTTTCGTCGAGACCCCTATATATTTCTCCGCCTGAATTACTCTCGGCTATTCAAAATATTTCAAACCAGTACAATACTATACGGATAAATAATATAACGCAAAAGGCAGGGGTCCAATTCGTTACCATTCCATATAATTATGCGATAATAATCGTGGCTTCGTTATCGTTACGTATGATTATACGATACTAATTGCGGATCCGTTAACTGTTCCCTTAATTTTTAACATCACGCCAAAACAGTAATCTGTTTCCGTTGACAGGCCTACACAGGATCGACTTAATAGAGTCAATGCTGTTTGACCTTGGTAATTGCCAACTGACCCTCAAGGTAAAAAAAAAAAAAAAAAAAAAAAAAAAAAAGAACAGCCGTTTGACCATAATTTTGGAAGAATAAATGATGAAGAATGATTTGGAAAAAATGAGCTTATTTATTATGCTCCTAAATTTTACTTAGATAATTATAGAAACAGACCTTATCGAGACATTTCTCAGTTTTTGAATTCTTAGTTAAGTAGTTTAAATAACGGGTTTTGCATGTAATAAACAGGATGCATGATATTTAATATCAATATAAAATTCTATAAATTATTCAACAGTAGCTGGGTAACTGAGTTCTACAATGGGAAAATAAAATTTCAAAGAACAATTATCGTTGGACAGCACTAATATCCAATTTTAAAAGCTTCCGACAACACATATATAAATAACATAAACCGGCCTATTATTTCTAGAAGAGCTTATATTTTTCCACAGTCATTAAAAATACTAGAATCATGAAAAAGTTCATATTTAGGATTTGGTTAATTAGCAAAGCAGTATGTTTATGAAACAACAAATGAAGAAGTCAGCGTTGCTGAAAACAAAATTTAAAATAATTCTGATTCTACACAGAATTATATAAAGGAAAATTAACATAAAAAATTAGAAATTACAAAAATAAGCGCTCGATGGAAAATCGCTTAACACAGCTGAGCATTGCAGTTCTCCTTAATTGACAAATGAACCGCAAACAGCTCTGATTGTTCCATTGGTTCCGATGAGAGGCTTGATCCTTCCCATGTGAATCATTGACAATGCAAAATCCAAGAAGAAGGGTTTTGGCGAATTTGCTCTATATATTGCCTCTACATAAGCTCTTGTTGTACGATTATTGAGTAGTGCTGCATCAGCTACAAACAAGCCTGGTTGTTCATTTCAACAACTGTAGTGTTGTTGCCGATTAGGCATTCCTGTTTCAGCTTCTCTGCATACGTGCTGTTCAAAGATGGATCCTGGTCGCCCTTTCCAGTGAAGTTGTACAAGCGATCTGAGAAGGACGTGCAATGTGCAACACCAAATGTGTGTTGCGCCTGGAAAAACATATATGATACGTATAATTAATGCGAATTATCTAGATGAAATTATGTCGTATATAGTATATACCTTAAGGAATCAAATTAATCTGGTGGTTTTTGTTTATAATTTTCTTTCTTTCTTTCTTTCTTATTTTACCTGATAGAACAACAAGGTCCTTGGCTGTCAAGTTCTTCTCAGCATATAGCTCAAGCGATTCACTGATGTTTCCATTTGCCGGTGGCAAATTAAGCAATGCTTCTGCTGCTGAAGATGTGTTTCCATCTCTTCTTCCAGTTCGTACATCATAGTCAGGTCCATGGCTCTGAAATTTGTTAATATGAAAATTTTCTTAATCCAATTAATAAAATTAATACAAATAGAACGAAATAAAACTATGCATACAAAGTTGGGCGTCGTTTTTATCTTATAAGTACGTGAAGTTGAAAAGTAAAATGTTAAATATATACCAGATACACAGCATCGCGTGCAGCTATAGCCAAGACGTCTGCGCATGACACGATCCCTCTGCAGGATTTTTCTAGTTTAGTCTTGATCCTCTCAATTGCATTAAAGCCTCTAAGGCTAAGGTTAGGGGGTGCATCCTTTTCTGCTGTCCCATTCCATGAGTTTAATAAAACCGACGCATCACATCCCTAAAATAAAAAATAAAAAATAAAAAGCATAATGGGAAAAACAAAATCTATACATCAACTATATATAAGAAAATCCACCGAAAGTAACTTATACAATAAAAGATGGGTACAATATTTAAAATAAAAAAAAAGTGTAGATCCTTTAAATTAGAAATTGCTTAGTAAAAACTAAAGAATAAATGAGATTGTGGTTTTCAGCATTATTGTGTTTAAAGGATATAAAGATATAAAGATGAGTTCAATAATTAGTAAATGAACAGGTATATTAATAAATTGTCATGTTAAATGTAATTACCCTAACAAAGCAGTCGTGGAAATGCAACCTAAGCAATGCTGGCATTAATGTTGGGTCCTCATTCTGGATCGCTATCATTTCCTCACGAACTAACTCCTCGGCTTTCGGGTCTTTGTAGAAGTTGACAACCAAGCTGGCATTTGATATGATTATAAGACTTGATATAAGTGCAACACAAAAGAAAATGTTAACTGCCATATTGTAGAATGTGTGGAGTAATTTGAGATTGTAATAATGATTTCAGTTAAGCTTGGCATGCTTTTCTTCATGAGCTATATATACATATAGAAACTGTTGACTAAAGACTCGTTCAAAATTGATTTTATCCGAAACCTGCAAACATGTTCAAATTCAAAATTTTGAGTTGCAATATAATAGTGCCACAGCTTGATCACATCATTTATCTGGGCCCCAACAAATTGTTCTCTTAATTAATGTAATTCTTGCTCACACTAGACCATTGTAATGCCTTAGTTTCGTGTAATCCTTAGTTCGTATTACACGATTCATCAAGACTGTCGTATGTTTTAATTTTTCGAGTATCTTAGATTTTAAGTTCTATATATTTGGTGAATGAAATTCACATTTGATGATTGAGATCTTTCAATCAAATATCTAATTTATGACAATGAGCGACAACCATGCATGCATGTAAATCTTATACAAAATGCAACCAATTTCACAAAATCACACTGATATAATATTCGGAATGCAGGTCAACATATTCAATATTTATTAGTTTACAGGACGTACTCGTGTATACAACATTTGCTTAAGCATAAATTAATGCGTTATTGGAGGGAATGTCCTCAGCCGGCTACGAATTAGTACGAATATACTTTGTTCAATCAGAAGCCAACATCTTAAAATAATAGTTCACTGATTAGTAATTAATGCAAGAGGAAATTATTATAATAATGTGAGGAAAATTATGTAAAAGTTCAACTATAATAAAGTATTTACTTATAACACTACACCATAAAAGTTTATTAGCACCGCCACATTAACACCGGGTTTTCCGAAAACCGGTATAAATAATACACAGTGGCATTTTTGTGATTGTCAGACAATGTCTTTAACACCGGTTTTTCTTAAAAACCGGTGCTAAAGAGTAGCCGCGAATATTAAAAAAAAACCGATTATTATTAACACCGGTTTTACTTAAAAACCGGTGCTAAAAATATTATCTTTAGCACCGGTTTTTTAGTTACAACCGGTGTTAATAATAATTCAATATTTTTTTATTTTTCATATAAGCTTTAGCACCGGTTTTTCCTTAAAAACCGGTGTTGAAAATATATGTGTTTTTTTATATCCTTTCCTTCCCGATCCATTCCCTGCCCACCCCCACCATCCCCACCATTACTGTTCCTGCGTGAATTTATTTTCCTCCAAAACCGAGAGCATTTATTGGAATCTAAAATCATCAATTTAAAATAGCTAAAAATATAAAAAAATTTAGGAAAATTGAAAAATAAAAAGGGAAAGCAAAGGAGAGCAAGTAGAAGGTTAAAAAAGCTACATTTGAGGTATATTCTTGAATTAATTTATGTTTTAATTATTATTTGTATTTTATAAAATTTATTATTTATAATTGATTTTTTTTATTTTGGTTTGATTAATTAGGAAGAGGGAGAGAAGGTGATTATATTAAAGTGAGAAAATCATCGATTCGAGAGAATTTCGGTAATTTTCTATTTTAACCCTCCATAATTTCAATTTCTTAAATTATCAATTTGTAGCATGCATGGTTAATTAATTAATTAATTGGCATGTGCATATATTAGATGTATTGTCATATAGGACCAAATTGCCGGAATTTGAACTATTTTAGGTCGTGCCCGTCCGAGATTAATCCATTAGGGATTAATCTCGGATAGTTCCCAGTTGGGGACTGCTCTTTGGATATTCTGTCTCATTTAGGATTAGCGAGTGATACGTTAGATGTAATGTGTTGTCTGAGAAAAATTCGGCGGCATTTTCCCTTGTGTTCCCACGGATACGTACGCACGAGCAATCGTGTGTTCGCGTATTCAGGGAACATAAGGGGAAATGCTGCCGAATTTTTCTCAGACAACATATTACATCTAACGTATCACTCGCTAATGAGACAGGGTATCCAAAGAGTGGGCTAGGATGGTAACCGGTCCGAAAACCTCATGTGATACATTGAACCTAGCTATAAACCCTATAACCCTGACTTTTGGATATATACATTTATCTTCGCAGATGGATCAAAGGGAGAAGTATATGTTTGATTATTCACGGATATCAGATGAATTTGTTGGAGTTGTGGATGAATTCCTAAAATGTGCTGAAGAAAATCGGAAGTCAACTGGAAAGCCCAGAAGTCTATGTCATTGTAAACATTGTCTTAACTTTCAGAGACATGATAGTCAAGTGATTAGAACACATTTGATTGAGAAAGGGTGGATGAGAACACCTAAATACCTCAGGTGGGTTGAACACGGTGAAAAGTTGGAAGATCAGGCTAATGTTGGGACTAGCATTAATTCATCTGATTTTGAAAATAATATAGAAAATAACTGGGGGGATGATGTATTTGTGGATAACCGGTGCTAAAGATCGTCCGAAAAAATTCGTTTTGATCTTTAGCACCGGTTTTTAACTTAATGACCGGTGCTAAAAATCGATTCAAATTTTTTTAAAAAATAAGAGGCGCCGGTTCCCTCTCCTCCCTCATTCCCTCTCTCTCGATTTTTTTGCTAAGTCCGAAACTCTCTACCTCCCTCATTCCCTCTCTCTCGATCTGCCTCCACCCGCCGCAACCTCTCGCTCGATCTGCCTCCACCGGCCGCTCTCAATCGTTGCTGCTGTCTCTCCGCCGCAAGCTCTCTTCTCGCTGCTCCGCCACTTCAAATTTAAGGTACGGCCTCTACTTCCTTTACTCCTCTCCGCCGCAACCTCCCTCTACTCCCCTCTACTCCCTCTACTCCTCTCCGAGTATCAATTTCGGGTTTAACTTCAAACCCGAAATTATGTGGTTGAACCCGAAATTGTGAGTATCAATTGATATTGCATGTATATTTGGCCAAAAATTGTGTTTGATAAATTATGAGGTTAAACCCGAAATTATTTGATATTTCATATTTGAGGATTGTATAGGCCGGGGCTGTTTTGGAGGTTTGCATGCTATGTGATAAATTATGGGTTTGCATGCTATGATATTTATTGAAATATATTGATATTGGCTTATTGGGTTTAATTATATTGGCTTATTGAAATTGATATTGGGTTTATTGAAATTGATATTGATATTGGGTTTATTGAAATTGATATTGATATTGGGTTTATTGAAATTGAAATTGATATTGGGTTTATTGAAATTGATATTGGGTTTAATTATTGGTTTATTGAAATTGATATTGGGTTTAATTTTTTTGGTAAGATGACTATGTATAGGGGAGGTTATGTCAAAATTTTTTAAAAATTGTATAATTAGTTAGTTATTAAATGATAATATTATTGTAGAATTAGTTACTTATTAATTAGTTAATTAGTTATTTATAGGAAATGATATATAAATTGATATATTAAATTGCAAATATAGATGGAGAAGGATAAGAAGAATGAGTTGGAGATCAATGAGAAGGATGTGAAAATTGAAACGAATGAGGAGAAGGCGAAGAGTGAGGAGAATATATATGCTCCTCCCAGGCGGACAAAAACATATGTCCCTCCCAGATATTTCTACAAGCCTCCGGTTAGGAGGTCTGTTTCCGTTGTTAGGAGGTTTCCACCGGGTTGTGGCCGGACTTCTTCGGATAGAGAGGGTAGTCTCAAGGGGAAAGAGGTGGAAGAGGAACCAGTGGAGGAGGTCCCGGAGGAAGAGGAGGATGATTAGGGCTAGGGTTAGGGTTGTGATTGTGTTTTGATTTATGTTATGTTATAGTTTGTGCTATGGTTATGTATGAACTTATTTTAATTAGTGTTATGTATGAATTGATATTTTAATTAGTGTTATGTATGAATTGATGTTTTAATTAATCTTTTAATTATTATTCTAATTATTGTGTTATGAATTTGATATTTTAACTTGTTATGAATTAATGTTCTAATTGATGTATAAATTGATATATGAATATATATATGAATTGATGTTCTAATTGATGTATTGAATTTGCAGCCATGTCGAATCCTGATGAGAATCCTGTATCAGGCTCGAATGAGAATCTTGATGACAATGCCACATCAAATATGGATAACCAAACAAGTAATAGCAGAAGGGGAAAACGGTCAACGACCAAATGTTTGAAAACATTAAGGAAGATAGCTGCCGGAAAGACGTTGTCTATAAAATTCAACGATAAAGGCCAACAGGAAGGTGATGACGCAAGAGAATTCACGAGTTGGTGTGCTTTTAAAACAAGAGATCTCATTCCTCTCAGGTAATATCAATATATATGAATGTGGATAATATCAATATATAAATTTGCATGTGAACTTAATACTTGTTTTAAATGCAGTTATGTTAGGTGGAATCAAGTGCCAAAAGAGCTGAAAGAAGATTTGTTCAAGTCTATAGCTGAAACATGGAATCTTTCGCCGGAATGCCCACATAAGCAGAAGATTCTTACAAATTGTAACAATATCTGGAGGGGTTGGAAAGGCAGACTAGTAAGAGATTATTCTTTTAACATCACTTTAAATTATGATTGATTGATTCAGTTTCAATAATTATAATTACCTCTCATTGTAGAACCGAAAATACAAGCAGAATCCGCAAACGGATGCACCAGAACCATGGGATATATTTAACATCGCGAAAGAAGAATGGGAGGCATTCGATAAATATCTTGAAAGTCCTACGTTTGCGGTATGAAAACATATTTTATATAGAATTATTCGATAAATATATTTAACTCTTTGTACTAATAAGTCCTTTGAATTTGCTAATAGGAATTGAGCAAGAAAGGACGCGAAAATGCCGCAAAGAAAGACATACCTCACACACTCGGATCAGGCGGTTACTTGACCGTACACAAGAGATGGAAAGAGGGAGAGGTGGTCCATGGTGCGACCTCGACCATTAGCCAAGAAGTAGACAGCAGGACTTATAGATGGAGTAGGGCACGCGCCTCAAAGAATCCACAAACAGGTGAACTCCACTGCAAAGATGCTAAGGTTGCTGCTGTCATTGACACAGCGGTATGTTTCATAACTCAAATAAATTTGAAATTTATGTATTCAACAATTTCAACTTAGTATTATGACATCAATTTTTTTTCTGACAGATTGAGAAATTGAAAGCTGGTTTTCAACCTAATCGTCAAAATGACCTCTTGACTTCTTCGATTGGGACGCCAGAACACTCAGGACGTTTGAGGGGTTACCCAGTGTATTCTGGCGTGAAGCAAGTGTTTGGAAAGGGTACGAGGAAAGCCTCCCATCGGTACAGCAACGAGGAAATAGAGCGGATGTTGGAGGAGAAAGTGAAGGCTGTAAGGGAAGAGATGGAGCAAAGTTTCTCGCGAATGTTATCACAAAGCCAATCACAAGTTGTTTACGATCCCATACTGAATCAAGCTACTCTGTTCCATTCACAGGGTAGCAACAATCAACCACACCCGATTCCTGACAATAGTTTGCAGGTTTGTTAATTTCACCGAGCTAATGTTTTATATTGCTTGCGAGTATATAGTTTATGATTTGTCATTAAACATGATATTGCTTATAATTGTAGGGGCCAAAGGAATGCTTGCTCCTCCTCCCATCAGAAGGGTCGTCGACTCTTGTGTTTGTAGCAAGAGCAATAGTGTTTTCACGGACGAGCAGTGATGAGACGGTTCACGGAGAACCTTTGGGTGAGAAAGATGTGAGGGTACAAGTTCTAGAAGTTTTCGATCAATTCAAAAACGCGCCAGTACCTTATCCACCTCCCAACGCAGATGACCTGCTCGGTTTATTTCAAGGTTCATATCTAAGGTGGCCGATGGAACTTATCGATTTGGACATTTCAAAATTGGTAGATCTTATAACTTATTCTAAATTTCAAAAATTTGTAGTAATTATATATATATAGTGTAATTAAGTTGAAAATTATTATTTTATGACTAATATATGGATTTTAAGGTTCAACTGAGGGAAAATTGGAAACGATTTCCGGGACATTTACAATCTCCTCCGAAAAAGAAGAAAAAGCAAGTGGAGTTAGAAGAAGAAGATGAGGAAGAAGAATTCCAAGTGGAGGAGTACTTTGACGAGGGCAATTTTCAGATGCGCGCACCGCTTGCGGATGAGGGCACATTGGAAAATTTGGGGCCGAATGCAAAACGGATACATGACTATATCAGGATGATGGATCCAGAAATGACGTATTTCGATATTGCTGGTAACTTCGAGTTCGCAGTATTGAAGTCATTTCATCTCGACTTTACTGATATCGGTCATGTCTTCAATAGGAGAGAGCCCTTCATTCAAGTTCTGAAGGTTTGGACCATGTAAGTATTTTCTAAACTTAACAATAGTTGATTATTATATAATATGTCTAATTAAATTGAACCAAATATAATTGATTTGTATAATATGAATATAACATGCAATGCAGGTGGTGTAGGGAATATTGTGTTAACACCTATCTCAAAAATTTCATCTTTTGGGATCCGGAAAGATGCTCGGCATCGGATGTAAAGAACAATAATGTCAGCACAATAACCTACATGATGAATAACTTTCAGAAATATAAAAAAAGGTATCCTTATCATATTTTACTGCATCAGAATCGGTTAGTTATAAAATTCCTAATTTTGACTTTAATTATGGTTTACATTTTGAGGTTTAAAGTTAATTTTACCAATAAGTCCTTTGATATGTAATTGCAGGTCGCATTATGTGGTTATTATCGCTAGACTCTCGGCACGAATGCTATGGATTGTCGATTCTCTCGATTCAGGCAGTTATGAATCCCCGATTCTAGGTGTATTCAATCAGTAAGTTTAGAGTTTTAGTCAACACATACATTATCTATCTATAATAATAATCACAAATTAATTTTCCTAACTTTATATTTAAATGTTGCAGAGCTTTGTCAAGACTGGCTAAAGTTTCCAAATTCCAGATTGACATGATTCCGGTACATAGATCGGACTTACAATAGTTTCATTTAAATTCTCATTTATTGAATTTAATCTTAATAGTATTATTTTTTTCCTTGTAGTGTCCACGACAGCCGAACTTCACCGATTGTGGATACTATGCGATGACATCGCTCCGCAAGATCCTTAGTCACTACGCGATGACCGGGGAGATCGTATCGGTATGAATCACTTTTGTGTTATCTTTAGAGTTTAAGATTTTATGTTGTCTTCAATTGAATAAGAACCGGTTACTAATTATACAAAGTATGAATATGCAGGCTGTGCAACCAGAGGGCATGCCTTATGCAGAAAAGGACATTAACGAAACTTTAGATGAGTTCTTTTCGTATTTATATAGACTTGTATCTTGTTAGAATTGTGATGTGTGTATGAATTGTGATATGAATATTGTACGGCGATGCATGAATTGATATATATCATTGTGATACATGAATTATGTGTGTTTAATTGTTAGTTTTGATATGAATTGTGATTATGATGCATGAATTATGTTTAATTGTTAGTTCTGATATTGCATTTTATGGCTAGCAAAAATGGGGCTAGCCCGAAAAATAAAAAATATTTTTTTTAATCGGCATCAATCTTTAGCACCGGTTATTAGTAAAAAACCGGTGCTAAAGATCTCATTAACACCGGTTATTAACTAACAAACCGGTGCTAAAGATAATAAAAAATGCTTAAAAAAACGATTTTTAGGACAGACCGTTAGCACCGGTTTTTAACTAATAACCGGTGCTAAAGAGACATTATTTGCACCGGTTTTTAGTTAAAAACCGGTGCTAAAGCTTGTCTGTTTTGCCCGCTTTTGCGCGCCAAAAATTCGGATGTTTTTTAGCACCGGATTTTTAACACCGGTTTTTTAGATATTGTTAACACCACTGATTATTAGCACCGGTGCCCAACCGGTGCTAATAATATGGATTTAACCGGTGTTAATAAAAAAAAATGCCGTAGTGTAACGAGCAAGTAATTCATTGTTTTGTGGTTAAAAACATATAATGTCTTTTTTTTATTCGGGAAATTAAGTTCATTAATTCATGAAACTTCTTGCATTCTCATCAATTTTTGCATATTATATCGAACGACTGTTTTTAGTATTTCATACTAATTTTATGCGAGATCATATATGTAACTAAAAAATGTTAATATATACATATGTTCTTTGAATAGACAGACGTTAATATATTTAAAAAGAATAAAGAAATTAAATTCTTCAAAAGAGCATGGGTAGCATGTTTCATTGATAAGAATTGGTACTTATTTATTTCCAGAAACAAATGAGGCGGACAAAAAAAAATGAAGAATAGAGATAAGAGGAAAAGAGAGATAAAAAGAATATTGGCAGTCTTTGCCAGCCTTTGACGACATCGAGAATCACTTGTACAAGTCACGGATATTTCGTTGTCAAAAATAATAATAATAATAATAATAATAATAATAATAATAATAATAAATATAAATATAAATAAATAAAACGGAATAATTATTTTGGACGAATTTCTTTTTATGCAATAGATTTGTCCGATCGGAGAGTCAGCTTTTATTCTGCAGGGTCATATATTATGAATGTTTGAGAAATCATGAAATTTATGAGCGATCTAAGGAAAACTATACAATTATATACGTGCTTGCTGAGAGGCAAAATTTGAAGATATATATATAAATCATTATTTGTTGATTCTTTTTTTTTGTACTTAAACCATAAGAAACCATATTACTTGCCACAACCTTAAAAATTTGAAAGAAAGTAGTAACTAATTACAATAGAAATGATGCGTATTAGTGTCAAATTATTTAAATGGAGGAATAAGAGTACGTTAATAATGAATGCGCGGCGGAGCTTTATCACACGACAAAGAATTTGGGCTATTAACACCATATAATCTCAATTAGGAGTTAGGAAGATTATATATGGGGCTAAACTTGATTTTGTTTCTTCTTCTTATTATTATTAATATTATTATTTTTTAAAAAAAAAACTACTTTAACATGCAATCTCAAATGTACTTCTTTTTCCGAGCCCAAAAAATAGATGTAATATCACTACAACAGATTCGATTATTAAAACCGGTTTTTAAAGATTATTAGAACCGGTTTTGCATCGGTTTTAAAAATACGTGGTTCTAAAGATATATAAAAAACCGGTTCTAAAAATGGCGGTGCTAACAATAAGCTATTCTTGGAAACGAATTTCAGATAATTATTAGAACCGGTTTTTAGTAAAAATCCGGTTTTAATAAATCATTTTTAGAACCGGTTTTTTATAAAAAAACGGTTCTAAAAATGAACTTAATTTTATTATTTTTTAATTCATTTTATTTTCGAATTTTAAATTGAATGCAGATTTTAATTATATTTTTAGAACCGGATTTTTGATAAAAAACCGGTTCTAAAAATGGACTTAATTTTATTATTTTTTAATTCATTTTTTTTCGAATTTTAAATTAAATGTAGATTTTAATTATATTTTTAGAACCGGATTTTTGATAAAAAACCGGTTCTAAAAATGAACTTAATTTTATTATTTTTTTATTCATTTTTTTTTCGAATTTTAAATTGTGAGAAACGGATAATAATATATTTTTTTAATAAAATTTAATCTTCTTAATTTCAGTGAAAACCAAAACTCTCAAGCACATAATGGTTTTTCATCCCAAATATCAGACAAATTTCGAATTATTATAGTATCATACCAAATAATATAATGATAAATAAAACATGAAAAATTAACATAATGAAGGATATCCTTCATTAATCAATTATTCCACTAAAGTGAACCAAAAGATACAAAGATTTAATGTCTTCACAAAATAAATGCATGCATAGATCACATAACAAAATAACAACATATATAGATTGATAACTAAACAATAGCTGCTATAGACTCATAATCGGAAAACATCATAGAACTCTTCACTTGTGAAAGGAAGACAGAAAGGGCTTCTTCTTCCTCGGCTGTTCATTTTTTTTTTTAAAAAAGAAAAAATTAATATGAGGCAAAAATGCTCAAATTAAGAAGGGATGAAGGAAAATATGTTAAAAGATATATAAATGGCGGGGGTATGTACGATACCTGATTGCTATGACCGCATTTCTTCTTCCGAAGAGGGGGGCTTCGCCGCAAAGGGGGGGCTTCGGATCGAGAGGGATTGGCGCAGGGGTTGAGGACTTAGAAAAAAATGAGGGGGTCGGGTTGGGGCAGAAGGCTAGCTAGGGAGAGGGTACACAATATATACAAAAAAAAAAAAGTATTATTAGAACCGGATTTTTATTAAAAAACCGGTTCTAACTAGTAAAAAAACCGGATTTTAGAAATATTATTACAACCGGATTTTTAATAAAAAAACCGGTTCTAACGATAAATTAAATTAAAAAATTATATTCTATTTTTTATTTAATATTAAAATTATATTATTTAAATTATATTCTGTTTTATTTAAATTATATTCGTTATTTGAATTATATTCTGTTTTAATATTAGAAATTAAATTATATTCGGTTTTTGTTTAAATTATATTATGTTTTTCTAAAAAACAGAAATAAAAATAGAATAATAAAAAAAAATATTATTAGAACCTGATTTTTAATAAAAAACTGGTTCTAAGGACAAATTAAATTAAAAAATTAAATTCATTTTTTATTTAATATTAAAATTATATTATTTAAATTATATTCTGTTTTATTTAAATTATATTCATTATTTGAATTATATTCTGTTATAATATTAGAAATTAAATTATATTCGGTTTTTGTTTAAATTATATTATGTTTTTCTAAAAAACAGAAATAAAAATAGAAAAATTAAAAAAAATATTGTTAGAACCGGATTTTTAATAAAAAACCGGTTCTAAAGATAAATTAAATTAAAAAATTATATTCTTTTTTTATTTAATATTAAAATTATATTATTTAAATTATATTCTGTTTTATTAAAATTATATTCGTTATGTGAAATATATTATGTTTTAATATTAGAAATTAAATTATATCGGTTTTTATTTAAATTATATTATGTTTTTCCAAAAAACAAAAATAAAAATAGAAGAATTTAAAAAAATACGATTTTTCCTTTTTTTTCTTCTTTCTGTTATATTTAATTATATTCTGTTTTTATTTAATATTAAAATTATATTATTTAAATTATATTATTTATTTAAATTATATTCTGTTTTAATATTAGAAATTAAATTATATTCGGTTTTTGTTGAAATTATATTATGTTTTTTTCTAAAAAACAGAAATAAAAATAGAAAAATTAAAAAAAATATTATTAGAACCGGATTTTTAATAAAAAACCGGTTTTGAAGATAAATTAAATTAAAAAATTATATTCCTTTTTTATTTAATATTAAAATTATATTATTTAAATTATATTCTGTTTTATTAAAATTATATTCGTTATTTGAAATATATTATGTTTTAATATTGGAAATTAAATTATATTCGGTTTTTATTTAAATTATATTATGTTTTTCCAAAAAACAGAAATAAAAATATAAGAATTTAAAAAATACGATTTTTCCTTTTTTTTCTTATTTCTGTTATATTTAATTATATTCTATTTTTTATTTAATATTAAAATTATATTATTTAAATTATATTTGTTATTTAAATTATATTCTGTTTTAATATTAGAAATTAAATTATATTCGGTTTTTGTTGAAGTTATATTATGTTTTTTCTAAAAAACATTTTTAAAAATAGAAAAATTTAAAAAATATATTATCAGAAGGGTTAAATCAATAAATAAACAAATAAAAATCCTAAGTCAAAGTTACTTGAGTTTTATTTTGTAGTAGCATATCTTAAATTAGTAACAATGACATAAATCAAATAATTCAAATAACAATGATGATAAATACTCTAAAAATTAGATATTTATTTGAGTGCAATACTGCGTTTGAAAACGCAGTAACATATCTTAAATTAGTAATAATGATATATAAGAAGCATATCTGAAGCACTCAATACTGCTCTTCCCATTCAAATAATTGAGTGGAAAAATTCAATCGTAAATTTTATTTGAGTGAAATACTGCGTTTGAAAGCAATACAGAAACGCAGTAGCATATCTTAAATTAGTAACAATGACATAAATCAAATAATTCAAATAACAATGATGATAAGTACTCTAAAAATTAAATTCATCCATTGCGTGTTATTAAAGAATTTAATTATGTTTATTTGAAATATATAAAGATTTTGACTGTTATACAATCTCCTAATAATTTGAAATAAAATGAATCGAAACAAAATGGCAATAAAATCTAAACAAATTAAAGTAGATTTCAAATTGGAAATATGTGATTCACCTTGCCATGGAGCAAAAGCTGGACGGTTGGCCAATAGGGGTAATTTAGGAATTTTTAAAATACTGACAAATTGGAGAGTGGCACTTTTTAAAAAGAATTTTGTTTTTAGAAAATAATAATGGCATTAATCAAATTTTGACTTTTTTATAGTGACATAAATCTAATTAGCAATTTAACAATGATATTTTTCAAATTAACAACTTTTTGTAATGGTATAAATCTAAATTCTAATTATATCTTTTCTTTTTGATCGAGAATATAAAAGATGAAAGAGTAATTGAGTTATATATAAACCACTAATATGTTTTCCTGTAAGGAGAAACTCTAGAAAGTAAGAACGAAAAAATGAACTAGCTCAAAACAGGATTTTAGATTCGTTATTTGAATTATATTCTGTTTTAATATTAGAAATTAAATTATATTCGGTTTTTGTTTAAATTATATTATGTTTTTCTAAAAAACAGAAATAAAAATAGAAAAATTTCAAAAAAATATTATTAGAACCGGATTTTTAATAAAAAACCGGTTCTAAAGATAAATTAAATTAAAAAATTATATTCTGTTTTTTTATTTAATATTAAAATTATATTATTAAAATTATATTTGTTATTTGAAATATATTATGTTTTAATATTAGAAATTAAATTATATTCGGTTTTTATTTAAATTATATTATGTTTTTCCAAAAAACAGAAATAAAAATAGAAGAATTTAAAAAATACGATTTTTCCTTTTTTTTCTTATTTCTGTTATATTTAATTATATTCTATTTTTTTATTTAATATTAAAATTATATTATTTAAATTATATTCATTATTTAAATTATATTCTGTTTTAATATTACAAATTAAATTATATTCGGTTTTTGTTTAAATTATATTATGTTTTTCTAAAAAACAGAAATAAAAATAGAAAAATTTTAAAAAAATATTATTAGAACCGGATTTTTAATTAAAAACCGGTTCGAAAGATAAATTAAATTAAAAAAATTATATTCTGTTTTTTTATTTAATATTAAAATTATATTTTTTAAATTATATTCGTTATTTGAAATATATTATGTCTTAATATTAAAAATTAAATTATATTCTGTTTTTATTTAAATTATATTATGTTTTTCCAAAAAAGAGAAATAAAAATAGAAGAATTTAAAAAATACGATTTTTCCTTTTTTTTCTTATTTCATTTATATTTAATTATATTCTATTTTTTTATTTAATATTAAAATTATATTATTTAAATTATATTCGTTATTTAAATTATATTCTGTTTTAATATTAGAAATTAAATTATATTCGGTTTTTGTTGAAATTATATTATGTTTTTTCTAAAAAACAGAAATAAAAATAGAAAAATTTTAAAAAAAATATTATTAGAACCGGATTTTAAATAAAAAACCGGTTCTAAAAATATCCGGTTTTGTTTTTTAAATTTGGTTCTTTTGAACCGGTTATTATAAAAAAACGGTTCAAATAAATGTATTTTTAGAACCGGTTTTTTATAAAAACCGGTTCTAAAAATAAACAGATTTTTTTTTTAGTCAAAAAATTAGAACCGGTTTTTATAATAAACCGGTTCTAAAAATAACCACAGAAATTTCGAAATTGCCACTGGCTATTATTAGAACCGAGTTTTTATAAAACCTTTTCTAATAAGACGTTTCCAAAAATCGAATCTGTTGTAGTGTATGGCCCTGGCCCAAAGTAGATTTAAATCATTTACAAAACAGAACCATCATAGTTGGATATTGACATAGGCCCACTTATGGTTGAATGATAGGGCAGTTCAGTGCTTGATATCATTTGGCAGTGTTTATTAAGAAAATTAATCGAGACTCAGTCACTAAAATCATAAAATATCAATAGGACTAGATAGCAACGCACGCTGCATTGATGTTTATTTTATTTGTTTCGGGAGCTCGTAAAGTTGAAAGTATCAATGACAGTTGGTGAGATCAATATATTTTTTTAAAAAGAGAGGAAGATTGAAATGGACAATTACAGGAGCTCTGGTGGCAACAAGATAAAAAAAATTATTCTTCACAGCCTAATAACACTTCTCAACTCACTACGTACACCTTGACAATAGATCTCACATGAATTATTTTCTGACATAGAAAAAAAATGAAAATTAAATTCTGAACAAAAATGAAAAACACCAATCATTTGTTGACAACAGAACATTTCTTTCTGATCTCACCCTGGCTTCCTGTAAGCACCTCAACATTCCCCATTTTGATCATCGAGTCGCTGAAATCTTGGAAGAATTCAGACTCAAATCCACTGGCATGCTTCAAGACATAGGCTCTGGTGAAGCTGTCTGTCAAGAGGGCCCAATCAGAGTGGAAGGCTGACCTTCTATTAGTGACGAGTTTGTAATAACTCGTATCGAATGTCTTGAAACTCCCGGGGTCCATCTCAATAAGGGTTGTGTTGTCTGTTGGACTGCACTTCGATCTCAGTTTGTTCAGGTAGAGCTTTTCCAAAAATGGGTCGACATCACTCAAGTTGTCCTGGCCGGTGAAATTGTACAAACGGTCACTGATGGATGAGCAATGGGATGTTCCTATTGTGTGAGCACCTACAAATAGAAAGAAAAATGCATACAACTGTTAATAGTATGTAATTTGTCAATTAATGGATCTTTAGAACATATCACTTATTTTTATATAGTGATTAACAAAGATGGAGAGCTACTTGGTCTTGTATTAGGTCCGAACAAATTATTCCGATTAATTTATAATTAAAAATTAACTGCCAATAAATGTGTTTAGGCTAGAATATTGGAGTAGGCTCTGAAGCTTCGAAGAAAAGTCAACCTTTAGTACATTAACTGTACGAAACAAATGAAGGTCCAAAACCTGACTTTTAAATCATTAAATTAGTGGGGAAATTATATTAATTACCTGAAAGAACAACAAGGTCCTTGAGATCAAGTCCCTTGACACCAAACATCTGAATCAGTTGAGTGAGATTGGCTTGTGGCGGGGGAAGTTGCTTGGTCTCATTTGCGATTGAGATCCTGCCATCTTTCCTTCCAAGCCATACTGGCCATGTGGGCCCCTTACTCTGAAACATTCAAATGCTTTATTATATATACATATATATATTTTCTAGGTACGCATGAAGTCCATACTGTTTCAAAATTAAATGCCGACCTTAAGTCACCATTCTTGAAATTACAAGTGTGCATGGTTTGAATATTGTACCAGAATACTTACTAGCCAGCAACTGAAATCTTGTAATTGCTGAAATTTTCCAGTATGTTCCCTCTTTTTACCGGATGCCTTGGTACCAGTTATTGTTTTGGTTTCAGGTTTTACCAATATTTTGGCTGAAACAGTATGGTATTTAACTAAACGGACTGACTTGCATGAAACTTTTTTCTTTTTTGAAGGTCGGTTTGAAACCAACAATTTTGTTATAAGAAATTTGAAAAAAATGCTCTCTTCGTGAGTCGAACTAAGGACCACTTGGTTGATGAAACATGAAACCTTTTTCAATTAATATTTTGAGTTGCTCAAAGTGTCGTGCTCCAGAATTTAATTACGTTTATTATATTTTTGTATGATTACGTTTACTTAATTGCATGATTTATGGATTATTATGGGGACGGGGCCTTCATAATTTTCTTGGACACGCATTATTCTACAATATGTACTCAATTCCATCCGAGATATCTTTTGTATATACAGTATAATTTTATATCAGTTAAGTAATAAAAATAAATTCACGAACACAACCACTATATATGGACGGCAGCTTATATGCTGTATGGACAAATTTTATTTTTATAATTAATTAAATTCCAATTATAAATATGAGTTAAGAACTTCACTTACCAACCAAACCGAGTCTCGTGCCATCAATGCAAGAACATCAGCACAAGAGACCGTGTTGGGGCATGCCTTCTCCAACTTGGCCTTGACCCTCTCAACTGAACCAAATCCGCGAAGGGTGAGGTTAGGAATAGCATCTTTCTCTGCTTTATTTCCTGGTGTCGAGTCCAGCAGAACAGAGCCATCACAGCCCTATACCAAAGAAATGGCCATTTTAATCATTACCTCGAAACCTATAAAATGGTTTTATGTATTGCCTTTCAAAATATAAAAAACGGTGCTATGATGTCTCTATCTTGGAAACATGAAGAAAGCAAACTTTTAGTAAGATGACAGCAATAATAATATTGATCATTGTAACTTCCTTGCCATATATTAATGTTATGGAGATAACTATAGTAGACCAAGCAAACTTAAAAAAGCAACAGCATGCCAACCTTACAATAATAAGTAATCAGCAGTTAAGAACAATAATTGCATACCCTGACAAAACAATCATGGAAGTGCATCCTGAGAAAAGGCGCAGCGAGACTAGGGGCCTTAGTGAGAATCTGGATCATCTCTTCGCGGACAATTTTTTCAGCATTTGGACATGTCTTGCTGTAGTAATCGATACTCAACTGTGCGGTCGTCGATCCCAAAAGAAGAAGCATAGAGACTAAAGGAACCATTAGCATTAGAAGAGTTTTTGATCCCATGATGATGTATATGGGACCTGCTGTTGCTATGTGCTAGAACAAGACTAACTAAACCCCTTCTGCTTTGAGATGATATGGAGTAATGGTGCTTATATAGTGACCTATTGGAATCTTAGGTCGTAGCTGGTTGTGATTCAATTGATAATTCGTTGTTATTTATCTGTCCTTTGATTAGTATAATGTTCGGTACCAGCAATCATGTTATATATCCATTTCGACCAATTTGAAGGAAGCTTTTAAACTTTCGTATTTTGATGTAATGAATATGGAAAATGGAAAAGGTCTACATTAACAAAAAAAATTGGAGATAATGTAGTAACTCATATTCTCGATATTGCTGATAGAGTTCTGGTTCAAATCTAACAAAAATTTCAACCAAATTTGAATTTTATATTGACTCATTAACCCCGGCAGGTCAGCTATATATTGAACTGTCGAGCAGTGGCGAAGCTAGGATTGCGCACTAGCAGGGTCCATAATTTTTTTGCTGAAAAAAATATTTGTACGATAATGAAATAATGTTAAATTAAACTTTTAAAAACTCTATTTTATCTTTTGTATCTAGATTTTCTTTTATATCGCACAACAATTTTATGCATTTCTTGCAAGAGCTCTATCTCTCACAATCACTTAGCTTAGACAGAAGGGCCGCACCAAGGCCAAATGGCGGAGAACACTACAACAAGAGCATCGTCGTTTTATCACCGGTAAACGCTAAATCACCACCCAACCGCTAAACCACACAAATTACATTTAAAACCTTACATCTAATATAGATATAGTATAATAATAATAATTTTTAATTAAACAATTCTAAAATAATGTCACATAAATAAACATGTGAAATCAAACATCTATTATAACAAGACGATTCAATAGGACAAATACGACATGGATCCATGTGCGATATTTTAGGAGTTGTTACACAATTCAAATCTAACATGACATGTTCAGCTGGGTCTTTCAAATTTTTTAGATGGGTCCCTAACTTCTTATATATATTTTTTTTCCTTACAAATCATACTAAGTTGCATGTAAATTTTTTATTTTCAGGTGGGTCCCTGGACCCACCAAAAGCAACGTGGCTTCGCCACTGCTGTCGAGGAACATATTTTATCTTATCAATTGTGCACTCCATTTTTTTTTTAACCACATGTTGAACTAGTAGAGTGCCAGAAAATTTGCAGAAAGGGCATGAAAAAAAAAATCATTGTTTGAAGCTTTTAATCACTTTTACAGTTTACTTTCATTTTATTATATAAATACTACTGTACTAGTCTTGGGAGTATATATGGCGCCTTAAAAATATTATAAACGACTTGACTCTGGAAAACATTGTTCATGCATTAAATTTAAAGAAAGAGAGAGAGAAAAAAAACAAAACAAAACAAAACAAAACAAATGGATAGAAACCTAGAAATAGAATCCTTCCATGTGCATTGATAAGTTTGGTAAACGTATGATGTTTAGTTATATATTTGATAACCCCTCCGAGAAGAACCCCATGGAAGAATAATCAGTTAGGACTTCTGTGGCGCTTCACGACTAAAATTAACCAATTTACGAATAATTTTCACAACTAATGTACGTAATCATGAAATAATTGTATATTAATTAATTGTTCAATTGAAGCATGGTACTAAAATTTTATTTTTGATGACTTATGCATATATACAAAGATGGCTAATTAAGTACCAATCTTAATTAATTATTCAGTCGAACAGAAAACCACATAGTTTGTGAAACAGAGGACCAAACGCAGATATATTCTTCTCAACATGCTCTTTGTATAACCGTTATCAGGTTTGATGATTTGTTGAAGAATGTTTTGCACCGCTAATAAGAACTGTGGCACTCTGCCATGTTCCCATGAAAAAAAAAAAAGGAAAGAAAAAATATTCTAGTAATTTATAACTACGTAAAATGACAAGTGTAATCAAGTATAATTTATACAACAGAAACTGGAATACTTAGCTATAGGATGTCAGAATTTATTTATATTAATAAGATTCTAACTGCCGATTTTGATTTATTAGAAAGTTATCATTTATTTATTAATTTGAATGTCTATTAACATTTTAGGAGGTTGTTAGAACCTATTAAATGTCTTATTAGTTCACTGCAAGAAATGGATTCCCAAAGGAGAATAATAATGTCATGATTTTTCTTCAGGTACTTAAATGTACTTCTACATGTAACGTCAATATTTTTATATGCGTTCCCCATTGAATTATAAAACTAAAAGTAGATCTGTCTCTGATGTAGTGTCAGTATTTTTATGTGCATTCCTCATTAAAAATACATACTTTATGGTTTCTATGCAAAATCCCACGGAATTACGGGGCCGGCATGAGAGAGTTTTAATAATAAAAGTAAGGAAAAAAATCCTTTTAAAAACTAAAAAAAATTACAGTAATTACTATAATGTGAACTTTGTTTCTTTGATTTTATATTAAAATTGTAAATTGTCTCGCACCAGCTAACCTTAAAAAATATACATATATTAAAATTTTACACATAAAACAAATATTTGATTCTGAAAAGTGTGTTTTCTGTTTTCATTTGTGCGTCGGTATAGGAGTCTAAAGCCAGCAAAATTCTTAGGTTACGTCTAACAGTGGGCAACAAAAGGCATTATGTTTTAAAGTTTAAAATATTAACAAACTTATAGATATATTCATAGGAATTTTAACTTAAGGCAATCAAAACACGTGAATTGGGTCTCTTGAACAAGTAATAGCTATTGCAAACAAGGACTAAGGATGAAATCAATTGCATATTTAATCTGTTGACATTATTGGTATTGTTTTCATTTGGTTTAAGCAACTAATAGACAAAGAGGTTTGGTACCGTAGTGGTTTAAGACTCTCAAGATGCTTAGATGTTCACATGGGCCAGCTGAATTAACGAAAAATTAATCGAGCTGGTTTGGCTAATTAAGAAAAACATAATCTCACTAATTCCAACTAATGATCTCTACATTGCATCAATAGGAACACGTTTACTTCCTTAACTACGCATGCAAATAAAACACGGGCGTTAGTAGGCCACTTGGCCTTAAAGATGCCATATTTAAATTGTTCCGTTTCATTTGATAATAAGTTGTATCCTTTTATATATTATCATGTTTAAACCTGCTCATCTTTAAAATCAAACGAGACTGTAAGTTAAAAATAATTGGTCAATTGATCTCCATTTTCTCCGCGCAAATAGCTAGTTAAATATGTTGAAGTCTCCAATGACATGTTAGATGTCCAATACAAAATAAATAACAGAGTTAAATTTGAGATTATAAATTTATTTATTTGCACTCCATAACCTCTTCAATAATATGGTGAAACTAACATATAAATCCAAGTCAAAGACGTTATTTACTAGTTGCGTTAATAGACAGGTCATACTCATACCATTACAGATCTTAAAATTAACCATTTGAGCCGACCATGGTAATAAAATATATATAATTCAGTTCGCCTGTCACAATGCCCAGGCCCATTAATCATCGTTGGTCAATAAGGTTGCATTTTAACGGAATTTCAGGTTACAATATCAGTCAAATTTGGTTTCTCGGAGGAAAATAAACCAATTTGTGAATCTCAGATATAAATTTTGATATTTAAAATTTTTTCCTATTTATTTATCTCACAATATAGACTGTAGCATTGAAATAAATTTTTATTAGTTAGAACTTTGGAATTAATTTTAATATATTTGCAAATTTATTAAAAATTATATTTCATTCTTAGTACCATCTTACTAGTTTTAATTGTATTACAAATTTCAATGACATTTCATTCAATTTGATCATTTCTCACAACAAGGCGGCCTTTCAATAATACAATGAGACAAAATAATTTTATCTCTTTCTGCTGTTAACACACCTTGAGTTCTAAACATTTTGCTTTTCTATAAAGGACATTCCAAGTCTATGCCGGCCCTTAAGTATCACAAGTAATTTTTTTTTCTTACTATTTATCAAATTTATTTTATTATTTAAAATTTGTAATTGCGCTAAAACTTTCTGATTCTTTGAATCCACCAATGCTTATGCTGTTCACTCATAGAGAAGTCCACATTTATTATTTTTTTTAATTGAAGACCCGTTTATTTATACTAAAAAAAGGTAACTAGGTAAGAATGAACGACAAATAATTTGTACCTTAGCAACAAGACATTATAAAACCGATGTTATCCTAACAACTTAGAAGTTATAACTTAAGTTTAGAATCTAACGAACGTGTTATGAGTTCGAAGAATACATGTTATCCCCGAAACTATGCCAGGCGCCTCATGGTATACAATAAAAATGAAAAAACAGAGAGATTGAATTGATTAGCACATTCAGGGCAGCAGTGGACAATTTCACATCAGATAAAGTAATTTATACGAGTTAAATAAAATCTGAACCGTTCATTACGAATTTCGATGTTGTCTGCCTCACAAAACATGACCCGTACCGTAAATTACATCCGACGGTTGGGATCATATAACCTGGCAAATCCACAATGTAGAAGACGATACGGACTCTGTAACTGACTGAGTTTGTGATTTCCCATGTCAAATAATTTTCCATCGCTAAAAATGAAGAAAGAAATACAGAAGTGCTTTTTCAGTGGGTACATTTTTCATGCTAGAGATAGAGATTGTGGTTATCAGTTTTTAAAACAAGTATAGAAAAGAGTCTGGTCGGAATGGTGGTGTGACGGAAGATGATTTCATTTCATTAGAAAATAGTTGATTGGCGATGATTTGGAATTGAAATTTGATGATCGGAATCAAAATAAAAAGAATTGATTGGAATTGAAGCTTGGTTACCGAAATTTGAATATTTGTCTAGGATCTCCAGCTAGTTTTTAATCCACGGCTTCCACTCTAGGTGAGAATGTTTATCATTATCATATTCTTATTGTTAATAATAGATCTTGTAAGCAACTCAGTTATCTATATTAAAGTGACCATAATCAGATGAATAAAGGTCATATGAAAATAAAAGAAATTTGTATTATCTTAAAATATTAATATCAATGACCCTAAAAAAAATATTAATATCAAGTAATTAAAGAAATTATCACCTAGTTATTGACCATTTAATAATACCATCAACAAAATATCATTTCTTTCACATTCTGATTTATTTAAAGTTTAAAACTACACAACAAAAAACACATTAAAGTAGAGATGGCTAAAAAAAAATTTAGGTGTATACCCTTTCTCCTTTCACCGTTGAATATCAGACGTGTGTCATACATTCATACTTGCGCGCAAATGCGCAATATAAGGAAAGTGGATTTCACCCGAAATATAAGGCCCACAGATCTGTTTCTATAAGAGGCTTTATTATTGGGCTCTCAAGTCCTTTATTATTGGGCTTGAATTTCAGTTTTAAGCAGATCGTTTTATATTTCTTCCCGGTCGTAAGTCGTAACTCGTGAGTAGTGACTACTTGAATGATAAAAAAAAAAAAAATTCAAAATGTCACTTCATTTCAAGATTTTCTCTAATTTTGTTCTTGGAAAAATGCATATTTATTAAATTGAAGAGTTCTATTAGGCAACATATATTAAAACAGTACAATATATTGTTCAAAAAAATCATGAAAAACTAAAACAAATGTCGTTCGAAAGCAATCTAACATTCCAAGAAAATAAAATATTCCCTGACAGACAGTGAAATGGTACCCTTCAATTAATTGTCCGCCTGCCATTTGATACTCTTCCAGCAATAAAATATGCATCGATATATAATTGATCTATTCATATCTTTAGTAATAATCTGTGCAGACAGATCTGATCACCCCTTTGTTTCCAGTAAGAACTTGAACCCTTCCCATGTTTATCATAGACTGCGAGAAATCATTGAAGAATTTCTGTGAGGATGTGGCACTGGCCTGTTCTTCCACATAAGCCCGTGTTGCCTTATTATGTAGCAGTGCTTCATCACTATTAAACACAACCTGCTTGTCCTGCACTGATTTAAAGTAGCCGGAACTGAGTGTCAGAGGGTTCCCGGATCCCATTGGCACAATAGTTTTGTCATCATTGGGTGAGCATTGTTGCTTCAGTTTTTCTGCATACATACTGTTCAGTGCTGGGTCTGTGATACCAGTACCATTGTAGTTGTACAGGCGGTATGAGAAGGATGAACAATGCGAGACCCCTAACGAGTGTGCCCCTGTCAAAACAATAAATAAATAAAAAGATATAATTGAAAATTAATTACAACTCAACCATATTTATTAAAAAGAATTAATTACAAATTTACAACCCAAGAAGGCCCTGAGCGATCGATCAGATATTCAGATCAATTCACCTGATAACACAACAAGGTCCTTCGTAGTTAAATTCTTCTTCGCATACACACGTTTAAGAGCAGTAACGCTTCCATTTACAGGTGGCAGATTGGTATAAGTTTCAGTGTCAATTGAAATGCTACCATCTCGCCTTCCTGTCTCTACATCATAGCGTGGTCCCTGGCTCTGAAATTTAATTAATAGAAGATTTCGTTTTGTTCACATATACAAAAGATTTCTACATATTAATAAATTGGTACCGCATGATTTTGATGATATTACCAAGAACACAGCCTCACGAGCAGCCATGGCTAATATATCTGCACATGACACAACTTTCGGACACTCATTCTCTACAACTTTCTTGAGCCTCTCAATGGTACTGAAACCACGCAAGTTTTGGCTTAAAGTTGCATCCTTTTCTTCTGTACCACTTCCTGAGTCTAACAGTACTGATCCATCACATCCCTGTCATGCATAAACATAATTACTCACAGAGGAAAAGAAAAGGGATGAACTAATTTTTTTATACATCTAAAGTAAAGTATATATGTTTTGGTTGTAAATTAACACATTAGATATTTTTTTCCTCAATCCCATTACAATGATATTTGCAAATGAATTAAAAAAATAAACTTATTGATAATACTGCATTGACAAATGGAACTGGTTCAATGTCTCCAACTTTCCATGATGGAAAATACTCAAAATTGCATTCAACTGCTCAGATCTTCGTTTGATGCCCGAAAGAACTTGATTTTGATTTTTGAACATGCAGAAGCACAAGTGGTTTAATGATAAATCGACCCATCTTTACATGCATGCATGTATGTGTATGCATGTATGTATGTATATATGTTTGTATTTTTTTTTATGTATGTATGTGTGTATATGTAATTATGTATATACCATAAGGTAAACCTATGGCAACACACTGCAACGTTTAGATGTACAGCACGAGTGCACGACTTCTTACTCGAACGAAGCAGTCGTGAAAGTGCAGCCTGATCAGACTAGGCATAAGTGTTGGATCTTCAGCCTGAACCAATTTCATCTCCTCAGCCACTAAATCTTCAGCATTCGGACACGTTGTTGCATAGAAGTTAACCTTCAATTCTTGGTGTGCAATCGGCTCCTCTCCTTGTTTCGTTGGTTCCAGTTTTTCTGGCGTGTATTCTCCCAGTTGTAAACGAGGTATTGCTCTCTCTTGAGGTATTTCTGAAACTACAAGTGTGCCTAAAACTAAAAATGATGTGGAATAGAGAAAATAAACGGTGAACTGACGAACCGAAGCCATGATGAGTCAATAATGAAAATGAGTTTCTGAGAATTTTTTTAGTTTTACACTACAAGAAAAACAGGAAATAGCTAGATCTTTACTGCAAGATTTTTTATTTAGCTTCACTATTTATGCTATTGGAAGATAATTCTACAAGACAATTTTTTGGTCTAGCTGGATTTTAATTTAAATGGTCCTGTTGGAAGACTTTTTGTTTATCATGCAAAGAATGATATCAAAATTAATGGTAGTTTTTATTTTTCCGCCAAAATTGCTTTCACAGAAAGTGGCGCCATGACATATTTGGTAAAATAATTTCCCTCCATTTGTTGTGAAAGCAATTTTGGTGGAATCCATTTTTTTGGCATGGACAATTAATGCCCATTTTAATTGCAAAATATGGTATTCTTCTAGGGGCGTGATAAGTGTAATCCCCGGATTTGTCATCCCCGTAATCCTATTATGTCAATCTCATCTCTTATTATAATAATCTGATTGCTTATTGTAACAATCTCATCTCTTATTATAATAATCTGATTTCTTATTGTAACAATCTGATCCCTTATTATACAATCTGATCTTTTATTAAAACAATCTGATCCCTTATTATACAATTTGATCTCTTATTATAACAATCTGATCCCTTAGTAAACAATCTGATCTTTTATTATAACAATCTGATCCTTTATTATACAATTTGATCTCTTATTATAACAATCTAATCCCTTAGTATACAATCTGATCTTTTATTATAACAATCTGATCCCTTATTATATAATATGATCTTTTATTAAAACAATATAATCCCTTATAATACAATATGATATCTTATAATACAATCTGATCTTTTATTATAATAATCTAATCCCTTATTATACAATCTGATCACTTGTTACAACAATATGATCACTTATTATAACAATCTGATCCCTTGTCGGAGGTCGGAGGACGGAGGAGGAGAGGTAGAGATCGGAGATCGGAGGAAGAGGCGGAGGCGGAGAGACAGAGCTCGGAGGAGGAGGAGAGGCGGAGGCGGAGCTCGGAGGAGGAAGGGCGGAGGAGGATGAGGGGCGGTGGAGGAGGAGGGGCGGAGGGGGAGGGGCGGAGGTCAAAGGTCGGAGGAGGAGAGGCGGAGGCGGAGCTCGGAGGAGGAAGGGCGGAGGAGGATGAGGGGCGGTGGAGGAGGAGGGGCCGAGGGAGAGAGAGACGGAGGTCAAAGGTCGGAGGGGGAGAGGCGAGGCGGAGGTCGGAGGAGGAGAGGCGGATGTCGGAGGTCGGAGGAGGAGAGTCGGAAGAGGAGAATCGGGAAGGAGAGAAATTACAGAGAGGTACATTACGTAAGTCTTTATAGGAGAGAGGGATTACAGGGGATGACAAATTGATGGATTACCGTAATCAATTCCCATTCTTCTATCACTCGTGTTATCTTGTATACAGAGATACACTAAGACCTGGGCACTTAATTAATATCACTATTCATGAGCTCTTAGTTTACAAAATAAATCAATATTTACTTATGTCGGCTCATTATTATTCACGCTATATAACTAATTTTCCTTTCTTTTTTTTTATTAATTTTGAGGAATATAGTATAGCAAACCTAATTTAATATATTTTCTATATTGGTCTTTAGGTGCCCTCCCAGACCTGAGACCTACGGGTTTCACACTTTCACTTTGTCAAAAAAAAAAAAAAAAAAAAAAAAAGGTTGCCCTCCCCCGTTTTATTGTTCTGGTGGATGAGGGTCCCAGCACGAAACGATTGTTTCACTTTATTGTTGATTTTTTTTTGTTCAGCCCTCCAGTTCATAATTACTGGACAGAATAGTACATTCCAATTTAATACGTTTTTTTTTTACGAAATTGAAAGGATGTGGTCATTTGAAACAGAGGGGAACGAATGCTTAAATGCACCACTGCACAAGCCGGAGAGAGATGAGTGTTTCTTGCAGAAAAATGGACTAGCATATTTTCCGATAATTTTCCCAAAAATCAATCAATCAAGATGGACACGTGGTGCTGCTTGATTTGTTCAGTGTGTGGTCTGATGGATCAGACTCATGGATCCGTGATGTGTAGTTAATCTAGATCGTTAATTGAAATCAACAACTAAAATTGAATATACTTATATATAATTTTAGAAAAAGAAATAAAATATAACAATATAACAATATAGATTTTCAGATTGCTCCCAAGTCGCACCAGCAAACGGTACATGAACCCATCAGCATATTACTATATTTCATAAAAAATGAGAAAATAAAATATAAAATATTGATTATTAATATTATTATAATAGAAAATTGCTAATTGAATTTCTCAATTAATATATTACCCTATGCATTTTATTTGAATATGGAATGAGCATCGGAAATTAATTATATCAAAAAAAAAATTTTTTTTGAGAAACTTGATAAAAGCTACCAGCCTACCATGTGGAACTATAGCGAATTGTAATATGGAGATAAAATCTGTTACTAATTACATATAAGCTTATAGAAAAATTGTTATAACTTTTTTATATTTATTAGTGTATTAGAAAGATATATTCATGGTGCATGATGATGTATAGACCTTTTTTGTGCATAACGGTCTTACTTTTTTATTTTTTGAAAAAAAAAATATATAATTTTACCAATCTAACCTACATGTTAAAATATTCTAAAAAACAAAAATATTTATTTTAGAATTTTTTTACTATTTTTTTCAAATTTACTATAAATTTTCTTATTAGTTTGTATATAAAATGACATGTTTAAAAAAAATTAAAAAGTAATATAAAATAAAAATATATATAAAATTTGTTTATCTAAGATGTAGATTAAATTGGTTAAGTTTGATTTGTCAGCCGAGAAATCTAGGACTAAGTTTTTATCATTTACTAATCTAAATCGACAAAGATGTAAAATTTGATCTCTAACTAGAGTTCATCATGAAGAATAAATTGAGAGGTTTGGATTGACCATTATAATCTCGAAAATTGAGATCTAATTGTTTGATAAGTTTAAAGTGTCAAACATGTTTGACTCTAGCATTACTCTACAAATATATATATTTTTTATAAAACATAAAGTGTAGCTTTTGCAAAGATATTTTATGAATTTTACGAAGATGATTATACAATCTGATAAAATTTAAAAAATATTAATTAGATCAATATGATGAGAAGAATAATCATAATTAACAATATGGTAATTAATATCTATATTTCGATTGTTTATGATCCAAATAGATAATCCGATTAATTATCTTATGGCGCTCAACTATTATAGTATTAATATTTACTTTGTTCTAATAAAAAATATTATAATTAGAATATTTACATTGTTCTAAACTAAAGTTAGAAGGCCCTAATAACAACTATGCATCTGGGTTGCTTTACTCGGCTGCAACGAATTTTGTCCAAGTCCAAAATTTTCATTTCATTAAAGCTACCCGCTGCCCCGCCTTCACTAGTATTACCTTCAGCAAACCCTCGCCGCCTCTCTCGTTTTCTCTCGGCGTCTGATGATTTGGATTCATCTCTCCTCATTCCAAATCCTTGGCAACTCTCTCACTACTGAGTTCCATCTAGGGTTCTACCTACGGTTCCATCACTCTCTGACGCTGACGCTCCTTCTCGCTGGCGCAAACCCGTCTAACCCTAGATAATTACATGTTCTCACTCAAATTGATCCTTAAATATATTGTTTAGTTTAGTCTCCACCTGATATCTTGCATATGCGTGTATTGAACAAACCTAGAATTCAGTGTTGTGAATGTTTCTATTTGAAATAGAGTGGTAACCCATCAGAATTTCTCACAAGTAGTTTGCCAGTACATAAGAAACTAAGAATCAAACTGGTCAATTTTGCTAATTTCTCACAATTACTCGCCAGTTATCATTATCTTCTGTTTACTTGATGTCGTTTGATCTGATATAGCAAATGATGAGACTGCAACTATCCTATGGTCATCCGCATTTTAGAGATTCTAGATATCAATTTGACTTCAAGGTTAATCAATTGTATGTTACTTTTAAATGTTCTTTTATTATTTTTATCATGCAATTGATTCTCAATTTGCTTAATTTGACCTTTATTGGTTTATCTATCATGTAGTCAATAAAGAGACTACAATGGTTGTTATGTCCAAATGCATATTGGAGAAAGGAACCAATATAATTCAATCGTTCAATTACATATTGTGAGTGGATCTTTTATATATTAATTTCTTTCCTGGAAAGATTTCACTAATTTGCATACACTTAGATGTCTATTTATTAATTACAAATCATGGTCTATGATATATGATATTTCATGATTCTAAGTAGATAAACTTTAAACTCCAGTTTCTATTACTAATCAGTTGAACCTAATTTTGGGATCCATTGAGAAATGTTCTCAACTTACAAGGTTGTACATTTATAAGCAAAGCATGAAATCTTCTCCGTTGGCTAAATTATAATTTTTATTTTGTCTTGCTTTAGGTTAGTAAAGTTCAGTTCGAGGGATGAAAATGTTTGAAGACATGCATTTCAACATCGAATCAAGACAACTCAGAAAGAGGTTCAGGTTTGTTCATACTCTTAATTGCAGTTTTTTACTCTCTCAAAGTCATCATCAGTTGAATGATATGTTCTGGTTAGGTTCTTTAGATAATAGTTAACTAATGTCCATTATCCAACAGTTTATTTTGGGTATAAAGATAATTATTTTCGCAATGATGTGTTACTTTTATACTTTTCAGGATATGACTAGAAGAAATTGAGCGAACAAATGCTGGTGAGCCTATCGTTAAAGCTAACAAAATGTACAATTTTTCCCTCTTTTGATATCAATAACAGACAATACAGAGTAATGATTTATACTTTGTTTATCTCCTTAACGATGAATTTAGTTGCTCTTTGAACTGAATATTTTATATGACATAATTGTATTCATTCATGTTGCGAGTTACAATCTATTTAGGATTTGAAGAGACTACCAAGTCTTTATATTGCCTCAGCACAGGTTAGTTTCTTCCTAAAAAAATTTAAATTTTTTGAAGTACAATTAGGAGCTGTTTTCTTTTCTATTGGATGGGCTGCATGAAGATCTTGATCGTGTGAAAACCTTAAACAAATTATGCTAAGATTGCAAGACCCCTTATTATTTTTTAATTGACAACGTATTTATTTAATTTGATCGATTACTTGTGATGATTTATATTGTTTTTTGGAGCATTAAGCAATACTAGGCAGAAAACTGGACTATTTCTGTTAACAAGTAAGAGTTTACTATTGGGTACTTGTAACGCTTAACTTGCCTGAGTGTTAATGAACTTGGCTTGCTCAAAAATAGTAGTATGTCATGTATGTTGTATTGGCAAGTTTCATACTGTGCCTGCTGTACTATACAGCACAAGAAGTTAAATTTAAATTCAATGTTTCAAATTTCTTTTTTCTGATTTTTTTTTCTTTTATATTGTAGAGGGATTAGGACATATGACCAATCAACATGAAGACCTTCATATCTTTCATATGACAGGTGTGATAGTTGATGTTTTTTCTTTTAGTTAAACTTTGAATTATTGTCAATTTTTTTTGAATTAAATTAAGTCAATGAAATATCATCAAGGTTTTTTTTGTTTTTGTTTTTTTGCATTCTTATCAGGAGCTACTTTGTTTCTATGGAATGTGTTGCATGAAGATATAGTTCGAGGGAAATGTTTTATGTTTATGTTGTACTGGATGATTTTATATTGATGTTGTTTATCAAGAATGGTTGATATTTATTATAAATTGATCGTGATTATTGATATTTTGTACTGTGGTTGTTGCAATATTTTGATTCTTTGTAATAATAATAATAATAATAATAATAAAATAAAATAAAATAAAATAAAATAAATAATAATAATAAAATAAAAATAATAATAATAATAATAGTAGACTTTAAGGATTTTGCAAAAATTGTCATATTCCATCCTGCAAGAAATGTCGAATATTCAATTAAAAATTATTATTATTATTATAATAATAATAATTATAATTATTATTATTTAATTATAAAATTAAAAATTATATAGCAAGACCATATATCATGCTACTAGATAACCAAAGGTGTAGCAAAAAGTTTATTTCAGGAAGACTATTTGATCATGCTACTCTTTATTTGGTGTAGCAAGAAATTCATCTTTAATAGACTTTTTAATCATGCTACTTGAAACAAAAAGGTGTAGCTATGAATTTATCATTGCAAGACATTCAACCATCTTTACCAACACATGAAATAAGTCTATCAATAGCTCTTTGCAACACTGAGTTAAGCTAGACTATAGCAAGTCTTGCAAAGAAATTTAGCAAGGCTTTTTGAAGTGTTTTGGAAGAGAATTATGTCTATGTAAAAGCCATCTATGTTGTAGTGTTAGCATTGTTGTAGTTTGCATGTCTTATATATATATAGGACGCACAAAGTCCCACAGATGATTGGCTCAAGACTCCTTCAAATGAATTTCTAATGAAGGTTATTATTAACATAGAGTGCACATTGTCTAGCAATATTCCAATAACATTCTTTTTAGTGGGCTTTTACTTTGTCTGCTGAGTTCAAAAAGTACAAGAACCTCCTATGTATTATATTCCTTCAAAAACTAACAATTACAAATTATAATATATATATAAAATTGTAAATATCATATTTACCCTTCATCGTATAAATTGCATAAATGATAACTCGTGCAGTCGCTTGTCATCGCTTGAACATAGTGAACATATAAACTATACAAAGTGAACATTTAAATAATCAAAGTGAACACATATAAACAAATAATTCAATAAAAATAAAAATTTGAAAAATAATAAAAAAATAAAATCTAACTCATAATTATGAACACATAAATAAACAAACTGGATGTATAAATGAATAACGTGAACAAATATAACGCGATGCCATGCGCTTGGAGGCTGGAGCGCTGGTAGATGGTAATTTCCGATTTCAATTATGTACGGAGAAATATGCAAACTAATGGGAATAGATGTAACTGTTTCCTTTATTGTTTTAGAAGGAAAATATATAATATTGGATGGATAATATATAATTAATTTGGAGATTTTTGAAGGATATAATCATGCATTTGATGATTTGCATAAATGAACCAAGGAATCATTTAGTTGTGTCCGGTGAACAAAATAATATGGAGAGTCGAATCATATTCACATTTAACGTGTTAGGTCAAAATCTTATTAGACCCACAAAATATATTGTCGTCATCATAACGTGCGTATTATTTGAAATTTTCATTAAGAATGTGTAAACTACTACTAACCTTTGACGTACTCAGGTGTACTAGTCATATGTCCTGTTATTGTTAGTGGACCGCATGTATTTCATTTCGCCCATTGTCAACTGAAAGAATTAGAAAGAATTTTCCAAAAAAACGCATTCTTGGAACTTAAGAAAATTTCAATTTGTCCCGAAGTATTGATTTTTTATGTATTTGTAGTAGAAAAAAAGGAAAGAAATTTGTTTATCTGCCAACTGATAGTGTGTCACCGGATATTATATATATAATGTTTAATTAGTCTAAGACCCTTTTCTAGTCCGATAACTCATAAGCTTAATCATTTATATTATTTTAAGAGTTAATACATATTCCAATCAACAAAGAAATGACTGAAGAATACTATTAGCACGTTCATAAAGAACTGCCCGGGCGGGGGTTACTAAGTCCGACAAAGAAGGAAACAAAATATTTTTATTTTTTATATTATGTAGCTGTTACATTCATTGTTTTATAATAAATTATTTTTTATTTATTAAAACTTAATTATAATATGTAAACAGGAATTATTTTTAGACTTCGCTTCAAAAATAAATCCCTAGATATTGAAAACAAAAAAAATATTCAAAGTATTTTGTAAAATACTTTGCATTTAATTCTAATTCGAAATCTGCTCTAACTTTTAAAATTAAAGGCTTAGTTTTCATTTAATTGTAAAAATCCCCTACAATTAAAAATTAAATCCCTTATTAGTTAAAACGAAATCTATTTTAACTAGGATTAGCTAATAAAAGATGGCAGTGTCTTATTACTTTTATTCTCTCCTCTACCGAAACTGTTAATATATATATATATATATCATTAATTATCCTATAGCTTTTACTCTTCGGTATTGGAAGAATTATGGATAATAGATACTATGGTAGATTACAAAGATGCTTCATTAAAGCTTTATTAGAGTAGTACTTTGGATAATTTTGTTGAAACAAAATAAAACTTGGTTCAAGAATGGTCCTTTCAAATTAAACTCAAAGGGTTGGTCTGGTTAAGAGATCCACTTTAATTTCCATCTACTTTTTTTAGTTAATTATCTATATTTTATTTGAATTTTTTCCCTTACGGGCTACTATTGTCAAAACATACAAAAGTCTTGTCTTATCTTATCTTCTGCATCGACAGCTTGGTAATCATTATATTACGCGAATGTCATTTTTAAGAGCAACAATAATTTTTTTCCAGTACTTTGAATTTAACTACGTGATACTTTTTTTAAAAAAAAATTAAAAGCCAATATGCATGCCACCTAGATACAGATTGAAGCGAATTTTCAATAATTCGCCCTGTATTTTAGAAGACATGAAATAATCAAGTCCTTCCGAGATTCAAACCTTCATATAAAGCGTGGTTGCAATTGGATGCAAATGGAGTCCGATGCAAGTTTATTATATATGACATTCCACTTTCAGTCAATCTAACTAATGTATGAGAAAAAAAAATTCACAATTTTCCGGTCTAGCTGAAATTATCGCAACTACCAATTTTATCGAAGTTTGGTGTAGAATATTCTTTTCGGGGATTTAATTTTCAGTTACCAAATATGATTGCATATTTTCTTTACAGAAACTACGACCTGGATTAATGTAATAGATAAACCAAGCCTGTGTTATGTAACTGAGAAAAAATAATTCTATAAATTAATTAATTTTATCTTTTCATTATTAATTTTGTTTTGTCAGGACAGATGCTCTTTTGAAGATTCATGCCATCTCTATTCTCCAATGGTAGGTAGCAATCGGAACCAATTTGACCTTGTTATGATGAGAATGTATGGCTGGCTAACTAAATATAATTAGAATGTTACGTTGTTGACCGAATACTGCTATAGTTGGGAACGGAAATCGGGATACTAAATTAGATAGCTATTAAGAATTTATGCCATCGGTGGTTTCCAACTACCCAGTTTGAATTCTTCAGTGATGTTGTTGATATAACGGCTTTAAATTTAGAGGGTCAATGTCTGGTATCTAAAAACATTATTAACTTTATTATTCGCGTTTGAAGCTTGAACATCTCATATAAACTAGCAGCAGTATCACCGATCACATCAACTCCCATGTAATGATGTTACCATTAAGATTTAGGAAGATGTTCTAATTTGATTTTCAATGAGCGAAGAATTAGGCCCATTAATAAAGCCCATTTTGAAAGAAACGTATATGTAGATATGGCCTACATTGGTTTTCTTCTCGTTAACGATTCATTTTTTAAGTTAGGAGCGCCTAAAAACTAGGCTAGGATTTCAAGATTATATTTTCATCAGCGGCAAAACGAAACTTTTATATGAATGTGTTTGGGCATGCCCAGGATTTTAAGATTACATTTTCATCAGCGGCAAAACAAAAATCTTATATGAATGTCAATATATATACAATTACCAAAATATACCTTTTCAAGAAGAATACGACGATCAAACTCATAAAATTTACAAAAGTTATGAAGATCAAATAAAAAAAATAGCGGGTGGAGTAATCATATGTTCATTTGTGGGGAAAACATAATCAAAATGCTCTTTGCTAAATCATACTAAGGAAAATGTTAAAAGTTGTTTCAAGAGAGTTAGTTCGACAGATGATACACAAGAGGAGCAATGCCATAAGGAGATTTTCTTGTGAGAGTAATCTATTCACCAAGCAGGATTATTGTAATCTAAGGGGATGTGAATTAAGTCTGCCTGATTAGTTAGCCGCAATAAGTAAACTTTTTTGGGGGAAAGTTTTATTTGATTTTTCCGGAACCAAATTTATACTAGCTAGCCAGTTGGACGTCGTCATAGCTCTTGTAAATTTCTAACGCCGCAACCATGTTCAACCACCATTAATGTCAACGGGACAGAAAATTAATACCGTCCAAAGAGAAATTTCATTTGATTTCGCCCAATATTATTAATTTGTAAATTATGAATATTGATATGTCAAAAAATGTGAACCACTAAAATTTCATAAAATTCTACACAATTTACTCTTTTATTTTCTACGTAATTTACTCTTTTTAGTTTTGGCACAAAACAATATCAATATATCGACACGCTTCACATTGAGTATCTTTTTCTCTACAAATTTACATAATTCGCGTATCTGTTCTATCATAACAATCGCACTAGTATATTGCACATGCATATTTTTATACTTAATATGCATAAAAATAAATTTATATACAGTTAAATTTATGGACATGATCAAAATCGTTGTGCGTAAAAATTGTGTCAGTGCTAGTCAAAATTAAGCTATTTCCTCCTTGCCAATGCAATGTTTTTATTTCCCTGACATGCATAAAAACTTTGCTGATAATATACCATAATTTAACTAATAATGATATGCATGTGTATTACTTGATTGGCCTAAGAGTCGGAATCAACTTATTATAAATATTTAATCTTTAATAAACAAGGTATGAATTAACACAGAACATGCTATATGTCATGTAATTTATGTAAATTTGAAATAAGATTTTGTTAGTTAATATCCAATTATCATTAGGTGGAAGAATGTGCGTACTAAATTACGTTCCTGACGTTATGTTGAAAATAGAGTAGAATAAATTTAATTAATCAGGGTTGACTGAGCCTGTGTCAAGCCCATACAACTAAATTAATTCCAGCACATCTCTGATAGAAGTGCACAAACCGGCTTCCATCTTTAAATTTAAAATTTAATACTAAATTAAAGTCAGCGTATATGCATATAGGTAACATGGTACAACTCACGTTAGAATCCCTCTTTCATGCATGATATATATATAGATCGAGGAAACAATTGATTCTCCTCTTAAGTTTTAATTAGTTTCCATTAGATGCTTCCTTTCCAAATCCAGAAAACAGTTGATGCAATTATGAAGCTAAGGTAGGTATAACATCCAAAAGCAGACTCAATTTTTTCTATAACTAGTTAACAAGGTACATTACTGTCATGCATATTATAAAATAAGGTCTTTGTAACCTCCAGTTGGTAATAAGATGCCATTTTGGCTACTATATAAGTACTATGAACTACATGAATCAAACTCATCAGTCCATCTAATTAAATAACAAACAAGCATTCTACTTACTGTTGGCATATCACTTGCAATTTCCTAACATGGCAATAAGGGGTACATTGGCAGTTTTGATAAGTATAGTTCCATATTTTCTCCTCTTGAGTTCAACCAGAGCACAACTGAGTGTTGATTACTATAGCAAGACATGCCCAAATGCGGAAGAAATTGTTCGTAAAGAAATGATTCAAATTCTCAAAGTTGCACCGAGCCTTGCTGCACCTTTTCTCAGAATACATTTCCATGATTGCTTTGTTAGGGTACATTCTCTCATATGCACTACCTTATGACTCTCATGTTATTTGCATGTTATTCTCCATTAATTTGTAATTTTGTATTGTTGAAAATAAAATTACTTAATATGATTATGAACCCGTCTGTAATGTACATTTTTTTTTTTTTTTTTTTGAATGCAGGGTTGTGATGGATCCGTACTATTGAACTCAACAAAGACCAATGTGGCTGAGAGGGATGCACTTCCTAATCTTAGTCTTCGTGGTTTCGGTGCAATCGAGAGGGTGAAGGCCAAGTTGGAAGCGGCATGCCCAAACACCGTCTCTTGTGCCGATGTTCTTGCTTTGATGGCTCGAGATTCTGTGTGGTTGGTACGTCAGTGTGAAATATTCCCATTATTATTCACCAATGGGCTTGCTCATTTTTCCATTACATATGTACAATTGTTGTGAGATTGCTACTTTCAGTTTCATATTACACAGTAAATAAGTTGACCTTTAATTCAGTCCAAGGCAATTGGACTTCGTCATGTAGACATGTAGTATAAAGACTAAATAGTTCTTAATTATCATCAACCACGGAAGGTTATTAATCAAGCCATTTTTCACTGCTAACAAAATTGTATTTGTCATTGTTCAATGTTCAGAGCAAGGGACCCACATGGCCAGTTTGGCTAGGAAGAAGAGATGGCAGGACCTCAATTGCAAATGAAACCAACCAACTCCCACCACCCCAAGCAAATATCACTGAACTGATTCAGATGTTTTCTGTCAAGGGCCTTGATCTCAAGGACCTTGTTGTCCTTTCAGGTAATAATACTTAAAACATTTTTCATAATTTCTATTTTTATGATCCGTTGTTTCAATTATTTATGACTGACATTATGAAATTTCCCCTTTCCAAAATCCAATGTACTTAGCCAAAATTGTTTAACTGGTTGAGTTTTTGTAATTTTATATATAATGGAGCACTTGACAGATATTATAACAAATATTTGACTCATTTATTTCAGTAATTCTATTAAATTTTTTTTACCTTTTAATCAAATTTGTACATCCATTTTGTATTCTTGCACAGGTGCTCACACAATAGGTACTACAAACTGTGCAACCATCAGCGACCGTCTGTACAATTTTACTGGTCTTGACAACTTGAATGACGTCGACCCCTTCATGGACAAGCACTACATTGACAAACTGAGATCAAAGTGCAGTCCAACAGACAACACTACACTAATCGAGATGGACCCCGGCAGTTACAAAACATTCGACACGAGTTACTACAATTACGTGGTTAAGAGAAGATCTGCCTTCCATTCTGACTGGGCCCTCTTGACAGACAGCTTCACCAGGGCTTATGTTCTAAAGCATGCCAATGGATTTGAGTCTGAATTCTTCCAAGATTTCGCTGATTCAATGATCAAGATGGGAAATATTGGTGTACTTACTGGAAGCCAGGGTGAGATCAGAAAGAAATGCTACATTGTTAACTAATTATGGGTTCTATACTTCTATATATTTCTCATTCCATCAGGTCTAATTTGATTCTGTCTTATTTTAGAAATTTGTGTAAGGTTATGGATGTTTAGTGCATGTGGTTCTGAAATGTTGCTTTTAGGGGATCCAGAGTCTTGAAGTTGCTGAATTTTGTAGATATTTATTTCTGCCTTAGTTAAATAATTGTTTTGTTGTTGCGTTGTAATTATTTAAGAAAGTTTGTGTTATATTCATTTATTTTTCTCTTCATGGTAATTTGGTGAGCATTACAGAGATTGAATATTATAAAATTAATTAGGAAAAGAAAACAGCCGTTTTTTTTTTTAAAGAAAAGAAGAAAGAAAGAAACAGACGCTGTAATCATTTGTGCTATGCATTTGCGTATATGCTGTGTATAATGTCTAATGCATACATTCAGGAAGTGCTGCAACAATTTATTAGAAACATATGTGCAATCCAATAATCTACACTGATTGGCAACTGGGGCCCCTTTATTTATTTATATATTTTTTTATTTGAAGAAAAAAAGACCTTTAATCATTATTGTTGTTATTATTACTACCACTACTTTATTAATTTTCCCTATATATATATATATATTTTACTATTATTAGCCCTACTTTTGACATATACTTCTTTTTTCGATGACTTGGTGACTTTGTTGGGTTTTTTTTCTAGTCTACCCAACTTGTTTGGAACAAAAGGCTTAGTAGTTGTAGTTATAGTTGAAGAAAAAAAGACCTTTAATTAATTACGCCAGGAGTTACATAACTCAGTCCAAATTCAGTCCTGGAAAATGACATTTTCTTTGAAAAAAATATTCCTAAAAAGATTTAACTGAGGTGCAAAAGGAATGTCATCATGATCACTGAACATATTTGCAGTCACACTGGTGAAATCAGTATGCGTTATATTGGACCTTAAATGAAAAGGAATAATCATGTGCAAAGTTTTACATTGAATTTCATAATTTTATTAGATTGGAAAAACAGCACTAGAAATAATAAGTATGATACAAATATTAGTTCTATAATTATATTCTGTTTCATGAAATTAACGCAACAAAAGGAAACATGACATCGAAATGTTTTAAACTGAATGGATTTTGGACATTACAAGATTTTTTTAAAAATTATTTGCGGAGAATGGTTGTAATTGCATTAGTAAAAAGCAAACCACAAAGAAAATTATAAATATATCTTTACGATATTAATTCCTACAAATTAAGAAGCAATTATTTTGAATGTGTGCACCATATATGTAATAAAGATTCCCTGGTTTTAATTTCCATGTCATTTGATTTGAGAAAGTTCAAAAACAATTAAACAACTGATGATAAAACGATTACACCACAAGGACATCATCACTAATTTTAAAGGGCCATTATGCAATTTTCCCAACAAAACATCCGTTTCCTGTCATAATTCGTTCTATGAAGAAACTCTCTTAACTAATTATTATTGTACCCATCATAGTCCGTCTCTTGCACTCTTCAAAATACATTTATGTCAACTACCGCATGAAAAGAAGAAGATGAAAGCACACGTAATCAAAACCAGACAAAACCGATAAAGCGAGAGAGATATACCTAATCACTGCTCCAATTAAGTTACTACCCATCTCTAATCTAAAGAGATTTAAAGAGATCATAAAATACACTAGCTCTGATGACAGAGGCCTCTACTCCAGTAACCAATCTCTACTTCTTCTCCTCCTCCTCCTCCTTCTTCTTTTTCTTTTTTTTTTTTATCAGTTTTGGTAGTATTATTTTCATATTAATTTGGAATCTCAGATGGAGAACCATGAGACGAATCAAGGCATGATCGATCGATCGCCTGATGGATTTGTGGCCGTTGATATCGGAGCACTTTCTCCGGAAACAGAGCATGTACACCATCCCTTCATTACCTATTATATTTTTCTCACTAAAGATTGGTACTTTTGAGTTTGATTAATAATTTTCTTATTTGTTGTTCATTTTATTATTGAATTAAGCAGATGGAGAATTCGTCTTCTCGCAATATATCACAAAGAAACGGAGGAGAGAACACTGGTTAGTGAATTTTTGTTTCTACTATTTTGGAGATACCCTTCAACAATTACAGGTTTTACAAGAGTCTGTTTGTTAAATTACACTGCGCTACTGGTTTTACAGAAACGGACGGCACACGAGGAGACGAGAAAGAGGTAACTTTGGTCCACGTGGCGCAAGTAGGTGGACCGAGTGAGGTGTTTCTTGTTACGACCCCACGAGCAGGTGGGAAGTGCAAGCGTTCGGCTCGGCGCCGGTCCACGTGGCTCGGTCCACGGAAAGTTCTCTTTGTCTTCGCCGCTTTGTAAGCTCGCTTCATTTTACCAAATACCCTTGAAACAATTTTTATAGAATAAAATCCTTCTGGAGAAGTAGAACAAAACATAATATTACGGATTTACGGTATCTTCACAACACTTATATTGATGCATGCATGCATGAACTTCATTGAAAATAAAAATTTTCATAAATCTATCTTTCACAGAATATTCTTCCTCTTGGTCTCCTTCAAATAAGTTAAATATAGATTCTCCATTGTCTTGGAGATATTTCAGACTGAATCTGAATATCTGATTCATTGACGCATAAGTAGAATTTGATAATTTGTGTTCAGTAAAAAATAATTTTTCATATATATTGATTTTTTATTTATGTACAAAATTTTGAAATTTCTGAACTCCGTCCTGGAACACTAAATTTAAAATTTTTCATATACTTGTTTACCAATCCTCTATTTTCGTAGCGTATTCATTGATTTCATTCAGACTCGTGTGCATAAACTTTAGTACATTTTAAAATTTGTCTGAATCTATTGATATATATGCTCAAGGTTTAACCTTTTTAACTCACGTTTCATTGAAAAAAAGAATATGAAATAAGTAAATATGACTTGATTTAATGTCTCAGATAGTCAGATCACATATCTGATATGAGGCCTTCGGATTTAAAATTTAATTGTGAGGATTCATGAGAATTGGAAGGGTTTATTCTACTTTTATCTATAAAATAAACTGAAAATTTTGTAAAAACATTTTGATATTCACCGGGTTTGGGGGAAAAAAAAAGTTCGTTCATGATATTTTGGTAGGCTTTGTCGGGTAGTGGTAGGTGGTGCACCACGTGGCAAGTACTGAAGTACTAAAGGGTCCACCTAATGGTAGCAGTTAACCCCTTAATGATTATTTTATTTTGCGAGGACGTCAAAGAAAATTTCATGTGCCTAAATCAGCTTGGTTATTAGTTGAGAAAAATATCTTTTTAGGCCTTCGGGCTTCCATGAAAGTTGAAAATTTCACCAATTTAGTCAATCCTGGTTCAAACTGCTTTTGGATCCAGTATATAGTTTTCTTTTCAGTGAAAATCTTTTTTGTTATTAAAACATAACATGGGTAGACTCAATTTCATAAAAGGATATTTGTCAAAAAAATCTTTTTATGATCTGATGAGGAGGAAGTATTAATGAGAAACTAAGCATTGTGGGCAAGCACAGTTTTATCCCCAACACCCCCCCCCCCCCCCCCCCCCCCCTATTTTTACCAATTAAACTGTACGCATTTGTTCGTACGGTAACGTTTTAGAAGTGATTTCTCGTCCAAACCAACATTTTTACCCTTAAAAATAACAATATAGTATATCTCCCGTCTCTAACGACTACCCTCTTACCTAACAAAGATTTTACTAATTCTGCGCCAACAACAATCCCATTTTAATATTTTTGCATTACTGGAAAGGGATGTAATTTTGGTTTTTAGAACAATATGTACATGAAATCCCGCCTAAATTTTACTTAATAATCAAATTAATGTCCAGCATAGTTACTTTGGGAAATTGCATAAATAGCGGAGCTATAGGCATTTGTGTTAACTAAAGGACTAATGAAAGGTATAACAAAATAAGTATTAAAACAATCGCCAAAAAAAAGAAGTATGAAAATACCAGATCAAACCAAGACGCGAATCAACTGAGAAGTCATTAGTCACTCCATCCAGGTTGTTATAATAAAGAACCGAAAGTGAATATCTAAATGATGTAGGTACTTTGAAAGAAGACCTAAATAACAGATTTATGTTAGGTACCGAAAGTAACTAATTGAAATTTGATTGGAATTGATCCAAATAATGCAAAGTAGGTGTAGAAAATCAGCTAACCAACCATGTGAAATTATGCTTTACCCATAAATACCCATAAAAACAGCTCTTTTAGTAATTAGTATATGAAGTTTCCGTGATAGCGCGCATAACTTTGGTAGGAGGGTTACAATTCAGAAGATAGCTTATTTAATCGTCTTATTTTATGTTGAACTTGAATATTCATGTAACACAAAAAGGGAGGCTAATTAGTCCCTACTTCTCCATTTTCCTTTTCTGGTATTATGTAGATCAAGCATGGGAACACTGATACTACTATACTTCACCCTCTCCATGGCCAAGCCAACTTCCAACCAATAATGCTTACTAAATTGCTTCTTATGTGTTTTGTAAAAAAAAAAAAAAAGTGAATAGATAAGAGAATTTTCGGATTGGAAAAGAAATGTAAAATATAAAAGAAATTATTACTTAGATCTTGAAAAAGTTACTGATGATATATATGTAGTGACACTTGTTGTAATGTTTAAGTGTAAATACTGCATGTGTTTTTCTTCTCTGTTCCTTGTATGTTATTTAGTTGGAAAAATGTATTATTTTATTCTTTCTTTTTATGATGGTGTATATTCCCTTTGATGAAATTGTAGCGTCATTAAAATTCAGGGGTTCGTTACCCAAAAAAAAAAAAAAAAAAAAAAAAAAAAACAGGGGTCTATACACAAGTCTACAAGCAAATAATTCATCACGAGATTATTTAGTCATTATTCATCTAAGTGACAACTATGTACAAAGGTTGGTCTAGTACCAGATAGACATATTAAGGGTATTAACTCAAAGGTAGGGTAACAGAAGTAAAGAGGTAAGATATTTCCTGATATCTACCACAAGGTACTGTAACTAAAAAGAAAAAGCGATGCAAAGCTTTAAAAAATGTTTCAAAAAGATTAGTATGAATCAAAACTAGTTTCATATATAATCAGTGGATGGTAACATTATTCAGAAAATAAAAAATAAAAAAGATATTCCAGCATCGTTGTCATGATCTAAACTCAAATATTTTAGAAAATGACAGCGAAAGATAATACCAGATTGTAATTACACAGAATTGACAGATTCCATGTACATGTCTACAATTCTCTCTTCTGAGAAGTCAGTAAAATAACCTTTTCCCACATTCAACCCTTCTTCGGCCCCCAATCTCTCCACCGCAGCCTGAACTCGATCTGCACCGACCTGACCAGGATTCAACAAGTTACATGCTACCTCCATCACACCCTCCTTGTGTGCCAAACCCATTGCTTGTACTGACTCAAGGCCACCTCCCCGTTCACTCACCCTCCTTGCAATCTTTTTTACCAATTCTATGTTGGTACAGTGAATGGGTACATTGTAGTTGTCAACCCATTTTGTGGCACCTATTGTCAGAACTCCTTTGGAATTTTGGGCTGATTTTGTGGGGCCGAAATCTGGCTTTAGGTTTGGGACATTAAAACTTAGTGATCCGGCCCACTGATTTTTGTCAGAATTGGGTTTAAAATAACCCAATTCTCTCCGAATTGAGGCTAAAGTTCGACCACTTGTATGTGCTGCCCCATAGAGGTAGGTAGGTACTGCCTTGCACAATTAAGCATTGAAAAGTAAGCCCTTGTTTCTGGTTATATTTAGAAACTTGCTCTCAGATTGTGGCTTGTAAACACCTCTAATGTTATGTGAATATCATGATAGTATAATAATGTGAAGTATAGATAATAATTTAATGAAAAAACTTAAGAGAAGTGCGAAACCAAATAAGACAACCAGTATCCACATATTTAAAGCAACATAAATTTGATTTAGTGTTTCAAACTAATCACATTGACCAAGGTAAATAGAGATCTTGAGACATCCATCCTATGCAACTAAGTGTAACTGTACAAAATAGATGAATAAAACAATAAAAAAACATTACCTGCAAGTTCCTCTCCTACTTGGGCTGCTATTGATCGGGTCAAAGCTGCAGCCTGGTCTAGAGTTGTATATCTTAAAGGGTGAAAACAAACATGGTCTACTACACCGAGTCGTGGGTGGGTCCCACAGTGCATTCCCAGATCAATGAACTCATATGCAGCTTTGATCATGTCAAACACAGCTTCTTTCAGAGGTGACACTATACCAGTATTGCTTGTACTAGGACTTAGGACTGAGACCAGTGTGTACCCAACCCGGTTGTAGATCTCATCAGTGAATTTGTTTACAAGTAGGGTTTTGGGGTGTCCTTTTAGGGAGGTTTCAACCATACGTAAGGCATGTGTGTTTCGGCTCTCTGAAATGTATAGCTTGCAACATGCTAGCATATTTTTTAGCATTTCCTTATAGCTTTATTTTTCTCAAAGGTTCTCTGTACAGAATGCTTTTCCTGCAGTAAAGACAGAAATAAAGAATGCTTGGTTTAGAAGTAAAAGGCATTCCCTTCAATTATCTATCTGCAAGGACTAAGTTACATTATTGTTTCAGTTTAAAATAAGAGAACAATCTAACATAGGAATAAATAACCAGTTTGTCTCAGTACCAGTTAATACCAGTATCACCCTTGCCAGTTATAATACAAATATACTTAGTTACTTAGTTTTGCTTCAATAAATTTTTAGTTTTCTTTCCCTCGAGATCATCTTATATGATTACAACTAAAACTTTTTTAAAATGCTCTCTCTCTTATCCTAAATCACTATCAAATCTTTATGAAATGGAAGTCTAACCTTTAGTGCTTCTTTCTTTGTCTTTTTGGGCTTTTCTGTTATGTCTCCCTATTTCTTCAATCTTCTGCAATTATCAACTTTTCATGAATAGTTAATTGAACCAGCTTGGGTGAAAAGAGGCTAGAACAGAGAATGAGTGGAATAGGCATTAAATAGATATGATAATTTTCATTTTGGAATTGCCATGTATGATTCAAGGACACCACTGAAGAAAATTTATTGTATTCCTTTCTATCTCAGTCTCCTAGGACAGATTCCAACTACCCAAGTAACAATTTCAAAAAAGAAACATTTATAGGTATTGCATTTCTAAACGTATATGTATTGCAAACTGAAACAGTCTCAAACTTAATCTGATAACCCCTCACAATTAAATAAAAAAAAAAAATCTCATTCACCCCAAATACCCTCAAGCAACAATTGTTTGAAAAATTAGTTATTACAAGTATTAAGCCTATTTGTGCACTTCCCCTCTGTTGCTTCTCTCGCTTTGACAGCTTAAAGAAAGGCAGCCTACCCCGAATCCTTATTTAGGCCCTTTAAGAGACATGATTAGACCTAATTATAGACTTAGTTATCGGCTCAATTACTAAATTTAACCCAATTGATGCACAATGTGGGGCTTAAGTAGTTTAATATACTTATCTGGTAATCTTAAACATGGTTTGAACAAAACGAGAGACGAACTCAGGATGGAAATGTATTGGGTTTACAGAGAGAAAAGGCTGGAGAGCCCCATAACCGGACTCACATGTAAAAACGAGAGAGAGAAGAACTCACTTAGTTAGTACTCAGCAGCCGCTGCTGGTCAGAGAACCACAGAAAGAATGGAGAGGTGTGTTCTTCAATTATCATTCGGTGCTTGGTCTGTGGAAGGAAGACGTGGAACCACAGAAAGAAAGAGGAGATAGAGGTCTCTTCGCTAAGGCCATGATTAAAATGTCATTTTTTTTTAACACGGATTTCATTTCAATTTATTTTATTAGAAAATTTTTTATCAAAATGGATGGATTTTATGTCATTTGATCTAATTTTCATTATATTAAACCCAACAAAATTTTGATAAATCAATTCTAATGATATTAAATGAAATGAATCCTTTGTAAAAAAAAAAAAAAAATCATATTAATCAAAGCCTTAATATTTCTCCGTCACTCCATTTCCTATTTTTCATTGTTTTCTTTGTAAATACTTGTATAAACATGGAATATTTTTAAGGTTCAAAATTTTTCCGTTAAAATTTGATGATATTTTCTTTACACGGCCAAACTCTATACTTTTTTAAAAATCCTCATTTTTTTAAAGTTATCGAAATTAATTCTATTTTTCAAAAAACAAAAAGGTCAAGTCCTTTACTTCTATATAATTGAAATAAAAGTCTAGTTAGACAGATGCTAACTGATCAAATAAAACAACATAAAAAGTAACCTATACAAAACCTAACAAAAGCAAAAAAAAAACAAAAAAAAAAACAAAAAAAAACAAAAAAAAAAACAAAAGTTGAAAATAACGAAATTAAATTATAAAGAAATATTTTTAAATTGTAATAACTATAATATCCTTTGGTTGCAAGAAAAAGATATTACGTTCATCCGCTGTTTTTTTATGGTTCTTCAATAAAATTGAGGGTATGTTTGTTTGCTCAAGAATAAGAAAAATAACGAATAAAACATATAATAAATGTGACAACTTTATAAGGCATAAGTCAAGGAACAAGATATTTTATATATTATTTTTCTATACCATGTTTTTTTTTTGGTACAAGAAATATGCTATAAAATATCTTATATTTTTATTATAATTGTTTGGTAACTTTTAGGTACATTTTGTTTGTGGATTTCAATTTGTAACCAGGATTAAATTTATATGTTTTACTCAAAATTATGAGTAGAGATAATTGATCAGGATTCCAATTCAATTTTAAATTTTTATCCATCATAAATTTACTCTATATGTTATAGTTCAGAGTATATTAACAATGCAACAAACAAAGATCATATTTTGTATTTGTTAAGTTGATCCATTTTATAGGAGTTTACAAGACAACAACATATCGAAAATTACAATATAGAGGTTAATTGATTTAATTATTTTTTTCCAAATAGTACAGATATTTATCATATTTTTTTTCTGAATTTTCATGTAATTTGTTTATACTGACTCGTATAATTTTCTCAAGAATAGTGTCCTTGGTATCACATCCATCTTCCTTTGTCCCTCGTACTTTTTAGTGTGTTTGATTGCGCAAGAAGAGCGAAGGGCACAGATGGAAGAGAAAAGAATAGATATTAATCAAATAAAAAATAAAAATAGAAAGAAGGTTTCTTATCTATTCTCTTGAACACATACATGGTAGAAAGAATAAATATTTTGTTCCCTCTTTCCTCTTTTTCTCTATCATTCCCTCTTCTTTGTGCAATCAAATATATTTTAAAAGTATAATAATGCCTTTATGAATGAAATATATGTGGACTCTAGGGTAATGTTGTATTAATTATACTAGGCATATTCTTTTTTTTTATTATGAATGAAATCATACGAGGTATCTTTTTACGATTGAAATCAATTATTTTGCTAGTTGATTTTTTCCGTCTTATTCTTTACGTTTATGGATAATGATGTATTAATTATACTAGGTATATTCTTTTTTATCTTATTTTGTTTTGAAGGAACATTAGGTTTATTATTTTCTTGCAGTTATAGGAGAAGATTGTAGTAAATTTCATTAACCATAAAAAAAAAGTGATTACAAGTAGAAATTAAGTCAATATATGCGAATAAGTAAAAAATAAAAAAATAAACGGACTAAAAACAATCATATGTGCTATATTGTGGTGATTGAAAGAAATACAAAACACACAATGCAAATTAGCAAATATCATACATAAACCATTGCACAACGCCAGTCTATATATTGTATTGGATCATATATGGCCATTTCATGAGATGTATGTTGGTTGCTATCCTAATAAACATGTAACTTCCGAGGAATGTCAGGGTAGTTAATTGCCTTCAAAATTGAGAAAAGGAGGACTAAATAACAACCTAGTACGTGGATAAAACGATAATTGATAACTAAATGAGCGGCTATTTTTTAGTTAGGATTTGACAGCTAAATACAAATAGCAGTCAAACTGTCTTGCTAAGTTAGATAAGTGGCTGAGGAAGTTGGAATTTATGGCGTAATTATAGAGCAATAAATCGACTTAACCCAATCTTATGGCCTGTTAATTGAACGTCTTCTTTTATTTGTTGCTTGTATTGTCCAAAGCTGAATCTTCTATAAATAACAGGATCTGAATAGCCTTGGATAATCGTATCATACGAGGGACACAAGAAATAAGCCACAGAGAATCTCTCACATCTTGAGTTTGCCACAACTCTGTGTTTGACGCTCTTGTACAAGTTGTTGCTCCATGCCTGCAGCGTACATTAATTGTTCAAGTTCGTTATGATGCTATTTCATAAAAAATGTGTTGTGATGCTTATAGGCCTTAATAAAAGTAAAGAATTGAAATTATGTGTACCGAAGTTCATTTTCAATGGTTTATTAATTATTACATTTTTTATGGTACCTAGACCATTACCATAAATTTATTCTAATCAAATGTATAATGATTCCGTAGTCGACATTGAATTACTTGCTAAGAGTCACAAAAGATCACAAGAGAAAATGACAATATAACATGTTAATTTCACATCATCGTTCCTAAATAGCTTTTTCACATAGTATTGATATAATCTACATTCATTTTTAGCGATCGACACATTACTGTAGATTTTTGTTCCTTTTTTATTTTGTAAAGAAAAGTAAGGGTCAACCTAGCCCTACCTTATACCTTATTATTTATTTAAAATCAAATAATTAGAAATGTACACGTTCCAATTTAGCCATGGCTAAATTAAAGTACTGTGGAATGTGGTGATTGCAATTTACTAAATTCATAATTAAAATGAAGACAGCAAGACTTCAAACAAGACGTACGCATGCAATTGATACCAACATGAACAAATTTAAGTTTAGGATTTTTTTTTTAATTTGAGCGGATTAATTATACCTGGAATAAATCACCAATATTGATTATCAGTGCACCTGGTTTGGGCCTGACATTGACCCACCTCTCTTCCTTCAAGAGTTGTAATCCGCCGACCTGATCCTGATACAACACCGTTAGGAAGTCACTGTCAGTGTGTGCTGCGAGCCCAAATGCGCCACTTGGCTCCGGACATGGTGGGTAGTGGTTCAGTCTGAGGTAGCATGTGTTGCTTGTGCAATTTTGCTTTATGTAATTCCCATTTATGTCTCCTAACTCTGCTCCCAGTATTGATGCCATTTCATGTGCTAGTCTTGACATTGCCCTTGACGCATTTTGAATTATCTTCCTAGAAATGATTCGGTTATATTATCAATATGATGGAAAGTCTATATGGCAAATGAAAAATAGGCGTTAAATGTTGCGTGTCGGCTTCCAATATGATTTGATGTGTCAACTTAATGAAAAATATGTATCAATATAATTAATCTGATGGCACAACTTTTAACTTTTCATGATGGATAAGAGAAACTAATTTTTTTGCCTTGCATTGAAAAAAAAAATAATAATAATAGGGAACAGTTAATACCTCATACTACCTCCAACTGATCCACTAATTGAATTGAGGGGAATATGATAGGCTTCAGACCATGACAATTGTTCCACATTTGTAGCTGTTGGTGTCCCCCAGCAATAATTTTCTGGTGCTAATTCGAGCAACTTCTCCTGTTTCTTTTTCTCAAATGGTTCGCGAAATAAATCTACTTGAAGTTTAGTTAACTGCAAAAGCAGATCATGGGAAATACCATGATTTATGACCTGGAAAAAACCCCATTCTGAAGCAGCTAAAACAATTTCTTTCTTACAATTTTCTACTAAATTAGTATTGTTGCTAGTTAATTTGCTAAGATCAATTATTGGAAGATCACATTCTTCTCTCCCGTCAATCCGACCTGGGTACACTGGTCGGGGATATTTAGCAAAGAGCGTCTTGTAAGTTGTCAAGAGTGGGGGGTTTGACTCCATTTTGCAGCGTGTAGTATTAATCTTCTGCTTTAAGGTACTGGGTCGACAGAAAAAAAAAAAAAACAAACAAACAAAACAAAACCTTGTCAGTGCCAGCTCATCATGATTGGATTGTATATACCTTGCTGTATTTATAAATTAAGAGCCATGCATTTTAGTTTTATGAGCTATTCTACAAGCGTACGTACTGTCAAAAAACAAACTTGTTTGCTCCTATTTAACTTTAAAATCTCTCAATTTCAATATCAAAACAATATTAAAAAAAAAAAGAAGAAACAAAGAAAGCATTATTGCTATATACATAGTTTCTAAGAGTAGTTTGGCCATGCATATAATTGCAAGCTTCAACAGCTAATTAATCAACTGCCAAAATCGGTTAATCGATCATTTTTCAAATTAATAAGCCACATAAAAAATATAATTACAAAACATATAATTCGAATTAGGACACTGATATTAAGCTTTGAATGTTCAATTTCGTAATCGACATGCCATGGATAATTTAACCATCCCAGTACAGTCAGTACTATCAATTGGAAAATTTCGTCGACATGCCATATATATATATATAGTACAGTTGTCTAATAAAAACACAAACAATGCCATTTGTAACTAGACTAAAAAAGTTGTAAAATTTGACATTTGACATTGATAATAGTACTTTGTGATTCTTTCGGCCGACTTGCACGATGGCCGACTTGATATCATTTGATTACGCACCACAAAAAATTAACAAGAGATTTAAAAGAAATACTGATGTGATGATGCCACTTTTTCACTTTTGTGTGCTTTTTCTGTCATGACAAGATACTAATTTGAGGGAACGGTCCCGGTTCCTCCTCAGTGGGAAGTCCCCTTCATGCATTAGGAAATATATACATCATTTGTGTTAAGGGATTTCTTTCAATCAGAATAAAAAGGAAATTATCGGTTAAAAAATGAATGGTTTTTTGATCTAGAAAGGGTACTCAGTTTGGTACACCTTTCATTTTAGACGATCCAAAATGGAATCAAGAGGTTAACGCGTGCTGCTCGTCTGGAGCCAGAAAAAGGGAACGGTCCCAAAAGCGCATAGTCGCTTTCTAAGAAAAGGAGTTTTTGATGTAGATTAACTAATCACATTTCAACTTGTGGATAGTATCTAGAAGATAAAAAAGTATATTATTGGAATTGTTCGCCAGTACGATTAATAATTGAAAACATATTGTGCACGGAAAGTACTATATATATTAACTTTTTATTATGAAAAGTTTTTGGAAGAAAATTATATTTCACAAGTAGTTGACTAAAATTTTGAAATTAATATTTCATTGTTGTCGTAGAGAGCTATATACATGAATCATGTACACAGATATCTAACATAGATGATAATTTTTAATTACCACAATAAGCAGATAATAATTATATTTATTTCTAAAACCATAATAATAAATATGAACAATTAATATTAGTTTTCTTCACAAGTTAATTATGACAAAAAAATTATAGTTCTCGAGTTTATTTCACATATATATGATGAAGGCCGTATAATGAGTTATATAACTTTTTGTACATTAATCCAGTCTTTGGTCTTAATCTTAACAATATATATTCTATGGGCATCGCTTGTGAAGAAACCAACTTGAATTCAAAATGCATAATGAGTAATTTAAATATGCCAATTTGAATTCAAAATGTTGAATATTCATGCATGCAAAAAATAAAAGCGTTTGGACAACTTGTGTCATAAAAATAATTATACCATCTGAACTCTCATAATTTAATCGGATAAAATAATGCTCTGTTTCTTCAATAGAAAGTTAAATGAAAGGACAATATATACCAAATTTCTTCAATTTATCCTAAGTAATTACTTACAGTATTGGCCTTATTTACATCCACCCTGGACGAAGGATTGCTAAGAAAAATATGAAGGCAAGCAAAATGAGAATTTGGAGTTGTGCATTTGCTAGTCTTGCAATTAATATGTAACTAACTACCAAAGTATGGTGCATGAATTAGCTTTCACATACATATATATATTTTAGAAAAGAATAACTAGGCATATTGCTCTATGCCCCAACCCATACTTTTTATACATACACTTGTACATACACCGGCAAAAAGCTGCTACAAAATGGTAAGCAAAGAAATCGTATACGCATACATTGTTACCTGATCAGCTGATCTCAATTTATAGAAGCTTCCCAACTCCTTTCTAGCTGAATGATCGATTATCTTGTTACCCTGATATTCTTTTTGTGTTGTTCTCGCTTCTCGTTTCAAATTGGAAACCTACCTATATATATATGAGAAAGTGGTGCAAAGTAGTTCTCATTCTCTAGCTCATTAAAGGGATAAAGTTGGTGTATTCACAAAATAAATTAATAAATTAATAAAAAATGGAGATAAAGATGGGGAGCTGAAAAAAGAGATTGTCTTAATTAATTCCGGGACCGACCTAACTTAGACATGTATAGAGTGCAACATACAAACCGTCTCTATGCTACAAGTCCTAATCATCTAAGGTTGGTGCCTGGTGTAAAACTTCACACGTACAATATAACGAGTAACAAAGTGCATTAATGTAGATATTTATATTGTTGCAATATAAAAATCAAATCAAATTTAATCTGTACGTAGTTTGGAATTTCAATGTTTATTATTTTATATCTCTTATTAATGTATGGGACTCGAACTGTTGGTTAATTCCCACACACACGCGGAAAGGCACAAACATACATATACATCTCATTTATATTTTTCAAATAGAAGATGGTTGTTGGTATAACAGCTTTTGTTTTTATGACATTTATTCTCATGCATTAGACACGGTTGTGATGAGCCTGTAGCGGCCACAAAGAATCAAGGTGAGTGTACGAGTGGAGACATGCACACAAACGTTGAGACATGCTTCTCCTCTCTCTAATCCTTGTAAGGTGAATTAGCCACGTTGAATTATTTCATTGGGGGTTTTATTATCTCTTTCTATCCATTTTGATTTCACTTCATTTGCACATGCTTATGCCGCGTGGTTGCTTAAACTCTCACCATTCATCACATTCAATGTACTCTTGAGCCTTGACGCTTCCTTTCTGATGTAAAGATACGTTATGTCTAAAAAAATTGAGAACTTTTTAGCTATATGTGGAAACGAAAGGACTAAGTAGCTAATCAACCTATGGTTTAGTGCCAATATTCCATGCATGTCGGCTAGTAAACTGACGTTTATTTCCAGTGTTTTCAAATTCCTACCCTTTACCGGAAAATTCCAGTAATACTGGGTACCGGAACAGTGACCGAAACGGCGGTTTTCGGTATTGAAAGACAAAATACCGAAAATTTTCGGAAAATACCAGGAAATTTTGGATTTCGGCCATCTGGCCGGTAAAGGTGCCGGTAGGAAATTGAAATCATTGTTTATTTCTTTTTTGGCAATGGTCAATTGACGTTTGCAAATAACTAGCAAAATATGTCCTCGTGGACAAATAAAAAATAAAACAATTTTAGACAATAATTTTTTCTTTTCAGTTTAGCATGTAGATATGTTGCTTAATTTTTTTTTACGTTTTAGACAGAAAACCAAAACATATTGTTATTTCTTCCAGCGATTGATGTCTGACCATAGATTGAATCGATCGAACTGTACAAATTAACAGGTGAATATACGTTAGCGTGGAATATCTCTTGGATCCGTGTATTTATAAGGAGTAGAGTTTACCACAGTGTGTACACTCCGTGATTTGTCGAGTACTTTAGAATAGTTTTGGGTTTAAATATTTGGTTTCCTGGTATGCTTTGCTCTATGTTTTTTTTAACTGAATGGGATTATTTTTATTTTAAATGTTGATTATTAATTTCTCCTTTTCCTATAAAGAAATGACAGCAACAGAAGAGATAGATAAGGTTCAGCTTTTACGCAGTGAATTACAAACATGTCGTGTCGTGTCGTGTATGTCTCACGTTTTAGAACTAGTGTAGTGTCGTATTGACACGAGTTAATATTTTCAACATGTTGTGTCGTATTAAGTGAAGGACTTGGTTAACACGACACACATTATGACACGACACATCTGACACGACATGTTAAATGTAACATGTATCAAGTCATTTTTAAATTTTTTTGATAAAAAGTCATTAAAAAGTACTTAAATAATTTTTTAAAATAGAAAAAATATAATAAATTGTAACTTCGTATATGAAAATGAAAATTAATGATGGAATAAAACATATGAATAAAAGTTATTAACTTTATAATATGAACTCAAATTTAACTTAATATATTCTAAATAATATTAATTTTTGTCGTGTCAACTCGTGTCACGTGTCTCATCATGTCGTGTAATCTGTCAACTCGTGTCGGGTTAAGACGTGTCAATGTTTGGAAGTCTCCAACACGACATAACTTGGACATGATACGCCGACATGCACTTGTCGTGCTAATTCCATAAACGTTTGTTTTGTGCCGCATTTGCGTGTCGTACCAACACATTCCTATTGTGTCATTTTGGAAAACACTCGTTCTACAGTATCTAGAACTTTACAAAATTATTAATTGGATAATTTTGCTAAACTTATTCTATCCACTGGGTAGATAATTATTCATATCTTATTTATATAATGGTTAAATACTGAACAGATCCAGATCGATCGGATCCGAGTTTTTTTTTTTTCCCTTTGCGCACAAGGCTAATTTGGGTTATTTTTAATTGAATTAGAGAGAAGTTACTTCCGTTGCAAACAAATTATACGCTACTAATTGCAAAAAAGTACTTAAGTATTCATATTAAGAAAATTCATAAATAAAAAAATCTATGGGCGCCAGCTGGATTAAAAACCTTCTTTTGGTCGTTGGAATTTGATTCGGAACTCCACTTCACCTAATTTTCTGCTCAGAAAGAGAAGCGCGCGAGAGGGAGATGAATCCGATTTTATTAGAGTTCGCAATAGTGATCAGACATTGTTTTATTATGGTAAATGAAAACATAATATCTAGATATTTTCTCATGTTACTTTTAATATATATAAGCAAAATGTATTTGTCACTAGCTCTTTCGTGCAATGTATAATATCGATGCACGCTTAGCCAGCTAGATTTATTTTTTTTTTGGCAAATGCTATATATTTTATCAGTAGCTCTGAAAAAATAATATCGCTTGTACGTCCATTTAATGCGGCTGCTACTGACAAGTGACAAAGCAAGCGACATTTCTATAGTACAAACTACAAACATTCACGTGGACTAATTTCCTCCGTTGTGGAGACGGAGATAGTTTTGCCACAAATTTTCCAATTGCGACGAAATTAAATAATCCTGTTCGTTAATGGATTTTTTTGTTACGAAGTAGATATAATTAATCCAAAGCTTAAATTATATTAAAGCGAGAACATTATTATTATTATTATTTACTTACTGAGTGTGTTTGATGATTGCATAAGAATAAGAAAGACAGGCCGGGAGAACAGAGGGAAAAGGAAGAATGAGTGACTCTTGCCTCTTAAATTTATGTGACGACACCTCCATGGCTCCAATACAAACAATTTTTATTTAATAAAAAAATCTACTGTTAAAAATCAAATCTGTAGTAGTGACTCTTGCCTAATTCTCTCTTCTTTAGTCTCTGTTATTCTTGGACAATCAGACACTTGCTTTTTATCTTTTTTTTTTCAGTTGTGTGTTTGACACTCGAACGATAGTCTAATTTTCGAACTCCAGCTAATATGCAGTATCAAACATCACGCGAACGGAACAAACTGCCTGTTCGACAGCTAATTTTAATTCCAGCAAAATTTTGGAATTAGGCCGAACAAGGAAGGAGAGAGGAGAGATGATGATGATGATGATGATGATGATCATCATCATCATCATCATCATCATCATCATCATCATTATGAAAAATATTATATTTATTATATTAATTATTAGGTTGTGATCCAAAACTATTAAATAAAGTGCTGAACCTCTTTGGTCTTTGCAAAACAATATGTAAGAAATGAGATCTTACAATAATTAAATTAATCAACTATTCCGTGTGCCGACATGCCGACCTGCCATTTCAAAGCAAAGATGCTTCGCTAGAGGTGATGGTACATACTTGTAAAGAGATGACCACACAATTTTCAGACATTTTCTAAGACTCAAATTAAGCATTGAATTATATGACCTTCTATATATTCTCATTGGTTACCCATCAATATGAGAAACTGTCTTTTCCCCATCATTTCTCTGTTTTATGTAACGCTTCTCTTCTCACCTTTTGTCCTTTCAACGTCACCAACCATATTCCTTCTCCTTCCACCTTTTTTAACTTTCTTTTTTTCCCTTTTTTTTTACAACATTGCTCTCTGCATTAGTTGACTACTCTTTTTAATAGCTATTTTTTCATATTTATTTTATAAATTAACGGTCAAGTAATTTATTATTTTATCAATTAATTTTCGCACAAAGTACCTTAGTATAAACATTATACACCTACTATATATAAAAAGAAACAATTGAAAAGTAAGTACTAGACAATCTGTACAAGTTTATACATTGAGCAATTTGAAATCAAGATTATTTAAGGAAAAAAAATATGTTATAAAAAAATTATAATTTTTGGTGCTCATTTGATACTAGATCAAAGTTCAAAAAAAAATAACGAATGTACTAAAAAATAATTTAAATTTTATTCATCTCTGATAAAACTTAACAAGTTTAATGGTTCAATTAGACACTAAAATTCTAAATGAAATTAATATAAATAAAAACATAAGTTGTAACAACTTGTGTAAGAAAAAAATATATGTTATTTGGGACGAATTTCGAGATCGAACTTGGGTTATGATGAATGAATATTTTCATCGTTCGATATTATATATATAGAGAGAGTTTTGCTATGGTGAGTCGCAACTCATCAATATTATAAATAAATATGTGTTGGTGTCGGGATCATTTAGTTAAATGTCATCCGACACTCCAAGTATTGTGAAATAGTATTTTATCTGATTTTTGTAATGTGATACTCTGTAATTATTTGTGTGTTGGATATTATTGCTCATAAAACTGACTCGGTTCACCAGCAGATAGTAATTTGTCAAGACATTATTTCGTTTCTGATTTTTGTGGCCCTCTTCATATTTTCATTTTCATCATGTCTCTCTCCACCATATTCTCTCTTTTGTGTTGCTTAGAGTCCCTCTCCACCTTAATTTCTCTTCATCACCATTCTTAATTTTGGTTTACGAAATATAAATTAAATTTATTCAATTGAAAATAAAAAAATATCAAATCTTTTACGATATATATATTTTATTTAAGTCATTTATAAACATATTAAATTTCATGAATAATAGTAACATAATATAAATCATATTATTTCAGAAAACTATAACTATATTTACACATTTTTTTTTAAATTGATCAAACTTTTTAAATTCAATCAAATCAAAGTATGTACAATAGCTAAATTATATTTCTAAAGATAAATATATTAACAATATATCTAAAAATGAACATAATTAAACTATAGAAATATAATAAAAATATTTTTATTATAGATATCTACATTGAGCGAAACTCGATATACCCTCTATTATAAATAAAGATGTGTGGGTGTCAGGATCATTTAGTTAAATGTAGTCCGACACTTCAAGCAATGTGAAATAATAATTTTTCTTATTTTTGTAACGTGATACTCTATAATTATTTGTGTGCCGAGTATTGTTGCTCATAAAATTGACCCACTTCACCAACAAAAAATAAATTGGCAGCACATTGTTTTATTTCTGATTTTTGTGACCCCTTCATATTATTTAAGAATCTAAGGTAGTTCATGCATAATTGTTGTTTGGTCTCTTCAACTATTGCTTTAAATTCATATACAATATGATTTTAAAAAATTGAAATAATATCATATAACTCTTACTTTCAATATATTCATTACAAATGATAGTCAATATTAAAATTAAAAAAACGTAGAATGAAACTCGATTTGTTGCAACAAATTCGATAATTAAATCGAGCGAAACTCAATGTATCCCTCTAGTATATATATAGAGAGAGAGCGAGAGAGAAAGAGAGAGAATGGACACTAATGTGCATTAGGGTCTATACACAGGATTCAGTTACCGTCGGATCTCGTCAAGATCTGTGCACAGATGAAATCTGATGGTTCGGTTTAAGGCGCCGAGGAAGCGATTTCCTTACATCTCTCCGTTATTTTCTTCTGTTATTTGATCTCATCTCCGTCTTTCTATCTCTCTCCGTCTCTTCTTTTATTTTCTCCCTCTACGCCAAAGCAAAACCACCCAAGTCGGAAAAAATCGACAAACCTAGATCGGTCCGACTTCTTAAACTCGCAGTCTCGCTCTTCCTCACGATCCGCCTCTTGCTCTCTCCCACTCCACCTTTCTAGTCCTATTTTCCTAGCGAGGTGATCAAATTAGCCAGTTTGAACCCACCTTCAGTCTCACGAGAACAGATAGAGGAGACGATCCACTTGTTGTTCTCTCATGTGCAATTAATGTACCACTGAGAGTTTGTGTAAGTGAACAAATTATTCAATTTTCTAGCGAACATAAGCTCGATGGGATGATTCTATTGCAGCCAGGATCTGGCGTGCATCTGAAATTATTATTCTATGAAGTATTCTTGCACTCAGGTCACGTTCTTGGACTTTATTTTAAGAGAAATTTATTTACCATGATGACAAATTTCAGTTACTACTGTACGAGGACAAAGATTACTAGTAATTTATTTACCATAGTCATGAAATTGTCCTCTCATGGTGCTGAAATTTCTGGACAGGCTTCAATTACCATATATATTTTTAATTTCTGGACGAATCATTTCTCCGTCACAAATCTTTACTTGTGATATAGTTTAAATCAAGAATTTTGCAAAATTAAAGAGACATTTGACCTTTGCGTCTAGAGTTATTCCATGGATACTGTTCCATCTGTCCTTTGGTGCTGTCGAGTTTGGAGTAGAGAGGAGAGGTGTGATAGCAGAAGGGGGTGTGTTGCGAGATAGAGGGATGTGCGGTCGAATTTGGAGTAGAGAGAAGAGGTGTTGTGTGAGAGAAGAGGTGTGCTGTCGAAGGGGAGAGCGATTTTGGGCCTTTCGCGATTCTTGAGGAGAGAGCAAAAGGACTAACGGAGATAGGAGTAGAAGGCGACGGAATATTTTAGCTAACGGAGAAATCAGATAACATGAGCGCTAAAATCAGAGCCCTTAATCTAAATCTGAGCACGATTTTTAAAAGCGATCCGATAGAACAGAATTGATGTGTATATAGGCTATATGCACATTAGTATTCTATATCCATTCTCTCTCTATATATATATAATTATATATATATAAGTCGCGATCAAAACTCTTAGATCTGATTCAAAATGACCGATCCAAACCATCCAGTATGATCTTCATATTGAAATCTCCTTGCAGACCAAATTTTATATATATTTTTTTTAATTTGTAAATATTATTTTCAGATTTTTAAAAATTGTTGTTTTTGAACAGTACATAATTAACTAGATTAGTGATTTCCTAAAATTCTAAAAAAATATTTAAAATTTCTAAAAAAAAAAATATGAAATTTGGTCTGCAAGGAGTTTTCAATATGGAGATCATATTAGATGGTTTGGATTGGTCATTTTGAATCAGATCTAAGAATTTTGATCGTGCATCACAAAAACTCTGTGAGTTGCGATTCACCATGACAAAACAATATATATATATATATATATATATATATATATTAATAAACTCGGTATCGTTATATCTGTTAGTAGCAAAATAATATCCGAGATACTGAAACGGTTGGGAGGCGAATCTGACATACATATGTGCTCCCATATATATGTCTATCAGTCTATGTATACGTGGAATGCTAGGGGCCTGCCACGTTTACTAGAAAAATAGAAACTTAACCTTTTTCTGTGATCGTGTGGCCGGGATTCATTTATTCATTATTAAAAGCTAAAGTATAAAATATATCTTCATACCTTTATGTTTGTGTTAGAGTTCAGGATTGAAAGGGATTTCATTTAGTGCCAAAAAAAAAAAAAAAAAAAAAAAAAGATTGAAGGGATTCATCATTGCCCATATTATCTTGTTTTGTATTTCTAGTAACACATTAGTTGCATATGTTTTGACACGTATTTGTGTCTCAAGAAGAACATTATTATATTGTTATATTATATTATGTTATATATTTATATCTGATTAGGAAATATTATATAATGTTATGCAGTTATATATCATAAGGGAGTATTTATTTGTATTAAAGAATCTATTTATAAACCTTTTAGTAGGGCGAATAAATAGAGAAAAAAAAGTAGATAATTTGAAAAAAGAAGGAGATGCGAAAAAAAAATGGAAGGGAAAAGAGAGGTGCTTGTGGGAAAAAATGGAAGGGAAAAAAGACGTGTGTAGCAAAGGAAAACACACCTTCTATTTTTAGTGATGTCCAAAGAGTTATTTCAAAAACTAATAATTTGATTGCTTGATTGCAGTTATCAGCCCGTTTCAAAAGCATATACTAGGACCGATACAAAGCTCCTAAATTCAATAACTTCTATTGACTTCTTTTAAAACAGTGTGAATAGTTTTTTTTTAAATAATTAGATATATATTGCCATGAAAATTGATAATTAGATATACACCACTCTTAAATTATAAGTTAATTTTATGACACCATAAAATGGCTAAAATTAGTTTTACTCTAATATTTTTTGCCAAAACTACAAATGTGCAACTCCAATAAGAAAAAAAATGCCTTTGTAACTTTTTAATAATATTTTATTTTCCCTCATTAAAACAAAAATCATTCAGAAAATGATAAAAAGATTATGAAAGGAGATAATTTTAAAAGTTACAATTTAAAAACTTTCACATTTTCAGATTTAAATTTTCAAATTTCAAATTTTAAATTTTCGAATTCTAAAATTTAAAATTTCACATTTTAGAAATTTAATTTCAAATTTTAAATTTTGAAATTTGAAACTTTCAAATTTTGAATTTTTTATTTTTACAATTTGAAATTTAGATCTGTTAAATTTTGAATTTTTAAATTTAAATTCAAAAAATTGAAAGCTTAAATGAAATGGTTATTTGTCTTTTTAGTAGTATAAAATTAATTATTTATTTTGAGATTACACAGAGGCTGTAACATCCCAAAATTTTACTGACTTTGACTAGTCAAAGTTTGACCGATGTTGGACCGAATTTGAGTTATGCATATTAAAGTATTAATTAAATGTCGTGGACCTCTTTGGTTGGTTTGATTACGCGGTCGATCTAACCATTCCATTAGCGATTCGCGATATGAGTCGTTCGTTCGTCCCTCTCCCGTATTCTCCATTGCTTCTTCTATTCTGCTTCAACAATCCGTTAATCTATTTCTTACCATCGCCTCTCTGTCCCTGACTCTTCTCCGTCGCCTCTTCCCTCTTCCCTGCCTCACTTTCTCCCGATGCTCACCTCTCCTATTTCGCCAACAGGAAGGCAAAGAGACCGCTGCCACCTCTCTTGGCTGATCGATCTCCGTCTCCACCTCCGCCAACTCTCCGCCTCACCCCTAGCCACATCTCCTCCTCTGTTGACTTTTCCCATCTCAACGGAAAACCAATGCCCCAACTCCTTGTCCGCCAACTCCTCTGTTGACTTCTCCTCACTCAATAGAAGCTTCCTGAGCAGCAAATGATAAGGTAACTTCTGTGTAACACCCTAGCCCCCCGCCCCTCCTGCCCTCTCAACCTCTTCCTCCTCCTCTGCCAATCGCACCCACCTTATCCAACTTATGTTCCGCCACTTCTTCTCCGCCAAATTTGCGGCAACTGATTAACCTACCATGGCCTCTCTGGCTATCTCTCTCCCGTACTCAAAATCTGTTCTCTACCTCTTCTCGCAACAGCCCCTCTTTTCGTTTCTCCCCCTCCTCGGCTCCCATACTCAAATTCTTCTCAATTTCTCCCTATTTTCTGAACAACGCAGCAAGGAGGATCATGAGATAAAGAAGGAGAGGCAAGAAGTCAAGTAAGTGTTTTCAATCTGCTTCAATTAATACCCCTTTTCCCTAATCGATTCTTCTAGCATTTGTTTTCATCTATATATACACACATAGAGTCTCTTGATTTTCATTATTGAGAGCCACATAAGATTTCTATTAGTTTAATGTTCTATCTTTCTTTTTTTTATGTTTACATGTTTTTTTTTGGGACTGGCTTTCATAAGCTTTTCTTTGGTAAAATTCAGATTCCCGATCAGTAGTGGGTACACGAGTGATGACTAGGAGCAGCTCCACTCCAGTCCTTAGAGGACAAGGTATCATATTTCCTATTAATTATCAATAGTGCATGATGGAATCTAAAACAGTGTGATACATGTTATCTGATTGACAATGTCAACTAACACGAAGTTATATGAGGATGCAACTAGCTATATACTTTGATATGCATGATGATGAACATCATGCGAATCAGATAATTTTAAAATTTTATTAACCGATAATATCTAAGATCGTTCTTATTATTGCTAACTTTCTTTTAATTTATTTGCATCATAATCACATATATTCTTATATAAGAAGGATTGTTGAATCGTACATATGGTCTCTAACGAAGCTCTATTCCTCTTGGTTCACCTTTAATCCAAAACAAAAATGACAGTCGAATCCGTGCTAGCGAAGTCCCGTCAACACCTAGATCCGTCACCCGTATCTTAATCGATTGCTTAATCGATAGAATATTTTAACAAATATGTAGAAGAAGAGAAAGCCAAAGCTTCAACACATAAAGACTTACTTGTCTTCTCAATTTTTCTCATCAGTTTTTTTACACAAAAATATCTGAATAAAACCTCTCAAATTCGTATAACATTTAAAGCCACTAAGCAGAAACTAAAACAGCACTAAAACCTTGATAACTCTCTGTAGGAAACTTCAAACGTCCTGAAACTTGGACCATTGGATTCTACACTTCAAGGGCTATAATTTTCATTTATCATTTGCCCAAAATGGTTATCGTTTGCTATACTAATTTTCTGTTTAAAGTTGGCTCAAATTCTGACCCGAATTTAAAGTTTTTTTTCTCTCTTCATTTATTAAAAATAATTGGACTTGGGCTTTAAATAAATTTATACATTTCCTAATAATATTCATATATTATTATAATATGTGAAATTTATATTATCCTCATAATATGCACACATTAATAAATTTATTCTTTGCTAGTTAATCACGTCATGTGATATAATTTTCTATTTGTACTTTATTTCATGCAACATGAAACCTTGTGCATAGAAAATATATTTCTTGTTTCCCATTCAGTTGGTGTGACCTATATTGAGGATCCATATTATGTTGGCAATGGAATAAATATTTTATTCCATAAACTGTAAGCGGTACTCTAGCATACATTACAGTTACCCAAATACTATAAATGTTTAGCAAATCCTTTTACGAAACACGATCCTTCTAGTAATGTTATTAATATTACTTGTGTCTATTCCTTGCCATATGATATTATGATTAATTATACAAAGTAGGATGTGTCATCTTCGTATTATAATCTTTTCTTGGTCTCTAATAAGTAAGATTATATAATTATAACTGCACTTCAGTTATATTGGATCCATTTATAATCTCACTTTACCAAGGGGCCCTTTATAATATCATTCCTCAATTAATGAGTGGCAATTAGCTATTGACATATATATTTTCCTCCTACACAAGTTACATACAAGAACTATTACTTTTATCACCACTTGCTTCAAATGGCTTTTAATAATAATTACGTTGCATATTCCTTATGTGAAAAATATATCATATCAATTGATGAAGGCTTAAAACCTAGATATCAAATAAATTTGTACCTAAGACTTAACCTCACTAGTCGATGTCGGTAAAGTTTTAGGGTCGAACCCAAGGGACGGATTAATGAATACTAGACTTATTTGTTCTCAAAATCTAGACAGATGATTTTTAGTGAATTTTGGATTAAATATACTGTAAATAAATAACAAGATAAAAACAATTGCAATAATAAATTAACTAAGGGATATTTTTGAGTCTTTTGTTAAAGGGATTTGACTATCAAACAATAGTAAATTTTTGGGGTTTAATAGCAGAATAAAATGGCGTCTTAGGACTCGGATTTCACTTTAGTTTGGACTCGGAATTATCGATCAAGTTACTTTCATAACTTAACAAATAAACCAAGCAAATACCACCTGCTCGACCCGAGCAAAGACCTTACTCGGTCCGAGCAGTAGGCATAGGTGCTCAAACAAGTTTACTTAGTTACTTTATAACTCGATCTAGGGCTTGTTTGTTGATCCTAAACTTCTAATCCTCAGCTTTCGCTTGTTGGGCAAGGGTCTGGTCAATCTAAACTCACCCTAATAGGATTAACTAACTCACAACTTTTGGTATAGAAATTAATTATCCTAACTGATCTGTTTGTGTTCTTGGGAATATTTAGATGATCTTTTGAACCTATCTAAACGTTGCACTTTTGGTGCTAACTAATCTCCCCTTTCGGATCGCAGATTTACTCCAAGTTCTTAATCAAACTAACTTAACCTATTTAACTTTAGACTTAACTAGATGTGGCCATATCTAGAAGTATAATCAAATCAAGCCAAGCAATTCAATCAAGTAGTAATCAATAATACACAACAGATCAATAACAAGTCATATCATAACAAAATATATCAAGTCAAAACATCCAAACATCCATTACTTTCCTACTCCTAAGACTAAATAAAATCTAGCCTAACATAGTAGCATAATCAATAATAAAGTGCAGAAATAATAAGATACAAGCCATAAGAGAAATCATAAAAGTAAGAGAAGAAATAAACAAATACTCCTTCTAAACTCCAACAATCAATCCTATAGCAGTGGAAAGATGCTATGCGTGAACCTCAACTCCGTGCTTCTGCCGTCGCATCAAGACAAAGGTAAAGTTAGGGTTTGTGGTGAAAACAAGGGTCAAAATCGCCTCCAAGGTACCAGCCCCTTTTCTGTCGAAGAGGCTGCCTTATATATCCGTCTCAGGCACTTGGGAAGCAAGTTAGGGCACTAGGTCGGCCAGATCTTGCCAAAAGATGGTATTCCTTTCTTGAAAAATTGCCAAAACATGCTAAGTCGGCTTACTGTTCGACCCGAGCAGAGGATCTACTCGGTCCGAACGCTAATGTGGAGAGACTTGCCAACTTTAGGTAATGTTTGGGTCGAGCATCTGGAGCATTCGAATCGAACAGGTATCCATTCGGTCCGAGTGGTCAAGAAAAGGTGGCGGCTGTGGCTCTGTGTCGCGCCAAGTCCAAGCAGAGATCCACTCGGGTCGAACAGAGGGTCGATCAGTCCGAGTGGAGGCTGGACAGGGGTGCCATGTGCTAGGAATGAGACGTCTAGCGTTGCTCCATGCTAAGAATGAGTCGTCTAGCGCTGAAGAAGTGCTGAGAATCATCAAAATACTCGAATATCACCTAAAACCCTGCAAAATGGAAGAAGAAACGACGGCATAGCCAAATCCTAGAAAAACATGATAAATTGTCAAGCATTTTAATGGTTTGAGTATCTTTTGAGTGCTAAGTATGGTCCAAATACCTACAAATAATAATGATATCAAATCCCCCCAAACTTAAACTTTGCTTGTCCTCAAGCAACACTCTAAGCTTGGAAATTTGGACAATACTTAAACTTACAAGGAAGAACAAACACTCAATCAAAGAAGGTCAAGGAATCAAATGTCTATGTCTAGTTCCACACTTCAATCGAATTGCTATTATCCAATTTTCAATAAGCATAAACTCTAGCGTCCCCTTAATCAAGAATTACCTCTCTTAGCCCTAATTAAACCTCTTTAAACTCAAAGAACTCTAGCCTCACTCCACTAATTCACTTGCAATCTCAATTTCAATCACCCGTTCTTTTCCATAACTTAAAGATTTTTGCAAAAGAAGATTAATCAAAATGGAAAATTTTTAATGAATCTTTACTCAACAAAATAATTTCACCAATTTTAAACTGTGCAAGTCGAGTTGTGGTGACTTTCATCACTTAGGGTTTTATGCTAATGGGACTTAGGTTGAGCTACCAGCACATGACGCACTGGGGAGATCAAACGGATAATTACACGACCAAGGCCACGGTACACTTGGGCCAGGGCTCCTAGTAATTTCCGTAATCCTTTCTCCAATTATTTGTGGAAGATCAAACAGGTGATCACACGACCAAGGCCACGGTACACTTGGGCCAGGGCTCCTAGTGACACCCGTTATCATATCTTGATTAGAATTCATTGAAATCCCCTCGCACCCTCATGTTCACAACTATTTAGATCTTTGTCCAATTTTGGTTTGCTCGTTGGTGATTCAAGCGATTTAAACTTAAGTTGAGATTCATTTTAAGCGTTCCAAGATTGATATAAGATCCTTTTAGCAAAAAATAATTAAGTTACAAATCAGTTCACTCGATGAAAACTTGTGAGAGTTGACTAAAAGTGATTTAGCAAATTTAGGCAACCAAAATTTGAGTTCTATCCTTTCAAAGAGATTCAACTTCGGTCTATTGGTGCAAGTGTCAAATAAGAGAAAGCTAAGGAGTCTAATACTTAATAGAAAAATTTTAACAGCTGAAAATCCTTCAAAATAGTGTGAAATCATGTAAGAAAAATCAAGAATCAAGTCCCTAGACATATTCAATTAGTTCCTTGTCGATACTTGACTAATTTCTCAAAAACAGACTCACTGCTCGGACTGAACAGTGAGTCACTCGACCCGAACGAAGAGGAAAGAGAGAGAGAGCTAATCAAAGAACTGCTCGAGTCGATTGGTTGTGCGCTCGGGTCGAATGGGAGTGATACTCGATCCGAGCGGTAGTGTAAATTCATCTGCATAGGTCATGTGAGTGTAAAAGAAAGCGTTCGACCCGAACACAAGGTCTGTTCGGGTCGAACAGAGACTCTGAAAAATGACATTACCCCTAAGATTCTAACTCATTTCACTCAAAATTTTGATTTTCTCCTATGTACCCCCCCCAAACTTGAATTATGCTATGTCCCAGAGCATGTATTTCACAGAAAAATTAAATAGGAGAAAATAGGGAACTTACAAGCTTATTGGTGAGAAGTTGAGCCCCCGGAGGAGCTGCTAGGCGTGTTGTAGTGCATCTCGGCATCATAAGTGGGGAAAAGGCCGAGGTAAAGATCCTCTCCATGCTGGGTGGGCACCACAGGCTGGTTGGCAAGATGCGGGTAGAAGGAGGGGTCCGAGAATGCTGGTTGGGCCGGTGGAGGCACTTCTTGCCATGGGTGAGGACCAACGGGAGTGGGCAGCGGGTTCTCTTGCCATTGGTAGGCGCCATAGGACTCCCCTTGCGCCTCATTCTCATCATAGGCCATGTTGGGGTCCTCATACCCACCGGGCCAGTAACCGAGCTGTTGGGCAAGCTCGTAATCATCCACAAAACGCTCTACCCGCTTCAAGCGCTGCCCATACTGCTGTACTTCAGTTGTAAGTTGACCCAGTTGATGGCCATGGGCAACTTGTGTCTCGTTGTTGCGCCGGACTTCATCCCTCGTCTCGGTGGTGAGGGTGGTAAGACCCGTCATCATGTCCCAAAGAGTGCGTACCCAAGATGGCGCTCCGGCCATGTCATCTCCCATTTGAGGGGCTGACTCTTGCTGTGGTGCCTCAAAAGGCGGTGGGGGATGTGGTGGTTCGACCTCCATATGGACCGGCATTTGTGCCGGAATGGGCAGCGGCTGCTGGACCGCAATGTCCCTACCTGGGGTCACATAATCATGGGGAATGACCCAAGTAGCGGGGTTAGAGACATCTACCTTGTGAGGGTAGGGCAAGAAGAAGTCGCTGCCTTGGTCCCGCAGCCATAAATACTTGCCTTCAATGTCAGCCCCGCTATGCACTATCTTGATGAAATGGGCCCCACGGAAACGCTCGTCATCATACCGGGAGAACCCGGTGGCATTGCTCTTGGCCGGGACGGGAATCTTCAAGTGTTTGGCAAGAATGGTGACGAAGCCCCCCATTGTGATGCTCCCGGTTGCGCCCACCATGTCCCTTTGGGCAATCCAGTGCTCAATCATCACTTTCACCACATCAATCTTCGCGGACTGTGGCTGGAGCAAGTGCCAAAGGAAGGCCGTCTCCTTGGCATTCGTGATGTTGACCGTTTCCCCTCTAGCAAAGATCGTGCCCGCTATGCCTCGGAGGAGAATTCTAAGGACCGGGTGTTGCACAAGGCGGGACTGGTACTTGCAATGGCCCCCGGTAAGTGCTATCCACACCGACTCTCTTGTGACGTTGTCATCCGGGTTCCTTTTCCAATAAAACTCAGTGATGCCCCCGGCCGTAAGACCAAAGATGGGGGCCAACTCATCAAGAGGAATCCGGAGTCCCCTATTTTGCATCCGGAAAAAGATATACTCTCTCCCATCCCTCTCAAGGAGCTTGAGGGAGGAGAGGAACTCTTGGGTGTAAACCCGGAACGTGATGTCGTGGAGGGACCAAAAGGCGGGGGTGATACCGGCTGCCGCACTGATTTCCAAGAACTGTTCGGCGACCCCAAATTTCTCTAGAGTGGGCATATCCATGAAACGGGTGTGCTCAAGGGGCCGGCGCCGGATCTTCATGTAGTTCTTGAACATATAGTCGTAGGGCATGAGAAAATGAGCATCCTTCTCATATTGGGCAGCCTCGGGGTTTCTCTGCCACTCAGGACTCAGATTAGGGTCCATGGTCCTGGCTCCCTGCTGCTGGGGCTGAGAGGAACTGCCAGCTACTTCCTTTCCTTTGCCAGACCTTGTCTGCCTGCCTGACATGCTTCTGTCCAAGTCGAGTGGAGAGATTACTCGGGTCGAGTGCTCCTCAGATGGCTGAGTAGCAGTTGTTACAGGGTCTGCCCGGATCGAACAAAAGTAGTGCTCGGGCCGAACAAAAGAACGATCGGGTCGAGCAGACTGAGGTTTTGGCTGTGCACTGGGTCTGTCCGGGTCGAGCAACAGTGGATGCTCGGACCGAACAAGGGAATTGGCTAATTTTTCGCTGAGTTCTGAGGTTGCTCGGGTCGAGTAAGTCTGGTGCTCGGGTCGAACAGTACCTCTGTTCTGGCAAAATGTGCCCTAGTACTGTGCTGGACCCTGGTTTACTGGTAAAAGCTTGGTACAGTCCTCAAATCACTGGTACTATCACTTGCATGCACTCACAAAGTTGATTAAAACTACCAGGAATGACTAAATAATGAGAGAAAAGGGAGAGAGACTTGGTACCAACGGGTTGCACTGTCGTGAGTGGTGGGTAGCAGCGAGAGGGCTCCAATGGCAGAGAAGGCTGTCGACTAGGGCCTTAAGAGAGAGATGTGAGGCAGTGAGAGATTTCCAGTACGCTTGAGAGAAGATGAGAGGTTGTGAAGTGCCCCGTTATGCAAACCGAGAGGAGTGTGTGGGATCGTGTTGTGATGTGCCACGCAATCGATGGAGAGAAGACCACCCAGATGGCCAGAGGGTAATGGAGATCCCTCTGGCGAGAAGAAATCGGAGAAGGGATGGCTCTGTCGCCGAGTGCTAGGGGTGCCTTGGGCCTCGTGCTTCAATTTGTGTGCCATGGAGAAGGGTTTGATCAAGGTCCTGTGAGTAGAAAGAGAGAGAGAGTGGAGAGGAGAGCTAGGGACACTTTAGATCTGTGGAAATGAGTTAGAAATGAGAGAGATTGAGTTTTAAGAGGGATGCTCGGTCTGGAGAGGAGAAACTCGCGCAATAATGGAGGGGTGCGAGTGGGAAGGCGCGACTGTAGGAGGAGGAGTTATTATCCAACGGATACTTGTGGAATTTTAAACTCTCCATTCGAAAAACGCCTCCAGTTCTTCCAGTGCTCGGGTCGAGCAAGGCCCCAATCGGACCGAGTGATCTGCGGCGGGGTCCCGCATTGTCAGACAGAATTTGCTCGGACCGAGCAGCTCTGTGCTCGGGTCGAGTAACTTGCAGATGGGTCCCATGGTGTCAAAAGGTCGGTTCGAGTCGAGGAGCACCTCACTCGGGTCGAGCGCCTTGTCATGATTCCCCCAAACTGGAATAACCACTCGGGTCGAGTGGTTCGCATGCTCGGGTCGAGCAGTGGGTAGCTTCTTACCCTTCCTGCATCCAATCTTGCGCCCAAGCCTCACAATTGTCTCCAGGACTGGCTCGTCTTGCTGCCTTGATCCAATTCCTGCTGCTCGTATGAGGTCGTGCATGGGTTTTCTAACCCTAGGTGCTCTTGCACGAGCAACTTAATCTGTCTTTGATCCTAAAGGCACACAAGCAAACAAACAAAGATCCTTATCAAATCAATTCTCATAGAACACATCATCACCTAGTATATTTTTTTGTGTTTTCATTTTATAATAATTTTTTTTTTTTTTTTTTTTTGTAGTTTTATTATTTTTACTGAAAAATAAACTAAGAATTAAATAGGGTAGGGAATGAGAAATCCTTGGGTTGCCTCCCAAGAAGCGCTTGTTTATATGGTCTCTAGCTTGACCGTTTTGCTCTATTCGGCTTGGTCGGGGTCGGAGAGCGAGATGGCAAGGAGTTGCTCTTGGTTCTCGCTAGCGATGTAGTGTTTGAGACGCTGCCCGTTCACCTTGAATGGCTCCGAATTCTTGTCACAAATATCAACGGCGCCAAAAGGATAGACCTTCACTACGCGGAAAGGGCCCGACCATCTAGACTTCAACTTGCCCGGGAAAAGTTTGAGTCTTGAGTTGAAAAGAAGCACAAGATCGCCCTCCTTGAACTCTCTTCTTGAAATATGCCTATCATGCACAAATTTTGTTTTCTCCTTGTAAAGTTTAGCATTTTCATAGGAGTTCAAACGTACCTCATCCAACTCATGTAAGTCAAGAATGCGCTTTTCACCGGCTTTTTGCAAGTCCATGTTGATCACGCGGGTTGCCCAATATGCCTTGTGCTCTATTTTTACCGGGAGGTGACATGGCTTTCCATACACAAGCTTGAAAGGGCTCATGCCAATGGGAGTCTTGAAGGCGGTGCGGTAGGCCCATAGTGCATCGTCAAGTTTGTTGGCCCAATCCTTACGGGTCCTAGCCACCGTCTTCTCTAAAATACTCTTGATTTCCCGATTAGACACCTCCACTTGCCCGCTTGTTTGTGGGTGATAAGGTGTGGCAACCTTGTGTGTGACCCCATGCTTCTTCAATAGCCCTTCAAAGTACCGGTTGATGAAGTGTTTCCCCCCATCACTAATCACCGCCCTTGGAACACCAAAGCGGGGGAAAATTATCTTGGAGAACAACTTGATAACCGAACTTGAGTCTGCGGCTTTGCAAGGAATGGCTTCGACCCACTTAGATACATAATCCACCGCAACCAAGATGTATTGGTAACCATGAGAGCTCGGGAACGGGCCCATGTAATCTACTCCCCAAACATCAAATATCTCCACTTCAAGGATCGGGTTGAGGGCCATTTCATTTCTTTTGGTGATGTTACCCGTCCTCTGACATTGATCACAAGAAAGAACAAAAGAACGAGCGTCTTTAAAGAGAGAGGGCCAAAAGAAACCTGATTGGAGAACCTTAGCTGTCGTCTTGGAGAATGAAGCATGCCCGCCATAAGCGGAGGAGTGGCAGCTAGAGAGAATTGGCCTAACCTCTTCATAAGGCACGCAACGCCTATAGATGTCATCAATCCCAATCTTGAAAAGGTAAGGCTCGTCCCAAAAGTAATACTTGGCATCAGTTTTCAACTTCTTCCTCTCTTGCCAAGTCATTTCAGGAGGAAGCACCCCACTGGCCAGGTAGTTAGCCAGGTCGACATACCACGGCTGCTTGTTTTTGAGCTGCTGAGCTTCTGCTCGGGTCGAACGGTGGTCTGCTCGGTCCGAATGCCCCTCGACTGAGAGAATGTGCATTATTAATTGGGCCCAATCTTCGTCTGTCAGGTCTGTTCGGTCCGAGTAGATGGGTGCTCGGGTCGAGTGCAAGGTCGATAGGGCAGAAGAGAGGTCCGAATGGGACTCCGAGGGGTCCGAGAGGACGGTCGACAGCTCTGCAGGGACTAGCGCTTGGTCCGAGTGAAAGTCCGCTCGGGTCGAGCAGTGACTCAGACTCATCAGGTGTTCGTCCGGGAAGGAGTCATCGATGGGTATTCTTGTGCTCTCCTCCTCCTCCCAGTGCAGCCTAGACAGGTGATCAGCCACTGAATTCTCTGTACCCTTCTTGTCCTTAATCTCCAAATCAAATTCTTGGAGGAGAAGGACCCATCTGATTAAACGTGGCTTGGCGTCCTTCTTGCTAAGGAGATATCGGATTGCCGCATGATCCGTATACACGATTATCTTAGACCCCACCAAGTAGGACCTAAACTTGTCAAGTGCGAACACAATTGCCAAAAGCTCTTTCTCGGTGGTCGTGTAGTTGATTTGAGCGGGGTCCAACACCTTGCTAGCGTAGTAGATAGCAACCGGCTTCTTGTCTTTGCGCTGCCCAAGCACCGCTCCAATGGCAAAGTCGCTTGCATCACACATGAGCTCGAAGGGTTGAGACCAATCCGGTGGTTGCAAGATTGGTGCAGAGATCAATGCCTCCTTCAACCTGTTAAATGCATTCAAACAATCTTCGTCAATAACGAAATCATTATCTTTAATTAAAAGATTGCTTAAAGGTTTTGCGATTTTAGAGAAGTCTTTAATGAATCGGCGGTAAAATCCGACATGTCCTAGGAAGCTCCGGACATCCTTGACGCTTTTGGGAACGCCAAGCTTCTCTATCACCTCAATCTTAGCCTTGTCCACTTCTATCCCGTTGGATGTGATCACATGGCCTAGCACAACGCCCCTTTGTACCATAAAATGGCACCTCTCCCAATTCAACACCAAGTTAACCTCTTCACATCGCTGCAAGATTTTAGAAAGATTAGCAAGACAAGAATCAAAACAAGTACCATAGACCGAAAAGTCGTCCATAAAAACTTCCATTTCTTTTTCAATAAAGTCCGAGAAAATGGACATCATGGCACGTTGGAACGTTGCGGGCGCATTGCAAAGACCAAAGGGCATTCTCCTATAGGCAAAGGTACCGTATGGACAAGTAAAGGTGGTCTTTTCTTGGTCATTTGGATGGATTGGTATTTGGAAGAAACCGGAATAACCATCTAAATAACAAAAGTACGAGTGATTAGCAAGTCTCTCTAGTAATTGATCAACAAAAGGTAAGGGAAAGTGATCTTTGCGAGTTGCCGCATTGAGCTTGCGGTAATCTATGCACATCCTCCATCCCGTCACCATTCTTGTTTGGATCAGCTCGTCTTTGTCGTTTTTGACCACCGTTGTGCCTCCCTTCTTAGGCACCACATGCACCGGGCTCACCCACTTGCTATCGGAGATTGCGTAGATGATCCCCGCATCGTGAAGCTTCTGCACCTCTTTTCGGACCACCTCCTTCAAGTTAGGGTTGAGTCTCCTTTGTGCTTCCCTTGACGGCTTGTGGTCATCTTCTAGCAAGATCTTGTGCGTGCAAAATGAGGGGTCTATGCCTTTGAGATCCTCGATCGAGTAGCCAATAGCCCCTTTGTGTTTCTTCAACTCTACCAATAGCTTCTCTGTTTGCCCTGCATCTAGTTCTGAGTTAATAATAACAGGGTATGTTTGATCAGGGCCAAGAAATTCATACCTGAGCGACGCCGGAAGAGCTTTAAGTTCGACCTTGGGTGGTTCTGTTCGGACCGAACACACATCTGCTCGGGTCGAACGCTCCATAGCATGGTCGAGTGGACTGTCGAACGGCCCAGGACTGTTGTCAGGGGACCCTGTTCGGGCCGAGTAAACGACCATTCGGGTCGAGCGTGGGTCAGTCGGGTCGAACAGTGGCTCAAAGTCTTCCTGTCCTGCTGTCTGGACTGGCATTCGGTCCGAGCAGTCGTCTGCCCAATCCGAGCAGAGGTCTGTTTCCTCGTCTTGACCACCAGCTAGCTCCAGTATGGATTCCCCCACCCCAATAGCCTCTTGAATGTCATAAAGAAAACTCTGGTAATTGATCAGAGCGCTCAGATACTGGTCCTCAAGTGTTTCTTCCATTTCGGGCTCAATCCCTTGGACCATAAAGCATGAAAATGCGGGATGTGGGTCTGGGCATCTCATAGCATGCTCAATTGAAAATAGGAGCTGGTCCCCCCCAACTCTGACCAAAATTGTCCCGTCTCGGGCATCCATGAGGACACCCGCTGTTCTCAAGAAAGGTCGCCCTAAAATGATGGGCACCTCAAGATCTTCTTCCATATCCATCACAACAAAGTCCTCCGGTACAAAGAAATGGCCAACCTGGACGGGGACGTCTTTCAAAATGCCTAATGGTAGCCGGACGGATGAGTCGGCTAGCTTCAAGGTAATGGGCGTGGGAAGAAGGCTTTCATACCCGACCCGGTCATATACCGACTTTGGCATGAGACTAACGCTCGCCCCCATGTCGCATAGGGCTTGCTTGATCACTGCCTTGCCGATGATGCATGGAAGAGTGAATCGGCCCGGGTCTTCTAGCTTGGGAGGCATTATGCTCTTCAAAGCCTCGCTACTCTCTCTAGAGAGGGCAACTGTCTTCAAGTCCTCCAAGGGCCTCTTTCCTGTACATAACTCTTTGAGAAATTTAGCATAAATTGGAACTTGAGCTACTACATCTGTAAAAGGGATTGTTATCCTCAATTGCTTAAGGATTTCCCAAAAAGCTAGAAAACGTGCATCCTCTTTGGATTTGGCAAGCCTTTGCGGGAAGGGCACGGGCGGTTGATAGCTGCTTGGCTGGGCGGCTGGTGCCTTCCCCTTACCTTGGGCTGTCTCCTTGCTGAGTCGTTCGGACCAAACAGAGGGTCGCTCGGGTCGAACGGTGGTCTGATTGGGTCGAGCGCCGCTCCCTTCAGGCTGATCGGACTGCTGCTCGGGTCGAGGCGGTGACAGCTCGGTCTCATCAGGTAGCCGCTCGGGTCGAGCGCTGAACTGCTCGGGTCGAGTGCTTCCTGGATCTGCTGCTTCAGGCAAGGACTGCTGGTCAGCTGGTGGCCTGGTTTGTTGTCCTGGTCGCTGGAGCGGAGGGAATGGCAGGATCGGCTCCAGCACTGGTTCATCGTTCTGCGATTGGTCTTGCTCGGACCGAGCAGAGGAGCGTTCGGGTCAAACAGTGACCTGTTGCGTCTCCGGTTGAGGCATCGGGGGGTCCTCGTATCTCGTTCCGCTCCTTAGGGTGTGTAGAGCCTTGCATTCTGTCCTAGGATTCACTTCTGTCTGGCTCGGTAGCTTTCCCTTGCCCTCACCAGTTTGCCCAAATTGTTGCACCATCATGCGTTCAATCCTTTGCAACGCATTTTGGTTCTCTTTCATCTCATCCAATCCCGCGGCAAACATTTGGTTGAACCGGCCCTGTTGGTCCATGAATTCTTGAACCACCTTGGGCACCCCTTCCTTGTTGTAGACTGACTTCATGGGGGCATTGGGGTTGTTCGGGGCTGGCCCGTTTCTAGTGAAGTTCGGCGGAGGCCGATTCCGGTAGTTGTACTTGGGAACATAGGGCCTATCTCGTGTAGAGCCCATGGCGGTGTCCTTGAACACCGGGTCGTTATTATGCTCCCATTGTTCTTGTTCCACCGGGTCGAGAGAATAGCTCCGGCTAAAGATATGGCGAGGGTAGTAAGAAGGCTCGCCATTAAGAGAATTAACTTGAGCCGTGTTGTTTTCGGGCTTAGCAAGCGGGCATTCAAGAGAGGTATGCCCTATTTCGCCGCAGCACCCGCAATCCTTGCGGTTGAGGTGGGTGCCTAGGGCTGTTTGACACGCGGCCAATTCCGCTTCAAGATCGGCGATCCGATCGTCGACGGAGGGCGGCGCGGAGATGACATTGACTTGCTTATACGCCCCGCGAGAATTGGTGATGACCGGCATCCAGTGGTATTGCCTCGCGCATTGGTCGAGCTTATCCCTTCCTTCGGCGGGATGAAGAATTTTGAAACATCCACCTGAAATAGAATCCAAGTTAATCTTGATATTATCATATAATCCCTTATAAAAATTTTTCAATAACATCCATTCTTGGATCCCGTGGTGTGGACAAGAATTTTCTAAGTCACGGAACCGTTCCCAAGCCGCGGCCATGGACTCATTGTCCTTTTGGCGAAAATTGTGCAATTCAGATCTAATGCGGTCAGCCCTATCATCGGGGAAGTACTTGTCAAGAAAAGTTTGCGCCATTAGGTCCCATGAATCAATTGACCCCTTTTTGAGTGGTTTGTACCATTTTTGGGCCTTGTCTTTTAGGGTAAACTTAAACAATAAGAGCCTAACAGCAGACTGAGGGACCCCATTCATTTTAATTAATCTAGTGTAATCAACAAAATTATTTAAATGGGCATGAGGATCCTCATGGTCTTCTCCGTGAAAAGGGTATTGCTGGACGGCCGTGACATGGGCGGGCAAGATCTGCATGTTGTTTGCCTCGATGCCGCGGATGACCACCGGGCCTCCGACATACTTGGCCTTCGGAGCGACATAGTCGTTGAGAGTGCGGCCCTGGTTGTTGACAACGTCTTCGTCGTCGGAGTTGCCACCAACGCTCTCGCCTTCCATTGTCCACCGACGGACGTCTTCGTCCAGCTGTGCCCTCTGCATCCTGATCTGAGCCTCTCGCTGCTCCAGTTGGAGCCTTAGAGCATTGAGGCGCTCAGTCTCGGCAGCAAGGTCAACATTCTCGACGTGTTCTGCCATGGTTGGTGTCTGCTCGGGTCGAGTACAGGGGCGCTCGGTCCGAGTGGTTGATGTGTCGAGTCGAGCGGCGCCGGACGGAGGAGAGCCTGAGTGGCGCTCGGATCGACTGGGGGATTGTTCGGGTCGAACAGAACCTAACTGAGGAGATTCTGGCTGCTGCTCGAGTCGAACAATTGGGTGCTCGGTCCGAGTGACGTGCCTTCGGATCGAACAGAGGGTCTGGCAGAGATCTGGAGCGGTCTCTGGGTCTTCTTGCAGGTTGCGGAAGAAGTATCGTCTGACTATAGGCGGCTGAGCTTTGGATCGTGCGCGCCTCCTATCTGCCAGTCCTGCAAAGAGGGAAATGAAAAAGGGAAAAGGTTAAATAAAAAGGAAAGTCTAGCCTCTTGATAGTTAAATAAGTATCTAATATCAACACCGTCCCCGGCAACGGCGCCAATTTGATGAAGGCTTAAAACCTAGATATCAAATAAATTTGTACCTAAGACTTAACCTCACTAGTCGATGTCGGTAAAGTTTTAGGGTCGAACCCAAGGGACGGATTAATGAATACTAGACTTATTTGTTCTCAAAATCTAGACAGATGATTTTTAGTGAATTTTGGATTAAATATACTGTAAATAAATAACAAGATAAAAACAATTGCAATAATAAATTAACTAAGGGATATTTTTGAGTCTTTTGTTAAAGGGATTTGACTATCAAACAATAGTAAATTTTTGGGGTTTAATAGCAGAATAAAAGGGCGTCTTAGGACTCGGATTTCACTTTAGTTTGGACTCGGAATTATCGATCAAGTTACTTTCATAACTTAACAAATAAACCAAGCAAATACCACCTGCTCGACCCGAGCAAAGACCTTACTCGGTCCGAGCAGTAGGCATAGGTGCTCAAACAAGTTTACTTAGTACTTTATAACTCGATCTAGGGCTTGTTTGTTGATCCTAAACTTCTAATCCTCAGCTTTCGCTTGTTGGGCAAGGGTCTGGTCAATCTAAACTCACCCTAATAGGATTAACTAACTCACAACTTTTGGTATAGAAATTAATTATCCTAACTGATCTGTTTGTGTTCTTGGGAATATTTAGATGATCTTTTGAACCTATCTAAACGTTGCACTTTTGGTGCTAACTAATCTCCCCTTTCGGATCGCAGATTTACTCCAAGTTCTTAATCAAACTAACTTAACCTATTTAACTTTAGACTTAACTAGATGTGGCCATATCTAGAAGTATAATCAAATCAAGCCAAGCAATTCAATCAAGTAGTAATCAATAATACACAACAGATCAATAACAAGTCATATCATAACAAAATATATCAAGTCAAAACATCCAAACATCCATTACTTTCCTACTCCTAAGACTAAATAAAATCTAGCCTAACATAGTAGCATAATCAATAATAAAGTGCAGAAATAATAAGATACAAGCCATAAGAGAAATCATAAAAGTAAGAGAAGAAATAAACAAATACTCCATCTAAACTCCAACAATCAATCCTATAGCAGTGGAAAGATGCTATGCGTGAACCTCAACTCCGTGCTTCTGCCGTCGCATCAAGACAAAGGTAAAGTTAGGGTTTGTGGTGAAAACAAGGGTCAAAATCGCCTCCAAGGTACCAGCCCCTTTTCTGTCGAAGAGGCTGCCTTATATATCCGTCTCAGGCACTTGGGAAGCAAGTTAGGGCACTAGGTCGGCCAGATCTTGCCAAAAGATGGTATTCCTTTCTTGAAAAATTGCCAAAACATGCTAAGTCGGCTTACTGTTCGACCCGAGCAGAGGATCTACTCGGTCCGAACGCTAATGTGGAGAGACTTGCCAACTTTAGGTAATGTTTGGGTCGAGCATCTGGAGCATTCGAATCGAACAGGTATCCATTCGGTCCGAGTGGTCAAGAAAAGGTGGCGGCTGTGGCTCTGTGTCGCGCCAAGTCCAAGCAGAGATCCACTCGGGTCGAACAGAGGGTCGATCAGTCCGAGTGGAGGCTGGACAGGGGTGCCATGTGCTAGGAATGAGACGTCTAGCGTTGCTCCATGCTAAGAATGAGTCGTCTAGCGCTGAAGAAGTGCTGAGAATCATCAAAATACTCGAATATCACCTAAAACCCTGCAAAATGGAAGAAGAAACGACGGCATAGCCAAATCCTGGAAAAACATGATAAATTGTCAAGCATTTTAATGGTTTGAGTATCTTTTGAGTGCTAAGTATGGTCCAAATACCTACAAATAATAATGATATCATCAATCTTAGAATTTATGACACGATAAAAAAATATTAATGACACAAACACAAACCATATAATATTTTTTTATCAATTAGGTCTATTCAATATATGAAACTTTTCATATACTCGTGTTATTAAATGATAATCTTTTATCAACGTTTACAGAACTACAACGTACTTTTAATCAACACGACAGTCTTATATGGCATATCAGTGTTCCTGCTAATATCCAAGATCTGTGAACATTTTAGAGATATATATTCATTTTATTTAGAGTTCTGCGGTTCAAGACCAAGAGCATCTTCTTGAACACTTCTAAATATGAATATAAACTTATGGAGCAAAATGTAATAACATCCAATTCATAAATATAACATATAAAAGTAATCATCATAAGATAACTTTTATAACACAATTCCAACAGATGACACCTTGATGAATCCTTCAAAATAAAGTTCAGACCATGTGTCGGATTTACCTTCCCTGCTTTTGATTTCAATGTAACTTTGTAGCTGGTTTTATTGCATATCAATTAGGAGCCTAAGGGCAAATATTTTTTTTTTTAAAAAAATTTGCTCATATGCTTGATGATGTTTGGTGGGCTGCGAGGTTTATTCTAATTTTTGTTCCTTTTAGTTTTTGACTTACCTCTTTTGTTTCCCATAATGAAATTGCAACAATTATAGTTTACTTTTTCCAAAAAAAGAAAAAGAAAAAAAGAGTGATGCATAAGATTGTTCGAAATGAAGCATAAGAAAAGAGAAATAGTATTTTTACTGTAACAAAGAATTGGAATTGCATTTTAATTCAAATTTTTTTTGCAAAGCCGGTAATTAGATTAACTAAGGCCAATTTTACAGTAATGTTCCAATTTGGACTTTGTTGTTATGCATTATTAAGTTAGATAAATTGATTTTCAGGCTATTTGTCAGGTGCATCATTTTTGCTTATTCAAGCTTGCACTAATGATTTGAAGATGTAGTAAAACTATCTGCCTTAGCAATGATAGTCAAGGTGAATGCCCCAGATTTTGATATAATTCATATATTGATGATTGTTAGGAAGATTTCATACTAAGATTTTGACCCAAATTGACCCTAATTTACTATTAATTTTATATATTTCTAATTTAATTTCTGTATATCATTGTTAGATATAGGTACTGCTATGCCCTTTTAGTTTTTTATAGGATTTATTTTGGACCTAGAAATTTTTGCACAATTTTTGGAGCATTTAAGCGATTCAGCGTGCTGTGTGAGCGGACAGACAGAAGAGGACAATTGAGGACACATCTGCTGACAACCAGGCGGGCAGCTTGGAGTCTTAGCGGACCACTAGCATGGAATTTGGAAGTTTTCAATCCGAGCAGTTATTCTCAACCTTACTTCCTTACATGCTCTTACTGGACAGAAACCACTGAAACCGACACGATCTTGTTATCTGGAGGTTACAAGGCAACATTATATAAGGACCTGAAGACAAATTAAGAAGAGGGGAGTTCTGGAAGGAGAGAGAAAATACCACATAAAGATCCAGGACTACGACTTCTGAGTCTTCAGGCGATCGCTTGCAATTAATCGAAAGATGAAAGCCTAGATTATAAGTCAGAAATGATTCAAGTCTAATCTCAATAAACGAGAGTTGAGAGATATCTTAGACCCAAAGATCTGAACTATCTCCCCAAGTTAAGAAACGAAAGTTGACACTTAGGATAGGTAGGAAGATAGTAGTAACGAATAGTTGAACCTTAAATCAGACAAAAGTTAGGATTAAGTATGGTTAGTCGTTAGTTATCTTACACACAAAGCCAAACATAATTAATTAGACTACTCGATTATCGTCTAGGATTAGGAGTAATACTTGGATTATTCGATTGTTGTCTGTGCAAACTTAGAAACAAGTGGACCGCCTGAGTCCTGTCGACCTTCAGTGATTCGAGCGGGCCGCTACAAAAGTAGGTGGGTCCTTTATATTCGGAACTAAACCAGAAGTTAACAACTTGATCCCCTAGTTTACAATTTCATCAGGTTTTTATCTCGATTTCTAAGAATTCACTAGTTTAACAAGTTCAATTCTATCATCAAACTTGTTATTCTCGTTTTATTTGACTTAAATTCTAGGAGCAAGCAGTCTGTGTAATTGAACAATCTATCCCTGAGTTCGACAACCCGACTATACTAATTAAGTTAATTTTGTGGCTGAATTAAGTATAAATCGATTTTATTTTCGATAAGGCTTCTCAAACAACGATAGAGTAAGTCCTCATCAATGTTGGTACAATGTCAGCCTTTGTTGATTTATGATATCTAGAATGAAAAATAAACAAGCGTAAAGGTACTTTTTTTTACCATTCAAGTTATTGTATATGATTACTATGATTTGTCAGATTCCTGCTCATCTTTGTGATATGCTGATAATATTTACCGATATATAGATTCTTAATCCATATGCTATCTAAACAAGTTTTGGTTTTTCTTGCTGTAAGGAGAAGGAAAGGATACATATTATTTTGTACTATGTAATAAAATAATTTGAAGGTTTTTCTGATAAATTTGAAATAATGGGCCAAAGTACTTAAATCTTGCTGAATAAGGACATCATCACATAAATATTGGTTTTTATGCTTAGCTTTTTTCATAATAGTTTGTTACAAAGTTTTTTAATTTTTGTAAGAATTCATTTTTCTCAAATAGATGATAGCTTGGCAATAATAGTCGAGATCTTTTTTGTTAGGAGGAAAAAAAGAAAGGAATTCAGTATGCGACATGAAGCAGTTAAAACAAATATAGATAAATTTTCCAGCATTCAATATAACTACAAAATTATTGGAGATACCTTTGTAGGTGAAAATTTATTTCAGTTCCATCCTATTTTCTTATTTTTATCAAGGTAATTTATTTTGGGATTCTTATTCTGAAATTTATGCTATGCTCTGTATTAAGAACATGAACTTTTCTTCTATTAATAAGAAGTCTTTCTAGAGGTCTTTTTAAACAACAATTAGAAGCCTTTCCAGCTTTCTTATTTTTAGCTAATTAAAGGACAAATACAATTTTCATGATTTGTAGCTAATTATTGCGAAAAAACTTATTCATATCTGGCAAATCAACATTTCAGCTTTTTCATAATTAAAATAAGATGAATTATGGATAATCTTTCATATGTGTTTGCACAAGACATGTTTAGCTCAGCTTACTAAAAATTGCCAGAATACAGGACCCATGATGCGGTTGAATCGGTCCGAAAGTTATTGAAAAATCAGCACCTTTCTTCTATTTGCTTTTTCTTTATTGTTATCCCCTTTTATAGTTGCCAAGGTTAGAGGTCAGACCAATTGCTGCAATGCTTAGTCCTGTAAAGCAAGCAAAATGTGTCAAAAGAGGTAATTTATACTTTCTAATTTTAGTTCAGAGCTTGCAACTGGAGTTTTTTGTTTCACTATTTTGTATATCTTTCTCAGATACCGCCTTAAAGGAGAAGAAAGAGTTACTGACACATTCACAAAGGAAAAGGCCTTGAATTACAGAAGTTGATCCTTGAACCTGTTTACTCCTTTTAATTTACCCTTGAAATACAACCAGTAGCAGCCCAGTTATCGGACCTTGAATTGGTTAAGATGCATTAATGATTGTATTTAGTCATGTTGTCGTTTGCTTTTCAAAAGAACACTCCAAAGGATTTGGAACTATACTAATAAGGTACCAATATATTTCAGTTTTTCTATTATTTGAAATCTTTAGCATCTTTATTTGAAATCTTTATTTGAAAAAAAGAAAAAGTTAATTTATAACCTCTCTTTCATTTTCTTGGTTGATCTGATCAGGTGTGCTTTAATAATTGATCATGAGAATGGAAAAGGGAAGAGTAGTCCTCTCCTGCATCTTTGCTAGATATGTCCTTTATTTTTTGGTATTTAGGTCGATCAGATTTGAAAGGGTGTAATTAATAATGATAATCTAAAAACAGTTTGTTGAAGATTTTGCTTATGATCAAGTATTATTGGGGAGAAAACATTAAAGGAAGAGATTTTATAGGTTATACCAGTATTGATACAGTTTATAGTACCGAAAATGATGACGAGGTGCTGAATATGATGAGTGATCTCTCGCCTGGCTGTTCTTAGAGAATTAATGGGTCAAAAACATAACATGTAGACATCTTTTTCTTTCGATTGGTATTTAAACTTACATTAAAGACTATACGTTGTAACCAGTATAAAAATTTCAATATTTGTAATCAATAAATAATTGCTAAATTGCTTTTTTTTTAAAAAAAAATTCTCTGAAGTGTCAGGCAACTGAGCCTTGAGCAAACGATTATAGCATACTAAATAAAAGGGAAATTGAGCAGCTTTTCTTTGGCAATTGCAATCTTTCAAAGTAAAGTTCTTTCTTTACAGCAGAGACTCTCGAGACTAAGGACCGTGGACGACCAAGTCATTTGTTGTGGTTTTGCTTGAAGAAAATGACAGTTCACATAACATTGGTGATACTGAATTATTGAATACATTGATTATTCATGCATGGTCAAGAAAACTGTAGTGTATATGTACTTTAGGATTAGACAGTACCGCAAAAAATTCTTTGATTTAGGATGGTTGTGGACAGTGTGGTGTAAAATAATGTTTCTTACTATAATTCAGATATATTTGGATTTGAGGCGTCATGAATTCAAGATATGCTATGATGATTTTATTGTGACTAAAATTTACAATTTCTTCTATTTGTTCAGAAAGGAGAATATTATATAGCGGCGAAGCCGCTACTACCCACCTAGTATATATGAACTAGATTGCTCTGCTGTCGTGGCTTCGCCGCGACACGTAGCTTAGTTCGTTTATTGGGTTGAATTCAAGGTTGTGAATAATGGAGATAACTTAGCATTGCTCAGACCATAATGCATGGAATGGAAAGCTTTCAAGTACAGAGGTTAGGACTTGAACACTACACTTTGGTACAATCTGAAGCCCATCTGTACTGGCCTTTTTCATTGGCTGCAATGCCAGGATTTTCGTTGGTTGTGAAGCTTAATTACTTTGGTACATTCCCAAAAGAAATTGTTTCATTTTTTTGGTAAAAGACCAAATATAATAGAATTACTGTACTGAAAGATTTAAAATTAGAGTTCAAAAAATCAACGCATGCGTACAAAGCCCTAAGAACAGGAAAAAGAAGCCAAAATCTCAGTAAAAAAAAAAAAATTGAAGCCCTTATTGCAAAAAAGGATAATTTCAGATAAGTAAAAAAGAAACCAACAATTAAAATAAATCATACCCAGCATAAACCTATTCTAGTATCCTTTTTCTCTTTGGACCTATAAGCATGTAGTAAAAGCATATGATAAACTTATAACCATGTAATAATACCAATATGGACCAATAATAATGTATATACAAAGTGAAGGAATATTACCAAGAAGCCAAGGGTGACCGATGTAACTGAGCTCACCATATGATTCCAGCATATACTTAAAAAGGCAAGCAATAAGTAAGCACATACACAAAATAAAATATTTGTCGAAGCAAAATAAAAATTAAGTAAAATTGTTTGTCTGTAAATGTTGTACTCAACTACTCTCGGTTTGTCGATTACAAAACAATATCATTTGGCATTTAACAATCTTCTTTGAGTTTTATAGGAATTTATAGGAAGAAGATGCAATTTATGAAGACTTGGATAAAAGATTAGTGCAAGACCAAGATCAAGTCTTTAGGAAGATTGTAGGCTAACTTAGACTAGGATAGAAGGTATGCTTTAGTCCTCAATTATCCTTGAAATGATCTAGATAGCAGAAAAGCTCAAGAAACTATGCAAAATCATATTTTCTGGTTTAAGCGTTGTATAACGCTTGAACACTCAGACCAGTCAATTTTGTTTTCTGGCTCAAACGTTGTATAACGCTTTATAACGTTGTATAACGATTGTTCTTTGAATCGTCGTATAACGTTTGGTAGCGTTATGTAACGCTTGATCCACTGACTCGTTTGAGAAATCAGTAACGTTTGGTGATAAGTCAGTAACACTTACTTTTTCTTAACGTTATGTAACGTTACTTAGTTTGCTTAGCCCGTTCCGTTGTATAACGCTTCATAGCGTTGTATAACGTTTCTGACAATTTTTTTGACCGTTGGAATTTTCTGTCTCAAGCGTTGTATAACGCTTCAGACGACCTCCAACGGATATGTCAGACTTTGTCTTATTATAACGGCTATATTGAAGCGTTATATAACGCTTCGGAGCATTACTTAACGTTTGGTGTTGTTTTTACTGGTAAACAGCTCCAGACGAGCTCTATATCTTTCCACCCCTTGTTATCTCTCTTTACAGTTCAAGACCTTGCAAAATTAGACCAGAATAGAGCCTTTGAGCACAGGGACATTCTCCCACTTGAGCTTTTCATAGCTAGATTACTTTGAGAGATATTGTAGCCATTTGAGGGCTCATCTCCCTTAAATAGCGAGGCCGTTGAGCCGTTAGAGCTAGGTCCGTAGTGCCACCCACCTTGAAGGCCTTTGTGCCGTTTGAATAGCGAGGCCGTTGTTGCCATTAGAGCTAGGCACTTTGTGCCACACTTGAGTTAGGCCGATCCACCTCGAGGTCATTGTGACGAGGCGATTCGGTTCGAAATTATAGTTCTGTTCTTATTGGAATTGAACGGAGAGCACCCGTTTGGTGGTTGCTAAACTCCCGGAGACGTACGACTAAGGCTAGCCATTCATCTAGCGGGTCGGAACTCCGTTATCACATCGCGTGTTCAATTCTCTCTCTCTTTCTCTATTTATTTTCTTGCATATTCGAATTGCTTATGTGTGTTTGTTTGTTTATGGTACCAATTGACTTGTGCTAGGTAGTTCACACCAAAACCGGTCTAAAACCAACTAAACGCTTCCGCATAACTTGAAATTGGTTAAGCCGCCTATCTTCCGAGGGACAACAAAGTGGTATCAGAGCGGGATACCTCGATTAAGGCCTCTTAATCATCGGTTTTTGGTCCAATGGCGGTCAATTTTGTAGAGAGACCGGCCAAGCTAGGCTTAGATTGTAAGAACTTCTCTTTTTGGAAGAGATGCATAGTGAACTACCTCAATATCTTAGGATATTGGCATATGGTAGAAAATAGGTATACCCCCGAGTATAAGCCCAATTCTACCGATTTGACCAAGAAATTCCGAGATGACCAAAAGGCCAATGATCGTGCGGTTAATGTCATACTAGCCTCGGTCCATGAATCCATTGGTATTACCCTTACCTCTTTTGACTTGGCACATGATATGTGTTGGAGTTATGTCCTAGAAGTCAATATTTAATGACTTATTTTCTTAGTTTATGTTAATGATGATATTTGATCATTTGTTCCTAGAGTTTATTATTGACAGATCATTCAGGTTGAGGATCTGAATTGTAGATCTCTGTGGATCATTCATTAGAATGACAATAATAAATCTAAATCGTCCATAATCTTGATAATTAACAAGGAACATTAATTATCATAAAAGATTAGTATGCAAGTTAAGTGATGATTAAGTTCTACAAATCATACGTAAGGAGTTACCAACTTAATTGCATATGTGTATGTTATTGGAACATAGTACAGGACTTGACCCAATGAAATAAACATATGGATTGTGTTAAGTGTCATTGTTTATTTCATATAAGTTTGATTCTAAGTTTGAGATGTTCACCTTTTCCACATGAGGATAGGTTCAATAAATATCGTCTAACGTTGATTCCTGATAAAGGCTGCTATAAGGATGATAGTGTTAGGAAATGCTCATATTTTAATTTTTAGATCAATTACAACTAATTAATCTCCATTAAACAACAAGCAAGACAAAGGATCTAGTGCTAAAGCAATCACACATCCAATCAAGAGAGAAGGTAGGAGAAATTGTACCTCTCATGAAATTGTATTCATGAGGCTCGAATCCATGGCATGGGAGTCGATGGGGTGCGTGCTCCACCATCTCCACCATCTATGGCCGCCTCTAGCCCACCAAGAACCCACCACCAAGCTCAAAGAGAATGCTAGTTCTCTTGAACCTCTTGCTAATCACCTTACTTCTCTTAATTAACTATTTAATGGAGAGGAAGAGAGGTGGGATGCTCAACACATGAGCTAAGAGAGGAAGGGAAGAGCCATGGAGAAGAGAGAAAAATCTCTCTTCTAGGTGGAGGCGCAAGGGAGGGGAGAGGAAGAGAGATGACGGCTAGGGTTTTCTCCCAAAGAGACCCCTTTATATAGCCAACCACTCTCATCCAATTTTCATACTATTTACAAGTATGCCATCCACCCTAAGAGGCCACCTAATGGGCTCTCTTGGGCCATCTTAATAAAAGGCCTTTATTCATTAATTCACCAATTAATAAATCTCCTTTAATTGTCTCTTCATTCTTCCTTAAATCGGGCCTTTAATTAACCAATTAAATAGAAGCCCAATTAGCTCAAACTAATTAAAGTAAGTTGAACATTAGCTAATGCATTATATTGTTTCCATATGATCCTTTTAATTTAATTAATTATAACGGTTCATAACGGTATATAATTAATTAATTAACTTATCACATTTCACAATACACATTATTGTGAATAAACAATAAATGCACCAAGTGGTTAGAATCCTATTTGTGCGACCCTATTTGAGGATTTATACTATGTTGGCCATGGAAATAAATCGTTATTTATTTCCAATAATCATAAGCGGTATCTAGCAACACGTTATGATTCCCAATTCGTATAAATAATGTACCGTTACAATATCTCAATCCTGCATAAGAAATAAAAGTATTTCTTTGTTTGATTCTTATGTCACACGATATCTTTGTATAATCCAAGATAGGAATGTGTCATTCTTGCAGATTATACATTTCTTGATCTAGAGTTGATCGTCTAGTTTGCATGCATACGATCCAACTCCATCAAGGGGCCCAAACAGATATCATCACTCACTAGGTATACTAATGAGGGACATACGGTTTTCTTGATGAACAACTTTTCCCCGCACAATTCAAGAGAACATAAATAAAGTCCTTATAGCAGCCTTTATCAGGAATCAACGTTAGACGATATTTATTGAACCTATCCTCATGTGGAAAAGATGAACATCTCAAACTTAGAATCAAACTCATATGAAATAAACAATGACACATAACACAATCCATATGTTTATTTCATTGGGTCAAGTCCTGTACTATGTTCCAATAACATACACATATGCAATTAAGTTGGTAACTCCTTACCTATGATTTGTAGAACTTAATCATCACTTAACTTGCATACTAATCTTTTATGATAATTAATGTTCCTTGTTAATTATCAAGATTATGGACGATTTAGATTTATTATTGTCATTCTAATGAATGATCCACAGAGATCTACAATTCAGATCCTCAACCTGAATGATCTGTCAATAATAAACTCTAGGAACAAATGATCAAATATCATCATTAACATAAACTAAGAAAATAAGTCATTAAATATTGACTTCTAGGACATAACTCCAACAGATAGGAGGTTTTCATGCATACATTTCAACCCCATTTAGGCCCCAATTCCAATCGAAAAGTTGTGTTTTTAGTTTATTTTATGTTATTTTTGTGTTAGATTTGTGGTACTGCTATTGCCCTTGGTATTTTGCAGGTTTTTGGAAGATTTTGCGCTATTTTGGGCTCGAAGCGGGCATTGAAGACGAAGAAAACTGTTGCTGCCAGCTTTCTGGCGGACCCGTCAGGATTCAGACGGACCCGCCAGGATTTGGACGGACCGACAGAAACGAGCCAGAACTAAAAATGAAGAAAAATGCCTCTGTCAGGTTTCTGACGGACCCGCCAGGATTTGGACGGACCCGCCAGAAACGGACGAGCATGCAGATTTGGAAGGCAGTTTCTTGTCCAGGAAGCCAGGCCAGCTTTGGAAACTGCTTGGCTGGCGGCTAGGATGCGTCCCTGGTTTGATTAGGAGCCTAGGAAGAGAGAGAAAGCATGATTACACAATTAGGTCAAGTTTTGGAGCCTTTTGGAGAGCGGCAGCCGCCGGCGATTCAGTCGGACCCGCCAGGATTCTGTCGGGTCCGACAGAACCGAAATTGCATCAGATTTGCTTGATTTATTGTTGTATTCTCTATATACTGGTTTGATATGTTGTTTGATACAGTTTACTTGTTGATTTGTGGTCGTTTTGTGACTATGTGTGAGTAGTTTCTTATTTAGGGACAATTGTAGGGAACCGATACTTGGTAGCTATGTGATTTTTACTCTTGTTGACATTTTATTTGATTTGCTTTGGCTTTCTTGATTGACTTGTTAAATCTTGTTGTTTGTGAATCGCTTGGATCGATGGTTTATACCCAATAGACGTGGCCAAGTCTAGTTTGCTAGGTAGTAAGAACCGGAACTCTAAGCCTTTTTACAATCACTTGCTATAGGATTGGTAGTAGCCGAGAGGTGAACCCGGGACTTAGTCGAGAGACGTGTCTCTACCTGAGATCGAGAGAAGAAGGTTGTCCTACCGGTAAGAAAGTCAAACCTAGAAAACCTAAGCCATGGAACGAGAGTTGAAACTTAGGGTTTTTAGGAGGTTTGAAGAGTTGAACCCAGTTGTTTAAGCCAAGAACGAGAGTTAGCGCTGTAAACCCTGGACCAATTCGAGAACCTGCATGTCAGATAGAACGTTTAACAAAGTAATTTGCACTAGCGGCGTGTTCTGGCGGACCCGTCTGAATTCAGTCGGACCCGTCCAAACACGGCCAGGAGTAGGAACTCGTAGCAATTGACCCTAATTTGTCCCAATTGTTGAATTTGTGTCTTTTGTCATTGTCTTCTACTGTTTGAAACTTTAATTCTTTATTAAAACCCCAAAAATATTTGAACTCTCGTCTAACTAATTGAATAAAGTAAAAGACCGATATTCCAACACCGTCCCTGTGGATTCGACCCTTAAGCTATCACTGCAAACGATTTACATCGGTGATACTGAGGACTTGTTTTGACTTGGTCTCCCAGGCCGATCAAAGGACTTTATTTATGTTCTCTTGAATTGTGCGGGGAAAAGTTGTTCATCAAGAAAATCGTATGTCCCTCATTAATACACTTAATGAGTGATGATATCTGTTTGGGCCCCTTGATGGAGTTGGATCGTATGCATGCAAACTAGACGATCAACTCTAGATCAAGAAATGTATAATCTGCAAGAATGACACACTCCTATCTTGGATTATACAATGATATCATGTGACATAAGGATCAGACAAGGAAATACTATTATTTCTTATGCAGGATTGAGATATTGTAACGATACATTATTTATGCGAATTGGGAATCATAACGTGTTGCTAGATACAGCTTATGATTATTGGAAATAAATAGTGATTTATTCTCCATGGCCAACATAGCATAAATCCTCAAAGGGTCACACAAATAGGACTTTGACCACACAATGTATTATCTATTTATTTGCAACAGTGAGTATTGTGAAAATATGATGAGTTGATTAATTAATTATATACCATTATGAACCGTTATAATTAATTAAGTCAAAGAGATCATATAGAAATAAATTAATGCATTATCTAATCCCAAAATAATTATTAATGAGTTAATAATTAATTTTAGATCAACACATTTCAATATAAATGGTTATATTGATTAATTGGGCCGTTATTTAATAGGAAAATAAATAGCTCAATTATAGATCAAACTAATGGGACTTTAATTAGGTGAATTAAAGACCCAAATGAGATTGTGAGGTGGCCCATATAGGCCCAATTCGTGGCCAGCCATAGGGTGGCAAAAGGTGTAATTTTGGGAAAGTTTTTCCTAGGGTTTGAGCTCTATAAAAGGACCCCTTTGGAGGCTCCAAGAGCTAGCCTTTCTCTCTCATCTCTTCCTTCCCTTTGTGGCTGCCACAAACCTCCTCTTTTCTCCCTCTTTTGCTTATGTGTTGAGCTCTCTTCTCCATTTAAATGAAAGATTTAATTGCTAGAAGAGAGAAAGATAATGGGATTAGGCTTGTTCTTGGGTGTGCTAGCACATACCTTGAGAACGTGGTTAATCTCCTTGGTGGACTCGAGGCCGGCGGCACGACCATGGTGGTGGTGGTGGAGAAGGCACGCCATCGACTCCCATGCCATGGATTCGAGCCTCATGAATGCGATTTCATGAGAGGTTGTTGACCCGTAAAAATACACGGTTATGATAAACGTGAAATGCCAAAAAAAAAAAAAGAGGGAAGACCATGATATTCCAGAATTTAGCAGGATAAGTTAAGCAAATGGGGAAAGCGCTTTCGAAGGCACGCGAACTTACTATATAAGATTGGCCTGGGGATATTTTAAGTAAACTTTCGACCGTTGATAAAGTCTCAACAGAAGGGTCAAGCTTTGGGTAGACTGCAATCGAGATTTTATTAACCTTAACGATCATCGAAGCTTATTGAGAGAGTAGGATGATCTGTGCATATACAAAAATGCGGGCCGATTGGTATGGGCCGAACGAAACCAATGGAGCCCAGCCCAACAACTAAGAAGCAGTCGGTAAAAAAGAGGAAGGAGAAAGTGGGCCCGTTCGTCAGATCCTCTTAAGCCGTTACGGCTACCCCTCCACGCCAATCCGTTTAGGTGATTTATGCGGTTATCGTTCAGACTATCAACAATGTTCGAAAGATGGGCGAAAAGAAGAACCGAGTGGCGATATCTTGGCTGATGCCGTTGTCGTTTTTAGAAAGAAAACAATCAACTCTCAAGAAAAAAAGAAAGACAAATCCAGTGTTCTGAAAGGAGCTTTGAAGTGTACTAAAAACGCTAAGATTGCCTAGAATAAAACCGTGGGATTCTTGCTTATTGCCCGAAAATAATAAGCAGGAGAAAGCGAATAGAAATATTCCTACAATTCAGTTATGAAATAATCCGCACATTTATTACAACTGAATGAGAAAGAGGCACACACTCGCCAAATCAGCAATCCGCCTACGGAGAAAAGAGTAATAAAATGGAGAAAAGGGCACTGAAACAATCCTTCACACCAAATACCACAGGAAAATGAGACATCCCCAAAGACCCAATATAGTACATACCAATAAATGCCTCAAATCCACAGAATCTGCTCCAGATGAAAAGAGAACAGTAAACTTTGACCTGCAAAAAAAAAGACAGTGGTGGTCAGGCTGTATGAAGCCTTGGAACAGTGAAAGAATATGAGAGAGAAGTAATAGCAACAAGAAACTGGCGCACAGAAAGCCTATGTCTCACCTGACCTATACAGCAGGTCACTTCTGGGAGTTGAGCGCAGCCAAACAGAAATAGTGCAAGATACTCAGTGAGACCAGGGGGCAGTCAAGACAGGAAAGAAGAAAGCTGCTGAGTATGACATATCTATGCAAAAAAAAAAAAGGAGTAAATAATAAACACAGAATGAGGGCAGAAATGACCAATATCCAGAGAACCCAAGCCTTACCTGATCTATGCAGCAGTTCACCCGAAGAAACTAAGCGCAGCCAAAATGGTGCCAGCAAAGCCAGAGAATAATCAATGCAAAAGAAGGCTGCTGGACGTGAAATAACCATGCAAAAGAAGGAGAAAAGTAAGAAAATGATAACAACAAAAATAAGCACAAAACTAGGCAATAAAATCTGGCGAAATTTTTGGAGCAAAGATGATATATCTCAAGGAGACTGGGTTGCATCTGTGCAAAGTAAAGAAAAATGGAACTCAAATGTGATTTAAGAAGACAAAAGGAGGGTATCCATGTTTTCGTTTTCTCCAAGAAGGGGAAAATCATACAAGCATTTTTGGGGCAGTACAGAACAGGAAAGAGAGAAGCAAAATTTCTCTCTTGAAAACTGGAGCATACAGTCTTGATAGGCATAATATGAGCAAAAGAGAGTCAATACAAAGGAAAAAGGAGGCTCAAAGATCATATAAAAAAAAAAAACCTGTAATGAATCACAGAGAAGTGCTCAGTCACCCAATAGAGAAGAAGAACAGACCTGCAGTAATCGCAAAGAGGAGACACTCAACCATCTAGTGCAAGTTGTTGCCAACTGAGAGGGTGCACCTGCAAAAGGAGAAGGAGAAAGAAACATGATCAAATCCCATACAGAAACTCATAAGATTGAACCAAGGAGCAAGGATTGATGTATGTTATGAGATTAGATATAGCATGAGAATACCATGGGACAAAACAAAGAAACAGCTCTGAATGATAAGGAAGTTTGTGCTCACCTTGTGATAAGAATGCTTGAGGGGAAACTCTATGCAGCAAAGAAAAGATGGTGCAGCTTGAGTCGAGGTGACAGGTGGAGAAGTAAATAGGCCCCAGGAGGTTCACTGTGCATAGAGGAAAATGTATCTAAGTCTGGAGCTGTGTATACTGAGAGTGAAATATACATTCTCACAAATCCAAGAAACCTGGAGCTATACCTGAAAGGAAAATGTACATGTTAAAAGGCAACAGTGGAACATTTGAATGAAATGAGAGAAGAGAAAGAAAGACAAAGAGAGAATCGTATCTGAAATCAGGATTAATGCTGAGTTGACAACACTTATGGCTGTATTCTACTCAAACTGCAAGGAGAGAGAAGTATGCCATTTGGTGAAAAGCAGAGTATTTGAGGAGTTAATGAGCCCTGCACAAGAGAGAGCAAAAGTTAGGAGAGTGGAGACCAAAATGCCCCTCACCTTTGCCTATAAATAAAGAGGCAGTTGCATGAAGAAACAGAACACACCCCCTCCAACATATACACATATAGAAAAACAAGACAAACGCACACACATATAGAGAGTAAAAGAAAATTAGCCACATACCGAAAACAAAAAAAAAGAGAAAACTCAGAAACTTAGCTTTCTGGGAAATAGATATATTAGTTGCTTTAGAAGAGAATCCTGAAAAAAAAAACAAAAAAGGAAAGAGAGAGCTCTGTAAGATAAGTTAGTCCAAAAAAAAAATAACTATATAAACGTTGAGAAGCAAGGTATTGATATAGTCATTGCTTAGCTTACTATTGTTATATTTAAGTTTCTGTTTTGAGGGTCCCTCTATGTTAAGCCCCACCATCAGCTCCTGGTGTGTGTGGGCATATTAGACTCATAATTCCACTTATAGTAGACCACCTTACAAGTAAAAGATCATAGCATACATCAGATATAGCACACATCAGCTAGTCTCATCATTCCTCTTATCTTGGAACTTTATATTTATTTCCCCTTATGCAAAAAAAAAACAAGATAGTAAACATGTGCAAGTCTGATATGTAGCAAAAATTAATGCATCTGTAATATACTGGTGCACCTAGGGATTAAGGATATTTCTTTACAATTCAGAGAGAGTAAATCCAAGAAATTTTCATTAGCTAATATGCATACGTATATATAGATATCTATGCCTAGGTGTTAATAAGATTCAGACCATATCTATATGTGCAAAAATGATTCTCATGCAATAAGCCACAAACAGGACAAAGTAACAAAAAGGGAAGAAGAGATACTCTTCCTTTGATAACAAGCTGTAATATGTGCCATTCTCCTCCTCTGCACAGTCATCAGGTCCCCTTTGATCTTTTGATCTCTCCGATCTTATCCTCCACGCTAAAAAAAAAAAACAACTTGAGATAAGTTGTAATTCTCCAAATGAAGGAAAGAAATTCAAACCCATAAACAAAAAAATAATGGCCAAACTTAATCTAAAAAAAAAAAGAAAAAAACATTGCCTTCAACCGTGATCAGTCTTCTTGTCAGTATTGTATCACGGGGCATGTCGAGTTGAGGAGTTGCGGATTCAACAAAAAATTTCGCACTAATCAGGTCAAGTCAAAAAGGGGGGATCGATGTTTGCAAAAGAGTTTAGCAACTGATAACTTGAAATTAATGATATGCATCAAATCGATGTTGCTGTTAAAGAAAAAAGGAACGGACCAAATTGAATAAGAAACAAAAGATGAATAAACGAAATCAAGTTAAGGAAACTAAATCGTGACCTTGAAGAATGTTGGTATCGACTCAGGTCTGTCCCCTCCCTCAGTTGATCTAATTCACCCTTTTGCTTCTCTCAAACATTTCATCAAATACCTGATAGACACACAAAGAAGAAGCTATAGCCGATGCAAATATCATATTAAGAAAACTCTCCTTTCAATCAAATAGAAGTAAAAGGGCTCATACCTACTGCCCAGGGAGTTTGCACTGCCCCATTTGCCACCCAAAACCTAAACTGAATTTCCCAACGGCTGAACGCGACTAAGAGAAATCTCCTTGTTAGATAGGAAAGGTTCGCTATGTTCCTCTGTGAGGCTCATAAATCCCTCTCGCAACAAATTTCGGTAGCTTGGAATAGCCGCCATGGTGATCAAATCGAAGAAGGAGAAAGCAAAGCGAAAAGACGAGAAGAAGAGAGATGATATTTGGTGTGTGACCTAGAAAGTTCGATCGACAGCCTCAGTTTATCCCTAATTATCGGGAAGAAGAGATCTTCTGCGGCGCGTGTCTTCGAAAATCGAATGCCAAGAGTACATGGTGGAACATGGTGAATGCATTACACGAAGGAACAAAAAACGACGGTACATAAAGAGAAAACCGAAGTTGCTCTCGGTCTACACCAGCGCATAGATCGGATTCAGATCCATCTGGTGCACCGAGCCGTGTCTAAACCAAGTGACTTGACCGAGTTTTAACCTCAGCTCCTCTCCGATCTTCTGTGGCATTCCGGAAATGACAAATCTCTGACAACACAGTATGTAGCAATTCGTGTGCATATGGCTTGGTGCTGACATGGCCCATTCAAATGATTCCAAACACGTTCAAATTTCAAAAATACACCAAAAATCCGTAGAAAACTCGGAAAAATCTAAATCCAATTTCTATATATCCAGAAAAATGTGAAGAACCCATTTTTACTGAATAATAGAACCAAAAATCCAACCGAAACAAGTCAAACTACCAGAATACTAAATTCGTAACAAACCAGTAAAAGACCGATTTCAAAATTCACCAAAAATCATCAGAAGCTCAGAAAGATACAAGGAAAATTCCTGTGAGCTCAGAAAAATAGAGAGAACATGTTCATATCGAGCAGTTCCACCAAAATTCCAAATAAAAAAATAATAAACATATAAATCCATTTATCACGACAGGGATTCCCGTAATCCAGAAAATTCAGAAAATAATCCAGTCTTAAAGATTTGGCTGAATTGTGATTCACCAAAGTGACGGATTTTAAATGTCTTACAATTTATCGAGGAAAATACAGACTGTGTCCCGTCGGTCATCAGATGGAAGAAATAGATCATGCACCGAAGGAGGTTCTGTGATAATTTTCCCCAAACGTACAAGACCCGTGACATTTGAGTAATCCCACGACCTTACTCCAAATGACACACCGCTATTCAGATACAGTCGTTCAGGTGACTAAATCCCATCTGACAAAATCACGCTGGAGAGCCAAAACCTCATCTTACCAGATAAAGTCGTTCAGGTGACCAAATCTCATCTGACACCATCACGCTGGAAGACCCGTGGCATTTGAGTAATCCCACGACCTTACTCTAAATGGCACACCGCTTTATCAGATATCATCGCTCAGGCGACTAAAGCCCATCTGACAAAATCACGCTGGAAAGCCAAAACCTCGTCTTATCAGACACAATCGCTCAGGTGACTAAAGCCCATCTGACACCATCACGCTGGAAGACCCGTGGCATTTGAGTAATCCCACGACCTTACTCTAAATGGCACACCGCTTTATCAGATACCATCGCTCAGGCGACTAAAGCCCGTCTGACAAAATCACGCTGGAAAGCCAAAACCTCGTCTTATCAGATACAATCGCTCAGGTGACTAAAGCCCATCTGACGCAATCATGCTGGAAGACCCGTGGCATTTGAGTAATCCCACGACCTTACTCTAAATGGCACACCGCTTTATCAGATACCATCGCTCAGGCGACTAAAGCCCGTCTGACAAAATCACGCTGGAAAGCTAAAATCTCGTCTCACCAGATACAGTCGTTCAGGTGACCAAATCCCATCTGACACCATCACGCTGGAAGACCCGTGGCATTTGAGTAATCCCACGACCTTACTCCAAATGACACACCGCTATTCAGATACAGTCGTTCAGGTGACCAAATCCCATCTGACAAAATCACGCTGGAAAGCCGAAACTCCGTCTTACCAGATAAAGTCGTTCAGATGACCAAATCCCATCTGACACCATCACGCTGGAAGACCTAAAATCCCGTAGTGTTTGAGAAATTTCACGATCCTACTTCAAATAACACCCCGTTTATTAGATTAAAATCGTCTTGGTGATTAAAGCTCACCAGGCCCAACCACCTAATGAAATCAAGTTACATGAGGTCCCGGAAAGATCTCCTCCGACCAAATCATATTCCTAAAATATCATAACTTCTCAAAATCGCTTCACAAATCACCATGTTAAATAAAAAAAAAATCAAGTAAATAAGCAACGAACACCAACATAAGAACATTCAAAAGAGGAATAAACGAAGAAACACAAGTATCCCTACGAATAAATATTGCATTAATAGCCTGCGATATCTGTTCTCCTGATTTTCCCGATCTAGAGGTGCCTAGGAAAGTAACCAGGGTAATTAACGGCGGGGGCTTGCGCCCGTCGGAAAGAAAGGACCTACACAAAAATAAACTCTCGTAAGAATATAAGCCCGCACGAGCGAGCATCTCTTAAATGAGAGGCGCCTGTGGCCGAGCTTTGACTTGCGAGGGGATAATCTGATCTGATGTTCTTTTTGCTTTCCCTCCCGAAAGTGGCATTTTAAAATGGGAAAGACGCGACAAAAAGAGCCGGACAGAGGTACAATTCTTTCTACTCTCATCTTGAAATGCTTGTGAATGATGTTGAAACCTAGATCCCTTGTGTTTAGTTGTTGTTTCTTACTATTTGATGGCACAAAAATGGAATTAAACACTTCCTAACAAAAGGCATACCCCACTGTGAAGAGCTCTTCTCACCATCATAGGCAACATCTTTCCCATCAAGCTATGAGCTATACATTTGGACAAGTTTCTCAATTACTTTCTTCCCAATCCCTTTGCTCTCCACAGCTTTGTCATTCTCATATTTTTTAGCAACCTAAACATAAAATACAAAATTCTGCTAAGCAATTTAGTTTAACCAAGAACTTACCAATTGCATTTTATATTGTGGCTGAAAAACAAAATCTTGTGGCATAGACATAGATGGACACTAAATAAGTAAATTTTGCAAGAAGCAATGGCAGAGGCCGGGGGCTACAACGGGCTTTGATTCTATAAAAAATAATATAAATTAATTGCTTCTATAAATTTCTTTGAAAGAGAGTCAATCTTCTTCATAAGATTTTCCATATGTGGAGGTAGGAAAAAATAGGACATAAACAGCCACACATACAGAAACAACAGTGAAGTAGGCTGGAAACATTTTCTCTTGGAGGTTCCCAAATTGGTGTCTTCGCAGATGCCTTAAATTTCAGGTGAGAAAGATATCTTTGAGCCATTGAAAACTATCAATAACAAAAAAAAAAAGAAAAATCGGAAATAAAATGAACCTCACCTGAGAAGGATATGACTTCGTTCTTTTTCTTCACACCAACGCCATCAACATCGCAAAACTCAAAATTTGTTCAATTCTCATCTCTCTCAGTGCGTTGAGGTTCTCTCTTGTGCTCGAGGGGCGACGCAGGGGAGGCAAGGCGAGGGGCAACGGTGGCCTGGAAGTCGGATTCAGGGAGAAGGCGGTCGGCAGCGGGTTCTTGACGCGGCCGTAGTGGCCGAAGGAGTGGCAGCGAGCACAGACTGGCTCAGGGTATGGTCCGCGGTTGGGATGGGTGGTTTAAGGAGAGAGGAAGCCGAACTTGAGAGTACTAAAGAGGAAGGGAAATTAATGGGAGAGAGGAGAAGATGAGGAGGAGGAGGAGGAGGCAGAAGGGAGGAGATTCTGCGAGGTGGGGAGGGGTCGGTGGACGATGGCGGTGGTGGGTGGTCTTCTCAGCGAGAGCGAGAGAGCGCTAAAGGAGAGAGCGCGGAGGAAGAGGGAAGAAGAAAAGAAGGACAGCGTATGCGGACGGCTGAGATGAAATCTATCCCACGCGTGCGCGATCGGACGGTCCTGTGCGATAATTTAGTCGAAAATCGCTGGAAAATCGGAAGGAAAATTCGAAAATGTTACTGTTCATAGGCGCGAAAATTAACGCTCCCGAACTTTAGTAAGTTATAATATATATGCAACCGCCTCTACTGTTTAAAGCCGAAGTTATCTTCTGATGCTCGTTCCCTCCTGCCGCCTATCATTTTCCATCTTTTCATTTATCCCTTCTTTGCCTCTTCCTAACTAAATAACACATATGAGCATATCAAATAAATTTTATTCGGATGGCATAATTATTAATCACTGGAGACTTAATTATTGATCGAGTAATTGTTGGATGAGTCAAGTCCGATTGAAATTTCTACGTCGCTGTGGATTGGATATTCGTCCTTATTCGTTTTTTTATTTTTGGACCGCTCAATCAAGTAATTAGACTTCTCTATATTTAATTTCGTATTGATTGATTAATCTGATTATCGTTTGGTTTTAATTGAATAAATTTACTCGAATTGTTATTGGTATATATTACGAGATAGAGATATCGGGTTTAGAAATTAGATCTGAAGAATATGAATTGGAGCCCCAATCAACCTGAGTTCGGGGAGGGACCGGTCTTAATCCTCCTGAGTTTGGAGAGGGACTACTTTGACTGACTGACTGTCTAGACCAGATTATCTTCATAAAATATATTATTTGTACTTGGATTAATTTGTTCTTATTGAAATTAATCCAAGTACAAATAATGCATCCCGTCCGTCTTCGAGTTCTAATCTGTTCTCTAATCTCCCTTTGTCATACGATGGGTACATGTCTCACTACAGTATAACAAAAAATCTGCAGTATAAAAAAAAAATTACCTAGGCAAGGTTTCAAGTTCTCAGTAGCTCTGGTATCTTACGCAAGTTCTATAATCTTCACTTGTGAATTTAAAGTCCTCGCAGATCTATTTTTTTCAATATAATTTGGGAGTTTAAAAAAAGAAGACGAAAAGTTAGAAAACTAGGGAAAGTAGTTCTGCTAAAATCGCATATGAAGAAGAGAAGGACAAAACGCAGACAAACAAATCAATATTTCTTAACTTTTTTTCCTCACCTCCACCCTATGCTTGGAAGCTCTTCCTGTGTTGTCCTGCCCTGAGCCGAGGGTACGTAGCAACTCTTGTTTCTAACATTGTTTTATTTTTTATATTTGTTCATGTATGAGAATATTTTTTGCTAGTTTGAAAAAAACGAACAAACAGAAAAAAAATATATTGGAATAAGAGCTGGGCTGCTGGGTCCTTGTTTGCGTTTGCAAAGAAAACGAATTGATAGCTGGTAGCCTGGTCGACAATGTGCTATAGTCTGGGTGGGCCACCATTTTTTTCCTTTTTGTTTCCTTTTTTCCTTTTTAAAGGAAAAGGCTTGGACCCAACACCCAAGACCTCCTCAAGTCGCCATCTGTTATCCATCGGGTCACGTATTTGATATATTTTGAGTAAATATAAATATATATATCCACGTCTGGAGACAAGACAATTTATGAAGTATTATGATGCATATATTATTTTGTATATCATAGTGTTATTCGTCAGTATAATTGAAATTTGATAAATTTAATTTAGTGAATTCAACCTACATATTGAAACTAATAGAAATCTCAATTTTATATATTTTTTTAAAATTTTATAAAACGTGTAATGTTTAGAAATTTCTATTATTAATTTTTATAAAAAAATTAAAAAATTTAAAAAACATAGTAGAAATATCCTAAAAATTATTTAATGTTGATTTTCTAGGGAATTCCAATATGTAGATTGGATTTTAAATAAGATTTGGTTTTTAAAATAAATCTGACCGATGAGACTATGATAGTATGATGTAGAAAATGCACTATGCATCCTGACACACTTTAAGAGAGAAAATTTTTTAATAAATTAATTTGATAAAGCTTAATGGCTTTTGTTCAATTAATTTGAAATTATCGGTTAGAATATATGTTAGCTTTTATAAATGATTGTATATTAAGTTTGTACAAGTTGAGTTTTCTAGCATATTCTATCAAAATTAGTAATGACGGACTATTACAAACATCAAATAATTTGCTGTGCGGTAAAATTTGCACAAAATACTCCGTTATTTTCATTAATAAAACATTCATGAATTATAAATCACATTTCAAGTCAATCGATGTTATTAATAGATCCCATCTTACTTAATAATATATGGACAACTAAATTGTTGTGTTTGTTGAGTATTTAGCGTATAACTAAAAGTAAAGAATTATAAATTTTATGCTAACGCATGTTTTGTGAATAAACAACAATATTAACGGTCCCATATTTGTTCGACTTTAAATGTAACTTTTTGTTTAGATTTAACTGTTCAAGTATTAATTGAAAATGAGGATGGCGAATGATTATGGCACTGAAAATTTATGCGACTGAAATCGTTCTAAATTTTATATTACTTTTGAGTATTATTGGAGTACATATAAAAGACTAGAAGTGCCACGAAGGAGAAATATCTGACTAGGCCCCATAAGTTTTCTCCTAAAATCTCACAAGATGACTAATCTAAGGCTCTAATTCCTTAGTTAGAATTAAACAATTTTAGGTTTCTTCCTACAAAAAATAATTAGACAACACAAATTTAGTTCAAATTAATATTAAAAAAACTCGTGAAATAATATTACAGTTTATACTGCGAGGAGGATTGTTATTTTAATTTTACAACATATCAATGCACCCATCATAAGTTGTCTAATAAAATATTTATTTATAACAAACTTTATAAATGTTGTAAAGACATGAGATTACTAATAGCTTATGGCAACGAAAAGTATCTTCGAAATTATTGTGAAGCATCCAAATTAGAAGATCAGCCTTTTATAATTTGTAGTAACCCCTGACTCTCCTTTCCTCTTAGAAATCTCACAAGATGACTAATCCGTTCAGTTGGGCCCCTGTTAATGGACTATTAAACACGTCATTTGATAAATTATAAAGTTCAAAAGGGAGAAATGAGTACTAAATAATTTTATTTTAAGTCGACATTTAAAATAAATTCCAAAAATATGCTGATGCTAAACCAAAGATTTAGTTAGACTTTATTTGAAATAAAAAAAGGTCTCGAATCTCTTATTGTTTTTAATAGCACTGAACTATTTTGTATTGATCTATAGATTAAATCATTAACACTGCTTGCCAATTTAGCTGATAGCTAACAGTTTATAACTTTCTTATTTTGGGAAATGGATTTTTGGGTTTATAAAAATAATGCCGGTATGGCGGTATCAGGTTAATGTATGGCTGTTTGAGGAAATGGGCCGAGTTCAATTTCTAGATAATGTCACTTTTGTTTTCAGGTCAGTTTGGGTCTCTGGCCCTTTTGAATTTAGGCCGATAAGTTCGAATGTTGTTGTATTATTAACCTGGTAAGTTGAGTAATAAGATTGTTTTGAAATTCAAGTGTGATCTACACTATTCATCTATTTTCCATTCAAATCATCCACCTTCCAAAATAGCACTTCCCTCTCTCTTTTTTCCTTTTATGCTCTCTTTCTTCCATCTTCCTCCACTCCCACCTCTAGAACTCCTCTGCTCTCACCTGTAGCATTCCTCCGCCTCACCTCTGACTCTCCTCTCCTTCGTCGCTCTCCACCTCTCCTCCCTTCTGTCAATGTAACATAGTAGGAAATACCAGACTGGATTGAATCAGTTGAGTTAATTTAAAAAATAATATTAAAAAAATTTAATCTATAAAAATAGTATTATCTTTAAGAAATAAATCCGAATCAACATGAAAATTGATTCGAATTCGAAATTTTTGACTTGGCATAGTATCCAAAATTTATCTACATAAATTAAATCAAATATATGAGTTGCAGCATCCTAAGCTACAAAGTTCTTGCCACAGCAAATCCAAAAGAGCAAATTTTGATAAAAATCAGGTTTGTGCGCTGGCACCATCCTCCTCCACTTTTCATTTCTGCCTTATATTCGATCCGTTCGATCGCCTCCTCTCTTCTCCGATGATGTGACGCGCCTAAATTGATTAGGGATGAATTGAGGCAAACCAATCGGTTACTGCCACCTCCCCTGTTCTTATCCTTCCTCTCGATCTTATCTGTGTGAGGCAGTAAAGGGGGGTGAGTTGGGCTTTGAAAACGGTAAAATTTCCGATTAACTAATCTTCACCATCCTTTCTCAATCTCTATCTGCTCTTTTTCTCTCGTTTTGTACTGCCATAAAAAGGGGGTCGAAAGAAAAATTTTGGTTTCTTTGGTTGGCTGTCGAGTTAGGAAATCCAAAAAAAAAAACTGAAAAAGAGGGTAAGAGCAAAAAGGAAGCCAAAGAGAGGGAGTTAGAGTTAAGAATAAGGTATAATGTCTCTCCTTTCTTTCGATTTCGGTTTGTCATGGTGAAATTTGTGTGATATGAATGTGAAGCCGAGATTAGGTTGTCTTCTTAAAACCGAATATTAGGAACCCTTTGTGTCATAATAATAGTGATTAGGGATAATAATAATTGGAGAGTTGATTGGAGTAGCAACGGTTGCATAAGAATGTGTGTAAATTGATTTTGTATGGTTGATAATGGTGTATAATGTATACACATGAAACAAATTTCTATGGGCATGAACTTAGGTACATAATCGATTAAAGGCTTGGAATAGACACTATAATCGTTTGTGATGCTAGTAGGAGCCTTGTACTAGCCTTAAACAAGGCTAGATGGGTACTGGTACCATTCTGGTACGGTTTTGGTGAGGATAGTGAGGAGCAGGGGTTGATACGCGAAAAAAATGGGATGGAAGATTTGTTCGTAAAGGAAAAAGGATTTGGTTGTAAATAAAAGGACCTAATTGTAAATAAAAAGAGTTTATATGTGAAATAAAATGATCTGGGGTACCCTTCAGAAATTTGGATGAAATGGCGGGTCGGATCCGTTTTGTGGGATTATCGGATCCTGTCGGACCCGAAAGGTCGGACCTAAGTCAACAGGTTCAGGTTAACTTGGTCGAGTCCGTTTGGGAATCTGGGCTTGGGCCTAGCCCAAAAAAAAAAGAAAAAGAAGAGTAGGCTTTCTCCTTTGGCCCAATTTAGAAGGAAAAAAAAATGTAGATGGCCCAGTATAAAATTATTAGTGGGTTTTTCTTTGGACCAGCGCAGAAAATTAATTAGATTTTAAACTTAATGATAGATAGTTAATAAATCTTAATCAAAGATTAAGTTAATTAATACGGGCTTAATATGAAATAAATAATTAATGGAAAGGCCACTTAAACGTAGGGTATTTCTTTAATTAGTCGGTTTTCGGGAGATGATAAAAATAGTCCAAGTAAATCTAGAATAGATACAAATCATTAATTTTCTGATTCCAAATAAAAACAAAACAAAATAACTTTCAGATTTTTAAATTGTTTTATGATTTTTTGATTTCTGATTTTAATTTTCGAATTTATATTTTAATTTTTGAATTAATGTTTAAATAACAAACAAATATTAAGGAAAATATTTAAAGTAATTATATAAACATTAATTAACTAAATAATCTATTAATAAATAAATTAAAGATTAAATAAATATTTTTAAAAAATATTATAATACTACATAATAAAAACTAAACATATTGAAAACACAAGCAATTACTATAATAACTAATAAAGTATTGGTCAGTCTGGTATATTAAGCCGGGCCGCATTTAAGGATTTCAAGTTAGGCTAATTTAAGAAATCGTTTAGTGAAATCTTAATGGTTCTGGACTAATATACAGGGGAGTTGGTGGAGACTGAACTCGATCTAACAACAGGTGTGGGTACGTGGGTTTTTATTGAGATCCGAACCTGGTAACTTTAAATTATGCATGGCATGTTGCTGAACTCTTTGGATGCATTACACATTGATCATGCTAATTTATAGGAACATATATTGCAACTCAAAAACTCATGTTGAAAAGATCTCCTTTGTTAAAATGGTTATAACAGTTAGACACATATTCATTTGTTATGAATGAGCTGAGTTGTGCTAGCTCAATTTAATCTTGCCTGATAATTTGGAATTGTGACTGAGCATGAATGATAATGTGTGGTAATTGAGAATGATATGGTAATGATTCACATCACAACTGTGTGAAGGGTTGTGTGATGTTCTGAAATGATAATCATAGCCACTCTCCGGAGTCGGTCGGCCATCGGCTTCGTCCAGTTCGATAGTACTATACGGATATGGAATCCCTTCCGCCTGCCAGGGTTAGAGATTATATCTTCCCCCTGCTCATACTAGTTGAGTGTGTTTTTGGTGTCATACTGATATGAACTTATATGCTTGTATGATATGCTCTTGTGATAATAAAATTCCCTACTGTGCCTTGGAAAAGGGTTGCGTCCCTACCGTACCCATGTAGCAATCGACTGGGAGTATATAGGGAATACTGTTAAGGTATATATGTATTGACATGTATATTTTTGCAATCGACTGGGAGTCGATATACTTTGTTTTATGCTTTATTTTATTTATATCTTTAGCTTGATAATATTTGACTATATTATCAGAAAAAAAAATTATTGTCAGTTTTAGGTTTAGTTTTTAGGTTAAGCCTTACGAGAGTACAATTATCTGTACTTTCGTGACGAGAGCTGTCACGTGACTGCGGGATGTGACAGTCAACTTCTGCCTCGCCTTTTCTCCATCGACTCCGCCTCTCTCTCCCTACCTCAGCATCATTCCCCCTCTGTTCTATCATGTGGACTCCGTCTTGCTTTTTTAAAGATAAACATATACAACAAGAAAGTGAACAAAAATAAACGACAAAGTGAACTGATATAAAGATAGATGAACAAAAGGAGTCAAAGTGAGCAGATATAAAAAGAAAGTGAACATATATAACCAACATGAACACATAAAAAAAACATGCTGAACTAGTTAAAAAAGATAAAATCAACATTTATACATATAAAAGTGAACATATCTAAAAAACAAAGCGAACAATACTCCATTAGCATTGCTGACTCATAAGACATTGTCTTGTTATAACTAAATGAACTTTTACGCCTATTAGATATTTTCTTGTCAAGTTTTGTAAAATAATTAGAGAGAAATGAAGAACAAAAAGAATAAAGGAGAAGATGTGAAAACAATGAAGAGAATGAGGGAGGTGAGAAAAGAAAGCAGAAAGGAGGAGGAGAAGGGAATGGATGGCGGAATGAATGAGAGTTGGAGATTAGCGCTGAAAGAGAGAGAACAGAGGAAGAGAGCAGAAATGCGAAAGGAGAGAGAGAGTGGAACTGCGAAATAAAAGGAAGGAAAAGAAAGGGAGGAGAGACGTGAAAAAATAAAAGAGGGAGGAGGGAGCATTCTTCAGTGGATGGTAATTAGATGGATGATTAATATCAATTACCTTTGAATTTTATTCTGCGGGGACTTCATTTGTTGTACTGAGTAAATATGCGTAACATGTTGTAATGATATTCTAGTAAATCTTTTGCGAAAATAAATTAAAAGTGTCCAGTATAAAGTAATATTAGAAAATTAGAATATGTGTATTAGTTTAATATTTATATGACTAAAAAAATTTTAAATCAACAAGAAACATGCACTTGAATTTTTTTTTTTTTATTTGTCATTTGAATATATTAAAATTGAATTGCTATGGTCTTCAAAGCCACAACTGTTTTTGTGCCGAGCATCCTCCGTAATGCTCTCTCTGATATACGGGACTGGAATTTGAATTGCTAGCTAGTTTTTTGTTTGAGCATGTAATGTTTTGGTTTTTTTCGATCAACCCAGTAAGGAAGGTCGGCCTTCTGACCTTCTGTACATAAACTTTTCTTTTAATTTAATACAATTTGGGCTTTCACCCACTTCAAAAAAAAAAGAAAAAAAGAATATATTAAATTGTGCCACGAAACAAAATTGTAAACGGAATCTCATTCTGATGTATTTATGCTAATAATACCAGCAAGGTATTAAATTTATTGCGATGAAATTTATTTTTTTATAAGAATTATTTACGGAAATAAAGTTGGACCTACAAAATTAATGGCGGTAAATTGTTGTCGATGACTCACTTGAACTGTGGTAAAATATTGAAATGATTACCTGCGAGTAGTAAATTTTAGTTGTCCACTACTCCACTTTGAACCTGGTCCATTTAAGAAAAATAATAAATCATTTCAAATTTCATGTGCAACTTCCATCAGACATGTAATCAGGGATTATGATTGAATATGTTGTACCTTTGGAAACAAATCCAAACTCGTGGCCTGATCAAATTGGGACAACATGATACATGAACAAAAGAAAAAAAAATAATAATTAAGAATTCAATGATAGAAACAGTGGGAATCTCTATTAATTACTACTCTCGTGACTCCAGGTCTGTTATTATTCATTTTCCTTTAAATGTTTGTTCCTCTCCAGTTTTATGATCACTTGAGATTTCACTACAATTCGTCTCCATGAAATTTATCTGAAACAATGTAGTATGATATTGTATCAATTAATTAATTTTAAAATTATACAATATTTTTCGATGGATAAATTAAACTTTGTATTTATTTATACTTTCATTGAAATCTGAATAATATGATGTTAAATTTTATTTTTTACTTTTTCTAGCATGAAAGTTTTTTTGGGATTGTAATAATTAACTACTGAACCATAAAATTATTGTTGATTTATGTTTTCAGTCTATAAAAATTCATCCAAATTATATTTTACTAGAACTGCACAATAAAACTATCAGATTGATAGTGTTGTTCTAATTTTGAGTGATATGTGAAGATCCATTGTGGTTTCAATGAAGGAGAGAATATACTAATTTGATCAATTATAACAATTTTGTTGTTATAATTCTTAAATTTTGTTGTTATAATATACTCATTGCGGTTTCAATTTTGATCAATTATACTAGTTTCATCCATTGTGGTTTCAGTGATATGTTGTTCTAATTATAACAATTTTGCCATTGTTATACTAGTTTTACTATGTTTATTGTTTTGTTTGGGAAGAAAACAAAGGGATTGATCAATTGAGGATATAGTTTCTAAAATTGATATGTCCAAATAAAATAAATGTTCTGTTTAAATTAGAAATAAAATTGGAGACATCTAAGAATGATCACCGAATTCTTAAACTTATACCATTATAACATAATATAAAAATAAGGAGCAAATCTCACTTGGTAACCCATTTGTAAAATGCAGTACGGTTTTCATACATAGTAATAAAATTAATTAGAAGGTGGATCTCGTGAATTGTCCATTGAGCAAAAGAAATTAATTTACAACACAGACAAAGATCGAACTCTCCATTTTAAGGCGAATGGAGAGAATTGAGACCATCTTTGATCTTTGAGAGGAGAGAGGAGAGAGAGACCCGGGCAACCACCACAAATCCTCTGCAAACCAATGACAACACTTCAAAGTTGAAACATCCCTCCCTTTTTTCACAATTCACACCTCTTCTCCCTTCTGACCTTCTATTTGTGTAAGAAATTAAAAGTCTCCAAGTCACCGCCTTTCATTCGTTTGTTGGCCTCTCTCTCTCTCTCTCTCTCTCTCTCTCTCTCTACCTCTTCGACAAGTCCCTTTTCCTTGTTGGGTTGTGAAATGACCCTTGATCTTTTACCTACAAAAATATTTTTTCTACATTGACACATCAAAGGAGAACGTAGGAATGAAATATATTAACTTTGTGGAATGAAAACCCCTCTACTTAATTTCTTTGGCGTTTATAAGAGGTATGTACTAATTTCTCTTCACTTTTATCCTTTCTGAGGATCTCTTTGAGTAGTATTCCAGAATAAATTGACTTAAGCCAGCATTCGCAATCTGCAGTTTGTTTTGCATTCTGATTTTGATTTTGATTTCCTTGATTAAATGTTGTAATTAAGTCATCGGTATCCTCCGATGGTTTTTAATTTGATCCTTGGTTGGGTATTTCCTTGTAATATTAATTGAATCCACATATGTCAGAAAGAAAACAAATCAAATATTGTTTGCTGAAAGTCACATTATCAGTTTTTTTAGAGACAATTGTGGAACTGACCGTCGTGAGTCATATCCCTGTTAACTGGTATTTTCTGAAATGTAATCCATCTAAATGTGATTATGATTATGGTGAAGTATGAATCACTGAGTTGAGATCGAGTCAGGGACTGTTAGGACAAATTACCTGCTCATTAAGGGGTAAATTTGCAATTGTTACCTTTCCATGGTTGCAAAAAAGGCATTTTTACTTAGGTACATGTGTATGGTACTACAAATTTGTACTAAATGTTTATAGCACTAAACACAGATGGACTTTAATTGTATGTGGAAGTGGCAATTTATGGTCTCAATCAGTGCATCTGCTCACTACATGTAATCAAGACAAGCAAAAATTCTGTACAAAAGGGTCTTTAAATGATAGTCTATTTCAACAAGACATAATTGTACATTTAATGACAGTCTCCATCTCTTATATTATTTTCGTACTTATTATTATTTTTTTTCAGATATAGAGAGAGACATCAAATTATCCACCAAAATGAAAGGGTTTTTCAAGGGCTTCAAGAATATGTTTTGTAAGTTCCTCTTTTATTTGTATTCTTTCTATGAAATTCTTTGTTATGTAACTTTTCCATTGTGAATTATTGTGCTTATACTGTTATACATGTTACTTTACTAGTAACGAATACGGTACACTTGGTATACTGTACCAGTAGTATAGGTAACTATGACGAATAGGATCCAAAACAGGCAAGGACTTTGTAACATAGATTTATGTTGAACCTTCATTTTTGTAAAATATAAACTGAAATGTATTTATTACTTCATACTATTAAAAATTAATTGTTCATTTTATTATTGTATATAGCTCCAAAGGAACAGGAGATGCAAATAGGCCTTCCATCAGATGTAAAACATGTATCGCACATTGGTTGGGACAGCTCATCTGAAAATGCGCCTAGTTGGGTATGATACGTTAGTTTTATTTATATTTGCACGAGGAAATGTTATCATATGCCAATTTGTTGATGAAATAAAAAATGCAGATGAAAGAATTTCAGACAGCAGCTGGTTACACATCCTCTTCTCTTAGCACTAGGGGGAACATGGAGTCTTCTTGGCTTAATCGAGGTTAGATTTCAATTGCAGGATTTGGAATATACAAATATATCTGGTATTCAATTGAATATAGGACAAAAATGATTTAGTCTCTGTCATTGTTTCTATCTTAACATTTTCTATGTCAAATATTCCAATTTCCATCAATGAGAAAAATTTTCAGCTTGGCCTTAGCTTCGTCTGCACAAAATCTCTTATGCTCTGACATTTTTGTGATATTTATAAGCAGGGATTATTACAGAGCCAGAATGTAACAGATCACGATCTGCACCATTTAGTAGCACGAGGCATAATCGCACAACCTCTTCACGTGAAGACGGGAAAATGTCTAAGAAAATACGGCGCAAGAAGAAGACCACAATCCCAGGCTCTCCTGCTTCAACCAGTTCGTCTTCTACTAGCCATAATAAAACAAAAACTAAAACCAAAACTTCGAATTTCCACTCGTGTGGTGCTGACATGGAAGGCGCATGCATGGCCACCAACAATCCATATCCAAGGAGCTGTAAACATCAAATAACTTAATTCATTTGTGATGATATCTAGTAGGATGAGTTATTAACATAGCAAGGTTGACTGTTACGTTCTCCCTTTTTTTTTTTTTTTTTTAGATGTCGCAATTATGTTATGTTTAATGATGGCAAAATTTGTTGCTAGGGTTTGAAACATCAACGGTGTAAAATTGAGCATCCCTAGGTTTCAGAATCAAAAGCATTTGAGCAGTGTATTGCTCTATACATTGAATTAAATGTATGTAAAGCATATTAATTTTCATTCGACGAACTTCTGTTGTCAACTCAATTAGTTTTACACAATTCGTCGTACAAAGTTTTTGTGATCGCAAAGTACAAATTTAATTTAGTCTATTATCGCCTCATCTAGAGCTGCACACAGTCAATTTGGAGTATTTTCTTGGAGTAAATCCATGTGTACGTGCTTTTGCCTTTTTGAGTATGCCAGAAAAGGCACAGCTGTAATATTTTGTACAAGTTATCATGTTTGTGCTAGTCCATTGAAGCTTCAAAAAGTTTCAATAAATGGTCACTTTCGGATGGAAAATTCTATACCAAATGATCATTTATCTTACTGTCGAACTAGGAGGTTCTATAACAAATGATAATTTATTTTCCATTTGTCCAACAAGATGAATAAAAATAGTAATGCTACATGATGTAGATTGTTGATTATAACAGTTTACCAAATTTCAAATTGCAATTAAACGCAACTCAGAAAAGGGAAAAAAAAAAAATGTAATGCCGTACAAATGGTAAAAGTACTGATATTACATCTCACCTAAGCTAGGTGGAATCTGCTTTTTAGACCGGATATCAAAGTAAGCAACATATACTGCATATCTAAAATCCAAAACATGCACAGAGACGGCTGTTTCAATTATTTACCAAGGCACTGTTTTTAGTTCAACTCCCTAATATTTTTAATAATATTTGAATTTTTGAACTATTGCACCTACTTTGGTATATCCTTGAATAAGAGATTATAACAAAACATCTCACCATCATTAATCCGAGAGTCAACATTTCTGGCCTAAGCCTACACTCTTATTGTAAATTGGATTGTTTAATTCGAATCTTTCAATGTAAACTTAAATAACAGATCCATATGATGGCATCATTAAAATCTACCTCTGGATAATGCGAGCTGATCAGATCGATCAAACACTTCCGTTGTAGATTGAATAGTTCTGATCAAAAAAAGCAAGATCTAACTATTGGAGCCTGCAAGAACAGTAGAAACAGACTCCACACTATTACCATATCATCAAAAGTTGAAGAGTTATCTTATGACTTGATAATGCTAGACATTGAACATGGAGCAACACTGATCCAGATTGGCATTTGATGGTGGATAACAGCTTTTTATTCACATCTTTTCAGCTGTTTTTACCCACTTGTCTGCTGCATTGTGGCTCAGGTACTAGTACCAGAGATGGAAGGTACCATTTACACTCTTTGATGATACATCTGTAACTTGTGCTTCTTCAGTAGAAGTGGTGGGTGGGCCAGTGGGGTCTTTTTTGACTCCGATTTTTTTACAAAATACAAAATAAAATACAACCTCATCGCCATATCAGAACTCACACATTACAGATTACACCACTGCGTAATTAAATTAATGTGCTAAGGAAAATATGTATTTGATTGAACAAATTGAAATAATTCATGGACGAATTATTAAAAGTTCCAGAAATCAAATTTCAGCCATGACCAAAGCAAAATTTTTAATTTCCAGTTGATTTTTATAAGAAGTGTGAGACATTTCTATGTGCTTGGGTTAATAATGGTGAAATACCACGGTCGGAAATGAAGTTTGTGCGGGGCACGATTGAGCTGGGACCCACTCATCATTATAATCTCTTTGAAATACGGAATACACCGGATGTATTTGCAGATTTCTCCTGAAATTTTAACCTTCTGTTCCGCTGTTATTTTGTTCTCGCAAGCAGCGTCTCGCTTTTTCCATACGTAATATATTATCAAATCTGATCGGTGCATTTTACATCAGACGGTTCAAACTGGAAACGCAACACTTTATTTTTCTACGAGAAGTATAGCAGATACGCACTCTCTACCTCTTCGTGTACGATTGAGAAACTAGAACACAAGTCGATCAAAATACCAAAAAAAACGTGAAAAATTGGGAAAATCAAGCTTTGAGTGAGAGAGAGAGAGAGAGAGAGAGATGCAAGAGATTATAGCGGCGATAATATGTATGCTCTTGGTTGTGGCGCTGTTTCCCCTTCTATGGTGGAGGCGCCGCCAGATCGCGCACCATGAGCACCAAGAAGAGCCTCAGCCTCCTCAGGTTTCAAATTTTGCAAATTAACTTTGTGGGTTTTGTTTTTAGTTTCGATTTATGTCTTTCCTTTTGTAAATTCGATATGAGCTGTCATGATTTTCGTTCTGACCTCAAAATTTGGCCCAAATCCGATTAAAGTCGCATCAATTTCATATTTGTATACGCTAAGCAAATTAGGGGACTTATTAACCTTTTATTTCGTTTGTTTCCATAAATTAAATGCCTTTATTTAATTATAGCTCCCGCTCCCAAATAGACAGTCCTGTAGTGAAATTAGCCCCTAATTTTGGTATAAGAGCAAAAATGACGCATGTTAGAGCTATGCCTCCAGTTGTATTTACTGAGAAGACCAAAATGTACCACTTTTTTAGCATGGAAGGGTGATGTTTAAGTTATATCAGCATATCTGGTAATAATTTAGGTGGAGAGAGTGGTGCGTGGTGGTGGTGGTGGTGGGAACCGTCGGATGCGTAGGAGGCCAGCTGCTGGTGCAGGGCCCAGTACTTCTACTGCTGCTGCCAGTGTTGATGGTGAGTCTGAGTCCCTTAATCCAATCGAAACAAAAAATAATTGTAATAAAACAATATAAAATTAGTAAATTTCTTTGGTTGTTGTACCAGAAGTTGAGGATGAAAGTGATGAAGAAGAGACCGAAGAGGAGCAATATGTAGGCAAGTCTTCTAAGAAAAAGGAAAAGAAGAGACAAGAGCGTGAAGCCCAGCGTCAGGTGTCCTTACCAGCTGACTTGTTTTTCATTTCTCAACTTTTCTGTGTTTATTTTTTATTTACTGGGACAGTTTTTATTTAATAGGCTGAGGCCGCAGCAAGGGAGTCGAGGCAGACAAAGCAGGATAGATATGCTGAGATGCGAAGGAAGAAGGATGAAGAGCGTGAAGCCCTAGAGCGTCAGCAGGTTCTATTATTAATTTTTTTTGTGGTTCCTAAAACTTTGAATTATCATATATAAGCATAACCCGAAGATGTTCAGCAACTATCACATACCCTTCTGTTGTGCTGTCTGCAGCAAAGTACCTGGATTGCCCCCAATATGCCCCCAATATGAAGTAAACTGTAGAACAACATGAATTACTGTCTTAGGGGTATTATTTTTGGTAATCTGTTCTTTTATAGGATAATAATATATAAATGTTCCTTTATATCTTTTATTTCTGCGAGAGGACTTGCTGATCAAACTATCTACAGGAAGAGGAAGCACTTGCTTGCAAAGCAAAAGAGGAAGAAGCAGCGGCTTTGGAGTTTGAAAAATGGAAAGATGCATTCTCAGTTGATGCAGAGGGAACTACGGAAAATGAATTACAGGATGATGGCCAGGGTTTGCTCCACAATTTTGTTGAATACATTAAGGTTTGCATATTAATACTCAATCTCAATTCTTACTCCGTAGTGTTGAAATACCATCTATAAAACAGGAGATGCATTGTAGTTCTTTCTCAATGATTCGATCTCTGCTGGATAAATGTCTTTTAAAGAATGTGAAGCTTGGCGTATGGCTGACACCTTCCCACGCTTTCTATGGGGATATGAGAGATTACTTGTTTAGATTGTAGGCTTGGAGCACTCATGAAAAATTTTCTTTGTTTTCCTAAATTTCTGTAAAATTGTATCACATCAATCTGCTAGTGAAGTTAAATTACTTGATAGAATTTGCATCTATCTGCTACTAATGGCAATGATGCTTGTTTATTGAATATTATTCTTATCCTGCTGTTTAGAAACAAAAATGCATTCAGTTGGAGGACCTTGCAGCTGAGTTCAAGCTACGAACTCAGGACTGTATCAACCGAATAACGTCACTTGAAAGTACAGGTATCTTTCTGTCACTCTGCTAAATGCTTTTATTTCTTACAAAAAGATGACAATTTGTACTTGTAGGTTCTCACAGTTTCCTTTTTTTTATTTAAAAAAAAAATTAGGGAGGTTATCTGGAGTTATGGATGATAGGGGAAAGTACATATACATATCTCAAGAAGAGATGCAAGCTGTTGCTGATTATATAAAGAGAGAAGGTCGTGTCAGCATTTCTCATCTAGCTAGCATGTCTAATAAGTTCATAGATTTGGAGCCCAAACTGCCCCAATTTGATGAACCCAATAATACAGGAGGAATTGAAGTTGCTTAGATAGTTTTTTTTTTAGTACTGTAAAACAAGTTAGATAATTTATATTTTTCTTTTTCCCTTCTGGTTCTGTGAAAAAAATGAAATGTTGTGATCATATCTGAATTTCTTTGTTTTTTTTATATATACCAGAGGTGGGTACAACTTTTCTAACAAAAGTGGCTTTTGTGAGTTAAGCTAGTATAAGCTTAAGCTTCCGAAAAAATTATAACTAACCTTAATTAATTAAAAAATTTTAAAATAATCCAGTTTTAATCAAAAATTTAAAAATGACTGTGCAGTGAGATTTTGATACTAAATCTGCTTAGTATCGGAATCTGAAATTCCGATACAAGCTAGTATCGGAATCCCAGAATCCGGAATCTCAGATTCCGATACTAGAACAACCAACTTTTTATCTACTTTTCAGCGCAATTTTATTTTATTTTTATTATCTTTAATTAGTATTTGATTCTTATAATCCGATACTAATGATTTTTACCTATTTTTTAGCACAATTTAATTTTTTTTTTATTATCTTTAATTAGTATCGGATTATAAGAATCCAATACTAATGATAAATTGAGTGTTGGTCCATCATTATAATTTTCGCTTTCTGTTCTATATAAACCCTCAAATTCATTATGTTCTCATCATTTCTTTTTTGCTCAAAATAAGTTTTTAGAAGTTCTTATCATATCAGGTAACGTTATCTTACCATTTTTATATAATTTAATTTAATTATACTACATAATTTCTTCTTTCTTCATTCTCTTTAATTTAATTGAATTATATTTTAGGTGTTGTTAATGGGTCCTAAACCACAATGTGTGTCTTCCGAAATTATTCTCTTAGGAGATCAACAGACCACTGAAAGTGGTTTACTTTCGTTATTGTTGCTTCATCACCCAAGAGAAACTTTTTAAGTCAAGAAACTAGAAGAAAATTAATTTCATATTAGAGGCCCAAAATTTTTTTACAGATATGGTAGAGAGAAATCGAGGTATTGATCTTCAAGGGAAGTGGTTCACTTATATACCAATAGTTCCACCTGGTTTTGAAAATCATCCGTTAGCTCAAAACGTTGTCCATCTTCGATAAATGTAGTATTTTATGTTGTTGTATTATGTACTTATATTTTTTTTATATTTGTGTGATGGTATGCTGTATTGTATGGTATGCGTATTGTATGGTTTGTTGTGTTTATGCTTATTAAATTATGTAATTTAATCTTTGAGCTATGTAAATAAATTATCAAAAAACCACTTAAAATAATAGATAAACACGTTAAAAACACTAATAGATAAACACACTAAAAAGAGTAATAGATAAACACACTAAATATACTAATAGATAAAACAAACTACAAATACACTAATAGATAAAACAAACTACTTAGATATTTTTTTTATCCACATATTGTAGAATTTCATCCCACCATGGTTCGTCATGTTCACTGACACCAGCGTTGTCGGCCATTTGAGCGGCTTCATTCCAGAAAGCTTCATCATTTTCTTGTTTTTTATCTCAGCCATTTGAGCGGTTTCATTCCAGAAAGCTGCATCAGCTTCCTGTTATTCTATCTCTGTCATTTTAGTTGCTGCAATTTTTCTTTGTTCCTCTCTAATCCTCCTTTTTCTGTTTTTAACCTCCCATTCTTTTTCTAATATTTGGCTCCTTTGTTCCCTCTCTTTTTTGTCCCTTTCTCGTACTTCACGAGTTCTTTTTTCGTTGTATTCTCTAATAAATTTATGGGTCTCTATATCGCGACGTACTTCGTCTAGGTGGTCGTCATATTTGTGGTCATCGTAGTGGCGACGCAAGATTTTCTCTTTGTAATTCAAAACTTCACCACACCTTGTACAGGTCATCCTGTGGTCACCATTAAAATTGTAGATTTCTTCGTAAACGCTCGCGGGTGTTTGAAAATTCAAAGATGATTTTGAGTCTAGTGTGGTGATGGGATCTGAGAGTGAGCTTTTTTCTAGTGTGTAATATTCTTTGTCCAGTCAGGATTTGATGTCGTTGATTTTATACGCCAATGCGTTTTGCGCTCTTCGTTCAAATCAACAACAAGAAGATACACTTAGTTCACAAGTTCAATCTTTCACGTTGGATTGGGATCCTTGGGACCCTAATAGTATAGACCCTCATAGTTCACAAGAACAACAACAAGAACAAATGAATTATGAATACAATAGTAGTGCAAATGTTTGGTCACCTTGGGAACACCCAGAGGGTAGTAGTAGACAACATGAGGGTGAAGAAGAACAACTTGAACAAGGAGGCGGAGAAGAAGAAGATATAGAGCAATTTGACGAGGCATACGACCGTGGGCCGGGTAATCAGTCGGCATATGCCACAGGCGAGGACTTCACCGACGAAGAGGGAGAATTTTAAGAGTCACAGGGTTTGGACGAAGAACATATGGTTGTTAACCGAGGTCAAGGGTATTACATTACTGGAAGAACATTCACTTACCATCTTGTTCTCCAATTTTTAGATACCTCTGAGTATAGAAATTCTATTCCAGAACCGTCCATACCACAAAATTCGGGACCTTTAGCTGAAGGAAATATTTTCTACTCTAAAGAACAATTACAATAAGCTTGTAATAATTACTCCGTAGAAAATAATGTACGACACAAAACCACTAAAAGTACGCCCCAATTGTATAGTTTGTATTGTAAGGTATATACATGTAAGTGGCATTTGTATGCCCGTACAGAAAGGAAAGGTCGATTTTGAAAAATAATAAAGAATGAACATGAACATACATGTGTGAGAACGTTCGGAGAATTCACACATGATAATCTGACGGCAACGGTTATCGCCAACTACATCAGGAATGCAGTAAAAGGAAATCTTGGTATTTCCATAGAGGACGTCAAATCCATGTTAGAGCTGAAATATCCAAATGTAAAACCGACTTATAACAAGCTTTGGCGTGGGAGAGAGAAGGCAATCGAACAACTTTTCGGATCATGGGAGGGCGCATACAACAAACTACCAAGTCTTTTGTTGGCCATTCAGCGGACGACCCCAGGAACTCAAATCAAATGGTTGGCTCCCACTTGTGGCAATTCCAACAGAGCTATGTTCCTTGTAGCAGCGTGGGCATTCGGGCCTTTCATCGCTGTGGTGCCATACCTTAGACCAGTTATCAGGATTGACGCGTCATTCTTGACAGGTCGTTATAAGGGAAAATTATTAGCGGCGGTTGGTTCCACTTGCATTAGCAATAGTGCGAACTGACGACGAATCTTGTTGGGGTTGGTTTATGAAATTTCTCGGTGATCAAGTAATTGGGGAAGGGAAAAAAATTTTTGTTGTTTCAGATCGCCACTGGGGAATAAGGAACATGTTCAAAGGAGTGCAATATGGATGGCAAGAGAGTGCTATTCCTTCGTATGTTGTGCATCGATATTGCATGCAGCACGTTTGCGAAAATTTATTTAAGGCATGTGGTCGAGATCTGTATCTAGTGGAAAAAATTTAGAAGTAAGTTGGCAAACCAAAAAAAACCGAGGGCCTATAAAAGAATGTGGGACGAATTAACAGTAACACACCCTAAAGTGATCACATACCTGACAAAGTGTGGGAAAAAGCATGAACAAGATGATAACGAGCCTGCCAAGCCTGAAAGGTGGGCACAAACGCATGACGGTGGTCCTCGTTGGGGGCTTATGACTAGTAATGGATCAGAAAGTCTCAACAGTAGATACAAGGTTGAGAGAAGACTCCCAGTTGTTGGACTTGTCGAAGAGACTTGGTACAAAACGGTCTCGTGGTTTAATGAGAGAAAACTCCTATCATTTGAGAGAAATGCAAAAGGAGAGCGATGGCCAAAAACAATCCAAGAAAAGTTGACCAAACGTACTCTAAAAGCATGTACCAAATTTAATTACTAATAATTCTTATTTACATTTTATTTTTTAAAAAATATATAATCATATAAATTCATATTTATAATGGGAGTAAACGTTGTGCCTATTGACCAAATGCATGGGGAATTCGAAGCTCAAGTGCCCTACGAGAAATCTGAGCCAGGTGTAACGTGGAAGTACAAAGTTTTAATCAGATGAGCTTACCAATCGATTGATCCTCAACTACCCACTAGGCGTGCCATATACTAATGCAGAAAGCCACAACTGACGGGAATACCGTGTATTCATGTCATTGCAGTCTGCAGTAAATACAGATGGAAAGTTGATGAGTTTGTAGATGACCGATATAGCACGGAGAATATGCTCAAAATATGGTCATCCGGTGAAATTCACTGCTACGGAGACGAAGAGAATTGGCCTATTTACGATGGACCCTTGATTTATCCTGATAGGAGAATGATTATTCGGGAAAGGCACAAGAAGGACTATGATTGGATGTGGATGGATGCAATGCGAAAGAATAAAAATAAAAGAAACAGAGGTAAAGAACCTCCTACGGCTATGGAGGACGTTTAATCTGGTCGCCAAACCACCAGCCAAAGGACGAGAAGAACAAGCACAAGGAACCGAGCACAATCTTCGACACGAGAGAGAGGTAAAACTTCTAGGGCGGGGGCCCACACGTCGCACGATCTAATTCAACCAAGTCGAAATTCTATTAGTACAGATCCTCGCACAAAAAGTCGTCTCGGTTTAGGAATAGAAGGTATTCAACCACGTCGCAATTCAATAAGCTCGGACCCACGATCTGTTTCAGCACGATATCCAAGTCAGTAGGCATCAAGTAGCAGAGGAGGGCGGGGGAGAACAAAAAGTACAAGCAGTGCTAGGGGAAGGGGAATACAAACAGGAATTGTCAAGTTCCGTGCACGAATCCGTAACAACATCCCAAGATGGGAAAGACATTAATATTTGTAATAATATGATGAATATTTTTGTAATATTTGTATGAATGTTTTGTAATATTGTCAAACATTACTTCTATTATTTTGTAATATTTATGTAATATTGGTAATGTTGGTAATGTTGTCAAGAACATTAGTTGTATTATTATGTAATATTGGTAATGTTGATAATGTTGTCAAAACGTTAGTTGTATTATTTTGTAATATTTATGAATATGAATTTTTTTAAATATTGATGTAAATATTATTTTGTAATATTTAACTAAAATAGTTCAATAATATTTTTATATTAAAGTGGATGATATTTAGTAATATTTTGATAATTTTTCGTCAAGAATATTAATTTTTTTAATTTTTACTAAGATATAGATTTTGATATTAATAAAGTCATATATAATTTATAGAATCTTATATGAATTTTATAAATTTTAGTTAGTATCGGATTCTAAAATAGCGGGAAAGTTAATAAAACATTAATAAAAGTTTATAAAATTATAATAAAAGTTTACTATGGCTGTTTTCGTATCGGAATCTGTGATTCCGATACTAGCTAGTATCGAATTCTGGGATTCCGATACTAGCTTGTATCAGAATCCCAGATTCCGATACTAAGCAGATTTAGTATCAGATTCCGATACTGCACGGTCATTTTTAAATTTTTTATTAAAACTGAATTATTTTAAAATTTCTTAATTAATTAAGGTTAGTTATAATTTTTCCGGCTTAAGCTTACCAATTGTTTTGTGAGCTGGACTCCAAAACTGTTGGTTTGGCTTAGAATTACTGATCCTGATCTACTTATGAGACAAGCATCTACATTCCAAGTTTTGGTTTCTTCAGTTTTCTGATTTAACTTTTGAACTGAAACCAGCTATCAATTATTCATTTTGTATTCATATTCCAATTTGTATATGACAGTTATACGTACAGCGTCAATGTTTGTTCTTCAAATATGTAATGTACCTCCATATCCACTGAATAAAATGCCGATACAATATCATAGTAGCATTACATGTTTTGTATAGTCCATTACTCTTTTAAGAGGCTCTACAAGTCTCACTTCATGTGGTGGCAAGATATTTTGACACCTTTTCTCGTAAATATAAATCATTTTTATATCTTCCCACCTGACTACCTGAGCCACTCTCTTCTCGACAAAAACTTTACTAGTTCCTAAGAAGTTTTCAAAAATAGCATATTTTTGTAATTATATTACAGGACAGGCCTTTACAGAGATAAAGAATGATCATGGAACTCTTTTAAATATTGTGAAAAAAATCCATAATAAAGGGAGCAGCGAGGATATTTATGTCTACCCAAGAAAAAAAATACTTCATTAAATTTCATTATGATATTAAGTGCATGTATGATATTTTCAGAATAAACAAATGCATTTGTGCGTTTTTTGACAATAAACAAAATACATTGTCCCAACTCATTGCATTTGACTATCTGAGAAAGTTAAATTCAATAAAATCAAAAGAAGGTTACAGAAAAAACGGCCTCTTGTGTAAATGGGGCTTGCATCAGTAAACCTGCACTATACTTCTCGGATGAATAGGCTCAATTTCGAAATTGAGTGGCAAATCGCCTAACGCTTCTGGGCCTAACACTTATTCTTTGTCATGTCTTCTCTAAATATATATGTGTCCAACAACTGATAAGCGCATAAACAAAATTCAGACAATTGCTCTATTTTGAACATTTTAGATTTATAAAGAGATTGATTTTTGTAGGCATGTCATATGAAATTTATAATCAGCGGTCTGAAAATGAAAATAACGATTCAGAACATAAACCAGGGTAATGAAAGTCCGTATAATAATTATTTAATGTAAAAATTAAGTATTTGTTTGGGGCTGACTGGGACAAATGCCTATGAGAATTAATATATGTAAATAAATGATTGAAGAGTACAGCTAGCATTTTTAGTACCGCATAGAGAGAGAATTATTATAGTGATTGGACTAGTCACATGAATCAATGGATTTATGGATCATGCTGCATACCTGATATTTTTCATGTTTTTTTTTTCCTTGCTGAAAGCCTGAAAGGATATGTACGTGATATTTTACATGCTACCCCCTCTATCTATGCCAGGCGGCCAGGCCCCTCCCTGTATAGTGGCATTGTGTTTCACTACAAAACATTATTATGTAATTAAAAACGTTAAAGTTAAATTTAAATTGATATAAAATTTATCAATAGAATTATAATATCGAAAGAGACTTAAAAATTTGGCATCGGATCGTACACATTATTAATTTCATATATATAACATAGTCATATTTCTAGTCCAATCATTAAAAATATTGGTACAACTTAACAAAGAGGGAAATATGAAACAATTGAAAAAACACAAGTGATATGACAAAACTTAAACATAAAATTCCTCAAATGATATAAAGTATACTTTAATCATTTGAGTGGAATCGCCAATCACCAGGTCCACGACCAATCATTTATGCGACTTTTAGCGAAAATATCATTTAATTTCGTGTATTTAGACAGTTTTGGAAATTTTAATTTTGATTCCTGAACCTCGTCAAATTTATTAGATTGGTTCTAAATTTTAATTGCATAAGATGAGTCCTTCCATTTTTTTAATAAAAAATATTATAATTAAATTTTGAAAATATGACAAAATTGGTATATGAACTTTTATTTGTATTTAATTGATCATTCTTTCAGTTTCAAAAAGAAACTCGGCTAATTTAAAGATGTTGAACAGAAAAATATTATTTCTTTGAACAACTCAGTTTGAAAAAGGGGCTCAGAATTATCTAAAAACACTTTCTTGTCCACTTGTTCCGATTTGCTTAAAAAAATTGGTATATAATGAAATACTCTGTCATAAATTTAAGGAGTACGTCCAAAATGTACTTGTTGAACACAGTGACTTTTTATCAGGAATACATGAAGGTACGTCACCTGAATAAAAATGCAGAATCAAAATACAATATATAATAAACTAAGTTTTTGGATAGCTCATTTGGGTATATATAATATAGCGCCACTGTAGGTATTTTCAATATTAAATTTAGTATTTAAGCCCCAAAAGCATAGGAGGCGTTTGGTTAATGATACATAAGTGTTTATGTAGTGTTATGTAATTAATATTTGGTTGTGTAATAAGGAAGAGCAATTTAATGCATACATATATTCATGTCAATGGACAAATTTCCTTGAATTTGAGTTATTTGATTAAGTAAAGGATAATACCTATTTAGTATGCATGCAATACATACTTGGACCATCTATTTCAGATCAGACGATTGAAATCTAACATAATTATATTTATTTAATACTAATAATAAGAATAATAAATAAGTAATAATAAGAAGAATATTATAAAAATAATTAATATTATAATATTATAAAGTTATTATTATGTAATACTAATAATCTGAATAATAAAATAAGTAATAAAAATAAATAAATAATAATAATAATATAATAAAACAAATCATATTCCTTCTTTTGAATAAGTAATAATAATTTTATTTTAAAAATAATTATTATGAACTACATTATTGTTGGTCATTGAGAGCCAGTGAGAATTAGTTGAAGTGTACAAATGTCTAATAAGATGAGAAAAATCCGGTGCATAAGTTATGCAACCTTCTTTGTTGTAATAAGTTATGCACTCTTTTGCAATTTTATGCAGAGAGCGTTTGATTACATAAGTGTTGCATAATTAATGTCTTACTAGAGGGATATATTCGCTCGATATAGATATTTATAATAATAATATTTTTTATTATGTTTCTATAGTTTAATTATGTTCATTTTTTGATATATTGTTAAGATATATATATATGTTTAGAAATATAGTTTAGTTATTGTACATACTTTGATTTGATTAAATTTAAAGAATTTGATGAATTTAAAGCAAAAATTATATTTGTGTAAATATAGTTATAGACTTATATTTATCTGAAATAGTATGATTTATATTATGTTGATGTTATTCATGAAATGTAATATGTTTATAAGTGACTTAAATAAATAAATAAATCAATAAATATATCGTAAAAAAATTGATGTTTTCTTTTATTTTCAATTGAATGAATTTGATTTGTATTTTGTAGATAAAATTTAAAAATGGCGATGAAGAGAAATTAATTTGGAGAGGGACTTTGAGCAACAAAAAAGAAAGATGGAGACATGATATAAATGAAAATAGGAATGAGTCATAAAAATAAGAAACAAAACAATATGTTGTCAAATTATTGTCTCTAGTGAATCGGGGTCAGTTTTATAAGCAATAATGTCCGACACACAAATAGTTACATAATATCACATTACATAAATCAGAAAAATGCCATCTCACAATTATTTCACAATGTTTAGAGTGTCAGATGACATTTAACTAAAGAATTCTGACACCCACGCATCTTTATTTATAATATTGATGCAATCTATTATGCACGAAACAAACAGCCATAGTTGATAAATATCATGTCATTTCAATAGGGACTATTTTAGGGTGCTGCACAAATTTTTAATGATATGGAATTGACCAACCAACGATCCAATGTTATCATCAAATGATTGGATTCAACAAACAATATTTGACATGAAAGCACATTTAAAAGAAATATGTACAAACCTAAGTAATCAACTACAGCTTGTCCAGATTAGTCATATATTAGATTTTTTTTTTTTTCACTTTTCTTCAATATTGGAATAAACTGCGTAAACATATTTACTTTTTTTTTAGCACAATTGAAAGGTTTACATGGTAAGAACATACATATGTACGGTAGTACATAGTGCACACAGCCTGCAGCAGATAAAATTTCTCAAATGATATATGCACATAAATTTGATTAATTGATCTGCCAAAACATATCTTTATTTTTTTTTTTAAAAAAAAATAATCTAGTGGTCACAGGCAACACGATGGATCCAAAATTTATTGGATATTTAAATTATAAAAATTATGAGCTTTTCAACCCATCTTTATTTAAAAAAATTCCCTTTTTATATGCCCATATGTTTTTCTACTTTTTTATATCTTTAGTGCAAAAGTTTTAAAACATAAAAGATACAAAAATATATATTTTTTTCCATGTTCACTAAACAGAAATATAAAATTTGTAGTATTATCTTGATGAGTATGAAGAAATTGTTAAATATCATCCGATATGACACAATATATATGAGACGCTTCTTGTTCTATGCATGATCATCAATTAATCAAATGATATAGCTTTTTAAACGCACAACCCTATAAGTGGACATTCTTTTTATTATCAGACTGAAAAGTTTTCGTTTTCAGGAAAACGAAAGACTGAAAATAATTTGTTATTTAAATATTTAACAATGTATCATTTGAGATAAACAACCATTGAAGCACTTTTGTTCTAATTTATTTTCAACAGTAATAAGTTATTAATTAAAAAGGGATTTTTCACTGATTTCTTTTGTAGAAAAGTATTAGTTCGGCCTTTTTTTTTATTGTCAGTTGAAGCTATCTATCAATTCAATAGAATCGAACTATACAACAAATTTATTGGCAATTTAAAGTAGCAATTATTGAGATTTTAGAGAGAGGTATATGTACTCTGCATGTATCCCACTTCTTATCTTTTCTTTTGTTTATTTAGCATCAATCACTTCATAAAATCTTTTACCTTCTTCTACTGTCCTTCTACCACCCTTGTTCTTTTTTCAATCATTTCTTCCTTTCTTTTCTTTTTTCAATTTGTTTCAATCATTTCAAGTGTGCAGAATTCTTCAACATCTTCTTAATTCAAAAATTTAGAACACCTTACAAGATTTAGTGGGTTACCTTCTTTCAATATCCATTTTTTTTATTTTCGTAAATATTGTTTATAAATACTTCATTCCGACGTGGAAGCTAAAATATAAGACCCTGACTTAGCCCATGCAGTGCTAATTCCTGCATTAATAATTGAGAGTTTGGGTTTCCTTTATGCACGAGAGTATTGTTGTGTACTAATTGGATTAGGCGTACTCTCTAGGTGGATCTCTGCTAGTGACTATGCCATCGACAAATGTCATTTAATGGTTGAATCAACAAGTCAAATCAATGTGAATTAAATGAGTTTGTATGCTTGGAAAAGTAATGCATGAGTTGGGCTATGTAGGACTAGATAATTTGTTGGCAACAAATTAAAGTTCTCTGCATCAGAAAAGTTTGTAAAAATGTTATTTAATTCAAGTACTTGTTGGTTTACTGTGGGAAATTTGTATATAGATTTGAAGCTACAAACCATCTAATATTAGAAACTAGAGTTAAAATAGCCTACCAATATTAAAATCTCCTGGAGATTGTATTCTAATCACAATCATCAAACGATTTTTTTCTAATTAAATGTTTAATTTCTTACACAAAGCAATTACACGTTTCCTTTATATATATAGAGAGATAATCAGCCAAATAAGTTTCGTAAAAGAACTTTGTTACATGAGTTGGAACTTGGAAGTGTTGCCTCATATCTACGAACGTATAAAGAGGTTTGAACAATAATTGTCAATAAATATATATAGACAGTACTTTCAAACACAAGATTTCATATTCGACATGAATTTTCTCATGTATTTTAGAAAAGTAGAAGCAAGAAATTAATATTTGTGATTTTTTTAGTAAAAGCAATGCTTGATCGATAGGGTTACGTGAGATCGAATGAAAGAAATTAAATAAAAGAAAATGTTTTTTTTTTAAAAAAAATTGATCTTTTTAAGCTTACAACCAGATTTTCGCTCAATCAATCAAATTATGTAAAATCTGAAATGCTATTAAACGGGATGAAAAATATATTATATGAAAATGATAGATAGTAGAAAGAGATGTATATATTATAGCTTGATGACATTAAATTTATGTCATAATTATTAAACACGAGTAAACTAAAATGAAAATTCTCTATATTAGTACTCTTAAGTCCGCTCTAAGCCTCTAACCCAATAACACATAAATTTTGTTTAAAAAAAGCGGCATAAAGAAATGTTTAATTGAAGGAAGAATGGAAAATGCAAAGAAACTAGGAAGCAAATAAATGAGGGAGGGCCAGGAATTCAAATCATGTATTGCATTACACGTCGTGTAGCGTATTCATGGGCCGCCCGATTTTGATCTGATGGATGAGGGAGTCCTGTGAAAATAACTAGATTCTTAGGCCCGCAAAAAATGAACCGTCCGATCAAAATCGAACGGCTCGTGGATGCGCTACACGGCGTATAGCGCAACACCAGATCGGGATCTGGAGGGCCAGGGGTACAAATGAGGTGCAAAAGGCAACCCTCGTGGGGGTGAGCGAGGAGTTCTGAGAAAACCCAAAAGGCAAATAATGTGTCATGTCTTGTCCCAACTATAACTATATATCAATTAAGAGAAATTTTTTTTTTTTTGAGGGTTAAACCGCCCGTAGGCTTAATTAAGAGAAATGAAATAAGAGGAGATGTTGAAAGAAAGGAAGGTACAGAGGTTGTGTAAGGCCACGTGCAACCCACCAAGTCCCCACCTCCATGTCCTATTCCATTCCGTGAAAGCCGTTGCTGCCTCTCTAGCTACCCGGGCAGTTTCTAAAATGACCCTTCCATTTTCAGGAATTTATCTAGAAAATGGTAAATTCACAACGGCTGGATCGGAATGGCAACTAGTCGGATTTCGTCAGACGATAATTTACAGGGAAGAGGATCATGGTCTTGCTTATTTTAATTCCCAAGATTGAATTTGTTTTTTATTTTAAAAAAATGGTGTCAATGCTTTTATTTTTTTTAAAATTAAATATCTATAAAGATTTATTCTTAATCATTAGATAAAATTTTTTGTTATGGTCTAGCGCCTCAGTGATAAGAGCACTAAAAAATCAAGAGTTCAAGCCCTGCCACCGCATGCACTTTTAATTAAAAAAAATAGATGGCAAAGAACTTTCTCTTTTTTCAAAAATTAGATTTGAGATTTTTTTTATTTTTTATAATTTCTGTTCGATTATAATGAGTACATTTTCCCTGTAACATCTTATAATTTGCTTCGAGGTTAATTTTTAAATATGTTAAAATAATGAATATTAAATTGCCCGGACATGTTGAACTACCATTGAAGTCCAACCGAATAAAACCCGAAACCCAAAGTATAGTAAGGTTGGATATTTTATGTACCATGTTATTAACTTATCTAGATTAATTAGCCTCGATCATAAAATAAATATCTCAGATATGACTGTTTAGTATGTTAGTTTTCAGCTAAATTTTGAATTTTCAACCAGTGAAGATTATCTATGTTTTTGAAGAAAAGTCATGAATAAAGATATTATGTCATATTTGATTACTTTATATATTGAACTAGATTGAAGGGATCTTTTAACCATTTTTTTTTTTTTTTTTTTGAAGGCCCCAGTTGGCAAGTTGCCAACGGCAGAAATTTAATTTCCTAAAAGATATTATCCATGTGAAATTTAGCATTCAAGTATAGAACTGAACTATTGGCACCCATAATTCCAAGTCCTATTTCACCTCTGTTCTAACTGCTAATTATCATTGAATAATGCAGACATGATTTAATTAGTTGTCTGTTTTCTTAATTTTTTTCTTTGACTGACCCTATCTTCGTCTAAAAAGGATCATTATTTATTTCGACTTGACTTACACAACATAATCTTAAAAAAATTTTTGCTAAAAATTAAAATTGACAGCTGGACTTATTTTTTCATTATCAGATTTTTTTTTAAAAAATTTGGTATATAAAAATATGTCACTTCAACACTCCACCCCCCCCCCCCCCCCCCCAAAAAAAAAAAAAAAAAAAAAGAAAAAAAAAGAAAGAGATAACATGTAATTTACATTGATGGAGTATTTTCTTCCCCATAACCCAACTCATCCTTAACCCCCCACGATATAAATTATTTTCAAACTTTTAAGTAAGAGCATTTACGTATAAAATTTTAAATGGAAATTACATTGTCCAGATTCCTTAGGGTCCGCTCCAGAGGGAGCGACTCGGGAGAGGAGGAAGGGTACTCGGTACCTCCGATTTTGGGAGTAACCGAGCTCTCTTTCCTTCTGTCTCTCTAGTATTCTTAGTTTCCGTCGATTCTCTCCCTTCCTTCCCTTCGCTCCGAGTACTCCCCTTTGGAGCGGACAGTTAAAGGAGATGAGTTCATATATATGTTGCGTCACATTATTGAAACATGAGTCGAAGATGCATAAATAATAATCTCGACGAAACAAATCCCGAAAAAACAAAAATACTTAGGTTCATAGAAAGAACTGAAAAATTGGTCCCAAGTTTGGGACTTCCAAATGAGACCAAAGCACCACATGTGAACCTGCGACAGCACAACCTCAAAAATAGGTGTTACCAGAGAGCCTTGACTTGAGCAAGGCATGGCTGGGTACCTTTGCATTGGTGTCATGCATGTGCCATGCCTGGCGAAACGAAATACCGTGGCTACTACGCTTTCACAATTGCAGTAACAGTATATACTCTTGGCCATATGTGGTTGTAACAATCCTTTTCCTGTAACTGAACGTAATCATGTCGAGGTTCGTATCATCTCATAATTATTTTTAATTACTGTATTCTAATTGTCAGACGCCATGCATGCATTGTACTGTGCTAGCATTGAATTGCACCAGTAGAATTAGGCTAGCCATCTTTAAATGTTATTTTGAGGAAGGTAAAGAGGCATATGGAGATTTGACTCTTGAACAGTTGTACTGTTGTGCATCACCAACACTAACTTTTATTTCGATCGGTCGATCGAGAGACATGGACTTCAGGTCCTTTTTATTGGAATTCGTTTACAAAACTTAAAAAAATTAAGCTAGTATGTTGTGTTAAGAATGCACCTAGTTATATTACTCCAATTAATACTCTTCAGCTTCTTTTATTCCAAAAAAAAAGTGAAAAAGAAAAAGAAAGGATTTTTGTTTTTTTAAAGATTTTGAATGAGTGATTCATGCATCTTTTTTGTTAGTTGTGACTTGTGACCGATATAGTAAAATTTAAAAGTACATACTTTTTGATCTAGTTAATTAGTTTTAAAAATTAACGATTGTAAATATAAAATTAAGAGTAAATTAAATAAACGGCACTTAATATCATGCAATCATTATTTTGGTTTATACTTCAACAATGTCATGGTTGGCGTTAAACTATCCATTTAAGATCGGTCTATGACTCTATGTGCTCACCAAATTAAAATTTTTAAAGATGGATTTTATTAATTTTCTATTTTAACTATTCTTTTTAGATTTTTTTAAAAGGTACCTCAATTGCCATGCAAAAAAAAAAATGTATTTTTTTATAATTATTTTACAGCCACTTTGCAATCATACAATATATAAATTGTTACTTAAAATCTAGATAATGGTAAGATTTTTTGTCATACAAATTTTTATAAATGAAGTATTGTGTGATTAATGATTGTGCCGAACTGCAACGTTTATGGAAGCCTAATTCATATACATTAACACTAATTATTTGAAAAATCTATTCCAGGAATATAATATAGCACATGCTAGAAAAGACATGCCATATAATACATATAGGATACCTAAACATTCGTTTTTTGTACTGTCTTTGTCTCAATAAATGTTGGGACTGATATTGTCATGACTGTTTCTAATATTCTGTGCAGAGAACCAGGACATTCAGGAACTCTACCTTATGATACAATTGATTAAAAGAGATAGGATCAGTTTAATTACAAAGATTAAATATTAAAATGTAAATTTATGTCTATTGTTAAACATCTAAATAACCTGCAAAATGTTGCTTCATACATGTACTACTGTTTTAATGATGCATTAAGAATCATTAATATCATATGGCTGAAAATTGAAGTCACTTCATCGATGTAAAATATGTACCAAATATCAGTACTTTTCATAGAAATTTGAGAAGATTTGTATGTTTTATTTGATCATATCAATAATATTGAATTCCAAATTTAATTTAATTTTACCATAGTGTCAACATATAGTAATTAGTGACCCGTTTATAACATTAGTTAATATATAGGCCTTAAAGTTTTGGATTTACCCCCAAAACCTTAATAGATAAATGTTATTAATTATTCGTAATGGCGTGCCCATATTATTAGCAAATCACCGTTGTAAAAATCTCTACATCTTTCTATTATCGTGAAAATTTGATTACTTTGGTATTCATGAAAGAACGTGCAGGTTTAGCCGTTTGCGTGCGATATATATAAATATATTTTTTTTGTTTAAATATAACTGCTCTCTAAAGAACAAAGACGCGAATTAAGGTTTAAAATCTTTTTGTAATATGCAAGTGAGACTCAACAAATTTGTAATTTCGAGTTTGGTTAGTGAAAACTTTGTGTCAATAACTATGAACACACTTTGTAGTCAACTGCTATTTTCGTTTTAGCCTTGGAATTTTTTTTTTTTTTGTGTTTGAACTTGTTATTTTTAAATTTATCTATGTCTAAAACTGAATGTACAAGGTTTGAAAACACGAAATCAAGTTTCTATTTAGAAGCGGCAGGTAGAATCAAATTATATAACAAGCGCAACTTCTTAAAAAAATAATAACAAAATAATATAAAATCTTCAAAAAACAGAAAAATATTTTACAAGAGTCTATGCAAGTACTTATCTCTGTTTTTTTTTTAAGATAAAATTAGGTCAAGACTACCAACTTATTTTTAAATTAAATGTTTATGAAAGACTCCTAGATGGGTTTCGAAACTGCGGCATTTGACTTAAAATATATTGCTATTTGCTACTAGACCAAAAGCTGGTTCTTTTAAGTATTTATCTCTTTATCAGATTACTGTCTTCTAAATCCAATTTTACATGTGTTATTTTGGAAAAAATTTCTTTGTCAGATTTCCATAATAAAAACTTTGCCAAAATAGCGACAACATACATTATTAATAACTAATAGAACTTGATCTGAACCAATACATATGATCGATGAGCTACAACTTCAACAGATTTGAATAAAGTACACGAGTCAACAGCCTTGAACAAAAGAAGAAAGCGTACTAAAGGGTTTACTATTGTAATAGACATTTGTGCACTCTATCTTATTCATACTATTAACTAAATCCAAACCAAAACCAAACCCATTTGATAACCCATTTGCATCTTGGTCCCTTATGTTCGTCTGTTTCACAGAATCGTTCTCCAAGTCCTGGAAAACAGGAAAATAAAAGCAAGTTTATTATTTAGCTTAAATCATTTTTTTCTAGTAACAAATATTAAAAAAATTGGTACATATATGCAAATAAATTAGATTTCATACCATATGGTTGATAGGAAAATTTAAAGAAGAGCAAGCAGTGTCTTCTAAAGTATCATCCTCGTAATTGCATAAAGGCCCCCTTGATTTTCTTTTATTTTTGTTCACGGATATTAACCTTGAAGAAGATGCGTCAGAGATCAAAGAAGAGCTCAGAGAAAGACTACAAATCATGGCAACACCACCTTTATTTTCATTTGATCTAATGAAATCTTCAAAATAAGAAGTCCAACCACTCTCCTCGGAAGAGTAAGGAAATGATTCTTCATTTCTTGTATTTGGATTGAGACTATTGGTTTTGCTTACACTAGTGTTGATTTCCTCCATAATATATTCTATGTGGGAAATATGGGAAAAGTTGCGAAGTAGTGTGTGTGAATATCATCAGTAAGAGATGTCAATTTATAGAGTACATGGAGAAAGTTTAGTATTTATGAAGTGGGGCTGAAGTGAACATGCAACTAGAGAGAGAGAAAGAGATGTGGAAAGGCATTGACCTTTCTTTAATCATGCATTATATATGGTACAAAAGAGGGAAAACTTCAACTCATGCACGTTACTGAAGGTCGCTCATCATCGGATTATCTCCAGTTTCACAACAAGATTTTTGTTCAAAACATTGTATAGCATCGAATGGGAAAGGTCCATTAGGCCCACAAGGTCCGAACAAACAGTAAAGTTGTTGGTATAAGTTCCCCAATACGGATTGAAAAAAAAAAAGAAGTAAATTTCTACCCCAGTAAAATGTTTAAATTTTAAGGCATAACATATCCTTTTATATTTCATGTGGTTCATTATATTTTGATTGGATAATATCTATTCATATTTTTTTTACTCTCTTCACTAAAAAATACATTTAATGTACGTTGTCCTGGAGCTGTCCTTGTTCGGGTTCGATTGCCACTGCTGACTACTCATCTATTAGATCAAATAATTTAATTCGTAGGTCAAATTATGATATAAGTGGAGCTATTTTGTGATTTTTTAATATCTACTAAGGCCGCTGGAATCGATTTGTCAGCTATTTTTTAATTACTCAGCTGCATAATTCACACAACCATGAGAATTATTTATAGTTCGATTACTATATACCAATTTTTTTTTTTGTAATAACCTATAAAATAAAAACAGTGCATCTCTATATTATCCAAGCTCAATTATTACTACCGCTCCACCAACAAAAGAGAGCTAATTTTGAAAACCCAAAATTGTAGTAGAGAGAAGCAACAAAGAATAAAATGAAAACAAAAAACTTAATATCTCAGTTGTCGATCATTTTGTGGAATTTTATCATGCAAAAACAGACCAAATGTAGCAATTGCCTCATCATAATTCCCAATCTTCAGCAACCCATCAACTGCAGATACCTCACTAACCTCAAAACCAACCAGACTCATAATCATCTGGACCAAATCAACAAGTATATACTCTAGTTTCAAATGCAACAATCCATTGGCCAAATTTGAAGAGGACAGGAGTTCGGGTACAAACCCCTTCTCCACCATCTCTACCAAGAACTCAGCTGCCTCCCTTATCAGTCTCTCATCACAACAAAGACCTCGCAGGACTATGTTATAGCTTACCGCATTGGGATCATCCCCAACTTGCTTCATCTCTCTAAATAGTGCCATAGCATCTCCATTTTTCTGTGTCCTGAAAAGGCCTGCTATCACAGGGTTGTACTGTTTTGGACTTGGTTTCATACCTTTTACATGCATATCCCTAAGTACTTCACAGGCATTTTGAATTCTTTCTGCATTGCATAGGCATCTAATTATTTTTTCATAAGTCAATGTATCAGGTTCAAATCCATTCTGGATCATGCATTCCACTACCTCACCTGCTTCTATTACATTACCTTCCCAGCAGTAGTATGACAAGATGGAGTTGTATGTAGACTTATTTGGTTTAATTCCATTATGGACCATCTGATCCATTAGCTCCTTTGCTTTATTTATCTGGTAACTTCTACAAAGCCCATCGATAATAGAGTTATAAGTCTGCAAGTTTCTTGCCATCCCATTTGTCTCCATTTCATCGAACAGGTGCAGTGCATCTTCTAACCTTCTTTCTTTGCAAAGACAATATATTAAAAGATTGTAAGTCCGAATGGCCTTTAGGCAACCGGTACAATCCATTTCTTTAAACAATTCTAGAGCCTTCTCTAACTGACCTTCAGAACAATGTTGGCTAATGAAAGTGTTATATGTGACAGCATCAGGTACACACCCACTGTCTCTCATTTCCTTGAAGATCTCATAAGCGTGGTTAAAATTTTTACCTTTGAGAAGCAAGTTAATTAATGAATTAAAGGTGTAGGCATTTGGAGAAAGACCCTTAAGGGCGAGGCCATGGACAAGGTCTATGGCCTCATTGAACCGATTAACTCTGCACAATGCATGAATTAGTGTATTATAAGAGATCAAATTAGGTAAACATCCATTGTCAACCATTAGCTGAAGGATCCCCATGGCTTCTTCTATACCATTATTTTTGCACAAATGGTTTAATATGCTGTTATACAAAACAACATCAGGATGAATATCTAGATTAATCATGCCTTCTAGAACTTCAGTTGCCTGACTAACATAGCCAGACTGGTACAAACCGTTAATCAATGCAGTAAAAGTGAACTTATCTGGCATGAAGCCATTAACCAATTCTTCTTGGATGAGGCCCAGGGCTTCTTCTACTCGGCCCTCTCTACAAAACCCATTTACCAATATGTTTACTGCCATATTTGTCAGCTTCAAACCCTCTTGTACCATTCTTTCTTTTATCCTAACTGCAGCATCAAGGTTCTCTTCCTTTATAAAACCATTCATTATTATGGAAAATGTCACATCATCTGGAGTTAAACCTCTCTTGTGCATTTCATCGAGCATTAACATTGCAGCTTTTGTCGTATGGTTTTTGCAAAAAAGCTTGATTAATGTTGTAAAGGTTACTTTGTCTGGCTCAGCCCCTTTATTTTCCATTTCAGTAAAAACCAATTCAACAAGATTCATTTTATTTCCCTCTATTAGAAGGTTAAGTAGATAATTGTACAACACCGTGTCTGGTCTCAACCTGAATTTTTGTTGGGTAAGGTTTAGTACAAATTTGACAGCCTCATCAAACAAAGAGAACTTGATGTAGCTCCCTATGATAAATAACAAGGTGCATCTCTTGACTTCCAATCTATTCAGATGCATCAGCTCTATAATGGAATTTACTTCATCAAAACACCCTGCTGTTCCCAATTGCTTGATAATTTCTTCATATACTGAATAAGAACAAGCCAACCGACCCCTATTCAATGTTGAATTGAATATGTGCAGTGCCAATTGTGGGTCCTTTTGATTTCTGAGGAGGGTTAAGAGGCTGCTTGAATTTGAATTGGGTGGAAGAGATAGTTCAGTTTGCCTAGAATCAGGTGCACACTTTAGGGATCTGAAAGAAACCACATGATTTGATGCATTCCTAGAATTGGGAAAGAAAGTTGAAGGATGGTATTTCAAAGCATTGGACAAGGCCATTAAGGCAATTCCACAAACACCTTCAGATCATTGAGCAGAAGTGGCGAATCAGCACTTAAAAGTCCCAGGAAGTGAAGGTTTTGGATAGAGTTAGAAAGCATGTACTGATTAAAGAAGAGAATGGAGGAATGAATTGGAGAGAAATTTTGATGGTGTATTCTGTACACTGTACAGGGAGGAGGAGAAACTGGTAGAATTGCTGGGGAGAAGAGAGAAACACCAGGCAATTTACAAAGAAGAGGAAATTTGCCGAAAAAATTATAAATAACTTTAATTAATTACGAAATTATAAAATAATCTGTTTTTAATATAATTTTTAAAACTGACTGCGCATTCCGAAACTAATTCTGCTTAGTTTCTAGTTTCGGAAATTGAGATTCTGAAACTAGAACTGCCGACATTTTTTGAGAGAAAAGGGGAGAAATTTTTGTTTTAATATTTTTTAATTAGTTTCGGAATTTAGAATTCCGAAACTAGCCAGTTCTCACTCCTTCCTAAGCCTCACCTAACTTTTGGGCTACTTTTTAAATTTCACCTAACTTTTTTTAATTTTTCAGCTACTTTTTAAGAGTTATTTATTTTTCAAATTTTTTTATTTACAAAATGTATATATACGGTAATTGTGTAATTGAGTTGTGAAATTGAAATTTTATTTTAGGTATATTTATTTGTATTTTTAAATTATGAAATTTAATATTTGAAGTATTTTTAAATTATGAAATTTAATATTTGAAGTATGTTTTTTGTTACTTACTATTTTATGTTTTATGTTTTATGTGTTATGTAATATTATTTTATGTTTTATTTATATATTTAATGTTTGTATGTTATTTAAAAAAAAAACAGTAAAAAACCTTAGGAATATTAATAAGAACAATAATAAATATTAGAGATCTATAATAAATAAGAACAATAATAAAAACAATAAAAAACCTTAGAAAAATTTATAAAACATAAATAAGTTACAACGACTAAATCACAATAATAAAAACGACATTCTAAATCTACTTAGAGATCTTGACTCTTTACATATTGAAGAATTTCATCCCACCATGGTTCATCATCTTCTTCTTCTTTTTCGGGTTGATTACTGGTACCGGCGTTGTCAGCGCACTGAGCGGCTTGATTACTGGTACCGACGTTGTCAGCGCACTGAGCGGCTTCGTTCCAGAAAACTGCCTCAGCCTCTTGCTTTTCTATCTCTGCCATACACCTTTCTGCATTTGCTTTAGCTCTTGCTAAATCTTCCTCATACTTCATATGCCTTCTCTCCAATTCGTCAAGTTCTTTTTTCCTTCTCCTCGTCGCCTCTTCTTCCTTTAGCTTTTTTTTATGATACTCTTCTGCATATCTTAGCTTCCACTAACGGCGCTCTTCTTCTTCTTTTTCTTCCTTAATTTTTTTTTTCTCTTTTTTCCCGAGCTTTTTTTTCTTCCCAGTCACGGCGCTCGTGGTCATTGTAGTGGTCGCGCAAGATATTTTCTTTGAAATTGAAAACTTTTCCACACCTTATACAATCTACTGTGTGATCTCCACGAAAATTTATTATTCTTTCAACAGTAGCCCATGGTGTTGGTATTGGTGTCCATGTCTGTTGTTCGGTGCTCTGTTTACGTGGAAAATATTCTGACCAGTCGTATCGCTTTGGACGGTTGCGCCTTTCTCTTTCCTTCCGTTCTCTTTCCTCCGCGTCACTTATGTGCCAGTTGTAGTGAAATTTTAACTCCAAGTCATACCACTCTTCAAACACATTGTATTGAAAAGTCTGTGAGCATTTTTGACAGATTGCGCACCATTCTCCTCTTTCTTTTTGTTGGTCGGTAACAATATAATGGAGGAATGAATTCCAACACTCAGTAATGTTGAAATTTATTTGAGGAGCGGAGTTATTATTGTTAGAGTTGGAGCTATTTCCTTTCTCTATGATTTTGAACTTCTTTTAGAGGAAAAATGGAGGTTTGATTGTGTGCCTGAACCTTAGTGATTTTATAGAGATGAATTGGAAGATAATTTACGCTCATTCACGTGACACTTTTTCAGAACTCATCAGATCACGTTTAACTTTTCAGAGCTCATCAGAGCACGTTTAACTTTTCAGAATTCATCAGAGCACGCTTAACTTTTCAGACATCAAAATAGTAAATTAAAAGTAATAAAGGAATATTTTAGTAAAACATTAATAATATTTGTTATTATTTGAAAGTAATTTTAAAATAAATAATAGTTATTTTAATAAATAATATTTGTTAATATTTTAAAGTATTTGAAAAATTAATAAAAGTTGTTTTAATAAATAATATTTGTTAATATTTTAAAGTATTTGAAAAATTAATAATAGTTGTTTTAATAAATAATATTTGTTATTATTTGAAAGTATTTGAAAAATTAATAATAATTATTTTAATAAATAATATTTGTTATTATTTGAAAAATTAATAATAGTTGTTTTAATAAATAATATTTGTTATTATTTGAAAGTATTTGAAAAATTAATAATAGTTGTTTTAGTAAATAATATTTGTTATTATTTTCAAATTTTCTAAAAATATTATAGTAAAAGTAGTAAAATAAAAGTAATAAAGTAGTAAAAGTAGTAAAGTATAATAAAAATAAAGTAGAGTAATAAAATAGGGTAAAATGTAAAGTTTCTGACGTTTGAGCGGGAATCTAGCTAGTTTCGGAATCTCAAATTCTGAAACTAGCTAGTTTCGGAATCAGGAAATCCGAAACTAGCTAGATTCCCGCCCAAAACAATTTTTTTTTCAGAATTTCACTGTTAGATCCATTATTTGATAGGAAATTATATTGTTTTGATGTTGTTTTGATAGAATTCCACTGTTTAAACAGTGTTTCATCAATTATTTCATACGGTTGTCTCCTATGATCGGATTCTCAGATTCCGATCATAAGGATTATAAATAAGTGATTCGTCTCTCAGTCTGAGAATCACATATCATTTTCACACACATAAATCTCGTATCCTTTAAAAATATGAATTCCATTCGTGTTTTCGTTAATCAATCTCCTTACAATCAACCAAACAATTTCAGTTTCGATGCATCTTCACGAACTGATTATGAATCAATCAAAGATACAATTTTATCTTCATTAGGATATTATCGCGGGCATTACAATTTGAGAATTGTTTCCAGTTTTAATATGATAATTGAAGGAAGGTTTCAACAGATGCAGTTGCCGGTGAACTCGGAAGATGAATGGCGTTATGTACAACACGAGTGCTTCGGAACAAGACGGCTACAGGGACTTGAGCTGCACGTTGATTTGCTTCCAGCTAATGTACAAGGTACATTCACTCATAAAAATAATAATTATTCATTCATAAAAATAATAACATCATTTAACATTTTTTCTTGAAAGACAGACATCAAACGTTAAAAAAGCCCACATGCCAAGGTCCTACAATAATTAAGGTACCACAGTACCACAATAATTAAGGTACCATCCCATGCCAAGGTCCTACAAAAGCTGTGTTCACAGTACCACTTCTATGAATATTGCACATTGCATCAAGTTTGTTCCTACGTTGTCAATATTAATTTATTCCTAGCAACATTCAATATACCCCACATATTGCATCAAGTTTGTTACTACCTGACTTACGTTATGTATTTCATGATAATTATCACAAGCTTTAAATTTTATTTTAATATATAAATATCATCTATAATATTAAATGATGTTACGTAGACATAAAATCATTTTCACTTGTGAAACTTGCCTCGTCTTGCAAAAAGAAATAAGTCGAAGGCACAGTTGGAGGTGGAGGTTGTGGCTCAGCAGTCTGAGGCTCAGATGTCGGAGGCACAGATGGTCGGGAATGAGAGCGTCTGCTCTGAGTGATCGGCTGGCTAGGCCGCGGAACATCAAAAAATGAATCGAAATCATGCAAACTGAAATCATCATGTTACACATAAAAGCAGTAATAATGTTATAAAATAATTTTTAAAAAGAAGAACATAATAAGAAGAGCATAATAAGAATAACACAATAATATTAAATTAAGTTTGTGATATACCTGCATGAACCGATGCTCCTCCCAACCGGGCTCCGGAAGCTCGTCCTCGTCAGACGACGTATCAGGTATGGATGCGATGTCCGTCGGAAGACCCTTCGACTCCAATACATGAGGTATCCGATGAGGCTCGCCGATAATATCCAAAGTCGTGCTGCAACTAGTAAGCAGCTTCTTCCCAACACGTCTGAATTCCTTCTTCACCGCCCATGCACATGCTCGAAGTACGTCTCTCAAAGTATGTTTAACATGTTTAACAAATGTTAGCCATCAAATTATATTTGAAATCAGTTATTGTGAATGATTATTGCATCAAAATGAACTCACCAAAGCCACGTGTGCAGGACTATCGCGAAGGTACGACATATCGGCAATCGGAGCTGTCTCTATCTCCTCCGGAATATGTACGACATACGCACCCCCATATACCCTCAGCCAACGTAGATACGTGGCCTCGATAGCAGCGCTCCACGGTCGCTCCTCCCTGACCCTAGCCCGTGCCATGTCACCCCACATGTCATTCTCCGTCTGGAAAACGCCACGCCAGTTCGGTAGGTGGTAAACATGTATCCCATCAGCTGCGACATCCTCTGCCAAGCCTGTTTTATTTAGAAAATATATTAAGTAAATATATTAAGTAATATTAAGTAAATATAGTAGTGGAAAATTTATTTTATTGTACCTCAGGTCGAGGTGGCGGCACTGTCTGGTACAGCATGAACTGGTGCATGACACGATCGGCGTAGTGCCACATCACCATCCAGTAATGAATGCACGGGATACGGACAACAAACAAGCTTGGATCAACCTGGGCATAAAATGGATGAATTTAAAAAAATAAAAAATTATATTATTATTATACATAACATATAAAAGAATTTTTTCAAATTTTTTCAAAATTTTTCAATATTTTTCCAATATTTTCCCTATTTTTTCTATTATTAACCTAATTTTTTAATAAATTTTCTATTATTATAACATGTAAAAGAACAATATATTTATTGCAAACCTAAGCATAACAGGCGTGAGTGCCCTAATATGGTCATAAGGCCTCCAAACGACGTGCTCGAGTCTGATCTTCATGAGAACGTCCCGAGCATAATCCATTTCGGATGCGTTAGCAGGGCCTTAATACTTCTTAGATTTTGGACGTGTAGTCCATCTCCTGCCAATATTTCAACATGTTTGTTTAGTTATCTTATTTTTAAATGCAAATATTTCAACATGTTTGAACATCTCCTGCAAATATTTAAATGCCTTTAAAAATTTAATTTCAAATACAATGAACATACCTCCCGTAAGGTGGACATGTATCAATAGATGGTAGACCCCAGTCGCTAAAATCCTCCGTGATCGTCGGCCGACACAAGGTCAATCACGCATACGACCAGAACTGCAAAAGCAACCACGGAGTCACGATGTTGACACTGTTATTTATTGCTGCAGTGTCCAAACCTCTGTATAAAACAGCAAGTGTGGCAGCACCCCAATTGTACACTCCCTGAGAGGGAGTAGTACGAAGATCCTAGAAATATTTACAAATTTCATTTATGTCAGGCAGTCAATTATGGCAAAACAAATGTACAAATTATAATAATTAACAAAACTCATAAAGATTTTATAAAAATCTACTAACCCGCAAAAGATCGAGATAAAAAGCCGGAACAGAGTCCCCCGTGACATCCGGAAATAACGTGCAACCAATAAGCTCTAGCACGAATGCCAGTGTGTATCTATCAATCTGATCCTCATCTTCGAGGGCAACATCCTTCCAAATCTTTCGCAGCTTCGTAAATTTAACGCAATGTTTTTTCATGCATTTCAACTTTATTGTCTTTCATGCATTTCAACTTTATTGTCAGAACAAAACATTAAGTTTATTATAAAGTACACAATAAGTTTTATAATTTTCTTACGTTCTATTTTTTTCTCGGAAGCAATTTTCAACTTCCGCCTGCGATGTGTCCCGCGGCAACGCATATGTCGAAAGAAGCTGGAGGTAATCGAAATCACAACGACCCGTCATGACTCGGCCAGTTGATAAAGGAATAAAATCCTAGGTCAAATAAATTTATACCTATGATTTACCTCACTAGTCGTTCTGGTAAAGCTTAGGGTCGAACCCACAGGGACGGATTAAATTGAATACCAGACTCTACTTTCTCACGAAAGCTAGACAAGACAATTGTTTTGGAGTTTTATGATTTAAAAAGACAAATAAATAAAGTACAAATAAAATAAATATTTTTGGTTATTTTTGGTGATTTAAGGACTCAAACAGATGCAAATGAATGTCCTAGGGATAAGTGTTCAATTAGTTTAGCTTTAAGACAACTCTATCACGATTTTCACCAAGACAGAGGGTCATTTCGGGGCGAAACAGATCCATTTCGGTCCGAAATGGGATCTGTCCAGCACCAAAACTTGCCTTAAACCTTCTGTTTTGACTTGATATTTTTACAGGACACTATGTGAAGGTTACTAAGCGACCAGACCTTAACCCTAACCTCAACTTTCGCTTCTTGGTTCTGGTTTAGGTTTGATGTCGGGTTTTACCACGTAAATAACTAAGCCTCAGCTGTCGCGTTTCGGTTCTTAGAAATTTAAGAATATTTAGTTGGATTTCCAGAGATATCTAAAGTCCTGTCGGTGCAATAGAAGTTAGTCCTTTCGGTCGTTAACTAAGCTACTCTTTCGAGCGTTGGTTTATCTCAAATACTTAATCAATTAAAGGTTTGGTCGAGTTTGTGTCTTATTAACGCTGCAGACATTAACAAGTAAACGTTCAAGCAAACAATCAATTAAACTAAGCATAAACAATAATTCACAACTAAATAAATCACATAGCATAATATAAATCCATCAAGTCATCACAAAATACTAAACTAATCTAATAACTAGCCCTAAGACATAATAAACTAGCCTAACATGCAAGAAATATAAGATACAAACTCCATCATCGATACAAACAAAGAGAGAAGAAGAGAAACAACCAAATAATCCCGCTAAACTCTTGTTTGCAAGGCTATGGAGTCGTGGTTGGATTGGTTCTGCCGCTGTCGCGTGTCAAGAATCGCTCCAAGTTGCTGTCAAGGTCGTGCTCAATGAAGAATGGTGAAAACCCGCGCTTTTCGGCGCGAGAACGGAGGTGGAAAAGGTGAGGACTTGGTATATGGAGGCTTGGATCCCCTCTCTGGAGGCAGAAACGTGCATATAAAGTCATCCCAGGCGGCCAAGAGGCGGCTAGGGCAAAGGGGAGGCGGTTTGCACTTTCCTTCTTCGAAAATTACCAAAAACGCACTTTCCAGAAGTGCATTTCGCACCGAAATGGAGTCATTTCGCACCGAAATCCGTACATTTCGGACCAAAATTTCAGAACAGCGCACAGATAGTATTTGGGCCATAATTTCTTCATCCGGACTCCGATTTAGGTGATTCAAAGTTCGTTGGAAAGCTTAGGATGAGCTCTACAGTGCTATGGATCTATTTAGTCATTTTGCTTCTCCAAAATTCTCCTTTTTATGCAATTATTATGTCCGTTCCACCAAGTTCCTACAAAACAAGTCAAATGCCACGGCAGTACCAAAATCTAGGAAAACATAACAATTTATGAGACAATTTGTAATTGTTTGATCAATAATTAAGGGCTAAGTATGGTCAAAACATGTATAAAATAAGAGACATCACCAGTCAAGACTAGGCCTGTCTAACGTGGTGATCACGTGGCAAAAGTGCCATGCCACTTACCGTGCCACAAAAATAAATGGCACATTTCAGCATACCGTTAACCGTTTCGTTTATGAAACGGCACATAAATCCGTTCCGTTATTCGTTCCACTTCACAAATTACACACAAAACGGTTTGAAACTAGGCTGAAACGGTCGAAACGGCACATATCGGTATTTCGTTTACTGTTTCGTTATTGAAACGAAATCCATTTCGCTGCCGTTAATCGTTCCGTTTCGCTTATACGGAACGGCATAACGTGGCATTTAATGCCGTTGGCAGGCCTAGTCAAGACGGGTAAACCATATAATACGCCACATCTTGCATGATAGTTCAAATACTATTAGTATACATATAAATCATAACACAAGTAACATGAAATTTTCTTATAAAATGTCACGTACCTCTAGACTAACAGTCATCTCGCTGACATACGGAAAGTGAAACGTGTGGGTCTCCGACCTCCAGAACAAAGCCAAACCCTGCACAAGCGTATGATCCACAGGCATATGACCAAGCTGAACGACGTGGATAAACCCAAGTGTCGTCAGATGCTGGTCCACCTGAGGAGTCCTAGCCATCATCGGCTTGTGCACCAGTGGATGCCATTTCTTTATTTATCAGAAAAAAAAAATTAGAGACTATATTGGTTTGAAATTGATTTTCAAATAGTAATGAAAAAAACAAAATAACATACTTCAGCGCCACGAAGCTGGTCTTGTTGCAAATGCAACAGACGATCAGCACCAGCAATAGAAGGAGGAGGAGGGGAAGAAAAAGGACCCGCTGAGGTAGAAGCGCCGGCTGAGGCAACACCAGAGGAAACGACGTCCGTAGCCTCAGGCACGTCTGAAGTAGAAGCCTCAGGATCAGTCCGTAGCCTCGTAGATCTATGTGAACCTGGAGACGTTCTTCTTCTCAGGGGCATTTTCACTTAATAAAAAAAATAAATGTCATAAATCTAACAAAATTTCGGCAGCATCTCCCCTGCACCGGGAGGGTTTTCAAAAATTTCTTTACCCAAATCCCCCCTAAATAAACCCATTTCAAACCAAACAATCATATCATATCATATCATATCACAATCGACAATCATATTCAATATTCAAAATCATAAACTATCATATCATATCATACCAAGCAATAAACTATTCTAAATTACATACATTAGCTATGCAAAATAAATAAATTAATGAATAAAAAAATACTCACCTCGATCGACAACTGCTGCTGAAATAGGAAATTCGAATCTTGAATCTTGTTTGAAATTTTCTGCACATTGAAAACCAAAACAATATATCAACCTATAAGAATTGTCCAATTTTTCTATTAATTTTACTAATTTTTCTAATTTTTTTATTGATTTTCCTAATTTTTAAAATAATTTTATATTATTATAATATGTACAAATATCAAAATATATATTATTAATTAACATAACAAATAATATAATTTAATATGATTTTTTAATATTTTTTATATTTTTGGAACATTTTTCCTATTTTTTCTGTTATTAACCTAATTATTTAAACAATTTTTAATTACTATAAGATGTAAAAAATATAAAATTTGCTAAAATATTTTTTTCCTAATGAATAGAATTCAATATGATTTTTAATTTTTTTGGATATTTTTAAAATATTTTTCCTATTTTTTCTAATATTAACCTAATTTTTTAACAAATTTTCTACTATTATAACATGTAAAAAATATAAAATTTGCTAAAATATATTTATCCTAATGAATAAAATTTAATCTGATTTTTAAATTTTTTTTGATATTTTTTGAATATTATTCCTATTTTTTTATTTATTATCCTAATTTAACTAAATAAAATAAATTAATTAAATAATTAAAAAATAAAAAAATAACCATACCTTTTCTCTTTCGCGCGGCGCGGAGAGAGAGGGTCGCTTTCAGCAAAGTGAGAAGTGGGGGAGAGGGGGTCCGCGTATATATAGAAAGCGAAATTCTAGTTTCGGAATCTCAATTTCCAAAAGTTTCGGAATTTGGAATTCCGAAACTAGCTAGTTTCGAAATCTCAAGAGATTCGGAAACTAAGCAGAATTAGTTTCGGAATTTCAGATTCCGAAACTGCGCAGTCAGTTTTAAAAATTATATTAAAAACATATTATTTTATAATTTCGTAATTAATTAAAGTTATTTATAATTTTTTCGGGGAAATTTGTGATTTGTTTTAATGGGCCTTATTGGAGTAGAAGATTGGGCTTATTAGAAGCCTTTTTCTGAAGTTGAAATATATCAACTTTTATTTTTTTCGAATTGAAACGCCCGTAGGCTCGAAATATATCAAATTTGCTTTATACAAGCATATTTTTACATGTAAAAAAAATGTGATTTCATGATATGGTTTGAGATGCATTTGAGAATTTATTGTCTTGTCCTCAAATATAACTTGTTGGGTAATTTAAAGCTAAAAACCACACGGAGAAGGGTTAAATGATGAATAACATTACTCTCTAATTTGATTAAATCTACAATTATTAGGCATATCCTTTTTCTGTTTATATCTAATTTTCTTCTATGGCTGTTGAAAGATTTATTAATTCACAATGAAGTAATTTATATATTACTTTTTTAATAAATAGAAAAATAAAATATATAACATGAGATTTGAACTCAAGGAGTGTATAGCCGGACTAGTAGACCAAGTTAAGTTTAAAAAAATGCATAATAAATTTAAAGTGAATTTAACTTTTTTTTTATTCAAGAAATGCCCTCCTTTTTTTGTTTGCTGCTGAAGGATTGTATAGTCCGGTTAGTTGCTCATTTTGACCATATAAAATTGTAAATAAGAAAAGGGAGAAAAATATAGATAAAAGAAAGACAAAAATGAAGAAAAATGTGGTTTCACATTTTTTTTTTGGGTTGGGCCTTTCACAGCTTAAAACTTGCACAAGCAAGTGGGGATGGCCACTATTGGTACAGATACATTATATAACAAAAAATATGTTAAAAAGAGAGAAAAAAAAAAAAAAAGATATGTAGAGAGTGAGAGCCTAGAAATCAACGATTGGTTCTCCAACGTTGAGGTTTCTCTCAACGGTCCAAGGCAAATTAAAAAGCTTTGCTGCAATCAGTTTGAAGATCCTGTTCACATTTATGTCATATTTTGCGCTGGAGAAGAACAGAGTTGCCTTCATTGCTTTTGCATATGTTCTTGCCTGTCAAATCAATATTAAATAAGTAACATCTATATATGTCAGTATTTCATTCAAAAAACTATTAGACAGTCTCGAAAAGAATTTAGCTGAAAAAGGAAGACAACCTGTTGAACAATCATGCGTTGCATTTGTGGAGGAAGCTTGGCAAAGTCATCAAATTTCGTTCCTATTAGTATCAGAACTGGTGTCTGTATTGTAAAAAGATAATGTTATACTATGCATCAATTATTCCCCCTTTATAAAATTATCAAAATGCACTATTTTCATAAATTTAAATATACTAATGTTAACAGAGAATTCAAATAAGTTACACATACAGAGTTCCACTTCATGGCTTGTTGGTGCCAGTCTCTAACACTGTGACAGAAAAAAAAAAAAAAAGTTTTTTTTAAAAGATAAAATTAAAAGGTTAAAATTTAGGATAAGGTTATATACTGTTTGAAAGATCTGGATGAAGCAGTATAATTTCAAGAGGCCAGAGTAGTAAACTTTGTTACAAAAAAGAAGGATATATCATATATATTAATTACTGACTAACTTGTTCAGTGTGCACCGTCTTGTAAGATCAAACATCAAAACTATGGCCATGGCACCTTTGCATGCCTCTTCTATTTCTTGGAAACGTCCATTTCCTATATTTTTAAACACAAAGATGTTAAATAATACCATGGATTTTACTAAAACATGCAAGCATGTTATAATTATACTAACTAAGAAACTCAAAATGAAAATTTGAAATTTACCTGCTGCGTCCCAAATACTAAAAGAAATTCTAACATCTCTGACAAGCAATGTCTTATTCTTGATGTTTGATCCTGCCAGCTGCATGCCTTTGCATTTCTTTTCTCCCCCCACATACTTGTTCTATTAAGCAAGAATACAAAATGGATAAACAAATATGAAGCAAGAATAATCATGCCCATTATTGACTGGTCTGAGATTCAGGTAGAACTAGGCATTGCACAAGTTAAACAGCCTAGGCAAACAAATTAACCAAACCTGTGAAGCATTAGCAGGCAAATTTAAATTCTTTCAAAGATTCTCATTTTCTTCTTTTTTTCAGTTCTGGATTTTGTTTTAGAAAATATTACAGAGCTGATAAAGATAAAAACATGATTAATATTTTCCGTAGTACCATGAAGGTAGTTTTTCCAATTTGGCGATCTCCGAGGAGTGTCACCTTAAGAGGTACTAAATTAGCCAATGCATCAGCATTCATGTCAAGCTCCTCATCAGCGGATCCCACATCTCTTATGGCAGCCATGTCTTCACCTTTAGTGATCCGACCGCCGCGGCAAGGCCGGCCACAGCTGAAGACGCGGGCCAGCCAAATATTGACATAGTTTTTTACGAGGATTCGAACAAACCTGATGTCAGACCTAGCCACTGAAGGCTGGGCCCGAACCATCAGGCGAGTCATGATTCTCGCTTTATACGAAGGAAAAAGCTTGGAAAAGGTCATATAAGAAGAGAAGACAGACAGATAGACAGAGAAAGGTGGAACAAGCTAAATCCTATGAGCTCCTGCCTAATTTCGTGTAATTTTTTATTTTACTTAAAATAAACTTTTATCTATATTTAACTCCTGGATTATGCAATTGCTCCTGAGAAAGTTTAAAATTTATACATCTGCATAATTTGAAATACTTTACTCATATACAATTCCAAGGGAAGGGTAGAGCAGATTTACTTTTGAGTCTAGAAAAGAAAATTGGATATATATTTGGGAATTTTATGTACATATAAGATTTTTCTTTGTTGTTGGCAGCAGCGGTCGCACGCTCCTGGGAATGGCAGCGTGTGTGTACACATACGCACGCTCATAAAATTTTTTTAGATAGAACTTGATAGTGACCATCAAGTGACAAACATTAAAGGAAAAGTAGAAAAAGGAAAAGAAAAACAACTAAAACTTGAACTGAAGACAAGCCCTGCCACACAACTTGAGCTACCAGAAAACTTCAATAGTGCTTACTGTACAGGTCTTGCTGAGTGACGATCCAATGCAAGAGAGAATGAGCATTTCTGGATTCTTGTCTTAAAATTCGATTGTTTCTCTCCAGCCAAATGGCCCACAGTATTGTGACTGTAACAACAGCTCTGGTATTGAGTTGATCTGCACTGTTCTGAAATAGAATATGTTGCCAAAATGATTGTAGATGGCTAAAACCAGCTGTGAATAGTGAAGGAAAAAGTTGCTTTATTTTAGCCCAAACTTGCAAAGCATAAGCACAATCAAAAAATAAGTGAGTTGCTGTCTCAAGGCTTGTGGAATTGCAAAGGACACAACCGTGCTGGATGATATATAAAATTGCGCTTGAGCAGCGCCTCCTGAGTTAGCAGTCTGTTGTGATATAGCAACAGTGCAAATAACTTGATGGATGGAGGCAGCTTCAAAGTCCAGATGGAAGCATCCTGTGCTTCAAAGATGAATGGCCACACTTGGAGAGGAAAAATAAATAAAGGTCCATCTTGTGCTTCAAAGATTGTTTTGAAGCATTGTTAGTTATTCCGGTGCTTGTTGGTCTGGAAAAGGTATTTAGTAGCTAAAAAACGAACACCATATTCTTATAAAGAGACTTCAATTCTTTATTTGCATAAATTTGCTCATTAACAATTTAACTAACAGATAATAAAAGTATGGGTCATTAACCTTGAATTGTAGTAGAATTTCAGAATTTGGAACTGCAAGAGGCACAATTGGGTCACAAAAAGATGAAAAACTCTGTAGAATTGATGTAGTAATTATTTCTTCATGCTTGCTGTATTGCAGTACAAGCATTTACTGGTCATTATTGTAGCGCAAGGGAAAGAATGAATATAACTTAATTCTTATAGTTTTAAAAAATCATAAATAATAGCCGTATAAATGCAATCAAAACACCGGGGATCAAAGTTAATCAAACAGGTTTTTTATTATTTTATTCTCTTATAGAAATGTTTATCTTAATTGTTTTTTCTCTCCCCATATACATACAGAAAAAGGATCATTTGATTTCTAGGGGTGCTCAATGGGAAGTTGTCGAGTACCTCACTTCTTAATTAAACAGAAAAAGAAAAATTAGAACAAGACCTGAAAAAAAAAAAAAAGAAAAAAAAAAGAGAAACTACATATGCAGGACCATTTACATGGCACAAATACCTAGAACAGACCTTAATATATATTCCTACCAACTTTGGAAACAAATAAGAGAGTTTATATAATACAATTTCATGTTTCCAATTATTCTTTAACTGAATATCTACCCTCAAAATTTTAACTAAAAATTACCTATGTCATTCTAAAAACCCAAATAATATAAATAATAGATGTCACGAATTAGTTCCCAGTTAAGTGGGCGACACAGATCCTCCTTCTGAACACGGATCGGTTCTATGACTCTTATCTTTATCACTTGATTTCCTCTTCATAACGCTCTTAATATCCTCTTCTTTCTTATCCACAAAGGAGAGCAAATCCTTGATGCTAGTTAATCTTGTCGGCCGTCTTACACTCCTCTCCATTACAGGCAACTGCACATTCTCCTCCACATTCTCCTCCACAACTTGACTACTATACTTGCTATATTGGCATAATATTCTTAGCGCGAATATTAACAATGCAATGATACATGCGACTCCGCATATCAGAAAGAGGCCAGAGAAGCTACCAATGCTTAGTCGGTTTGAGTCAATTTCTGTCTCACCTTGAGTGTCGCATGATGTGCGTGTCAACCACTTGTCATGAATCCGCTGGAGATCTCCATTTTCAGAGAGGGTTAAAATAGCAGTGGAGAGATCCATTGCTAGAGGGGAGTCTCTTGGAAATGCCTGTAGAAATTTACTGTATAAACTAAGATGCTGAAGACAGCAACAGTTTCCTATACTTACCCTAAACAATTTATTAGTATGAATTATCCGGAACTGATTCCAACATAATTTTGCACACGTCCACCAGGAAATATCAAAGAATTTTTTCATGCTTCTGACAATTTAGCAGCTTAATATTAACTGGAAAAATTCTTGTGACCACTTAAAACTTTTTCCTTTTTGGAAACAAAAATGGGGGTTAAGCCCCCCCACCTTTCATTTATTTAAAAAAAAATAAAGAAGGAAAAGCAAGGAGGAAATAAATGTGTTCTTTGATTTTTGGTAGTAGATTCAACTCAAAGTGACCCTTATATTGATAGCCTGGTGCCACAACTATCAGATCAAAGCCATCTGATAAAACTGAACTGTTAAACTCAGATGAAAAAGTGGCATGTATTCAAAATTAGCAACTGAAAGTGCTTACGATAATCACAGCAGATGCCTTTCTTAACTTCCTAAGCCACATAATGTTTAAGACAACCTTGAAAACCATAGAAGTTATCTGAATGCCCTTGTGACTGGTTCATGTGGAATACAAAGCAATTATGGACTTTCCTCAGGTTTCTTGAGTGTTGAATTTCTGTTTTCAGTAATATAAAGAGAAATAAGTGCTATGATATTGTACTCACAAAACCCCAGCCGCTCTTGGTGAATTCCTGACCAACAATCTGAAATTTGCAATTATTAGACAAAAATGATTCTATGTACGGCAATTCATCCACCACTGCAGCCACACCTCCATTTTTTGGCCCCAAATCAAGCATCCTTGCATAATCTTCTGGCGTATCTAACTGCACCAGCCTATATATACATGTCCCCCAAAAGGATTAAAAGAATATATTTGAAGAGTTTCCATGAGCACCAGGGAGTGGAAATTTTGATGTTTTCCATAGTTTGATTTCAGTTTGTTTATGCATTGGTGTATACCATTTCATAATGATCCTGACTTCTATTTTTACTTTATTACATTTTATTTATTTATCTTTTTGCTAATTATACCTGACATTCTGCCATACTTACAAAACAGTATTTCATCTTCCATCTACTTTTTATAATTTTTTATGACATTAAAAATGTAGATTGATGTATCAAAAGAATACATTCAGTAAAATATTAATAAAATTATTTCCTAGTTCTGTAAATCAAAATATAAGTTAAAATCAAGAAGAGTACACTGCAGTTGGTACACAGAATTATTATAATTTCTTGCATTGCTATAAAATAAAAGCTATATGGGAGGTGTCTGAAGATTTAAGGAAAAAAAAGGGACCTGGATTCAGGAATATCAAGCTCTTCAATTAAATAGTTCCTGGCAAATGACCCCACTTGATAGCCAATCGGATCAGGGATGGATCTGAGGGAATCGAGGCCTTGGATACCAGTTGATAATTGCTGCACAGTCAGCATCGATGTCAAACTGGCAGTGTAGCTCTGAGTTAGAATCAAAACCACAAATAGCCACACTAGAAGAACAAAACGGCCAAGAGTGCTCACAGTATTCTCTCCTGTAAGATAAAATGAAACAAATGAAATTCTCAATAAGTAGAAAATATTTTGGAGCTCTGCAATGTAAAAGATGAGGAACATGAACTTGGAGATAAATAAGAAAGAGAGCTTACTATGAGCAAAGAACATTGTTGAGAAGCTAAACCTGCAAAATATGGGAATAATATTTAAAAAAAACTAAATTAGTAAATTTGATTGCTCCTATTTCTGTATAATATCAATGGTGCTCAAGGGATATAATAACCCATGCAATTAATAGTTCTTAATTTATTTAGGGTCTGAGGCCATATTAATAAGATTTGCACCAGTAAAATAACCTGTGACATAGTACAAAAGTACAAGATTATTTATGTGGGACAAAAGAAGGATTAAAAATCCATTGTGTAAAAAGTGTCTGTGTGTAGTCGTATTTAGGCAAATGTTGAATAACATTCTACTTCATTTCAAAATTTATGTAATGAAATAAAATGCACAAACCAGCAGATGGTAATGAGTTGTTGCCTGGGCGGGCCCCGGAATTCAGTATTTGTACGGTGCTCCAAAATCCACACAACTGCCCCCACAAAAAGAAAAAACAGGCCCATTATACCCCACATCTCTACCGTGAATGGCTTCAAAAACGCCCATGCATTTGAATCTCTCTCTTTCACAGGTGCAACTATTACCAAACCTGATTCTGTATATGGCTGTGTGAAATCAACAATTCTAGTACGGTTTGTAGTTATGGCTATGTCACCCACTGCTGCAGAAAAAACCTAAAAAAGGAAATTCTGTGTGAAAATACTGTATTTCATGCGGATTCAGAAGGCGTCATGCGTAAAGAGAGTTATATTAGTTATGGCGAGGTATCAAAAAATCACAGCTTCATCAAATGATTTATGTTTACTGGGAATTTAGAAGGCATCATGCATAAAGAAAGTCATATTAGTTAGGATGCTTTGTAGGAACTAATAACATATGAAATGACATTCTTTTAATTGAGAGGCTTTTCAAATACGTTATTTCATTTTTGACAATTTAACCCTGCCTCTAATGAGCCATTTTCAGCAGTCTCAATGGAAAAACAATAAACAACAAATATTATCTAACGGGTTTCAATGTTATGAATTAGTTTGTAGTGATTTGGCTGAGTTTATGAGAAATAATAGGCATTTTGGTGAATTTTGATAGAATTAACATCAATTTAAAAGTTAACTTGCAAATAATTACAAAAATGAACCTGAATATAGTAAACAAAGGGTATAATATGCGACTCAAATCTTAAAATTAAACAAATTTAATTAAAGTTTGTGCAAGACTTACGTTGTTTGCTACATTTTGCACGAGCTCATTATAGTTTGGGTTTTCCTTTCCGTCTCCAAATAGTATGAACTTATATGGTACAGGGTATGGTAATAAGTTAATGGCCGCCTTGAAAACATCAATGCAATAACCTTGTACCCCATCAGGGCTGTTATCTTTAGTGAGAAATTCTTTATAGCTGGCACGGTATGGCACCCCAATTTTCAAAATTTTGCCATTATTTGGGAAAACCCAACCCCGGGGTGTATCTGTTATTTGACCTGGCCAAATCACACTATAAAGTTGATGGTTAGCATTTGAGCTATTCACAGTTTTGTTATACACTTTCTCAGGTGCAGCTGTTGATAACCCAGAATGGTTGGACCAGAACCCAATCTGCCTCAAACCGGTGCCAGCAATGTTCAGAATTTCATAAGCTGGGTGTATCAAATTTTGATCTTGCCCAAACTGGACATCTCCAGTAACGCCCACAAATTTTGTATTCAAAATTTGTTTTAACATCTTTTCGCCTCCATCAAATTGTCTTAATGAACTCAAATTAATTGCACTTCCAGTTGAATTATTCAGCTTACTATCACTAGAAAATGCGATATTGTCTCCTTCTCTTAAGAACCGGTCTATTGCATATGCAGTTAGCCATACCGAATCGTAAGCATACAATCCATATATATTCAAACCTATTCCAGCATTCACTTTATTCCACCTGGAAACAAATGACCTTTTCAGATTTGAATCAGCCACATGTTGCCTTAACACCAATACACCTTGAATGACATCCATAATCTCAGAACCGGGTTGCAGGTATGAATCCAAAACTGCAGCAAGCCAATCCGTCACAATCCAAACATACCCGTTACCCATCATACCTAAGTTCTTTGCGGCCCTGAAAATTTCAAGACCTGAATCAGGGTTAACATGCACCACATAAACCCTAGACTCCATCAAATTGACCTGAACAAGTGCGTCATTGATTTTGTCTTGGTTTGCACCAGGTGGTATGGCTGCCTTATATGTAATCTTCATCCTTTTGCCATTTAGTGCATCGCCCAAGGAGACTGTCCCACCTCGACCATAATCGTTATCAGTGAAAATCGAGACAACTTCTCTCCAACCGAAATATGAAACAATGTCGGCAATTGCGGTCATTTGGAATTGGTCAGATTGTGTGGTACGTAAGAAGAATGGGCGGTACTGGAGAGAGGACAAAGTTGGATCAGTGGCTGCGAAAGAGAGGAGTGGTACATTGAGCTCATTGGCCACATTGGCAACTATGTGTGCAATTTCTGAGGACTGAGGTCCCAGGATGGCTACAACCTCATTTTCCATTAGCTGGAGAGCTGCGTAGTATTAAATAATTCAGCACGTTTTCATGATTATTTGGTTTGGTGTTTTTCAAGTTCCCTTCTTAGTCAAGAAAGTTGAGCTAGCAAACTATAGCGACATATCTTATGCAAAAATAACCAGAAAGAGAGTGAAACCGGTAAAGCGCTTGTTTGATCTATGAAATTTGTAAATTTCTACTAAGGTAATGCTGCAAATAAACTTAGAATAATTCAAATTTGGTAAAAGTATGCTTTACTCGTATTTGGGTAGAATCAAATTCAACAAAAAAAATTTACCATTTAAAATCAACCCAAATTAGCATTCTGTCCCATTTCACAAAATTAACACAGCATTCTAACCCAAATTAGAGCTGATAGAACACTAATCAGTAACATCAAGGTGTCAGTTTCACAAAAACATGACCAGAAAACATTTAAACAACATGAATTTTAGTTTCTAAAACAAAATAATAAAAATGGGTACCTTCAATTGTGCCGAGAAACCCACTGCAATTGGTATCTTGCATAATAACGTCTAAATGAGACCCGTTAAGGACTCTCGGATCCGCATTAACATCTGCCATAGCCATCTCTATTGCAGCCTTGGCCGACCTTCCTATTGTGGAGTTATAAGTGAACAAAGCTCCAATTTTTATTGTCCTTGGTTGTGCCATGGATGATATTACAAGTGTAGAGAGAAGGGAGATGAGGAGAAGAGGAACAAAACCCATTTCTCAAAAAGCTAAAAAGACAAATAAGACTAATACCAAACCTTTTCAAAAATTCATAGAATGAAGTGGTTCAATTGGGTTAAGAAGGTATGAGAGTAGAGAGAAAGAGGCTATCCCAGTTGAGAACTAGAGGTGGATGGACTTGTGTCAATAAAATGCTAAATATTTTTTATAGAAACAAAAACACAAAGAAATGGAATCTTTTTAATATGTTTAGTTGGGTTTGAGCTTACGAGGTGCATGGATTGGAGAGGCAGACAATTGGCTCAATATGCAATTTTGTAAAGAGAAAGTACCAGATACAAGGATTAAAAACAGAGATAGAAAAATGCTATTATTGGTGGAGACTGAGGAGAGAGAGAGAGAGAGAGAGAGAGAAGAGTGGAAGTTCTCTAAAGAGAGAGAGAGAGAGAGAGAGAGAGGGATGTGAGTAGATGAAGCATTAGTTCAGTTGACTAGGAGAAGTAATATGGATGCATCGACTTGAACCAAATAGTGGGAGAGAGATAAAGAATCGGATCCATGTCTTAAAAACATAATAAAAAGGGTGCAATCTACAAAAGTGAACGTGTTAGATATCTTGTAAGAAACAGTGGTATTTGTTTAGTTTTTTCCTTAACAGAGTGAAGGAAGGAGAGAGGGATTTAATGAGTTGTTATGTTATGTTTCTCTATGTAATTTAATAATGAGCGATCGTACCTGTAAGACGTAGATGTTCTCGGTTCCAATGTGGCGCTAGTTTTGTGTCTTCCGTGTTGTTACTTCTGTCCTTAGGTGATGTACTAATGAATGGTTTACTATATCATATATTTTGTCAGGAAATATAATATTTAAACCCTCTAATAATAAGAATAATTGTTTATTGAGGTGGGAACTGGTCAATTTTTTATCCTTGAATTGAACGAGTGAACACGTTGACAAGTACTACTTGACTACATTTAATCCTAGTAAAAAAGGACAAAATGAGTATGAACAGTGACATCAGACACAGGAGAAATGGATTAATCAAAGAGTATACTTTATCATATCATTAAAAAAAAGGTTGGTTTAATTAAGAATAAGATCTCTGTACCGTCGAAAACAAATTTAAATAATATGTCCAGTTTGAAACTATTTTGTACGTGGCACACTGGGTGGGAAATGTTGGACGTTTAATCCATTTTTCCTGTTTAAAAAGAAGACTCTTTCTAAAGGAAAAAAAAAAAAAAAAAAAAAAAAAAAAAGATGAAATGAGGTTACTTTTGGGTAGGTTAGATAGCATATTTAATTTTAACAAAGGATTAATTCAAATAATATAAGAAGCATTTAGTCAAATCAACAATATTCCATTTGTATTACTCGTGACTTGAACAAGGACTTGACTGTACTAGTTGCGACTTGTGAATAATGTTTGTGTTAAAATTTTTCAAACTAGGTGAATTTTTTGTATAGCCATTTATCGATTCTTCATTTGATCGTCGACGAGTCTATTCATATTTGTCCGCATTTGATTCGTGAGAAAATGAATCGAGTAAAAGTTTGAATTATATATACCACATCACCTGATTCGTTTGTTACTATTCTCCATGTTTTCTAAAGAATATTTGTAATTATTTTGTATAGTTTTGTACCTTCATATATGAATTTAATTAATCGAATTTTAAATTTTCACATGTGAAAATAAACTTGAGCAATGTAATATAATATGCAAGAAAACAATTAATTATTTATTGATTATTCTATCAGATCTATTTGCCTAAATATGCAATATATTTAAAATATGTTTGTAAAGAAATACATTTTGGTTGAGTGGATACTAACTTTGCGACTTGTAACTAATTAGGTCAAATCATTTTTCTAAAAAAAAAAAAAACTAATTAGGTCAAATCAAACAGGTTTACAAAATAATATCTATTCGGCATGAGTTACTGAATTTAACTAAATGGCATATGAGAATCAAAGTTGAGCACTGCGATATGATTCGTATGATAATTACTATATTTAATCTTTTATTGATTATTCTCTCCGATTTTTTTTTTTTTTTTTTTTTTTTTTTTTTTTTGCCTATACATACAATACATCTAAAATTCTTTTGTAATCATATCTGTTTGGTTGTGTACAGATATAACTTTTCCTACTTGTCATTGATCAAGATCGATCCATTAGGTTTAAAAAATGATATCTATTCGGAATGTATACCATCTCCAACCTAATTATTAATATTTGTTATATTTTTTTACTTTTGCATAAAAATCGAATGGACTTTAGAGGATTTTATCAGAGTCAAAGTCCTCTTCCCGGGCACTTACGTCCTATGAATTCGACTGCCCCCTTTTTTCCGCTCGTCAAGTCGGGCATGACTCTCTTGGGGAGTTGACTCTTGTAATTTTTTAAATAAACACGCCACTATAGCTTATCCAAGAAAAAAAAAATTAATAAACACATTTGATAATTTATTGACTATTACATTTGTTCCATTTGTCTCAATATTTATCCAAAATTTGTTCGTTAACATAATTTTATATAATATATAATAGGAGGATTTTTGGTGCCACAAATGTCAATATTTTATTTCATTAATATTTTAAAATTTAAACTTTGAATCCTAATAGTTGATCATGTTCAATTTAGGAGTTCACCTAGTTTTAGCTTCTTTTTTTTTTCCTTTACTCAAATCCACACAGAATATTAAAGGATTAATGAATTTTTTTAAAAAAAATCCAAACAGAAAAATTTCGTAAATTTATCTTATTTCTTAAATATATAGGCATTTAATTTCTAATATATCTCAAAAAATAAGTGCTGTTGCTGTTTTGTTGGTTCCACATCAGGTCCTAGATAAATTATTGAGGGGGCAGGTTGCTAACTAGGCACAATCAAAGATTATAAAAATAATATACGTAAACTATATCCGGCACAAAATATCTAGCTAAATAACTCCAAACGTGCGAATTTCATTCCAGGCCCGCCAAATGCTTGAATTAAGGAAAGAACCATGGGCTTCCCCCTGGCTATCTTGTACTTCCGTTGTTTCCGTGCATTTTATTTTATTTTTATTTCTATTTTTGGGGAATTGATCTAAATTCATTTCATTGTTTCAATAAAAACTTTTCGAGTAGTGTACTCCACTGAGTAATCATCCTTAAAAAAAAAAATTTGTATTTCAAATTTTGAGTAATAATACTGGAAGGATTTAAGATTCATCTCCGAGACTCCGACATTTAATTAAGCTTATTTGTTATGAATATTATGTTTAGAGGTAACAATACCAAAAAAAAAAAATAAAAACAGAGAAATGCTATGGTCAAAGTGATTTGACGGATCACTCCATCAAACTCGATTAGATTACAAATTTAAGAAGTTGAAATGACTGATTCAAATCACTCAATGTGTCTTCATATTGAAATCTCCTAGCCTACCAAATTTTATGTTTTATCAAAATTTCTAAGTATTTTTTTTTATTTTTAAAAATTGTTGTTATTGGAGGGTTCATAACTAATTAGATCAGAAATTTTTAAAATTCTAAAATATGGAGACCATATTGAACAGTTTCAATTATCTTTTGAATTTGAGAAAATGTCAGATTTGACGGTACACTCTGTCCATATTGCTTTGATCGTAATATTTTCAAAAAAAAAAAAAAAAGAAAGGAAGGAAGAAATCATCACAAATTACCGCTTGACGATATTATGAGCCAATTCAATAAAATTTTTTTTGCTAAAATTCTAAACATCTTTCATTTTTTTTTTTCTTTTTTAACAAGAAGCTCTATAGCTAATTTGATCTCACCAAGTCGTTATTTCTATCATATGAGATTAGCACCTTCTTACATTAAAAATGAAAAAGTTTCATGGGAATAATAATAAAAAAAAGTTAAAGAAAACACATTATAGGATGGGTTGTATCACGGTGAAATCGAATCTACTTTACAGATACATGGATTTATAATTATCAAATCAATTCATCGAAAAAGTTTTTCCAATCTTATTTAAACAATAATATCATTTTTTTTTTGTAATGATTGGATTTGTACCCGGTTTCTGTCGTTACGGGCATCTATTAGATTAGATGCTGTTTTATTGAGAACCTTCTTTCTTCTGTTTGCAGGTGTACAGAAACCTTTCTCATATGAAAGGACAAAGAATCTCTTTGATGTTGACTCCAATGCACGTAATCCCTTTTTCTTAAAAAGTTGAAAATGCTGGCAGAATCGATAGCAAGTAGCATATCCATAACATTTTATCGAAAGGAAAGACTTTACTTATTTAAAAAAAAATTAATTTAAATGAAAGTAAAATAAAAATTAAATAAATTGAAATTAATATTAGTACAGACATATCGCGTAACATTAAGTTACAAATAATTTGAACATTGTTTAATAATGAACATCGAAAACCGTTAATTTTTTACCATTTAAATTCAAAGGCACTCGATGAATCGTGGAACCTACATTAAATCTTATAATTTCAGAAATACGATGCGTGCTAACGTGCAATATTAATTATATCCACAACATTTAATTTCAAATTTGAACTTTAGTTTTAAATAATTATCAAAAATAAATTATCATCAAATCTTGTATTGTTTACAAGATTATATTGCACCTTAAACATATTAAATACATATATTTTATGAGGAGAGAAAAATAATGACAAATGAATCGCACGATTTAGATATAAAAAGAAGCAAAAATAAAATCAAACGGCTAAGAGTATCAATGTTGCAGCTCAAATTTAAACCTTTCATATGTACTATAGTCTATAGGTTATAAATTTATTCAAATTAAATTGCTTCATTTCTCTTGATTGATTACGAGATCTAAAGAATGTCAACATCTCCGGTACAAATCATACAAAACTAGGACTTTGGTGGTTAAATTAGATATAAATATCTAGGATGACCATGAACCCAAAAACATAAGTCCAATTCATCGATGTACTACATCTTAAGGGATGTTGTTGTCGAACAGTATATTAACTTTTAGTTATCACTAGTTCACTACAGACAAAAGAATTAATAAGATGTCCAACACTTTAAAGAAATTAGAGCACTTTTCCCCAATTTGGCTGTCATGGTAGTTTTAAATTTTAAATATAGGGTGGGAGACACTAATCAATTTGGAAAATGTTTTCGTTTTACTAATTTACTTTTGTAAAAATTAATTTCTGAATTGATAATTGAGACATGACGATAGCTTCCATTTTTTAATGTGGGCTTTCGTCAGACTTTATTAGGGTCTAGGCCCCAGGAGACACGTGAATCATGTGTGCCACTTTGTTTAATTTGCGCGTTCCTATCTGAATGCTTCAACGTTTTGGTTAGATATTTGATTGGATACACGTGGACTCAACCCATTGGCTTAAAATCGGCCCAATAGGACCGTTTCTTTGTAGAAGATTAGCCGGATGATTACGCTTAAGCGATACTGATACGTATTGCGTTGGTAATTTCAGACATTACTTTACAAATTTTTTTTTCAAACCAGTCATATAATTAAAAATATATCTTGATAATCATATATTCATATTTATTTGGCGGCGGCAACAACAACAGCTAGAAAAAAAAACTTGAAAGAAAAGAAAAAGTAAATTGTAGATATATTGATCTCTAGACAGATTGTATATCATATTTGTTGTATGTTGTATGCAAAAATATTTTATGGCCAATCAAATGGCTACAAAACTACAATACGCTAACAAAAAAAAAAAAAAAAATCAATCGATAGATGAATAGGTTTTCAAATTACATCAATTCAATTCTTTTTCTATCAAAACTGTAAAAGAAATATCCATAATTATACTTTTTTGCCTTAATAATTGTGTAGCAGTTACCATCATTGGATTGAAAAAAATTCCTCCATGTTTGACAGGGCCCTATCTTTTAGTTTGAAAATAATTGAAGATTTTTTAATAAAAAAAAAGAGTAATGCTAGAATTAAACACAATTCTACACTCAACTATTGAAATTTTAAATTACCGATCCGAACCGCTCAATATGATATTCATATTGAAATATTCTTAGCGACCAAATTTTAGATTTTTTTTTTCAAAATTTTTATCTTTTTTTTTCAGATTTTTGTAAAATTGAAGGCTCCAAAATTAATTAGATTGAAAATTTTCTAAAATTCAAAAATCAATAGTAAAAAAATTCGAAAAAATATAAATTTTGATACATAAGGATATTTCATTATGGAGAATAAATTGAGCGGTTGGATCAACCATTGTAATCTTTAAAATTGAGAGCCGGATGCATTTGATGATGGGCCACGTGTCAAACACGCTTGACTATAGCATTACTCTAAAAATAGTTCTCAATTTATTTGAAAAAACTAACAAATAATCTACTTTATTAGTAACAAATTCAGACGACTTGTTTAGATCAAATGCCAATTAGATGGAACCTACAAATGGATTTTTCTTCTATAGTGTTATACCCTTTTCAAAAAGTGCAAATGATGCATTTTGAACACTCATAAAAAAAGATTCTGGAAAGAAGTATTTTCTTATTGAAAGTTTATTTACTTTTTGATGCCATCAAATAACAATTGTAACAAAAAGTAAAATATAATAATTATCTATTCTATATGTATTTTCAATCATATTTATATGTTGTTATTAATATGAAACGAACTTATGCATTATAGAAATGTATAACTAAATAATTTATGAATTAGGTCAAATATCATAAACTCAAGGGTGGATTTAAGACACCCAAATTGTTCAACGGGGGGGGGGGGGGGGGGGGGGGGGCAAAGAAGTGTAGTGTAATTTAATGTTATGACGAGAATAAAAAAATATTAAATGAAAGACAAAATTGGTTTTTTAGTTTAGTAGTGCATTACTAGCTAATTGCAAAATTATTTCTAAATAACTAATGATTGTATATTAAAATTTCCAAACATCTATGAATATTTTGTTCTAAAAAAAAATATGGAATTTCATGAGGTAGTTTATAACATACTGTAGACATGGCGGAGCCAGTACGAACGAGATCCTCAGCAGCCGTTTAAACGGCTGCTCCAAACAGTCGTGCCTCATTTTTTTTTAATATTTATAAATTCTAAAATTCAAATGACGAATCTAAACCGTTGATGTTGTTTAATTTTACGGGCGATTAAACGGCTGCTCCAAACAGTCGTGCCTCATTTTTTTTTAATATTTATAAATTCTAAAATTCAAATGACGAATCTAAACCGTTGATGTTGTTTAATTTTACGGGCGATGCATTTTCATACAAGTTTTATAAAATTTGGAGTTGATTTGATACTTAATTAAGTGGTCAACAAATGAACGAACCTGGTTTGATTAATTTTAACGCGTTCATAATTTGACCACTTAATCAAATATCAAATCAACTCCAAATTTTATAAAAATTATATGAAAACGCATCCCCATAAAATTAAACAACATCAATGGTTTGGATTCGTCATTTGAATTTTAAAATTTATAAGTATTTTAAAAAAAAGAGTACCGACTGTTTGGAGCAGCCGTTTAAACGGCTGCTGAGGATGCGTACTCGGAGCCAGTAGGGATGTGAAGGGGCTTGCCCCCCTTAACATTTCAGTTTTGCACTAATTATTAAGGCAATTTAAATGTTATTATGTATAGATATAACAATTTGCCTCCCGTTTAGATAATAAATTGCAAATTAGTCCCTTCAACTCTTTTTTTCTAGCTCTAGCGCAGCGGCGCCTGATTGTAGACATGAAGAAGCTCGTGTGGAAATAGTTCATCTCTCATGATTTAAATCCTGCATTTGACTCCATATTTTTTTTGTCAAAACTACAAAAATAGATTCGAAACCGATTAAAGATCCTTTATAGATATTTAATTAGAAAAAAGTTGATAATCCATTTTTTTTTGGAAAAAAAAACATACGGAAGGCATGCGTTTGGAAATAATCCATAGTATTGTTAAAAATTTAAAAGTCTGAAATGTTGATTTTTATTTTATCTTTAATGCTGGATAGCCAACTTAAAATAGAACTTCCCAAAAACTTCTATCCTCACTGCTGCTTTCTACGTCAATATTCACATTTTGCTACATATAGAATTATAGATCTAAAAAATTGTTGGACTCCATGTTAGACTCTTAAGAGTTAAGACACATGATCCTGTTTTTTGCCTACTGTTGAGACAGAGAGAGAGAGAAGAGTAATCGTTTTCCTTACAAAAAAATATATGTGAATCATGTGATATATTAACAGATCAGGCAATTTCCATCCAAGTTTAAGTGGTCCCAATAGCCCTATAAAGTTGGAGTCCAACAAACCAAATCATTTCTTGGCAGTAATAATGGAGAAATGACAAACTAACTAGAAAAATAACTTTCCTTGGCCTCTCTCAATTTTCGTAAGTTAAAATTTACTGAACAAATTTTATTATCCTCTCTAATACCGTGATTAAGAAAATGGTATTTGTAGTGTTTATATTAAACTTAAAAGTTTGAATACATGCATCTTTGCTAATGCTGCACTATATTAGTTCCTTAAATTATAATAATACGAATAGTTTGGATTTAATATATTTGACAACCTTATTAATAAAAGTTGAACGCATGCACTCAACAGTCGTTCTAGCTTAATTCATGCAAGTATAAAAAGGATGTTTTTTTTTTTTTTTTTTTTTTTTTTTTTTTTTTTGTACTAGATGAAGGAAGTACAGAACAATACATCCAAAATTGTTCAGATGCATGTGTTTAATTATTTCATAATTTCTGAACGTATGTTTTTAAAAATTAAGAACAAAAATGCTAAATTAATCTTTAAATTCGGGAAATATTTGTATTTTTTTAAGATTACTCAGGTCAATATATAAATCTAAAAGTTCAAAAAGTTGGATCAAGCAATTCCCACTGCTGCTTTGAGCTTTGTAATTAAGAACTCACATTTTGCTAAATATGGACCTAAAAAGGGAGCGCCACCAAATTAGACTCATAGTCATAGAGCACATGATCCATAATTTTGTCTACGGGCCTATTTTAAAAAGAACCAGAATCATTGCTTTACCTACAAATATATATGTGATGAACTGATAGTTGAATTGTTCGATTTCCAATGGTCCGAACTCCAAGTGCCTTGTAAAGTTGATATTTTGATGGGGGCTTCAACAAACTGGATCATTCCTGTGAATCTTAATATAGAAATTGACAACTTGACTTTATTGAGTTGTCAACGAGAGAGCAAAGGATGTCACAGTTGAAAATTTTTCCCATAACCGACTAACTTGAGTTTCTATTAATCCTCCGGGATCATACTAAAAAGAAAATAATAATAAAAAATAAAACAAAAATAAAGAAACTTTTGTTTCTGTTCAACTGTCCGACCAGTAACTAATTGTATCTAATCAATTTAATGGATTATGTTACCTTGGATACACATGGATGCAACGATAAAATATGCATTGTTACATAAAAAGAAAATGAAAATATTCAGTTATAGTCGCAAAAAAAAAATTACTCAAAAAATGAAATATGTGGTGTTTGAATAGCATACTGTTTCGGCCGGCATACTGGTATGGCAGTATTCCGTAAAAAAAGCGAAAACACTGGCAAATTTTAGAAAACTAGCAGCAGTGCCCGCTCAATGTGCGGGCGGACTTTAAAATGTGAAAAATATTGTTTTACATGAATGTGTTATCCGTTTTCAATATTTAGGTTAACGTTGTATTGATCGGCGATGAATGTAGCAGCGGTATTCACCAATTTAAACAAATAGAATTGATCTAACCGTATAACCTAAACTTTCTACACTTGTTATCTATCTCTATTTCCTTTTCCAATATTCCCCTAAGAAGAGAATGTAACTCCTATAAATATTTTTCAATAATTGCCCCCTCTCTGGCTCTCTCTAATTCCGCTGTAACTGTTACAATAACAGCTCACCTTATTAATGATTATTGTGGATGCAACAAATTAAAGTAACAATGCGCACATTCCATGAAGGTGCAAATTTCTTTATTTGATCCATTATTAATTTTTGTTAGCAAAAAATATTCTGAAAATTGAAATATGTTTTATGCGGCAATCTCTGTGATTTAGTTTGGTGACACAAAAGGAAGATAATTATATCCATATTAAAATAGGAATGCAGCCAGCATCATTTCCATCATCTCTACTAAATATTTTCCTTATTAGACCATTTTATACATCAATAGGAAATTATTTTTCCTTATCTGAGTAAGAAAATAAAGGCAAAGTAAAAATAAAAAATTACAGACCAGTGAATTGCCTCATTAGTCAATGGTATTACAATGAATTATTAGGTTGGCGTACAAAATTTTCAAATCCAAAGAAAAACATAAATTTGATATTAAAGAGTATAGTAATTACACCCATGGAAAGAAACATTTATCCTACAATGTAAAAAAAAGGAAAAAATTACAAATTTGTCTAGCAAAATTAGATTGTATTGGTGAAGATTCGTTTATTTAATCCACATGAAAGGCAATACTATTAATTCAAATAGAAATTCGGTGTACTTTTTTGCCTCCTCTTCATGATCACCATTCACCAAGCTGTAAGAAACAAAATAACAAAAGAAAAATAGTTAGTTAATTTTCTAATTCATTTACTATTACATCTAATTCTATTATCAAGATTATCTCAAACAAACAGAGCACAATTTAATGTCATTGAATTTAACTGGCTGGTACAGGAAACCATTTGCCATTAAATAAACTTATATGTTTGTAGAATATGCACATCGAGAAATATGAGTAGTACCTCAGTTGTAAGTTACCTCTAATTGGTCAAATTAAAGAGCACACATCAAAGTCTGTCATTTTGTATTCATGATAGAAGATTCACATTATAAAAAAGCAATTTTACGAAGGGACGCCAATGAGGCATCATGATTCTTGTCACCTGCAATATTTGATAAACAAGTTACAATTGGTGGTATGCAGTCTCAAAATATTTTTCACTTACCGTCAATAATATTACAAATTACAAAATGAGATAAATAGAACTAAGGCTTAAATTTTGCGTTTCAATAAAATGATGGTTTTTTCAGCATTGTTTAACTGTGTAGTATATGTCTCACATGAAAGGAAATCTCATAAAAATAAGTAAAAATCAACAACATAAATTTAGTTAAATACTTAAATTTCATAGCGAACTTAAGTGTCGTTTACTTGCTATTGCATAATATTTTACCATGAGCAACTCAAAGAGAACAGCCTTTCCTTGTGGGTGCCATGTCTCGACATCCTCAGTAATGAACACAATTTGACCAACTGCAGCTTCAGAAGATGCCAGCAAGATGATGGCAATCACCTTGTCCTCGTATGCCTGTTGGGTTTTCAAACTGATCAAAGAATCAGTGAAAATATTTCGGTAAAAAGAAATAAAAGTTTCAAAACTAAATAATTTTCCGAACTCCATAATAATCAATTGGTTTCCATATTGGTTATAAGAATTTATACCATCAGGGCAAGTCATGTGTTGTTCTAGCTTGTTTACTCATAACACTTGAAGTGACATTAGATCAGATTCAAGTTTCCTTTGACTATACAGAACTCTGGTATGAGGTCAGGACAAATTATATCCCACTACAGTTTCTCATGATAAACGAGATAAGTCAGGAACAATGTAGTTTATTACCAAATATGCAACCAACAAATGACACATATCAAATGGAATATAGTAGTTTGAATCACCGAGGAGAATTTCACGAGCTCTATACCAAAGGGTAAGAAACTTCAAAATAAACATAAATTAGTTGCCTCACAACATAACTAAAAATAAAACAAAATTTAAATTAGGAAAAAATATACCTCATGTGTGTACATTTTGATGGCACAAATATAGGCTCGGGTGACACCCAAATCTGCGATCTTTAGCATCATATTCTTGCAATCCATTAACAAATTATGAGGCTTCAGATCCCTGTTAGTAAATAAAGCAAAATAAGGGAATTTTGATATCAAAACAACAATTTTAACTGATAGGTATGAAATCTAAAGTAATGATAGTACATGTAGAGCAAACCACGGCTATGGCAGAATGCCAATCCCTTGCAACAGTGATACACCAAGATCTGAATTTAAAGAGAATAATTGCAATTAGTATAACAATTTGAGTCCAAATTTTGAATATTTTAGTTTGGGGTTTGTTAAAACTAAATCTGAAGTTATAAAGGAATCTTTTAAATCTGGCCAAAACAAATTCACAAAAGATGTTTGTATTCTGAGATAAAAAGCAAAAACCCTCAATTAACATCAATCCTAAGAACAACAACCCATTCCTTTTAAAGTACTAAGAAATGCGATGAGAAATGAAAATATCAAGAAATATTGTTATTATCCAAAGAAATTGGAGAAAATAAGGAAAAAAAAAGAATACAGAGGCAAATCATCAAATACCTGAGAATGCAGATACGCGGAGAGCTTGTGGAGAAGAGACCTCATGTAGAGTGGTGGGTGGGGCCCTCGTCATCCTGTGCAAGCCTCGATGTGACGGCGGCGAGGTGACGACGAGGCTGTTGTGCAACACCGAGCTCTTGCGCAACCCTCCTGAGAAAACAAAACAAAGAAGTCGTCAATTAAAACCTCGTACACCTATACAATGCTCTCTTCAATAAATACAGCACGAAGGACCATACCTGGAGACAGAGACGGCGGCGACACGGCGCGGCTGGGTTACAGCGATGACGCCCTTGTTGGAATAACCTCGGCGGTGCAGAATTTGAGAGAGCTGCGTGCTCTTCCCGGATCTTGTCTCGCCGATTATTACTACCACTGAGTTCGCTTCCACTGTCTCCGCTATCTTCTCCTCGAACTCTAGTATTGGCAGTACCGGCCCCATTGAGGAATCAGAGTGATAGTGCCGGTGCGGGGGTTTCCTTTTCTGCCATATCGCCACCAAAGAACTGAGAATAAAAGGAAATCAGAACTTATACGGAGGGGTTTCCTTTTCTTTTATTTGCGATGAGAATAAAAGAGGGGGGAGAGGGGAGGGAGAGCTATACGGAAACAGAACTTAGACAGCGGCAAAAAAAAAAATTGGGGCGCAAAATAAAAAAATGGGTTATACGGAAAATCGAAATCCCTAAGCGGAGTGTTGCGAATTTGATACAAACCATCAGCGCCCCTTAGCGTTAAATGTAGATCTAAACCGTACATCATATCAGATTGCACAGATCAATGATTTATAATTGATGTTAACAATTATTTGAATCCTTTTTGGTGATTTTTATTATGACCTTTCTCTAAGTGCATTTATAAGTAGTAGAGATACCGAATTTCAGTTTTAGTTGTTTAACAAAGAAATTCATTGATAACAAAGCATGGAGTTTTCTTAAGAAGAGAAGTTTGATATTGTTAATTTTCATGCTCCTGCTTTTGTTGGAATGCGATGCTCCAAAAAGCATCTTGTAGAAATGTTTTATGCTCATGCTTTTGCTCACCCTAGGGATTTGTTTCTTTCTGATTTTATGCCACCTGATCGTTTATAAAAAGACAATGTAGAGAAAGAAACGTATTTAAGCATCTTATCATGTGGCACACTGTCAAAAGACAATTATAAAGATAGAAAGGGCAAACGTGCGCCTCATTGGCTCATTATAATGATCGCCTCTTTTTCCTCCTGAAAGGAACTGATTTTTTCATAACTAAAATTCCTAAATTCCATCTTTGCATAATTGCATTTGCCTTGATATAACACATCTCAATGAATGTCATAATATATAGTAAGAATATTCTATTTGGGCCCTGAAGTTAAGATCGTTCAATATTCGACTTTGACATCCTGATTTGAAGGAATGAAACATAAATAAAAAGATAAAAAAATGGATTTCAGAGTAGTCAAAAAAGGGAAAAAATATTTCTAGGATAGGAATATGATGATTGAATTGTTTATATTTATGTATGAACTTTGCAATACTCCATTTAGTGTTAATGAATTATGTCTACTAACATAAGAGACTGGATTCTAATTAACTTAATGGCGAGTGATTTTGAATAGAGAATCCGCATAGATGAATGTGCATATTATTGCAACATTCATTTCTCATGGTGAATTTAATTCACTCGGAGAATAGTTAATGAATTATGTTAAAAAAGTTTTAAAAATGATTTATTCTTTCTGTGCGTAAAACAAAATTGAACTGTGCACTTGGATGAAATCTGAACTAAACGCACTGAATCCTATAGTATAGGTACGAAAGAAAGTTAAGAGCATTTTAATTACATCCCTACAGTTGTATAAAATCTTTTCTCCTTATCATAAAATATAGTATGTGCCAATAATTTTTTTTTTTAAAAAAAATTGTAAGATACAAATGTTTTTAGAAGTTAGAGAAGCCAATAGACACCCCAAAAAGTCAATAAAATATAAAATAAATGATTATGCAAAATGAAACCACGATAATTAAAAATATAGACAGTGATTTAACAAAAGAATACATTTGTCCCATCATTTCATTTGTCGTACAAGTACAACGGAGGTTGAAGAGCTTGCCGGTCTTATTACTAGTAATTTCTTTTTCTCGCTTTCCGTAAAAAAAAAAAAATCAATTTCGAAGAAAAGCTTGTCGGATTTGAACAGAAATGATATACACCATCCAATACCATCTAATTGAACCAGCGCCATCCAACAGGCCAAAATAGCTTTTTTTCCGCATGTTGACGTCAGCAAAATTTTTTGACCAATTTTCGAAATTTTTTTGGTGCTGACGTCATCAAATATGCTGATTTAAGGGTTCAGTTAAATGATTTAAGGGTTCAGTTAAATGTTTTAAGGGTTGAATTAAAATATATAAGTGTTCAGTTAGATGCACCAATAATTTGAAATTTTAGTGTTTTGTGTTCAGTTAAATACGTTAAGGGATTATTTAAAAGTATGTATGTGTTCATTTAGATGCAGCAATAATTTAGAATTTTAGTATTTTGTGTTCAGTTAAATACGTTAAGCGATGAACTTAAAGTGTCTATGTGTTCAGTTAGTTGCAACAGAAATTTGATTTCGTAGTTTTTGTGTTCAATTAAACTAGTTAAATAAAAAAACAAAATGAACAGATACAACAAGCATAGCAAATATTTACAATAACAATATGAACATTTACAACAATAAACTGAACATATATACAAATTTCGTAAGTAAGAAATAAATGATCATATTCAACATACAATGTGAAATAATTATTGTTGCATCTAATTGAACACTTATACACTTTAATTTAACCCTTAAAATATTTAACTGAATCCTTAAATCAGCATATTTGATGACGTCAGCAAAATTTTTTTTCGAAAATTGGTCAAAAATTTTTTGCTGACGTCAACACGCGAAAAATCTGAGTTTGGATGGCACTGGATGGTAATTCGGTGGATGGTAGATAGTAATTACCGTCGTCTATTTTCAATTGTTCATTCATTCATCATCTGCACTTACTGATTTGACCTCTTTTTAATACTCGCCATGCTCTTCTTCTAATTTGATACATCATTAAATCATCTCTCCGTTTCACACTATTTCCAGTTTTGTTTTCCACTCCTCCAAGCTCGTAAACCCTAAGACTCCGTACAGCCATTTGCGCTAGCCTTATCTTCTCCGCTTATGAAGGTTATATTTTTTATTGTAAGTTATTGGGTTATCTTTGGTTATTTGTTATAGTGATTATGTTAGTTAGTTTGTTTTATTTAATCCGAAAGTATATGTGTTGTATTAATTAGGAAAAAAAATTATGTGAAATTTCATAAATTAGGAAGCTGATAAAAAGGGATGATTTCTCATTTACGTTTGGCATCTTAGCATAATAGATACATATAGTTTGCAATTTTCTTACAATCCGAATCCACTTGTTTACGTTGAGAAACTTCTATTACCGTATTGATAGATGTTTCGTACAAGTAATACATGATTGATTACTCAATCTTCCTGCTTAATTTCACCATAGCTTATGGTTATTTATGATGTCTAAGAGAGCATGTTTTGCTTGTTGGAAGTAAAAATATTAATTTTTATTCGGGGTGGTTTCGAATCGAGTTATGATCAAGTTAGTATCAACTCGAAATCAAGTCGCTACATTTCGAGTTAACTCGTAAGTTGATCGTGATACACTTCCGAGTTCACTTGACTTACTCGAAATCAACTCGTGACAACTCGAGTTAACTCGTGACTCGACATTTCTACTCGAAATTGGATTTAGCTATTATGCAAAAGCAAGACTAATATATTACTGTGTTGTACCATGCTTATTATTCATCATAAAAAGCACAAAGCTAAACTTAGCTTGAGATATTACTATATAGTATACTGCTACACTAAGTGGAAATGTCTGGGTGTAATTTTTGGGCCGCTACACTTTGATGTATTTGAATCGGGATTATTTTTTTTTGGCTGTACTGGTTACTCGAGTTAGTGCCGAACAAGTTGGACCTAACTCGAAATCGCCTCGTTTCATTTCGAGTTGCTCCTAACTTGAGTTGTGGCAACTCGATTTATGTTAAATCGAGTTATATCCGAATTTTTTTCGAGGCGAGTTCGAGTTATTCATGAGTTACGATTTTTTTGCCCACCCCTAACTAGGATTAGGTCTAGACGGTTATAATTTTTAGGCTATACACTTAAATATTTTGGATTATACACTGATATAATATTTTTATTTACTCAGCCTGTATATGTTGTCGACTCGAGTTGAGCCGAGTTGAGCTGGGTCTAACTCGAAATCGTCAAATATAACTCATGAGTCGGCATAACTCGAGTCCTGTTAACTCGAATTACCAACGAGTTTTTCTCGAGTCGAGTTCGAGTAACTCAGGATTGCTCACCCCTAATTTTAATGCTTCTTAATAGTAATTGATATATTGGTCATGCCTGTTTATAAAGTTCATATACACATTTGGTATTTGCAGCACAACTTCATGTATCCAAGGTGTTTGAAGAAATGCTTCTCTGGAGTGGGAGGGGTGGCAAAAAAGAAAAGGCAGGGCTTGAAAAAGGTGGATGATATTGACAAGATTAGTAGCTTGCCGGACGAAATTCTTACACATATACTCTCCTTTCTAAGCACCAAAGAAGCTGTAGATACGTGTGTTTTGTCGAAGAGATGTAAGAATGTGTGGGCTTCAGTACCGGTCCTAAATTTTAACCTTGAGGAATTTGGAGATTATTTTGTTGGTGACTCTGATTCGACAGACGCCATGCTCATCTTTCAACAGTAACTAGATGGTGTGTTGGAAAATAGAGAGCCAGTGTGCTTACATAGGTCATTTCAGGTGTGTTGGTGACTCTTCCTCAGTCTCATTTGGAATGGTTCCATCGTGTTGTTCTTCTAATGCCTCGGGTTGTCTCTATCATTACTGCAGAAGCTCCTTGTTTGGATTTTGCTAATTGTGTTTTCTCTTGTGCATCCCTAGAGAATCTCAAGTTGGTTTTCCACAGTGTTTGGGGTTTTCCTAATGTACCGAAATCAATTAGGCTACCTTCTCTTAAAGTTCTAGAATTGGATAGTATACTGCTCAGTGATAACTTCATAAAAAATGCTTTTCTTAGGCTTCCCTTCCTTGGAGGAACTGGTAATTTTAAGTGATTGTGTGTTGGATACAAGTCAGATCTCCTCCAATGTATTGAAAAAGTTGGTTATTGGTCATTGCAATTGCAATCAGCAAATCCAAATTTCCTGTCCTGGCCTTATTTCCTTGGTCATTCATTCCTTCAGTACAAAAAACATATTATTGAAGAACATGGCATCTCTAGTAAATGCGGAAGTTAAGGAGTGGATTGGTTTTCATGATCAGAAGTTTCTTACCGGTCTTTCCAATGCTACTAGTCTTAGCCTGAATTTCTATTATGCTAAAGTCAAGGTAACCTCTCACCTCAGTTCTCTTTAAATCAAAACATTAACTTTGATGTTGACAGTTGTTAGGGAGCACATTATGATTTCATAACAGCAAACATAATTTCTTGCACAAAGTGTTTCCTTCAAATTTAATGTTTTATGCGAAGGACATAGTAGAAAAAGATTTTCTCAACTTTGGAACCTTCAACAATTTGAAAAACTAGGACATTGTTGGATGGCCTACAAGCAATGACTTCCGATTAATAGCTTATGTCCTCAGACATTCCCCCAATTTAAAGAAGTTCACTCTTTACCCCACTAAGGTACCTCTCTTACATATCATATGATACTACACCGATAACGTTCTGTTTGATTTCCATAGAAATTCTGTTTTATAAGCCTAAGGCATGTGCTCTAGTTATATAAATGGCTAATGGTATCCTGTAAAAATGCTGAATCAAGCTTTATGTTGGCATGTTGTACCTCAAATTAATAATTCTTAGGTTCTTTTCTGCTTTGTGCTTGATTAGGATTGGAATTTAGTTAGCAATTGTTTTTGAACTTATAAACAAGCACTCTTGTTGTACCATATCTGGCAAGCCTGGAACCAACACAAACCTAGTCTCAAAAAGACCTTTGACTCTTGCTACTTATGTTAAGATTTTTTGCTAATACATTATGGAAAAGTTTACTTATTACTTTCCATTACTGAAGCTACGAGGGCCAGTACGAGGTATGTTTTACAGGAACTTACCTTGGGTTCTAGAAAATGCATCTGTCCAGCCTTTTTTTTTTTTTTTTTTTTTGATTAAAAGGCCACGTAGGCATACCATTAAATTAACACAAAGTTTGTTACAATAAAAAAGGAGAGCAAATAAAGATACAACCTCTATTCACATACTAAGGACCTCAACAGAACTAGCTAGTCTGATAGCGAAGTAGAATCCTATCGACGAAGCACAGATTCAAAGTTAATTGTGCCTAGACTGTGAGAAAGTATTGTCCGTGGTGCAGGAGTCGGCAATCTTCCTCAGTAGAGGTTCCCTTTTGTATGTATGGCAAAGCCATATGAATCGCCCATTGTGAATAGCAACAAGGTGGCTGTGAAACATTAGTAACCGTTGCTCTCCTCGCCAATAGAAGCCATCCTCCCCAATCATTTTGTTCGAATGACCCATCTACATAGCGTCGATAGGCTCTCGGGTCATGTTGAACTTCTAGGTGTATGGTGCTGCCGTGTGCATTGACATAACATCTATTAATGTCAGAGCTAGCAAAATTACACTCGGCTTTGCAAAATTGGATCAGAATGGACTCAGTAATATATTGAGTTTTCATTGATAACAAGTTAAGTAGTAATGACAAAATGAAGACCAAAACAGCGGACTTATATCCCGCAGGTAGTATTACCGTGTAAATAGCATACTTACAACAACCCTTGCGGAGGAAGCCAGAAATCAAGGAAGTTGTCGTGAAGCCTCCACTTGCACGACAACTCTTAAAGAAGTGCGTCATATGGGTGATGGCGGCGATTGTGGGCTCGCCGGCCTAGCCCTCTTGGCAGCAGGGTTGTTAGAGTGTGTAGGAAAAGGATACACAAACTGTGTAGGAGACGTAGGATCCATCCTTGGTGCTATGAGTGTTTCAGGTTCAGTAGGCTCTTCCTTTGGTACAAGTGCAGAGCAAGTGACCCACTGGCCTACTCTAATTGGTGAAAGGGCTTGTAATTCCAGTCGTGAACGGTACTTGGGGTCAGTTGATAACCTGCTCAAGCGGGACCATAATGCGCAGTCTGAAAATTCATGGCCAATTAGACCACAGAAATGACAAAATCTATGTAAACGCTCATAGACTACATACACATTAATATTTCCGAGATATGGATGTTGAACACAGATTTTGTCTTTGAGAGGTACTGCCAGATCAATTCGAACCTTCGCCCGAATGCATCTTTTGCCAGCCACAAAAGTCGGCATCGCAAGTGAAACGGGTTCTCCTATGGCACGGGCAAGTATGGAAAAACCTTGTGGTGAGATTGATTCAGGAAGTATATTATGAAGTTGTATCCAAATGTCAACATGTGTGATGTACTCATTATTCAAATCTGTGAGGCCTCGGATTGGTTTAGGCACAACAAGATCAGATCGGTAATTCCACGGCCCGCCCTCCAACACTTTATAGAGATCCCGATGTGATTGAAATTGAGCCATATACAGGTTCTTGGATAATGGAATGATGTATGTGCCAGTGCCTAGATCCCATGCCCTCAACATTGAATTTCTAAAATTATTTTCAATGACAGTTCGATTGGTAATTACCTTGAGAAGTAGACATAATGACCAATTCTTAATTTGAACAGCTTGCTTCGGCAGTACTAGTGGTCTCTCTTGATTAGTACCATGTAGCATTTGTAATGTGGCAAGGCAATTGATAAAGTCATTGTCAGATAGGTACTTCCTTTGGCCAGTGAAAGAGGATTTGGAAATGAGAGGATTAGGTAATTTGAAATTAGGTGTAGTGCCCCGTAAAACATCTGGCCTTGGACCAAGAATAGATGGTAAGGAATGGTTTAAAATTGAGTGGTTAGTTGCATCTTTCTTGCCAACAAGACCCTGACTAGACTTTGCAAGGTTGGAGCCTACCAGATCAATAGGCTCATCTGAGAGGCCATGGCACAAGGGGTAATTATGCTCTTCCTTAATTACAGTTTTGATTATTTCAGTTACCCCACATTCATGTAAATGCAACTTAGTTGTGCTCCCAGTATCTGCCTTACGAGACAGGAAAGTTCCTAGAGCATGGTCTCTTGTAATCAGATTTTTTGCTCCACCTATGCCATATCCTAGAGCTGGTATTTTCAGTCCCGAGGAGCAAAAATGTAGCTTTGGTAGGTTCACGTTACCTGGTGAGTTTTTAGAACGGCACCTGACATGAGTTGTTGGTAGTAGATAAGACCATTGGCATGATGCTGGAATCAGGTGAGAAATTTTCTGATTTGGAGCCTTTGTGCGATCAATAGACTCCAACTGGAACAGACGACCATGTTTAATCGGGTGGTTCAAATTGAGCCGAGATGGAGAAGGAGAGCAGGTGGTAGGAAGGGTTTTGGAGTAAGAAGGGTACCAGTTGAGATTAAAGAGGGGGGTGAGGTGAAAAGAAGTGGAAGAAGAAGGTATAGTAGGGTGGAAAGGAGGGAGAGTTGGAATCGCCATTAACTCGCCAAGAGAAGCTTCGAGAGGAAGACAGAGATATATCTTCATTCTACATAATGTAAAAAATTGACTCCGCATCTGTCCAGCCTGAGTACCTTGAAATGGTTGAAATTAAGTACAGAAAGAGGAGTGATATACCAGTTGACATGCTGGTCAATATTTTGCATGCCTATATTAAGGTCATACGAGAGTTGATCTTATGTGACTATGAGTATTGAAGACTGCTTCATATTTAATGATTAAATTGTAACATTGGAAAGTCGAACTTCTCTGCATGACTACTAGTTTTCTTTTAGATCCCCTGAGTTCGGGCTTAATTCGGTTAGTGGTTTTAGTGTTTATAATATGTTCTTGCACTCTTCACTATTTTGGAGCCAGGAAGATGTCCTATATAACGACATCTTTATTTATCATCAATGAGTAAAAAGTTTCCCATACTGGTATTAGCTCTATGGCCTAATTTCAAGAAGGCATTTGTTTTGTCTGTAAGTCTTGTTCTTAAGAAAGAAATGCTTTATTTACGAGCACAAAAACCATAATAGTAGCACATGTAGTTGTTCAATATGTCTTTTTCTATTTGTTTTAGTTTTTGTTTGGAATGACTAGTTTATTCATTATAAAGAAGTTGAAGCAAAGCAAAATTTTGAATTATTGATTCTACGTTCCTACAATTCTCTTGCCAAGTGCATGAACATCAAAGCGAAACTGCAAAGCATGGAAGGTACTCTCCATTTTAACCTTTGACATTCAACCATGGTTGGAGGTAGAATAGGCTGCAAAGGAATATGAAAACCAATTTACAAACAGCTTTTGTAAAATAATAAAAGATCACACCAATTAATGATGAATGAACAAAACGAAGATATCCGGCAGATATCCTGTTTTGAGTGCAGATGTTGACCAATCAGTAATAAGTTATCAAACTAATTCAATGTACTATGATAAAAATTTAATAAAGGGCTTACTGGGAATCGGAAAACCGAGCCAGCTGATAATAAAAATCAAAACAGAAATTACTTTCTCTATTCTTTAATTTGCAATAGAGCCCCAACTTAATTGAAAACTTATATTCTACACTTGTTAACTATTATGAGAAATTGCAGCCTTGATAAATAAAGCAGGCCCTATTTTAAATCAGTATGCTGAATTTCCTCTTAATAAAGTTCCTACATGAAATCAAAAGTGGGAAGAAATTTTATTTAAGCCAGTTTCTATTCCAGATTCTCTGTCAAAGTATATTATCATTTCATGCATATATCATATGAGCACCACAAAGTTGCCTAAACTGGTAGCTGAACTGACCAAAAGCATTAAAAATTGGGTATCCTAAAAGCTGGCTATCCCAGTCAAGAATGTTACAATACAAGTATACAACTCAATTGAACCAAAAACCCCAATATACAAAATCCTGATAATTAAAAATAAGAAAAGTATAAAATATAAGAAGAAAAGACTAATTCTAAAACAATGCCCTCTTGCTTTTAACAAATACTCTAGCAAGTTGGAAACATCAATGGATACATTGCACGAAAAAGGAGATGAGGAAGAAAATTGTACCTGAACTGGATACATCAAGATGAACCTTTTACGGACCATCAGCTGAACTAATAGCAATGAAAAGGTGCACGAATAATGAAATTGCAGAGAGGGTGATGCCCAAATTGGCTTGATCTTACTAGTCGGAAACATTTTAGTTCATTGCCTTCACCAGTAAAATTTCTACACAGAAAACAATGAAGATCATCAAATATACACGACTAGTCAATTGATATACAGAGTACTTGAAGATTTGCATCTGAATCTCGTTGGAGATCACCTCCGACCTGACTAGAAGACCCTCTCTGTTATCCAAACAGAAGTTTTGGAGACACCACGGTGGTTCTCTGTGAGAGTGGAGCGAGCGATGATGGGTTCTGTGTGGAGTGAGAACTGGAGCTGCGTGAGAGAAAGGAAAGGCGAGGAATAGGAGGAGAAAGAGGTCCTAATGGCTACACTGTTCTTTTGTGATAGATACCGTTTCAGCAAACTATTCCCGCGAATTATTTGAAGAAATTAATAAAGATAATAATATTAAAATTTTATAAATAGAAAAAAATAACACTCTTTCGTGTTTCCAAGGTTGAGCTGTAATGTTTAGTTGTTATATTTAGTAAAAGAAAAAGAAACATACTCAATGCGTTGCTGGCCCGAAATTGCTCTTTCCCCACCATCAATCAAACCACATCCCCTTTGCCTTCACGTGAAGCGGTAAAAAAAAAAAATCTGGAGAATCAATAACCCGGAGGGACAGCCGGTTGGACGGACGGACGGTGGTTCACCCCCACCCCGTTTCAAGCGTTATATTTTCTTGGCCTCTTAAGAGAAAACTCTTTTGGCCACATTAATTAATCCTATACATTTGCCAATACATGGTAGCACCAATGTATCTTTACTTCCTTCCTATGTACAAGTGTCACTAAATTTTAATTTTTGAGGTGCTCCACATTCACGAAATATAGGATTTGGGGGGCCTATTGTCTGGGCCCCCGCTTGCCATTTCCTCGCTCCGTCTCTGGTGATAGCCATGTGAATGCAATTGACGTGGAGATGAGAAGAGCAACTACGATGGTTTGGCGAAGAAATAGTGTCTCAATTGCTTTTGTATTGGGCATGATTGTCTTCAGTTTGATTGGTTCGCATGGGCAACAGCTCCAAGAAGAGGAAAATGAGGTAACAATTAACATGAATAAAACTTGCAATTAACCTTTCTCTCTCTCTCTCTCTCTTTTTTGTTTAAAAAAAAAAAATCGTGACAGAGTCTGTAAAAAAACTAACAAATGTTGTTACATAAACTAATTTGTTAATGCCAGAATTGTTTCATCTAGGCATCATGTGGTTATCTTTTATTATAAATTGCTAGTGTCTTTTCGTTTTCTCAGTTGTTTCATTGTCTAGGCTCATGACATGCAGTGCTGTACCCAAAAAAAAAAAAAAAAAAAAAAAAAAGAGTATAAAACGGTATTATTTTACCTAGTTTTGGTACCTTACTAAGGTGTTTTACAACAAAAGCAGTTTTATTATACGAACTGTGCGGTTCAGCCCATAACGGGGTCTCAATTGAAAATTTGGTGGTTCTCAATCTTTCAAATTTCCAACTGTGTAGTGTGTACAACAAACTCATTGCCATATGTTTATTATTATTTTTTTTTCATATTCACAAAAAACCTCAGAAAAAAATAATAAAAATGACTTTATGTTTAGAATCTCTGCCAGTTTTGAATATTAGAATTTCTAGACAAGGCAAAAGTTTTAAACTTTGTTAATATACGCATCAGAGTTTTTCCCAGAAAGAAGTTAACTTTGCTAAGTTTTGGTTTAAAGAGAGTTGTGTTTGGGACGTTGTATTTACATTTGAAGATTCTGGTCAATGTGTCAATGTGGATTATTAGGGGAATCAATTGCTATTTTACTTTCTCTTATTGAAAGATTTCACTTCTGCAATCTCAAACAAAATTTTAGGTGGAAAAACTGTGGCGACGTTGTGGCTTCGACCCAAGAGAAATAAGACAACAGCTATACAGTTCTGAAGTCTCAGCTGAGGAAATTGACATTGCTCTCCAAAACTGTCTCATTAACCTACACAACCCACTAATACACATCCCTATCCCACGCCACACAAAATATATCCCGGCCCCTTATTCGGCTCAGCTTCTTGCTCTGAGACACCAATTAGCAGTGAAGCGAAAGGCTCGGGCTTCAGCTCATGATATTAGGCCAACAACTCTTACTGCCCCTGCAGTGTCAGAGCCAAAGGCCCCCAGTTCAGCTCATGATATTAGGCCGGAAACTCATGCCAGGTCATTTAGTCCAAGTCCAGCACCAGCACCAGCTCCTTCTCCCTCAGGTGCACTTTCCTTCTCATTGGAGGGGACTTCATCTGACGAAATTAAGCTGAAAAATGGTCCTGTCTCTGCACTTGATCCTCCTGCCAGGTTACCTAGTTCCACTCCAGCACCGGGGCCTTATCCCTCAGTGGCCAGGGCTTCAGCTCATGAAATTAGACAAAAAGTTGATCATGCTTCCCCACCTGGTCCCACTGCCAGCACACTTAGACTGAGTCCAGCACAGGTGCCCTCTCCCTTAGATGCATTTGCCATCTCACCTCCAGAACCAGAACCAATTCAAGCTCCCCCTCCAGTTAAGGTCTTACCATTACCCAAAAAAACCTTCTCTCCTCCCTCGAAACCTGTTCATCGTGCCCCGGTTAATAAAAAACCACAAACAGAGAAAAATGATAACGACTTGGTCATGAAGGCTGTTGCAGTCTCAGTTCTGGGGACATCTTTGGTGGCATTTATTATTTTTTGCTGCTATAGGTGTAAGAAAAAACAGGATTTCCATGCATACAGCCAGAGGGATAACCGGCCACTTCTGAGCTTGAGTTTGAGTGATTATTCAGGTAACAATAAAAAAAAAAAAAGCAATACTTATGCTTGACATTGACCTAATTAGTAGAAACCTTAAAAATGTAAACAGTTGATTGTTTTGGGAAAATGGTGCTGGTACTGTACTCTTACCTACTGTTATGTATCGCAATAATTGCCTGGAATGGTCTTTAAACTGTAGGTACTATTATGATCAAGTTTCAATGATACAAACAAATATGAATGTTTGTTTTGCTAAGTAGCATGTATTTTAGGGATCTATGGTCTCTATATAAATCTGAGATAGTGAATTTTCTATTAGTAAAGAACTAAAGAGATGACTAATTAATTGATTAATTAAATTAGGATCTTCTCGTACTTCGTGCTCGAGTCCCATCGATGTCAATAAGCTTGGTGCTCTCAAGTCAGATTCTGGCCACCATCAAAATGGATTTCTGCATAATGGGTCCCAGAATGACCACATGTCTTCCTTGAAACTAAACAATGCCACTGCTAACACTGTGCCATTAGAAACCGTAGAGGCAAAAATTACAGAGACCCCTAAGCATGCCTCCAGCAAAGACCCACCATCTGTCCCTTCATCAGTCACCCCGTTGCCGCCCCCACCACCACCGCCACCCTTGCCGCATAAAACCTCACCAAGCCCACCACCACCACCTCCTCCTAATGTCCCACGGCATCCAGCCATCAGTAGGCCGGTTCCTCCACCAGCCAGTGGTAGGTCAGGCCCACCGCCGCCCCCACCACCTCTAGGTGGCAACAAGTCTGGTGGGCCACCCCGACCACCAGGACCCCCAGGCTTATCAAAGGCTCGACCACCGCCACTGAAGGCTGCACCAGGCTCAGGTTCTAATGCAGGGGGCGAGAAGCCAAAGTTGAAGCCATTCTTTTGGGATAAGGTCTCAGCAAATCCTGAGGATGCCATGGTTTGGAACCAAATTAAATCCGGCTCTTTCCAGTAAGCTTCTACCATATTATGTTCGTTATTCCTTTTATTTTAAGATATTTTTTTGTGACTGTTTCTGTGACTATTTCTTTATTTATTACTAGTTTAGTGTTCTTTAGAATGTTGAAGGTGTTTTGGATATATAGGTATTTAGTTGGTAATTGATACCAACATTAGTTGCTTTTCACCTAGGTAAGGTAGCTAATATGATATATCCTTTGGTTCAACCTGCTCAGATTTAATCACTGGATTCAAATTTGATCTTCCTTTGTATGCTTAACCTTGCCCCAAAGTTGCATGAACTACCTGTTAATATAGTTAATGTCGATGCTGGTGTCTGTCAAGTTGATTTCTGCACTAATAGATCAAAATTCAACATAATTACCGAAAATCCAATATCTGGGATAAAACATTATCTATTGCATGCCAAGAAAATCATCGACTAATCACTCATGGTTAGATAGGTAAACTTGCCTGAATTTATGAGAATGGTATTCTGGCTGGTCTAATTATGCTTCTAAAATTTAAATTTTATCAGAAACATTATTTTTATTATTTGCAGCGTTTTTAGGCCTTTTGGCATTTTAAAAAATAAAGGGCAAAGTGGTTGGTTTAAGTTTAAACCTTCCAACCTTTACTGTCCGGGGTTATGGTACACACCTATTAGCTTCTCATATAAATTGATATTTATTTTTCATCATATTATTTATATTAATTTGTATAGTGATGACCTAATTATCACCTCTTTTACCTTCTTGAAAACTGACACAATGTATATTTCAATTGATACCTTATAGCATTGAGTCTAACCAAAACCTGTTAAAAAATGTAAACAGGTTTAGCGAGGAGATGATAGAGAACCTCTTTGGGTACCAAGCTACTGACAAAAGTAAGGCTAGTGGTTTGAAAGGAGCTGGCCCATCGGACCTCCCATCACCATGCGTCAGGCTACTTGAAAGCAAAAAGTCCCAAAACCTCGCCATCTCTCTCAAGGCCTTAAATGTCAAGATTGAGGATGTGCTTAATGCTGTCAATGAAGGTAATCTTTTTTTTTTTTTTTTTTTTTGGTTGTTTTCCACTTTTCCTACTAGTCTCTGTGCATGCAAAGTAACAAACTTGGGGTTTGCAGTGCTTCTATTTAGTGTTGATTCCATGTGCATACCTTCAGAATTAAATATGCCTAATTGCCTACCTAGTACCTATAAAGCAATGAAGGTGTGATACTGCCTACAAGTTTGAAATTCCCTCTGTACTAAGCGCTCACCTACTTTGCTTCATGCCAATTCCCCTATTTCCAAAGGCCAAAGGGCAAGCGTTAATCTATATGCTATACTTTGACATTAATAGTGGCGGAGATCAATTATTCATTTTTCTAATTTGGTTTTTCTATGTTCTAACTATGAAAATTTTATCTGTAATCTATATGTGAACGAAGATGTAAGTCAGGTCGTTTGGAATTTTGGGTACATAAAAGCAATGAAAGAGAGTTCTAGATATTGCCAGCCATATTTTTGAATGAGATTTTTCTTTGTTGGTCATAGGCTAATGGATAAAACATCTAAAGTATGAACTTAATATTTTTCCTTTGTTTTATTCCTTCGTTTTTTTTTCTCTTATTTTAGAATGACCCAAAAATCCTGCAGCATCTCTAAATTGATCCTTTGGTTTGAGCAGTTTGTTTTTCTTATCTGTGATTTCAATCCTGTGACACCACCTAAATAAAAGCTTTTGGATCTGCCCTCTTAATTAGAAAACAATTTGTTATTATAAATTGGAATAATATAATTTCTCTACAAATAGGAAATGAACTCCCTGCTGAGTTGGTAGAGACACTGCTCAAGATGTGGCCAAATACACAAGAGGAGAACAAGTTGCTGTTATATAGTGGGGACATTGCTCTTTTGGGCCCTGCCGAGCAGTTCTTAATTCAATTGATAAAGGTTGATCATGTTTATGACAGACTTGATTGCTTGAATTTCATGTCTTCTTTGCAAGAAGAGCTGACCACATGCAGAGAATCATTCTCCACTTTAGAGGTAGTTACTAATACTTTTGCACACATTGTATTTTGTACTGAAAAGATTGATCCTCACTGAAGGATAGTGCATTCAATAGTATAAACACTTTAGAACCTTAATGCTAAGATGAAGGTGTTTTTAAAGTTTTCAAATAATAGGTAGAAGCCAAATAGTGGAAACACTTCTCTGTGAAGAGAACAAGGAGAGCTTTAACAATATTATTTTTTTTTTTTAAAGAAAACTATAAACTTGTTTGTGTTAATTGTCTCAATTCTTTATTCTCAATTTGAAATGTTCTTATTTTTCATACCTGCCGAGTAAGGTTGTCTTCATATTTTGATAAAGTGTAATATTAGTTTTATTGATGTGAGATTCAGGTGGCATGCAAGGAACTTAAGGACAGCCGACTTTTCAAGAAGGTTCTCGAAGCAGTAATAAAGATCGGAAATTTTATCAATAAAGACACCAATCGAGGTGGGGCTGTGGCAATCAAGCTGGATAATCTTCTAAAACTCCGTGACTTGAAGGGAAAAGATGGGAAAACTACTCTCCTCCACGTTGTCTTACAAGAACTTATTCGTGCCGAGGGAAAACGCATGGCATCCCAAAGCGCTAACCTAATTGGTGAGTCTGATGAAGATTACTATGAGGCCCTTGGTCTAAAAGCCGTCTCTGGCATTGGTAACGAACTAGAAAATGTGAAAAAATCAGCTGCGCTAGACATGGACATCATAACTAGCACCGTGGAGCACCTCGGTAAAAAATTGCAGGTTATCAAAATAGTTTTGGAAACGAAGATAAAGGAGATAAGAGGAGAGTGTGGATTCCGAAATGTGTTGGAATATTTTGTGAACCAGGCTGAAGGGGAGGTGAAATTCTTGTCACAGGAGAAGAAACGGGTTTGGGATTTGGTCGAAGACACTGCCAAATCTTTTTATCCGAGCACCAAAAAGGATGAGGGTTTGAGATTGTTTGCGGTTGTGCGGGATTTTCTTTGGATGTGGGATAAGGCATGCAAGGAAGTGAAAGAGGCAGCAGCCGTGAGGCCAACAAGACCAAAACGGGTAGGGTCACTAGGGGACGGCTCCGGGTCAGCGGTTCCTGACCCAAGGCAGCATCTGTTTCCAGCAATCAAGAATCAGCGGGTAGATGACTCCAGTTCTGATGACGAGAGTTAGAAAAATTCCATTATAAGGTATGCATACCACCTCCTACACCCCTCTTTCTTCCTCCCTCACCCAACCACACAGACACATGATAACTACTCGGGTCGTGATGAACCTATTGAAGTCTTTTCATGCATTTAATTTCAATGAAACGTTACTGATGTTGAACAAACACATATGACATATGTATGGTCATGGACTGCTTTGACCAGCCACCTTAAAATAGGTTTCTGTAATCACAGTAAGATCTGACTGTAGAGAGAAAATTCGAGCAGCAGGAATGTGCCTGAAAATGAGTGTTAATGCGTACATGGTTTTTCCGGACTTTTCCGTTAGTAAGAATACTTTCGGATACAAATGCCGCTATAGATACAGATATGGATACTGTTTATTTTGCTAGATACCTGTGTGAAGCGAAGAATATTGTTTGGATTTAGCTGGTCCAATTTCACTTACTGATAGTTAACTACTTGATTAAAGAGTATATCATCAAACCTATTTCTTTCAGGTCTTTCAACTATTTATGATTTATCTGGTCGTGATGATATAAGGGCGATACGTTAATTTCCTGGATATTAATTAATATCAAGCTCCATTGTATTAACCTCCAACGTTTATTAAGTTTCCAATAGTTTCATTTAGATATGTGTTTAAATGTTATGCAACATCCAATTCCTTAAGGTCTGACATTCTATTAATTATATCCTTGCACATTTCGTAAACTTTTTTCAACTTTGTATTTCTGAATTATATCCTTGATTCCTTGTAGATGCATCTCTATGCAGCACTCAATTCCTTAAGATTTCATTTCTCCGATGTCAGGAGAATGCGCGCAGTTGGCATTATATCGTTTGTCATCTTCTTTCTTGGGCTAATTTTAATGCTTGAGATTTCTAAAGGAGCAATGGAGGCAAAAACCATGTTGGAATGAGGATGCAAGTTGCTGCTATACCAATACAGTGAGGTTAATTTATCCGATTTCAGGGACGAGATGTAAAGTTAGCTCGGCTATTATTTTGTTACTTAGGCTCTCGGAAAAAAAAAGGGAAATTGTAATGAGGAATTATTGTTAATAGTATCCTTCTTTTGTCTGTGCACATAATATTCGGTAATCTTCTATATCTCCTCTCTTCAGATATAAAATGATTACGGTACATTCTTTTCACATCCTCAACACATAAGATGTAACAATCCTGCCGCGAATACACAATTTCTATGTATCCGCAAGGCATTTTTCCTGCCATTTTTTTTCCTTGAGGTACAAGTTCAAACTTACCATGATTTACCATGCTAGATCCTATGACTCAATAAATCGTCATGGCAAGATATTTGGCTTATTCTTCGCTTGACTTGATCGAGCCCGTCTCTATAACCTAGAACCCACATCTATTGTGGAAAACATGCAAAAGTACGGAATGAGAAACAAATTCTCAGTGCGGATTTTAGTTTCAGTACTAGGATTTATGCTAAAATCCAAGCTCTAGAAATAATTCCCGTCAATAAAAATAATTTCTTTGTAGAATAAAATATGATTAAGCAGTATTCATATTTAACATAAAATAAGCATAGATGTCACAACTTAAACGAAGTTAAATACAAATCTTTAAATACATTTAGCACATGAAAACATGATATCTATCCTATGCATGTAAATAAAATCAGGTGAAACAGCAAAATCTGTAATCAGTGCATGACGGAACTGAACACATGGCACAAATTTCCATCACAGACAACACATGTCTGAGCATGACAGGAAACTATGCGTGTCAGAGAATCTGAGCATTACTGAAACTGTGCATAACATAAATCTGGGCATATCATATCATTTCTCTTTTACATCATATCATTATCACTCAGGTCCCCTAACCCAACCGGTTGGGTGGCAAGAGGGTGACCTTTCCCTTACCTGGCCGACAAAAAGGACGTATCCTTTGATCAGGTGGCAAGAGGAAATTTCCACATTCGCATAGCACTACCGAACTAGCCGAAACCGGGGGCCAATGGACTCTAGAGAGTGATGCATACCAAATCACACATATCAAGCACATTAATAACATATCCCAGTTATCATCTCAAATCCTTTCAGTCAGATCATTCACAAGTCGGTTTCATCAATAATAAAGGTATATTCAAATATCTGACTGTTATTTTCCCAAATTTCTCAAAATGAAGATTATGCATCTCAACATGCAAATTTTATCAACATTTAGCTACTATTTCAAAAGATGCAAACGATAGCTATGCAGGCAAACGAGTTTTCAATATGCACATGAGTAAAACAGGTTTTGTTTTCTTTAAACATGAAATAACATAATATAACATGCATTCAAAATGTAGCTTAATAATCACTCAGATTTTAACAAAAATCCAACGTAATTCCGCACCTGAACAACGAGCTTAAACGTCCTTTGGCATTCAACGGTGACCCGAGTGCTCGACAATCACCCTATTCGAAATTCTCCTGCTTCATGATCCTTAGGCTTGATAATTCGTACTAACGATCCTAGATCAGTTCCTTAATAAAAAGATGGTAATTTACTTTAACAACCGTTTAATGGTGACGTAAAATACTTAAAGTAACCTAAATAATCTATTTTCAGTCGGTTCTTGGATTACTACTGACAGACTAGGTTAACCAGACTGATCTACGTTGGATGATTAAATTCAGATTCTTGAGTGATGGAGATCTGTTTTGAATTATATTATTTATTTTATTTGGTTATTTAATAATTGATTTTGACTTTCCAATTATTTACATGTTATGATAAAATTTTGTTTATTTTAGTTGTATAAATCATAAATTTATATTTCTAGACATCCAGAGATTATTCGTAGAGTTTATTCAAGAATTGAATATTCTTTTGTTTATCAATTTTTTTATTATATATATATATATATATATATATATATATATATATTTTATAACATTATTTATTTAATTATTCAATTGTTCACATTATTATTATTATAGTAATTACTTGTGTTTTCAATAAGTTTAGTTTTTATTACCTACTACTATAATATTTTTCTTTTATTCATAACTTAATTTATTTTATATAAGTTCTTGATTTTCTATTATTCATATCTTTTATTTAATTATTAAGTTATTTATTAATTAATTAATTAGTTAATTAACATTTATATAATTACTTTAAATAGTTTCTTTAATATTTGTTTGTTATTTAATTATTAATAACATTATATAAGTTCGAAACTTAAAATCAGAAAAATCCAAAAATCATAAGAAAAATTCGATAAATCTGAAAGTTTTTTTATTTTTGTTTTTATTTGGGATCAGAAAGTCGGTGATTTTGTATCTGTTTTATATTCACTCATACTATACTCATCATCTCCCGAAAAACCGTCTAATTAAAGGTATACCTAACGTTTAAGTGGCATCTCCTTTAATTATTTAATTTAAACCGTCTAATTAAAGATATACCCGACGTTTAAGTGGCCTCTCCTTTAATTATTTAATTTAATATTAAGCCCACATTCTTTTACTTAATCATTGATTAAGTTTATTAATTAAGTCCAAATCATATTAGATTTCATCTAATTTTCTGCACTGGGCCACGTAAGCAAGCCCACGACTTACTACTATTATCATTTTTTTTTTCTTTTTCTTTCCGTCAGGGCCCACACAAAACAAGGCCCAAAGCCCACCACGACTAACGGACTGAGCCTGGTCAACCTGACCCAGTTGACCTGAGCCGGCCTTAGCAGGGTCCATGACGGAATCCGACAAGATCCGTTAGCACCAAAATCCAATCCTACCCGCAATCTCCTTCTCTTTTCTTAAAAGGACCTTGAATCATTTTATTCTACAGATAAGCCCTTTTGCATACAAATAGATCTTTTCTTTATGATTAAGTCCTTTTTCCTTACAATTAGGTCCTCAGACCAAATTTTTAATTTTTCGCAAATTAGCCCTGTACCTCGCTGTCTACACCAACACCGTACCAGATTGGTACCAGTACCCAAGACAATCCCAGTTACGGCTTGTACAAGGCTCGTACTAACACATTAAAAGTCTAAATGACTTAATCCAACCAATATGGCAACCTATTACCTTGATAAAAGCATTATAACGTCAACAACTTAATTTACTCTTGTCTGCTACCGTTGCAATTCAAATTTGGAACTTCAAATCCATCTAAATAACTATTTTCATCAAGGTTTACCCAGCCATTGATTACATACCCGTATGGAAAATTCCTAGATTTTCTCAAAACCCATTTCGGCCATAAAAACTCAACAATCAACCACCATTCTAATGTAGCAAAGAAAGATTAATGGTTACCTTGATCTTCACTCGAATTCTCCTTCTAATTCCTCTTCTCTCTTTCTCTTAAATTCTCAGATTTTTTTTTTTTCCCTTCAAACTGACTAGCAAACCAAAATTCGACCCCCTTGACTGTTATTTATAGGTAACGCAGAAAGATAGAGAAAAGAGCAGCTAGAAGAAGAAGAACGGCGAAGATTAAATCATCTTGTATCCCCGCGAATCCCAATCGACAGTCAAGATTCTAAACTGCACCGCCTCACTCGGACAAGACAAGAGGATAGGAACAAAGAAGGAATAAACCGACTTAGGTGGCTTGCTTCCATTGGCTGGCCGTAAGGGATCCCTCGATCTCAATTTTGTGGGACCCGAAATTTTTCAGTGAAGAAGAAAAGAAGAGAGGAAGGAGATAAAGTTCGGATCTGTTTGAGAGAAGAGAGAGGGACAGCGCGAGAGAGAGAGCAGATTTTTTTTTTAAGGCAAAATCAGCCGTATATCCCTCTATTCTTCTCCAATCAGCCATATACCCTTCTAATTTTTAATATTAGTCATATACCTTTCTAATCAATGATTTGTATCGGTATTTATCCTTTTTGTTAACTTCAATGAAAATTTAATTTTAAAAAATCAAATTTAAAATTTAAGGACAAATATGCCCCTAACCCTTTCTCTCTCAACTTTGCTGTAGAGAAAAAAAATAACAAAACGATTCTAATTTGTTTTATATTAGTAAAAATCTTGGCCATATATTACAATCAAGTTATGCGCATTGATATATCAGTATAATACATTCCAATACTAAACAACAAATTGTCACACCCCGAATCAAGCCATAATTCGGGATAGACAGCCCCGCCACGTGTACACACTCTACTATGCACACGTAAGGCTAATAAACAGTGTCACAGATATAATATAACAAATAATATCACATAATAAAGGATTAGTTGTTCATACAACAAAAGGGCCGGTAAATGTTTACACAACAAAATTTCCAGCCAAAGTCTAAACAAAATCCTATAAATAAGTAATAAGATAACTACTCCAGTTCGGCTTGGTCTTCTGCTAAGTCCTCCTCCGCTAAATCAGCCAAACCTGAACCTGTCTCCACAAATCAAAGTATTGTGGGATGAGTACATTAATACTCAGTGTGGTGATAGAGTGAGCCTACAGTCCTGGTTAACTCTAGCTAGGACTAAACCATACTTAAACTCCATTAAATCCTAACTTGCAAATTCTAGATGTGTGTGTACATGTACTTGATGAAGAACTATGCTAAATGCAATGTCATGCCAAGAAATCAGAAAAATATCTGGATATGTAGTGGATTGAATATATATTATAGATATACGAGAAATACATATATAGAAATACGAGAATCAAGCACCCTCACTCAATGGTCCAATCCATAAGTCACATAAAATCCAGAATAATCTCACAAATCCCAATATGACAAGGACCCCGTGCCTGCAGATCAACCTGGTTGCCCGAAGCTGCTCGTCTGGTTGCCCGAAGCTGCTCCAATCTCAAACCTCGGCCAAAGGGAGTGAGTAGTAATACGCGGTACCGATAAACTGAATACGTGGAGAGACGAGAGGAAGTCTGATATCAGGACACATACCCATGGTCCAAGTCAAGTCCAACAAGAATAATATAATACTATAATACAACACAATAACCGTCGAGTGACCGCAGTACCGCCTGACGGTCGGTCTGCTGAGTGATCATCGGAAACGCGTTGCCCACGATCGCTATCGTAAGGAGACCACCGGCAATGGCTTGGGTGCAATCTCCCGATAATGGAAACCCTAGGCAAAACGCTCTTATCTCACTCGGTCTCACTATCCTGATCCATACCAATGCGAGTGTTGATTAAGGGTACTTTTAAGTTTATTAATCACTTTATTAGTATGAATGCACATCCTATATATGCATAACTAACCTTTAATTAATGACATGCGTTTAACTGTTTACTTAATGTTTCATGACATGATATGCACACAATTAATTATTGATCTAATCCTAGACTAAAGAATAAACAAAACCTAAGGCATCCACACCTGAAAAGTAGGGCCTCGAAGCGACTACTCTGCTGGAGGGTCGATGGAGTCCTGCCCAGCGTCACCGTCCTCGTGCTCAGGGTAGTAGTAATCTCCCTGGTAGTCGGCCTGGTCACCTGGTGAACGAATTTACCGTTAAAAGTTAATTTAACGATTAACCCAACTATCCCTCCAATTGGTTTCAAGTTCCGGTTATGTTATCTTTAACCATACCTAACTTCGATTTTAAGAAGGGACTCGGTATTAAAATATATTATTATACTTAATTAGTTTATAAAAATAATTTGACGGAGTTCCGTTTGAAACTAGTTGAGAAGGAAAGTTAAGTTGTTACTTTTGGAAATAATTTGTTAAGTTCCAACTATAAAATTAATGTGTAGAAAGACGTTTTTGACGATTCCTATAAGTCTAACTACGACGTTTGGAGACGTGGCATATTGAGTTTAGTTTAGGAAATCGTTTGAAAAGCTTAGTTAATAATTAAATAGTGTTTTGCTCAAGTATGAAACGCTTTTGATAAATCAACTAAAAATAAGATAAACTTCGTTTCAAAATACAAATAAAGAAACTTAGTTTGTTTGAAAATGTTTTAGGATCATACTGTGTCTGTTTATATCATAGTATCTGTATTGAAAATTATTTTACGGACAATCTAATCATCTCCCATTTGTAAAAGCCCACATTTTATATTCGAATCCGTCTCGATTAATTTCTCGGCCAAAAGCTTTTAACTCAAAATCCGACTTAACTTGCTAATATAAAATATGCCATCACCAATATAGTTCTAGTTTTATTTTATCAAAATCCAACTCAAAACTAAATCTCAAAAATATCCAGCCAGCAACAAAGAACAAGGGTCACGCAAGATAAACAACAAAGCCCAAGCCTCATGGATCCAACAGCACAAAAACAGACCCACACAGACGGAAACAACAAAGGCAAAACAACAGGCCCGATAGGCCCAATACGGAACAGAGCCTAGCAGAGAAAAGAAAAGGGTTTCGGGGATCAAATCCGAACCCACACAACCAAATTTACACAAAGGACCCTGAATCAAATTTATTCACATAGCTTTTACACTTTGGTCCCTAGCAACAGATATAATTTATGGAGAAGTCCTAACACAGTTCAAAAACATTTACAAACCAGCCCAAAACTCGGAAAATCTCACAAACAAATCCCTGTGACCTAACAACAACGTACCAGTAAACCACAGAGAGGTACCACGACTGGTACCAAGCCTGAACCAGCTTGATAACCAAGCCGAGAGCATCACACAACCATGAAACAACCTGTATGGCAAACATCTAACTCAACTATAGCTATACAAGCTACTTAACAGATTTTATAAGCAAGAATTGACCTAAAACCTCAAGTACCAACGCTCTAACTTAATTTCACAGCTATACACTCGACTCAACAGTCCAAAAAGATAGGGAATAGCCTAACATCAAGCTTAAACTCTCTATATTGATTACACAGTTATGCAACAGACATTACTCAAGCCTCAAGCCAACAAACCAAGATTTTTGCACACTGAAATAGTGTACCAGAAGAACAGACAGTGGTACGATGGTTGGTACCGGCCTGCACCAGCCTGGTAGCATACCAGAAAGCACACAAAAGCAAGGATTAACCTAAACGACGACTATAACCAATCTAATTTGATGCTACCAACTTGTCAGCAAACCAAACAAGCACAAAATTCAAAGGAGCCTTCTAACAATTAACGAAATAGAGATTAAGCTAATATGTGACACTAAATAGACCCTATTGAACTAATAGCTAGCATAAAAACTGAAAGAAGCAACTAGCATAACAGATCAAAGCCAAAAGCAAGTACATAAGCAAATCAGATCAAATCGAGGTATTGCACTCTCCCAATAAATCATATAACAAGTACAACGATCACAATAACAGTTCAATCGAGTGCATACTTCTGTCATCAAGCAATCACAGCACCAAGCAAAGGAAAGAGAGAAAGAGATAACAAACCGAGATGAGAGGAGAATAAGAAGGGAAGGGTATGGGTCAGCTCAGTCAGCACTCGCGCACACCTCGGCACCTCCACCTAGCCTCGTCGACCACCTCCGACTCCTTTCCAGTCGCCTAGTTTCCACCTCTCTCTCTCTTACTCCTTTTCTTTTTCCTTTCTCTTTTCTGTTCTTACCTGAGGCAACGGTTTGAGCGGAGAGAGATGAGAGGGGTGACACAAATAGGCGGGAAGTGGGGTCGGGGGAGTGGGCGTGCTGCTGAGGTGGCGGAGCGGGTGTTGTCAGAGGGTTTGGTCGCGCGAGAGTCAAGCTCCCGTGTCAGAGGTGAGAGAGAGTGTGAGAGAGGGGTAGCACGAGGAGAGGGGAGTAAGTCAAGGCAATGGGTTGGGTAGGTGGTAGAATCGCGATAGTCGCGATGCTGTCAGGGGAGAGAGACGGAGCTCTCGAGCGAAACAGGAGAAAGAGGAAAAATGGGTCAAAGGTGCTTCGGCGAAGAAAGGAAGAGAGAGGGAGAGAAATAAAGAGAATAAAGAGGGAATCCAATGTGATCCAACGGCTCAGAAAAATCAAAGAGTTAAAACTCGATCCAACGGTCCAAATTAAGGGAAAATTTAGAATTTAATTATACCAACATCAAACTAGTTTTTAGGATAAAATTAATTCATGGAAAATTTTATAAAAATAGGTATTCAAACATATTGAGGCATAAAACATTTAATTAGGCAAATAATTTTTATGGAAAATTTTCAAATGGCCGGAAAAAAAAATCTTATCGGATTCAAAAACAAAATCGTTCCTAATTTACAAATGGGATTTATGATTAGATTTTTGCTTTTCTATTAATTAAATTTATTTGTTTTCTTAGAAATTATTAATTTTTAATTTAAAAAGTTTGGGTTTTTACACAAATGATGCCCATAATTTCTAGTCTCCTGCACAGCTAGGTAAACTAATTGTATCTTTAATAATTTCACAACAAGCGATGTACAATACCATAAATCCTCTAATTCCAAAGGAAACCGCTTATATTTATTTTGGCCCCAAATATTTCCTCCAATCTCTGATTTATGAAGCAGCCAATGATACATAGAGTAGAATTTGCTTTTGAAAGGAACTGACTAAACTTTTGAGGAAAGTCTTACGAATCGTTCTTGCTATAATTTTGTTCTTGCAAATATAAAAAGTATTGAGATATAATGTTAAAGAGGAAGGTCTCGTAGTGGTTTTGATAATTAATCTGAATCTGTACTCTTGCATATCGCATTTGAAGTTTGTTTCGCGAGAAGGAAAAACATTTTTTTCCTAAATGACCAAAGTAAGAGAAAAGGTCAGAGGTATTTTTGTCCTAAACTTTAAAACTAAATTTTTTAATTGAAAATTTCATTTAAATTATTAAAAAGGGTAAATACCAATACAAATCATGATTAGAGGGATATATGACTAATATTAAAGAATAGAAGGGTATATGGCTGATTGGAGAAAAATTGAGGGATATATGGCTATTTTTTTTATTAAAAATTGTCCTTCTTGACTTTATGTGGCAGTGTTATGTGATCAAGGATACTGCAACTCATATAGATTAATATTTATAATTATCTTCATTAAGTTTTTAATTGCTTTGATCATGAACTTCAATATAGGTTAAACTTTGATTTTGCTAGAATTATGTAGATTTATTATAGATGCTACATAAAGAAGAAATTTTCAATTTCGAACTAATTTTACTGTTGCATTGAATTTATTTCGTAAAGTTGCCAATTGTAAATATTTTTTATAATAATCGATATGAGTTGAAGAATTCTGTTTTTTCCTATTGACAACGATTTAATTTTGATTAGATTTAATTTCTTGATCATGTTATATAAGTAATTTAATGTTTATGTAGCTGGATTTTTAACGATTGCTTATTAATATTAATTAATACTTTTGGCAATTTTATTTAAGCTATTATCATTTAAGGAATTAATCCAATTATTATACTGAAACTAAGTTTAGAATTTTCCAATATGTCACAATTCTAAAGTAAAGATCAAGCGATGCTTTAGAATTATTTTTCAAATTTCAAATAATTGATCCAAACTATACAATATGTCCATATTAAAATGGCATAGCAGACTCCTATTTTATAAAAGAAATTCTCATGGAAGGTGTTGCATATATAAAAGCAAGCATTATTTGGTATATGGCACAGCAGACTCCTATTTTATATACTTTCGTTACTATGTTTCATTTTCATAATGGAACGGGTTGGTAACCCTTACCACTTTTCCCAAAAAAAAAAAAGAAAAGAGAACACTATTCTAGTATTCTTTTTTGTTTTTTAAGATAAATTGGACGTCAAGCCTCCCAACTTATTTTTAAATTTAATGTCTATGAAGGATCCTATTCTAGTATTCTGAAAGCTTATAACACAATCCCGTGCCATGCCAATGTCTTGTCATTTGTTTTCCCTTAATTTAATAGTTATTTATTCACTTATTCTGGATTAGCGTTACTCCCACAAAATTAACGTTATTTGTGCTAATTTATATAACAAAAAACTATAATATTTGGTGCTGTTCATCTACAGAATTTTTTCTCAAATCCTCTGTGGCGTGCAGCAAAGGTGTAATTAACAGGTTCAAATGGGTTAATTAGATTATAAGAAATAACAGTCGCTACAGAATGAATATAAAGTTTAGGCCACAAAATATCATGTACATAAAAACAAACTTCAATTGTTATATCTTCGTTGGCATGCAACCAACATACCGTGGGTCATTATGGGTTAGATTTATTCTTAAATTCTACTCACTAGACAGATGGGTATTTGCGCTAGTTATTCATCAAAATATCCCCGCAGATACTTATTTCTTATTTCTCCATGCCATGATTTCAACTACCATTACATATCAATTAATTGTTTGTGATGTGAGGGGAAGCATTCAGTGCTATATCACATTGTAAATACAATGATATATATTGTTTTTTCGGGAAAAAAAAATTACTGCCAACTCATATATATGATAAATTTACATGACCTGTGATAGCAGCTCAATTTCTAGCCCTTGCTCTTTCACTTCCTACTGCGTGTGTGATGATGACGGCAAACCTGCCAACAGGTCTGCAATAGTCGGTAGAAAGCATATATATTAAAATAAACATTATGATTAAGTTAGAAGGTAGATCAGAAGTTGCACAGATTAAGTTAAATAGAAGTTGATCTGAATCTTGTACGAAATTTTACTAAAGTGATGATCTCAATGTTACAATTATATTTTCACAGAAATTAGTAGTTTGTGCCTCTTTGAAAGTAAAAAAAAAAAAAATTAAGAGCTTAATAAAGAACTATAATTTGTCCCTACAAAAGTTAGTAGTTAGTACACACAAAGGAAAAATGAAAGAAAAAATAAACGATAACTATTGAGTTTGTTATTCTTGAAGAAGAATGATAAAAGCTTAATATCTGCAAGAATATAAGAAGGTCCTCGTGCCTTTTGACATTTATCAAAAAAAAAAAAAAGAATGAAAATCATTATAGAAATATCAATCTCAAAGGAATCTGTTTGATTTTGTAGAGATTTGTTAATCACTCTATATATTATAATATAAATACACAAAGCAATGAAATAATAAAAAAGTTCACTAAAAAGTAAAAACAGAACACATACCAAGAGACTGATAGAGTTACCTGATGGCAGACTTCCAAAAGTATCTCGACCTCTAGTTTCTTCAAGCTTAGGACAATTCTTAATATAGAGCTGCTGTAGAGATTCAAGAAACTGGAGCCCACCTAGCGAGTGTAACTCTGTACAGTCCTTAACATGTAGTTGTTCTAGAGATTTGAGATTGCTTGTCACTTCAGCGGGAATAGATCTTAAACCTGCACATTCGGATATGTGTAGCGATTTCAGGGAAGTGAGCTTCTCCAAGCAGCTGGGGATTGATTTTTCAAGGTCACCGCATGATCTCAGTTCAAGGCGTTTGATGGAGGGTGGTAAGACCATAGCATCCGGGCATGTAAGCTTTGGACAAAAGTAGATTGTTAGCCACTCGAGCCATGAAAATTCTCCAAATGATTCCACTGGCAGCAACACTAGTTCTGGCAGGTGGTTGGGATCCAAACAATTCTGAAGATTTGTTAGCCGTTCGCAATACTGAATGGATAATTTAGTGATGAAACGAGGAAGGTGAGAGATAGTGAAGTCATTGAGAGAATGTTCAATATGAACTCCTGTTAGATTTGGCAAAAAGTCTTCCTTTAACCATCTTGGTGTTAGATTTCTGCCTCCAAAATACTTAATTTGAAAAGTTTTGAGATTAGGATGGGGACATAAACCTTGAAGCACCTCCTCATCATTGATTTTAGAATTGTTACAAGTATTGTTCCTGATTTGAGACCAAGACAAAAGCAAGCTATTAATTAATGATTTGCTTTTCAGTTGAGCTCCTTCAGCTGCTTCCTTGTTCAGAACATTTTCAAGTTGGTCTATACTTAGAGATCCCCGGAGTTTGCTCATGTACTTCAAATTTCCAATTTTATTGTAAGTTCCCACACAAAGATGCAGGTTCTCCTTTTGAATTGCCGTCGCAAGATTTTCAATATAACATACGAGTGAGAATTTTTCAACAGGCAAAAGGAAAGTTTGCAAATTAACCAACTTGTGGGATCCTCCCGGAAACCTCTTGATTTTCAAGCAACTCTCCATGTTTAAATATTTGAGATTATAGAGCATACAAATTGAGTCTGGCAACATTTCAATATTTGTGAACGAAATATCAAGATATTGGAGATGCTTTAATTTTCCAATGCTCTGAGGTAACAACTTGATTTTGCAATTGCCAAGAGATAAAGAACGAATATTAGTGAGTTCTTTGCACCAGCTTTCAATTGCAATAGGGCAGCAACTACTAGGATAGGCTATGCTCAGAGAAAGTAATTTCTTATAGTTGCACAATTCCATTTGTTTATTCAGTTCTAACTTTTCTCGAAATATTGATACATGTCGTATGTCAAGAGAGATATTTGGTGCAAAGTCCTCATTTTCAAGGCAAAAGCACTCGTCTTTTGTTATAGATTGACATACATCATGCATCAAATCATTAATCACAAACAAAGAATTACTCTTCTCAACATTTTGAAAGAAGCCTCTGCTTACCAAATCATGGAAGTAACTTCCAGCAATAACTTCTAGTTGTTGCAGGTTATCAAGGGGTTTGATAAAACCTTGCATGATCCAAAATTTCGTTAAGCCATTTTGTGTAAACTTAAAGTCTTTGAGATACAATGAGCAAAATGAGAAACACTTTTTTAAATGGGAGGGTAAATATTGATAACTCAATTGAATTACCGGCAGTATATCATGTTCCTCTTTTTGCAGTTGCCACATTTTACTTTCTTTGATATTCTTCCAATGTCTCACATCAAAGTTTGTTCTAAGAAGACCTCCAATTGTTTTGGCAGCCAATGGAGATCCTTTTAGCTTAACAGAAATTTCCTTACCAATATCCTCTAATTCCGGATAAATGTTTGAGTTGGTCTCTGAGCCAAATGCACAAATTTTAAAAAACTTCCAATAAATATGCTCTTCTAGACCCTCAAAATTTATTACACCTCTGGAGTCCAAACTTGTGCCTGTAATCTCCACAAACTCTGGGTGCCTAGTTGTCACTATGACAACACTTCCTTCAGATCCTCCTTTCATTGGCTCCAACAAATGTTTCCAGTCCTTGGTCCAAACATCATCAAGGACTAGCAAAAATCTTTTAGATTTTACTGTCTCTTGTAATGTTACTTGAAGAGAATGTAAATTAGTAAGATTGCACTCCTTTGTAGTGGCACTTTCAATTAGTTCTTTTGTTAATCTTACCAAATCAAACTTATCAGAGACACAAACCCACATAATTAAATCAAAATGGGACTCCACACTTTCATTATTGCAAACCATTTGTGCAAGAGTAGTCTTCCCTACGCCCCCCATGCCAAGAATTGATAAAATAGACACGTTCCCCTTCTTGTCCAAGCCTTTATTACTGTCATTGCCGTCTAAATCGGACAACTTTTTTTGCTTTGCTCTCTTTTTACCATCAAATCCTGATCTGGGAACTCCCAATAATTGGACAATATCATTTAATTCTTTATCACGTCCACACACATTAGACGTATCAATAAATGTGCTGGTAACTGGCCTTGCAGTTCCGCTAAACTGATTTGGGTTTTCTGGTATGCCAAGGTTGTTACAAGTCCTTTCCATTTGATCATAAACATTATCTAGGTACTCTTGAACTACTTTAACTTTGCTTGGAAAGCCAGTCATCCAATTTTTGAAATAAATAGCAAAAAGTTCACCTGGAAAGCCCTTCTCTGCTTTAAGCTTCAAACCTTGATACTCTAATTCATCGACTATGCTTTCAGCTTCGTAGACAGCATCCTTAAGCTGGGGAAGGAGCTCGTCTATGGGTTTGTATTTAGGTAAGAGCCAGTACTCAGATCTCTCAATTAGGAGGCGTGCCTTGGGCAGCGCGGCACGAAGATTTAAGAGGTCGCTACGAACAGCCGAGTTCTTCTGCCATGCATCCACTGCTGATTGACCAACTGTTGATACCAAAAACTCAGTGGCTTTATCCCAAAAGTTCATCCCGGCTTCCAACCATGCAACACTGGAAGTGGGTAATTTAAGCCCAGAAGCTGTGAAAGTGGAAATAAACACAGTTGTTCTGCCTTTTTAAAGCCAGCTTTACCTGGAAAGAAAAGAGCCCCTTTTTCGTCTAGCTTGGTTTGGTGTAAACTGCGAAGAAAGAAGGGATGTATTTATTTATTCTATTTTTTTTTTTTTTTTATGCAATAGGAAGTGGGTGAAAACCAAAATTCAAATTGATGGAGGGAATCCGGTATAGAAAATTAGAAAATTTTCGAAGTAGATAGAGAAGGGAAATAATTGACAAAGATTTGGATGAGATTGAAAGAAAGTTTTACAATTTTCAATTAGCATGTAGAGTACCTGCTTTCAGATTAAAATAAACATGGTTGGTCCGATGCCTATAGGCTAGCGGGTTTCAATTAGTGCGAAATAAGTTGAGCATACGGGCAGACATATTTGACTAGGGGGTGACTAATCTGAACGGACGGTTAATTTTTTTCGGAGCTATTAGATTCACGGGGCTTCCTTATCCATCAGATTCAGATCACACGGTTGGAGCCGCACCGCTGCCAATCACGATGCGGTAGAGAATGCGAATTCGACTCAATAGTGACATTTTTTTTTAGTGGACTCAGAGTGGCATTAATTAAACTACTATGACAACAAATAGGGCTGAAAACGGTGATCGTTTCTACCGTCATGATGTGTAAAGAATTTCCTCTTTATCATGGTCTGAAATGGTATATTGTGCTATGTAAAGAATGAGTAAGATGGTCAAATAACATTATTATTACATGATGTCATCCCCTGAACTGCTCACGGTCATGAATTACCTAAAGTATCACTGTGAGGCTTAAGCTTATTTATACATCTAATGCTACTTATTTTTTATTTACAATACAGATCCTGCTGGAATTGATCATCAAAAAGCACAATTTGGACTTGAGCTTGCCTCGAGCCTTGTAATTGTTATCTCAAAGGTCAGTAACGTACTTCCAAGCATTAGCTTTCTGTTCTTACTTTTCTTTTAGCTTTCTGAAGTGAAAAATCTGGACACTTGTTCTTGTGATAGAGAGTCAACTAGCTAGTAATTGTGTATGCATATATAATGTTTAAGTATATAATGCAACGTACATTTATTAGTCTTCTTCTAAATGAGTTCAGTAAGTGTTATTTGAAATCTGTAAAATGCAAGGTCTAGAGTACAAAAATGTCATCATGTTATTGGGTCGGGTTGAGGTACTTCGTAGTTGTTTTTTTCATAGCTACTGTTAAAAAAAAAAAGGTATATCATTGTCAAGTGGGGTACATGAAGGTTGAAGGGGTACATCTAATTCTGACCCATTTAATTTTTTTCATTTTGTGCAGTAGCAAGAAGTGAACTTTGTGCAACATTGCTAATGATACTGCTTTAGACTGCATTTAGACGTGCTTGTTTTGAACTTTTATGATTTATGGAAGAATGTTAGTCATGCTTTAGCATGCTTTAGTTTTTGAACTGTTATAAAATATTTTGATTGAACTGTTATGAAGAATGTTATGTCTGTAGTGCTTGATTTGTAAGAAATATTATGTATGAGACTCCTTTGGCTTATAAGAAATCATCTATAGACTATTTTTGTAAGAAATCATCTCTGTAGTTCATGTTGTGAAAACGGTTACAAATTTCAATCGTTTAAACCGTTTTTTATCGTTACAATGAACGAAACGGTTAACGCAAGGATTTTTTATTGCGTTCAAATCACGGAACGATTAACGCAAAGAAAACAAAATTTTCGTCCAATCACGAAACGATGAACGCAAGAGTTGTGTTTCGTCTTCGTTTTCAACGTTATGCAGGCCTAACAACAAATGACAAAAAGACAAAAAATAGTTGACTAAATATGTACCGACAACGTATGTATTATGTGGACCTAGATTTGTAGAATTAAGAAATGTACTCAGGTCAGATGCTAATGTTCTGACCAGACAGATACTGGAAGTCTGCAAGCCACAGTACGAAGCAAGGTAATCTTTGCTCCAGGTACACCGCAATTGTCGCGCGTCCAAGTCAACGTTATTGTTCGTCCTGACTGTTCTCATTGAACATCTGCGCACTAAAAGCTAAAAAAAAATAAAAAATAAAATAACACTAAACTTTCTTATTTATTTTTTTAGAAGATAACCCTGAGCTTCCTTAAAATAAAATATTAGTTCTTACAAAATTCACATAAGTCCAAAGAACATTAGCTAATAAGTACAAAATAAAATAAAGGTGTGTGTTGTGTGCTTGGTGAATGGTGACCGCCCCAATTTTCCTGACCTCAATTACCCGTTCCAAATAAAAAAAAAAAAAAAAAAAAAACTAACCATTCTCTGCTTCGGATAAAATAAGTTTGATGTTTTGATGTTATGGCCTTAAAAAGAAAAGATCATTCAAGAGATTTGAAATGTACGAGGTTAATCTAACTTTTTAATTAGTAAGGAAGTGTTTGGATCATCTAAGAATAAAATTAGAATTAGTTATTCGGAGCAAAAATATTAATCATAAATAATCAAGTATAATTTTTTTGAGATCTAGATTGTTATTTTTAAGTGGTCTAACATCCAAATTAAACTTCTATTCATAGGGTGTTTGGATCATCTTTTTAATCCAGATTAAAAAGTGGTCCCAACAACTTCTTAATTCATATTAAAAAGATGATCCAAATATCCTAGGAATAAAAATTTAATCGGGATCTTGGACCACTTAAATATAATACTCTAGATTCCAAAAAACTTATTTTTGATCGTTTAGAATTAATATTATTTACTCCAAATAATTAATTTTAATTTTATTCTTAAACCATCCAAACGCAACCTAAACTAATTATTAATCTAGAAGTTAACAAATTGAAATCATATCATAACATATATTAAAGCCCGTTCCACTAACTCACTATTCATCAACACTGGGGCAATAGTATGGCTGACAGGTAGGGCCCGCTTAACAATTTGCAATTTGTTGGATCCCTTATACGGAACATCACGCACACACATTGAACCAAAAAATATAAAAAAAAGGCTGCCCATGTGCAATAAGTTTTGATTGTTTGTGGCAAACTCCATGTTATTATATGTAAACATGCCACTTATAACTATTGGTATTAAATGAAATAGAAGATGAGGCATTTTTTGTTGTTTGCCCCCTCTATTTCTTTTATTTCGTACAGTTCTTATGTATTGTTTTATTAAAGAAATAGAAAATTATTGTTTCAAATATAGAAAGAAATTTTTAGTATAAATATTTTAAACAAAATATAAAGTACGAAATTTTGCGCAAATATATAAAAAAACTGGTCATACAAGATTTCGTATTTTTACATTTTCGAAATATTTTTAAATTTCTCGAAATTTTATTATATTTTATTTATACAACTTGAAAAAATAAATTTTCTTTTTAAAAAGTTTGAGAACATTTTCTATGCACGCTAAAAAAATTATAAAAAATCTAATAATATCAAAATTTTCTATTATTTTGTGAGTTTTTTTTCCCTTTGTACAAATTTTTATAATGTTATACTTTTTATGTTTTGTTGTTTGAATGCCTTCCTAATTTTTCATCAAATTTTATATGCATGCTCACAAAAATATGCATAATTTTGTGGCATAAATCTTTTCAATTATAGAATTCTCAAATAATTTAATAATTTTTCAAACCTCATGATATTTTATGTTTGTGATTTACAAAATTATTTTAAATGTTAAAATATTTTTAGGCCTTTCAAATTATATTTCTATAATTGTTTTTTTGTGCATGCTCCCAAAATTACAGAAAAGTTAATGGTTTTTCAAATTTTTTTTTTTTACTTTGGACTTCCAAATGACTTTTCAATTTTTGAACAATTTAATTTTCTTTTCTTGGAGACTTTTTTAGGTGATATTTTTTTCATCAAATTAAATTTAGTGGCACCATTTTTATTCTTTTTTATTTCAAAATAATTATGATGTTTTTTTATTCATATTAATTTTATTTACATAAAAATATCTTTTCGCATTTCAATTTTTGATCTCTTCCCATTTTTGTTTTTGCCTAAAAAATAATATTTATTTGTAGAAAACTACAAAAAAAAAAAAATCTAATGAAAGGCAAAATTTTTAATTTGCTAAAAAAGAAATTTATTTTTACCACAGTACCTTTTAGCCTTTCGTTAGTTTTTTTACCCCAATATTATTATTTTATAATGATTATATGTTGTCACAAATATTTTGCACAAACAAATAGTCGATATAAAAAATATAGATCACTAGTATATATTAATCCCGGCCTAATAGATCCGGATCCGATACTGTAGATAATCACAGTTGACCAACAGTAATCAAATCACAGCCGTTCATTTTCCGCGCTAGATCTCCGTCGTCCGATTGATTGTCTACCTCCGTTGGATTTGTGTTTCTGGAGACTTCGTTGCTTCGCTTATCCCTCTCTCTCTCATCCTTTCTCACAGATGCGTTCGACAGACCGGGTAAATGGGATCAGCAATGTGGTCGCGTACGGAGGCCCCTCCGCCAGGTACTCTTGGTTTTGTGAGCCCTCGCCTCTATTTCCTCTTCTTCTCCGTTTTTTTTTTCTTTACTACTGGTCCAGGGATTGAGAGGGGTTAGTTTGTCTCTTCGATTTCTGATGCGTCGTTCGTATTTCCACTGCGATGACTTATTTTCCTGTTCGTATCTGTCCTAATTTCACAATTACAGTTTCTAGATCTTCGCAACTTGCAATATTCATCATCAGCTAGTGCCAATATATGGTGGATATCTCATCTCACATCTCTAAGGCATCTTGACATGTCTGGGGTTTCTCTAAAAAATTTAACAGAATGGGTACAACCACTGAACAAATTGCCATTACTTGGGGTGCTAGTTTTCGGCTCCAACAGTCTTATCCATGTTTCTGATTCAGTTCCTTCCTTAAACTTTACTTCCCTCAGAGTCCTGCAACTTTCTTGTGAAAATTTCGGCACCACCATACCTAGCTGGATATTCAGATTGCAAAGTCTAACTAATCTCAAGTAATAATCTTCTCTGAATAACATTTCTTTTTAGTTACTAATGTTTACCTTTTCTTCCATGCTAGAGACTGTCAGATTGGAGCCAGAAAAGCAAGTTGTTTCTATAACAAATAGCATATAAGTTTCTGATGCTATGCAATAACCAAATTTGTATCAAATTAAGTGATATAAATTGTTTAATTTATTCAACATTTGTGGCTGTCCTTAAAAAAAAAGTTAGAATAGGCAGCTTCGGTTCATAAACATAGTTGTAAGCAAACTACAAAACTCTGTACTTACAAATGCTCTATTTTCAGTACTTCAAATTTGTAGAGTGTATTTTGGAATTTAGAATGCATGTTTATTTTTCTTTTTTCAGCTTCTTCTTCTTTTGTCCTTTGTAACTTCTGTACAGTTTTTTATTATTTAATGAAAATTTTCTAGTTGGCAATCGCCAACCAGCCCTAAAAAAAAAAAATTAGAGTGTGGGACTTATTCACATAAATTGCTACATTTCAGAGCCAATATCATGTTTCCCCCCTCTTAATTGGGTTAATATTTAAATTTTTTTGTACGAGTGACAAACTTAATCTCTGTTTTCAAATACATAAATCAGAGAGATAAATGCCTCAAATTTTAGGTTTCTAAAAAGACAAAAGTTACTGTTCTTAATAGCAAAAGCAACAAATCACATATGACAATTTTGAAGTTTACACAAATAAATAACAGAAAAATCACTCACAAAATTAGTTCCACTCCCAACAAACCACGCATGACAGTTTTGAATTGTACGCAATTAAATAACAAAAAAAATCACTCACAAAATTTGTTCTGGCGAAGCCGGCCGGATCTGGACGATCTAGTTTATATTAATTAATGTGTTTTTCCACGACCTAGCTTATACATCAAGTCATTGACTATTCTTCACTTAAAGGAAAAAAAAGAGAGTTATGACTACTGACTCAGAACAAAGATAGGCAGAAATAGTCAATGACTGAGTCAGTAGTCATAACTCTCTTTTAAAATTTAACAGAATGGGTACAACCACTGAACAAATTGGCTATTTCTGCCTATCTTTGTTCTGAGTCAGTAGTCACATCTCAATAGTCAACCACTGAGTCAGTAGTACTGAGAACAAAGATAGGCAGAAATACTTTATTGACTTGAACAAGTCTGCCTACTTTGTTGACTTGAACATGAGCAATAATTATATATAGCCGCAACTAGAACTTTTGTCGAGGTACATCATTCTCCTTCCAATTATAGTAGCATCTAGAGAGCAAAAGATGTGTCGTTTCTTAACTAAGTTCGTCCTCATCTTAGTCACTGAATCCATACTTGCAAACTGTTGTATCAAGCATGAAAGGCAGGTCCTACTGGAATTCAAAACCAATGTCATTGACCCCAGCAACCGTTTGGATTCATGGAGGGGTGATGAATGCTGCAATTGGGAAGGGATCAGATGCAACAATCAAACAGGTCATGTTGTAAGGCTTAACCTTAATAATCCCTATTCATACTATGATTATGATCGTCAAATGAAACATAGCTTGAGTGGTGAAGTCAGCCCATCTTTGCTTGCTCTGAGAAAATTAAAATATTTAGACCTCAGTTTTAACAATTTTACCACAATCCCGAAGTTCATTGGTTCATTCGAAAAATTAACATATCTTAATCTGTCTAATGCGTACTCTGGAAAGATACCTCCTCAACTAGGAAACCTATCCCAATTACAGTTTCTAGATCTTCGCAACTTTAAATATTCATCATCAGCTAGTGCCAATATATGGTGGATATCTAATCTCACATCTCTAAGGCATCTTGACATGTCTGGGGTTTCTCTCAAAAATTTAACAGAATGGGTACAACCATTGAACAAATTGCCATTACTTAAGGTGCTAGTTTTCGACTCCAACAGTCTTACCCATATTCCTGATTCAGTTCCTTTCTTAAACTTTACTTCCCTCAGAGTACTGCAACTTTCTCGTCAAAAATTCAGCACCACCATACCTAGCTGGATATTCAGATTGCAAAGTCTAACTAATCTCAACCTCGCAAGCTCCAATTTTGTGGGTCAATTACCTGATGACCTAGGGAATCTAACTTCTTTGATTAAACTTGTAGTAGATTCCAATTCACTGTATGGGAAAATTCCACCACTGTATAACCTAACCAAACTAACTTATCTGTCGTTGGCAAGTACTTCCATTGGTGAAGGTAATATTACACAAATATCAAGTAGCTTCACACATGATACCTGGATGAGGATGGAAGGATTGATACTCTGGAAAACCAATTTGACAGGAAATTTAAATGGATGGGTAGGCGTGATGTCCAATTTACAGTACCTGGACCTCAGCAACAATTACCTCACTGGTCTTATACCTGATGATATTGGAAATCTCATTAATCTTGTTGTATTAGATCTTTCCCGCAATTATTTCACAGGGTCAATGACTGACATACATTTAGGTCCCCTATCAAAACTTGAGACCCTCGCGTTGGACAATAACTCCATAACAACTGCAGTTGAAACCAATTGGCAGCCTTCATTTCAACTTCATAACCTGTTTCTAGATTCATGTCGGTTGCTAAAATTCCCAGCATGGCTAAAGAACCAAGTTGAAATTGAGATGTTATTTCTATCAAGCAGTGGAATTGATGATGTTCTACCAGACTGGCTTTGGAGTTTGGCATCACTGACAGATTTAGATCTTACCAGTAACAAAATTAGAGGGAAGTTGCCAAAAAGTTTAAAAACTATGACAAAACTTAACTATTTATATCTAAATGATAACCTCCTTGAGGGTATAATTCCATCATCCTATCCAGAATTTTTGTATGAGCTATATCTATATAACAACAGATTTGAGCAACTGACAGGAATGTTCGAAGCACCGAACCTTACTTATCTTTCTCTTGCCAACAATAGCATCAGTGGCAGGGTAGAATCAACATTTTGCACAGTAACTAAATTGGTTTCTCTTGACCTTTCAAGCAACAACTTATATGGAAATATTCCAAATTGCTCCCTAAATAACCTGGTGCTGTTAAGTCTTGCAAACAACAAACTCTCTGGTACTATACCAGGTACATTATGTTATTCAGGTTCACTATCAGTGCTTCAGCTTAATAATAACATCTTTACAGGAGAGTTTCCATCTTATTTGAGGTATTGTGAAAAACTAACTCTTCTTGATATTGGAAATAATAAATTTCACGGTGAAATACCAGAATGGGTTTGGGAAACCCTTGCTTCCTTAGAGTTTCTTCGGCTGAGTTCTAACTTATTTTCAGGGAGCATTTCTTTAAAACTAACAATGCTTGACCATCTACAGTTCCTAGATCTTAGCAATAATTATTTTTCAGGGCTTATACCCACACATTTGGATAACTTAACTGCAATGGTTAGTTTGTCTCTTTCGGAGGTGTATGATTATGAGAATTTACCAGCAACAGTAAAAGGTATTGACCTCGAGTACAATACTAACTCCCTCAAATACTTAATAAGTATAGATTTATCAAAAAATAATCTAACAGGTACGATACCTGATACAATAGTGGCTCTTTCTGAATTAATGAATCTGAACTTGTCATACAATCATTTAATAGGAAAAATTCCCATGGAAATAGGATATATGAAATCTCTAGAATCCCTCGACCTCCGTATGAATGATCTATCTGGGTCAATACCACTGAGCATGTCCACCTTAAATTCCTTGGCAGTACTTAATCTTTCGTACAACAATCTATCTGGACCCATTCCGAGAGGGTATCAGTTACAGACGCTTGACAATTCCTCTATCTACATGGGAAATCCGTACCTCTGTGGACCTCCACTAAAGCCAAGTTGTTATAGCAGCAGTTTTCCTGGTAGTAGTAATAATGAAGGGCATTCTGGTGATAGAGAGAAATTGCGGTTCTACTTGTTTGTTGAGTTTGGCTTTGTGGCTGGACTTTTGGGGTTGTTTCTCTTCCTTCTGTTCAAAAGAAATTGAAGACATGCTTATATTCACATGGTTGATAAACATCTTGATATGATTTATGTGTCGGGAACATTGGCATTCAAGAGATTAAGAGAACACACTTAGAATTTCAACAAAAGAGTGGTTTAATAATGTTTCTGTTCCTCATTCAACATTTTTCTTTGGGTTTTGTCATTTTTATCTCTTTTATTAGACAAATACTGTTGTATTTTCTAATTAGTGAAGTTATACTACAAAATGGACCCCTTTAATGTTTTTCATTTGTGTTATAATCTAGTAGAAAAGTGACATCTACGACAATATTATAGGTGAATGTTTTTTATTTATCATTTTTTTTTAAGTAGAAGCAAAGCCAAGTGGATTTCTTTTATAATAGAGCATATAGATCGCGCTGTGCAATCCAGTAGCCAGTATAGCAAATAGAATATCAAGTTTTAGAAACAAATGCCTGTCATTTTCAATTTACACCTGCTTATTCTGTATTAGATCGATATATTTGTATTCTTTATCTAATTTATGTCTTTTTCATAGCGTAAATTTTCTTTCTATGCTTAGTTAATTGTACTAAAATATACATTAGTAATCACTTTTTATCCAATTATCTGTCTCTATTTTTTAGAGGGCTGGACAAACCAGCGATTTTCATCAATAAACAAACCAAATCATAGTACAGATAAAAAAGGAAAACACCAAAAGAAAAAAAAGAATTAAAAATGATAAAGAAAAAAAAAATACATGACTGGTACCGCAACAGATGCCAGTACTTAACCAGTACCAGTACCCCAGTTCAGTACCATGACTAATACTAGCGTCGTGATACACTAAATCCTAGCCCTATAAAAACTACACTAAACTTAACACCGCTTGCACAAGTGCACACAGGAAATAAAAAAGGATTTTGTTCTGTACCGGCAAGGGCATTGCACACCTTATCTCAACCCGAAGAGTCTGCCAACTAGACAGACGTCACAGAAGACAGACCCATTCCTCTGCACCAAGACCTGATGAATCTAAAACGTTACATAAGCAATATCCATTTCTGATGAAGCCACCACCATGCATTGTACAGCCTAGGCATAGCCCTCCGCTGCGGCTATGGCTAGCAAAGTTGATTTGCAGCCACCATTCAGAGTGTGGGGCAGGGGAAGATGCAGAAAGCCAGTAACACCATGGTTATTGAAAATAGGAGAAGAGAGAAATGGTAAAGAGAAACGAAACTAAGAAAGAGGGTTGGGAGGAGGACGGGAAAGAAAGGAAGGAGGGGGAGGTTGTGCAATTGATTGTTTATTATTGGAATCGTGCGCAAAGAAACAGGGACGTCTGAAATGGACTATTGGTTCTCCAACAAAACCTCCAATTAACCTTGTAAAGCATTATCAAAGAGATAAGCAGAGGAGGCTAGTGTTAGATATGAAAATTTTTGTTTTTATTTAAAATATGACTAAAATTCATAAAAAAGGCGTTAACAAACTTTCAATGCTGTATCCCTCGTGAAAAAGGAATAAAATTGTAATTTTAATCTTATCTGTGAAAGAACTCATGCAAATGAGAATGTTGGCATTAGAAATTTGGATGGTATCAAAAATTTGTGGCCTCCTTTCTTCTAAGGAACAACTCTATTGTTTTTAAAGTGAAAATTTTTGGGTTTCTAATCAACACCAAATTTGAGAAATTGGAATCGTGGTTTTCTGTAGTGCGGTAATTGATCATTTATTTGTTTTAAATTTCCTAGGTGAACAGACTTCATTTTATGGCCCGCTGGCCCTTATGAGTTATGATGACTTAGTTTTGAGAATAGGACGAGAATCATGCAATAGAAATTTAAACCCAAAAAAAAAAATGTTAGACAAACTAAAGTCGGATTTCGACTAAGGCTTGCACAGGAGGGAAATCTTGTCTTTTATTATTTCTTTTTCTATTTTTCATTTCCTTGCACGTTCTTGAGATTTATGTCCTATTTTAGCCCCTACAAGTCTACAACTTTCTATTTTAGCATCATGGGAGCAATATATTTGACTATTATTACTTTCATCGGAGGCAGAAGAAATACAGTTCGCATAAGAATAACATACTTAAATGAGAGGGAGAGAGAGAGAGAATTAAAATAGATGTACAATCGCAACAATTCAAATCCTTTTCCTACCGTCATCCAAAATTCCCAACCCTGACTGAACCCAATTCCAATTTCTCACTCTCCCATTGATCGACTATTTAACTTGTGCTTTCAAGCTTCAACTATTTGATTAGTGCTCTCACAACCCGGACATTGTAGGTACATCTCTTTATTTCACCCTTATTTCACTTAAATTTATTTTGATAAGTCATAAATACTTGAAAAATTTCAAAAACGTAATGCAATGCCTTTGGAGCTCTCACTGCTCTGTATGACTGATTGTGCCCTTCTGAAGCAGGGCACTTCCATATACATGTTTGAGGAAGGCATACTTGAAATGAAGGAGATGAAAAAAGTAACAAGCTCATGATCTAAGAGTAGTATTGACAAAATCAGTGACTTGCCTGATGATGTTTTAGCCCACATCCTCTCTTTTCTGACCATCAAAGAAGCAGTACATACATGTATCTTGTCCCAAAGTTGGAGAAACATTTGGTCTTATTCCCAAGTTCTAGAATTTGATTTTAACAGGATCCGCCAAGATCGCTGGGTACCTGATCCAAAACCTTCAAACTATAAGGAAATACTTGATGAATGTGTGGTCAAATATGCGTGTTTGTTAAATGCGTCTTGCAAAATCGGGAAGCGCGCTTAAATAAATTATTGGCCTGATTTTTTGAGCAAGTTCCCTCCAGAATTTATCACAAAATCTGTACTACATGCCATAAAGTTCAAGCCTCGAATATTCTCTGTTTGCATAAGTATTCAAAATTTTGATACTACGCCAATTTTCTCTTGTGCCTCACTTGAAGATCTGACTTTGAAGCTACTGTTAAATTTCAAAACATCCGACTCAATTAACCTTCCATTCTTAAAGAGATTAAAGATTAAAGTTTGTTTCCAGGAGATAGATGATGATTTCATTAATAAGATTTTCTTGGGGTGTCCAATCATTGAAGAAATGTCACTATGCAATGGTCAATTATGCGCAACTAGGATATGTTCCAACCAGTTGATAAAGTTGATTCTTGACAATTGTTATATAGATGAGAAACACTGGTTAGAGATTTCCACTCCGAATCTCTTATATTTGGAGATTGTCTACTCGTATGGATTGCAAAATATTTCATTGAGGAATTTGGTTTCTCTGACTCATGCATATATTGATTTAATACTACCTTGGGGCTAGAGATGTAAACGAAGCATTCGTCCACGTTTTTCAGTGTCCGTTCCATTCCGTCCAAACGGAACAGATAACAGAATAGATTTCGGCATACGTTTAAAAAACGGAATTGATAACGGAATGGATTTCGGCATTCGTTTATATGGAAAATAGTCAATTTCAGCTGTTCCGTCCACGTTCCGTCCAAACGGAACGACCAACGAAATGATGGTACATACCGTTAATGGAGACAAAGTCTTCGCAAACAATCTCCAACTTTTCAATTAGACCTTATAATACGGAAGTGTGTTATTAAGGTACTTGCTCTATTCACCAACATAACAAATAGTCAAATAGTATAAGTAAAAAGGTATAGTCGAGAAAGGCTGTCCAAGTTGCATTTGTTTACTATATAGTGAAGGTCTTTGAGTCATTAATGTGGAAATATAATTAGAATTGTTGTTACGATTCTATCAAGACTGATCAATCTATTTTCTGTACTTTTGTGCAAATTAGTGTCATCATACGCACAGATAACTTCTTTTTATATAGAAAAACTACAGAGCCTTGATAGACAATCATTGCTTTTGCTTCTTAAAGTGTGCTCATTAGTTTTACTTTTCCATGTACACATGTTTTCTAGAAAAATTGCAGGGTGCCTAACAATATTTACTTTTCTTTAACACTTTTTCTTCTGTATATCGGAGGAAAAACTTCTTATGGTTAAATTCACAATCAAAACTTTCATTTCTCATTCCTAATTTTTAATTAATAATTTTACAAAATTTTCAGATGAAGGAAATAATGAAGAGTGACACTTCTATAGTCATCCATCTTTCGCCAACTTGATGTCATTGAGAGTTGAATGGCGCATTTATTTTAATGGATTTGATTTAATTGCTTTTTTTCTTGGCCATTCTCCTAATCTACAGAAGCTTATTATCGAGCTTAATGATGTAATCTCTCTCTCTCTATATGTTTCTGGTTGATGGTAGAACTAATTGAAGCAGGGTAAAATAATAAATGGTAAACATACATCCTAATTATTAGTTAATATTAACCCAAATGTAAGACCAACAACAACAACAACAACAATAATAATAAATTATTTGGCATATAGGAACACCTCAAAGTTCTTAATCTCCAATTAATGTATAATGGAAAACCTTCAGTACCATGTTTGGGCCGGCCAGCTAACATTAAACATGCATGTTTTATGATCTGTAATTATACTAATTATTAAGACTGAAGTTTGTTTCTATTGTGTAGTATTTCAAGAGTGTTACCAAGCAGGCATCAAGCATGGAGGAACCAAAAGATGTTTTGTTCCAGCGGAAGCATCTTGAAGCGGTTAAAATTGCGAAAGGCGACATGGAGGATTGTGATAAGATTGCAAATCTGTTGGTTAAGAACTTGAATGCTCATGTGAAGACCATTGGGGAGATAATTGTTGATTCATTTTCAGTCCTTGCACTGTGAAAGGGGAGCTTTAATTATTCTTTTACTGAATTACAGAGTACAGACTGTTATCGATTGTGCTTTTAATATTTACCATTCTGGTTGCTATTTGTTGGTCGAACTTTATGTCCATGTTTATGTGGTTGATGGATTTGAATATTCTCTTCATTATTAACTTTCTAAAAGATACATTTCATTGATGGATTTGATATTTCGTTTTGCACCCGTGAAATTAGTAAAAAAAAATAAAAGAAAAAGGTTTGTCTCATGTGCTATAATAATTAATTTTTTTAGGCTTAATATTTTGTATACCCTCCAACTCTTTCCTATTTGTTTATTTCTCCCTATACTCTTGTGTATTTTTTTTATTTGCCACTAAACTCTTCTAAATGATTTCTTATTTGCCCTTCAACTTAATCATACATAATTAACTATGGTTGTCTTATAAGAAAACTAAAAATTAATTCCAATTTAAATTAAAAGGACATAAATACCCCTAGATATTTTTTCTTTTTTTTTTCTGTTGATCCTTAATCTTCCTCCTTGCTCATAACTGATATATCATTTTTTTCTATTTCCTATATGAAGAATATTTCTTTTTTCGGATTGAGATGGTCTCACCTCACTTACATGAATGGTTTTATATCGTTTGTGAAATTGAAACCAAGAAGGAAGATGAAGCTAATAGTTAAATCTAATGGAAGGTAATAAGCGCTTATATTTGATTTTCTTGATTCTTGAAACATTATAATTCTTCCGAAAATTTGTCTTTTAAACTTGAAAAAAGTAAAAAAAAAAAAAAAAAAAAAGTGAACTATTGAACGTTTAGTTAGTTCAATAGACTTGTTTTATTTCCTAATTTACTTGCAAGCAATCCATCTTAATGACGAATTCCACGATAACTATAAATAGAAATTAATCGTTCCTCTATTCGAATATCCAGCATTTACCATCTCCCATGTTAATTTGAAATCTTAGGTGAGATGCAAATCAACAGCCCATAAATAGAATATTAGATGGGAATCATATAGTTAGTTATATTTAACTCAAAACAAGAATAATTTTAAATCATATATGAGCAAAGAGGAATATTAAGAGCAACCTGTTAGGCTCTTGTTACATTCATAGAACAAAAAAAGGGATTCACTTAAAAATAGAATACTTAATTCGTCAAAGGGATGCTAAATAGAAATCCAATCACAAGAATAACTATCCTCTTGCATTCGTCATCCAAAATTCTGAACCCACCCCCCCCCACCTACGATTTATCACCAAAATTTGACCTTCCATCGATTTGACCTTGGATGAGACTAGGAGATTAGGTTGGATTTCTCTTCCATCTGCCTCCTTATATACTCTCTTTCTTTACCTTCTGGTATTGAATATATTTGATAAGCTACCCAATCTATAGGGTTAATTGAAGTAATTAGAATTGTTGGACATATTAATCGTTCTTTTTGATTGAGGGCATTCACTTTTGTTGTTATATACGATTTCACTGTTCGGTACAACTGATTGTGGCTTCTTTTTCTTGTACCGTAAAGCAGAGCACTTGCAAGGTACATGTGTGTGCTTAATTGAACTGATGAAGATGAAAAGAGGTACAACCCCTTATAAGGAAAAGCTCAGAGGTACTGTTGACATAATCAATGACTTGCCTGGCGAGATATTAGCCCATATCCTATCTTTTTTGAGCATCACGGAAGCAGTACGTACCTGTGTTTTGTCCAAAAGATGGAGACACATCACACATATGGTGCTATGTCCCAGTTCTGGAGTTCGATTTTATGAAGTTCTGTCAAGATCATTGCGCAACCAAACTTAAAGCTACAAATTTTGAAGAAATAATTAAAGAATGTCAGATCAAATATGAGTCATTTGTTGAACGTGTCTTGCAAAATCGAGAAGCACGCTTGGATTTATTTAAACTCGATTGGTATTATTCGAGTCAGTGTCCTTCAAAATTAATCCTACATGGCATAAAGTTGAAGCCTCGAGTATTCTCTGTTTGCTTTGGTGGAGATGTCGACATTCTGAATTTTGATATAAATCCAATTTTTTCGTGTGACTCACTTGAAGATGTGAATTTGGAGCTATGGATACATGTCAAACCACCAACTCAATTAACCTTCCATTGCTAAAGAGATTGCAGATTAGTTCTCTAATAGTAAATGGCGATTTTATTAATAAGATTTTTTTGGGGTGTCCTGCACTTGAAGAAATTTCATTATCGGGCTGTGAAAATTTGTACGCATGTAGGATATCTTCGAACCAGTTGAAGAAGTTGATTAATCACTATTGTTATTTGGTTGATGGTCAGTGGTTAGAGATTGTTAAAAGTTAGAGGTTCAGTTCGGTCCGAACCAGAGTCCATTCGGACCGAACTGAGAAATGTACATTGTGGGATTCAGAAGACTTCGGTCCGAAGTGATTCAATTCGGTCCGAACTGGTACACCGCCAGAGTATATTTGGCAATATATTTGTGCAATTATTGTCAAATTCTTCTATATTTGAAGGCTGCTCGTGGTATAGGTGTATTGCCATATAAAGAGGATCTGATTAGAGTCAGAAGAGAAGAAAATTTGAAGATTTAATTGATAGATTGCGTGATTTTATTTTTTTCCAAAAAGACATGTTGCCATGTATGAAAAGAGTCTATTTATCTTCTTCTTCTCCCTCATTGTAAACATAACAGAAAATCAATAAAGAAAAACGTGTGTGTGAGTGTGGAGGACGTAGGCACTAAATTGGTGCTGAACCTCGTTAAAATTCTTGTGTCTTTGTGTGTTTCTTGTTTGTGAAATTGTTACATGGTATCAGAGCGTGGTTCGAATTGAACTATTGAGAGATCCAAAACAATCGACAAGTACCGCAGACATGACAGATCCCAACACCAACACCGAAACCGAAACCAAAACTATCCTAGAAAAATTGACAGAGCTTGTTGTTGCTCAACAAGCACAGATGAATCAACTCATATCTCTTCAATCCCAATCTCCTCAACAAGTTCCTACTGCCACACCTAACCCTGAAATTTCTGCCTCGCCAATATCTATTAAGCTTGATGGGGCAAATTACTCGATCTGGTCCGAAGTAGTAAGTATGTATGTTAAAGGGAGAGACAAGATGCAACACCTCACGGGTAATCCTGCGCCTCCAAAGCCGAATGAGACATCCTTTTGCAAGTGGAGCGCGGAGGACTCGGTGGTTAAAAGCTGGTTGATTAACTCCTTGGATCCAACCCTCATGCCTACTTACCTGCGCTATGAGACAGCAAGCGAGATGTGGAAAGCCCTTGCAACGACTTATTATGATGGTAATGATGAAGCACAAGTGTTTGACTTGAATAGACAAGTGTCTCGAGTAAAGCACACAGGAAAGTTGGAGGAATACTATAGTACTTTACAAGGACTATGGAGGGAGATTGATTTCAGACGCCCCAACCCCATGAAGAGCGCAGAAGATATAGAGATATTTAGAGAATATTTGGAGAAATCCAGGGTGTATACCTTTCTTGATGGACTAGATGATCGTCTTGATAGTTTGAGATCCAATGTGTTACAAGTCACACCTTTTCCAACCGTCGAGCAAGCTTATGGAATTGTTCGTCGAGAAGTCAAGCGACAAACAGTTATGATCAAGGATGAAGGTATCACTCAAAACTCTATGGTTATGTTTACTAAAGGATCATCTAGTTTTCATGGGCAGGATAAGGCAAAGTTGAGGTGCCCTCACTGTGGTAAGTCAGGTCATCCACGAGATAAGTGTTTTGAGATTGTGGGATACCCAGACTGGTACAAGGGCAGAAGAGGCAAGCAGCAGGGAAGGGCACAGGCCTATGTGGTGGTCAACAAGCCACAACCAGAAATGGATTCGGTCCGAACTGAAGAGAATTCGGTCCGAATTAGCACTGGCTCGGTTCGAACTGATGAGACTTCGGTCCGAACTGAAGAGAATTCGGTCCGAATTAGCACTGGCTCGGTTCGAACTGATGAGACTTCGGTCCGAACAGAGGAGAAACTTGAAAATTCTGAACACGGAGGCAGAGTACAACTTTGTCGAGCCAGCACAAGTGAGCAGGTTAATGAAAAAATAGGTAAATCAGACAATCAAGGTATGTCTTTTCTCACTCAAAGAGAATTGAATAAGTGGGTAATTGACTCAGGTGCCACGGACCATATGACTTTTGTAAAAGGGGATCTAAGGAAAGTAAAAGAGCCAAGGGTACAAAAAATATATAATGCCAATGGAATTGAATATCCGGTTACATGAGCAGGGGATGTAGAGATTTCACAATCTTTGGTTCTCAACAATACATTATTTGTGCCTTCTCTAACTAGTCGGTTAATATCCATTGGTCAAATAACTGAGGAGTTGAACTGTGCGGTTCTAATGTTCCCTGATTTTTGTATTTTTCAGGATATCCTCTCGAAGGAGATCATTGGGCGTGGTATTAAGAAAGGTCGTTTGTATCACTTGGAAGACTTGAAGGTTGGGAGGACTAACTTGATTAGTGGATTATCAAAAACTGAAGAAAGAGTTTGGTCTTGGCATAGGCGGTTAGGCCACCCTTCCTTTGGGTATATGAAGAAAATTTTACCTAGTTTGTTTAGTGGTTTTGATTTATCTAGTTTTCAATGTGAAACTTGTGTTAAAGCTAAAAGTCATCGTGTACCCTATAAGATTAGTTTAAAGAAAAGTGAGAAACCTTTTGATTTAGTTCACTCGGATGTATGGGGACCATCCCCGATTGAATCTGCTCTTGGGTACAAGTATTTTGTGTTGTTTATAGATGATTGCACTCGTATGACATGGATTTACATGCTTAAGGGAAAAGATGAAGTTGTGAAAGTGTTTAAAAATTTTTATGAGATGATTCAAACTCAATTTGAAAGGAAAATCAAGATGTTTAGAAGTGATAATGGGAGAGAGTTTGTAAATAAAAACTTAGCGGGGTTTTTTTCTGAAAAGGGTATTATTCATGAAACATCATGTGTTGGAACACCACAACAAAATGGGGTAGCTGAGAGGAAAAATAGACATGTTCTTGAAACTGCTAGAGCATTACTAATTGAGAATAATGTACCACAGAAGTTTTGGGATTGTGCAGTAATGTTAGCAGTCTATGTTATTAACCGGCTTCCCTCTATACTCCACAAATTTCAGACCCCACTAAGTAAATTGTCAACCTTTATCTCAATTCCTTCTATCCTGAGTTTACCTCCAAAAACCTTTGGGTGTGTAGCATATGTTCATATTCAAAAACATAATAGGACTAAACTTGAACCGTGTGCAGTCAAATGTGTTTCATTGGGAGTAGGATTAAATCAAAAAGGGTACAGGTGTTTTGATCCAAAATCAAAAAAATGGTATGTGACGATGGATGTCACTTTTCTGGAGAATGAATCCTTTTATCAGGATGAGGGGTATGTTCCTCAGGGGGAGACAGAAAAAACCAAGGAAATATGGTTGAAACAGGAGACAATTGAGAGAAGTGGTCCTCAGTTCGGACCGAACATGGTGGAATTCGGACCGAACAGAAGGGATGTCGAACCGAACCGAGAGGAGTTCTTAAGTGAGGCAGAAGCTGAGGTTCAATTCAGTCCGAATGGACCTCATTTCGGTCCGAACCAGTTGGGATTCAGTCCGAATGAAGGTGTAAATGATTTAGATGAAGTGGAAACTGATCAGAATGAAGATGTGATACAAATGGATCCTATACCACATGCTCATGGATCTCCAGGGGATGTCCCAGAGGTAAGTTCTCCTAATCCCAGATATGTGTTACCACCAAGACATAATAGAGGTGTTCCACCGAAAAGGTATATACCAGAAACGGGTGGTAATGAACAAATAAAATACCCAATTGTAAATTTTGTGACCTCAAATAATTTACCAGAAAAAATGAGGAAATTTAGTGATGAAGTCCTTAGTATACCAATTCCAAAGAATATAGATGAAGCCTTAAATGATCCAATGTGGGTTGAAGCTATGAATTTGGAAATGGATGCTCTCAAGAAGAACAATACTTGGACTGTTCAAATGTTACCAAATGGTAAAATGACTGTGGGGTGCAAATGGGTATTCACAATTAAACATGGTCCAGATAATAAGGTAGAAAGGTATAAGACAAGGTTGGTTGCAAAAGGGTATACACAAACCTATGGTATTGATTATCAAGAAACCTTTTCTCCAGTAGCAAAACTAAATACCGTGCGAGTGTTATTATCTATTGCAGCTAATTTAGATTGGCCTCTTCATCAATTTGATGTGAAAAATGCTTTTCTACATGGTGACTTGGAAGAAGAAGTCTACATGGATTTGCCACCTGGATTTTCAAAATTGGAGTCAAAAAGGATGGTTTGCAAGTTGAATAAAGCCTTATATGGTCTTAAACAGTCACCACGTGCGTGGTTTGGCAGATTCAGTGAAGCAATGAAGAGCTATGGATATTGTCAAGGAGACTCGGATCATACACTGTTCTACAAGTTTAGAATTGGGAAAGTAACTGTTTTGATTATTTATGTAGATGACATGATCATTACAGGAGAAGATAGTGAAGAAATTGGTAGACTTGAAGAACAATTGTCAAAAGAGTTCGAGATGAAGAATTTGGGAGGACTAAAATATTTTCTCGGAATTGAGGTAGCTCGGTCTAAGGAAGGTATTATTCTATCTCAAAGAAAATATGTCTTGGATCTCCTAGCTGAAATTGGTATGATAGATTGTAAACCTGTTGATACACCAGTAGCTCTACATTTGAAACTCTGTGAAGAACCAAACCAAATTCCAACTAATAAAGAGAGATATCAAAGGCTAGTTGGAAAGTTAATCTATTTGTCACACACTAGACCTGACATCGCTTATGCAGTGAGTTTGATCAGTCAATTTATGCACAATCCAAGTGAAGAACATATGGAGGCTGCTATGAGAATTGTGAGATACTTAAAGGGGTGTCCAGGGAAAGGTATACAATTCAAGAAACATGGTCACCTAGAAGTTGAAGGGTATACTGATGCTGATTGGGCTGGAAGTGTAAATGATAGACGTTCAACTACTGGATATTTTATGTTTGTTGGAGGTAACCTTGTGATCTGGAAGAGTAAGAAACAAGGAGTAGTAGCTCTCTCAAGTGCAGAAGCTGAGTTAACTGCATTAGTCAAGGGTGTATGTGAGATGGTATGGATTAATAAAGTTCTTAAGGAAATTGGAAAAGTTCAAGAGGGTGCAATGATTCTTCATGTAGACAACAAGGCAGCAATTGACATGGCTCATAATCCAGTACAACATGATAGAACAAAGCACATTGGAGTAAATCGCCATTTCCTGAAGAAGAAAATTGATGACAATGAGATTGAAGTAAGATACATAAGATCAGGAAGTCAACTTGCAGATATAATGACCAAAAGTGTGACTGGAACAATATTCAATGATGTGATTGACAAGTTAGGCATGATTGATATGTACATGCCAACTTGAGGGGGAGTGTTAAAAGTTAGAGGTTCAGTTCGGTCCGAACCAGAGTCCATTCGGACCGAACTGAGAAATGTACATTGTGGGATTCAGAAGACTTCGGTCCGAAGTGATTCAATTCGGTCCGAACTGGTACACCGCCAGAGTATATTTGGCAATATATTTGTGCAATTATTGTCAAATTCTTCTATATTTGAAGGCTGCTCGTGGTATAGGTATATTGCCATATAAAGAGGATCTGATTAGAGTCAGAAGAGAAGAAAATTTGAATATTTAATTGATAGATTGCGTGATTTTATTTTTTTCCAAAAAGACATGTTGCCATGTATGAAAAGAGTCTATTTATCTTCTTCTTCTCCCTCATTGTAAACATAACAGAAAATCAATAAAGAAAAACGTGTGTGTGAGTGTGGAGGACGTAGGCACTAAATTGGTGTTGAACCTCGTTAAAATTCTTGTGTCTTTGTGTGTTTCTTGTTTGTGAAATTGTTAGAGATATCTACTCCAAGTCTGTTATATTTGGAGATCTACTTCTGTTATGGACTGGGAAATATTTCATGGAGGAACCTGGCTTCCCTAACTAATGTTTCTATGGATTTACTGCTTCCTGGGGGTAAAGATAATGGTGATAAAGTCACTGCTAGTGACCTTAATGTTCTCTATTTCCTCTCAAATGTGACAACCCTAAATCTTAGCTTATGGAAGACTTCTGTTAAGGTATTTCACTATGTCCTCTATGCACAACCATAATGAATAGTTAAATACTATGTCCAGGATATCAAGAAAGGCTATCAAGTTGCATTTGTTTACTCTCTGGCGAAAACTTAAAATGAGTCATAAAATGCAACGGAAATTATAATTATTGTTGCGCATTTATGAAGGCAGATAAAATTCTTTCTTGTGTTTTTCTTGTACAAGTTAGAGACATCATACACATAATAACTTGTTTTTATATATAAATGGGAAACTACTGAACCTTGGTAGACAATTATTGCTTTCGCTAGTACTTTCTTTAGAATGTGATCTCAGAGGTTTCAGTGTTTGCATGTACAAATCTTTATTATTATTATTTTTACAATGCAGGGTGGATTAAAATTAATATTTAATTTTCTGAGTTCTTATTCTTCTTGTGAGAGCAAAAATATATTTCTGTTAATTTTGCAAGCTGATTTTCTATTATCCATCCTAATTATTTAGTTAACAATTTCGTATAAAAATTTTTCAGACGGAAGAAAAAATGAAGAGTGATACTTCTAATCATCTATCGTTTGCCAAATTGAAGTCATTGAGCATTAAATGGTGCATGCCTTATAACGGATTTGATATAATTGCTTTTTTTCTCCGCCAGTCTCCTAATCTAAAGAAGCTTACTATTGAGCTCAATGATGTAAACCCTCCCTTCCTCCCTCCCTCCTTCCTCTCCTCTGCCTTTAATTGATGGTTTGAACAAATTGAATCAGTAAATTTTAGAAAATTCCATACCAGTCTTTGAACCTAAATGCGAGACCAACAATTTTATTAGATTATTTGGTACATATGAGCTCCACAAAGTCATCATCTTTAATAAATGTATAGTGAAAAAGGCTCACGACCAAGTTTGGATCAGTGACAGACTGACAGTTAACATGTGTTTTGTTATCTCTATTCACTAACATTGAAATTTGTTTTGACTATGAAGCATTCAGAGAGTGTTATAAGCGAGGGGTCAAGCATGGAGGAATCATAAGATGTTTTGTTCCGACGGGAGCACCTCGAGGTGGTTAAGATCGTTACAGACTACAGTGATAGTAATAAGTTTGCCGATCAGCTAATTAAAAATTTGAATGCTCATGTCAAAACCATTGGGGAGATCATTATTTTTTGAATTTTCAGTTCCTAAACTCCTGAATAGGTGCTTTGAATTTATTTTTCTCTATTGTTTTTCTTAATCTTTCTAGTTGATCTTTATTAATCAAGGACTCAAAATATATAAAAATGTTTATGTGATCCACCATTTATGGATCAGAATATTGTTCTGTTTATGTAATTTTATAGGCGTTCACCTAGTGCCTGAGATATTTCGACTTCTGTTACTTGTTACAGTGTTTCTTATTTCTGGAGCAACATAATTTCTTCGCTTTCAACTATATATTAGAGTAAGCCAGTAAGATAAAATTCTACTTTCAGGTCGATTGCTAATTAAGGACTATTCAATTCGAATGTCAGGGAATAAATAATAATTTAATAACGAACGATTGTCGTGGCTGTTTGGAAATTCAAGAAATTGTTCTATTTTATCTCTTTTGGCTTATTTTGGGACTTAGGTCGGTGCTTATTAATTATCATTATTATAAAAAGTTATTTGAAGAATTCGTATCCTAATTCTGCGGTAGAAAAGTACTATTATTAAAGCTATAATGAAAGATTTGACCCGCTACACACAATAATTGGTTTCTACTAACACGTAGGATCCTGAACCCATAAAAGCTGGCGAGTACTTATCCCTTTCCCCTCGCTGTATTTTTATATTAAAAAAAAAAACAAAAAACCCTTGTTTGAGCGGCCTCTTCGAAGTTCCCAATCCAAAAAACCCTATTAGTGCCCTTTTAGTCGCAATTTGCAAGCTGACCCTTCTCTGCGCCTTAAGAAAAGAATTGATTTGAGAACACCTTCAGGTGCTCTACATTGAGGTAATAATTCTGTGGGATATTTCATATATATTTCCTGATTTCACCGATTATCCCACCAGCACTGTACACTCACAGTTTATTACTATGAAACTTTGTTTGTTGAGGAAAATTGGAGGAATTGATTTCATTAAGGACCAATTGTAGCGCCATTCCCTTTGCCTGTACAATCAAATTTTTCTTATTGAATGTTATGTGGTTTATCCTTTGTGTTCAAACACTACCACTGTCGCTTTAGACCTAAAAAAAAGTTTTCTTTTGACTGTCTCTTTTTTATATATATACAAATTATTGTCGGTTTTCAACTTATTGGGGCCTGTTGTTTTTGTATTTGGCAGCAAAGAATCGCGCTTGGAAGTTGGAAGGTGTTTGAAGAAATGCTTCTGTGAAGGGTGGGAGATGGACAATAGTAGTAGGCTTCGTGTGCAAATGAATGATGGCATTGACATGATTAGTGGGTTACCTGACCCAATTCTAACTCACGTCTTGTCCTTCCTGCCCACCAAAGAGGCGGTGCGTACATGCGTTCTATCCAAAAGATGGACAAACATGTGGGCTTCTGTGCCCGTACTGAATTTTGACCTTAAAGAATTCGGGATAGGTTATTCCGACTTCAAACTTGAAGATTACGAAACTTACATACACAGAGGCAATGAATTCGAAAACCCTTCCAATGAATATGATGACCCTCGGCCCTTATTTGAATGGTTCCTGCATGGCGTGTTGGAAAACAGAGAGCCGTTGCACTTGGACTCATTGCAATTCAGGTGGGGTCCTGATGGTGGAAGTCGTCGGGTTTCTATGAATTGGCTTGATGATATAGTTCTTTTAATGCCTCGGGAGATCTCTGTCTTCATTTGGAAGCATCCTTGTCCAGATTTTCCTGATTCTGTTTTCTCCTGTGCATCCCTAGAAATTTTCAAGTTGATTGTGGACAATGTCCCTAAGGAACTTCTTAGTCCAAAATCAATTAGTCTACCTTCTCTCAAAGTATTACATCTGGGTGGTCAAGTGCTGACTGACGACTTCATGAAATCGCTTTTCTTGGGCTGCCCTGTCCTTGAAGATCTTGATCTAGATGAATGTGTGTTGGCAGTGTCTGAGATTTCCTCCAATGCTTTGAAGAAGTTGGTTATTAACTCTTTCAATTTCAATTATTATGACCAAATTCAGATTTCTTGCCCTGGGCTCCTTTCTTTGGTTGTTTCTTCTTTAGGACCAACATTATTTTTGAAGAACGTTGCATCCCTAGTAAATGCATACATCAGTTTAGAAGACTGTGATGATTTCAAGTTCCTTAGCAGTCTTTTCAATGTGACAACTTTAAGCCTGACTTTGCCATTCTACAGAATCAAGGTACCTACTTTCATCTCTGGTATCTGAAATCAATGTTTCAAACAGTTGTTTGATATATATTTTTGTCGCACGAGTGTTCTGGATCTTATTGTTTGTTTTCATGTGAAGGACCTATTGGAGAAAGATTTCCCAAAATGCCAACCATTTACCAATTTGAAGTGCTTGGAATTTAAATTTAGGCGCATCTCCCACTTCCGTTTAATAATTTATCTCCTCAAACATTCCCCGAATCTTCAGAAGTTCACTTTGTACCTTCACGAGGTATTTTTTGTTTAATATTCTATGGCACTTTCAAATTCAGATTATATTTGTCTTTTGGAATACTTTTGCTAGTACTTATATGAAATGGATACCTTATTCTTCTAATGCGTATTTAAGTTCAACAAATTAATTAGCATCTGAAATTCACATCTAATTGTTCTCAAAGGATACCAAACCATTAGTGACATGTCTGGTACAAGTGCAATGTCCAATTAGCCATTAGTGCTGAAAAAGGACCTCAGCTAGTTATAGAATCTAATGATCACTTGAGTATTTCTGCTATGATCTTTCAAAAGATTTGCAAGAATCTAAAATTTGACATACTTCTCTGTTACTGAAGCTATTTTACATAGATGGTAAAGAAGAAGACTTGAACCAAAAGGAACCAGGAGTTGCATTGTTCCAGCGGGAGTATCTTGAGATGATTACAATAGTGAAACCAAAATATCGTGAATCAATTGAAGAAGATCAGCTGCAGGCCCTGGTCATCAAGTTGCGTGCCCATGTTAAAAACATTGGAATGCTATCAATTATATGAACGCCTGAACTACAGCTTGTCGTATCTTTCTTTGAGTTTCATTTGGATGGTTCTTCTGCCGGCTATATTTTGTGCAGGGTGTTGTCGTAATTATATGTTTTGCATGTACATATGCAGTCTTTTGAGATGTCTTGTTTATTTAGGTTCCTTGTGTTTTGTATGGAAATGCTTTGCTGATTTCTTGTCTTGCAAACTTTAGTTGGTCTATGTGTTAGTTAACTAGTTTTGTTTTTATTTTGTTGGTGTATAAGTGAGGGAAATAAAAGCAGTTAATCGACATATATGAGAGATATTCTGGTAGAATTGACTGCGCTGAAGTGAGGAAAAGGATATAGAATGGAGCCAATGATGTGATAATGTGAAAAGGTTAACATTGGTTATCATGTACCGCTTTCAATGTTTCTTTTATCACCCGGAAATAAGAAAATAAGAAACATATAAAAAGTATTAGAATTGTCTTATGTGATTGAATCATTTTATAATTTGAGATCCGTCTCTGACAACTTTGGGCAAAAGAATAAACAATTAAGGCAATATATTTGTCATCAGTAATTCAAATTGGACAATGTGCATGATCAAACATTACATTTATTCAGTCATTTATCAAGATATCATTGCGATTAAATCATCAAAATTTTCAATTTGATGGGTGCTTGAACAACTCTTGCTTTGAGCTAAATTTAATAAATTGCTTATCTAGATGACTAAAAAATAAGCTTTTAAAATACGCCGTTTTTTCGGAAATAGTGATATTTTATATCCAACCGCACGAACGTCACAGGAAAAAAATTACAAAATAAAGTAACGCGTCATTTCCGTTTTTTCAACTATTAAACGCGTCATTTTCGTCATTTCTATTTTTTTTGGCGACAAAAAAGATATTTTAGTTTTGCACATGATCATAAACCTTTTTGTTGACATATGCGTTTTGGAATATTTTATACAATGAATAAAGTTTTGTACTTCAATATCAATAAACAATAATGGTGAAAATGACAATTTATCATTGTTAGCTCAAATTTGAAGAATATAATACATAGAATATGATCAATCTGAAGAATATAGATCCAAAAGAAGAATATTTAAACAAGATCATTATCATCGTTTTTTTACCGTTTTTCACTGAAAAAATGCACACCGTTAAATCAACTCCAGACCGTCATACCCAAAAAAAAACACATTTTATAATCTTGCTAAAAAATATTATAGAATTTTTATTTTTTTTAACATGGACATTGTATTAAATTTCAAATTGTTCTCTAAGATCAAGAAAAGATTTTGTAAAAAGAAATAGTTTTTCAATGCAAAATGCCAACTATTTGTCTTGTGTTTTTTTGCTCTGAGGTCTTAGAAGTTAATATATATATGTATAGTTACATTTTTTAGATTAAGGCCGGAGAAAAGATAGTTTTTTTTTTTTATATATATCTGAAGCTTCTAATAATTTGTCTTGTGTTATTTATCGTGCCAAAATTTCTCTGACATTCATTCTAGTGCCAAAATTTTGTCTATAAAATGCAAAAAGACCAGTCCATTTTCAACAATGGAAATAAGCGCCACTTATTTGCGTTACAATGTAAGAGTTTTTACTCCCTTAATACAGAATATTATCTGGTTCGTTAAAGATAAAGGTCAAATTATGTTTTATAACCTCCAAAATTATTCAAATACATATTTTTCAAAATAAATTTTCTCAACTTAACTCTCTTAATATTATATAGCTAATTATGTTTATTATAGAAACTATGAAAATAAACGCGATGCAACCTAAAAGGATAAAATCATTGTATATTATTTTTTAAGAGAAAATTTTGGATTTTGCATAAATTGGAACCGTATGTTTTTCTGTAGTTCGATAATCAATTATTTGATCTGATTCAGGTTTGCACCAAAAATCTTATGGTGTTTGTTTGGGCAAGAGGATTTTCCTCTCAGCAACATATTTTTTTCACCAAATGGCTAAACTGCCCTTCAAACAACTCATCAGTAAATTTGTTAATATCTTTTCAAAGTATCCAAATAAACTTATTCCTCTCCTGTCCTCTGAATTAACTCGGACCCTTCGTTTTTTTTTAAAAAAAAAAACTCCTGCCAATTTTTCTGTACCCAATTTACTTTATAGTTGTTATTTTGAGATACTATCCATCAGGTTAAAGACATAATAAAAGTAAAAATTGACTAATGTATGGTTCTTATATTGTCATTTCTCAATGACTTTGGTACAAATCGAAATAAATTAATTCTCATAAGATATGTTACGAAGTCTTAGAAGGAAAGATAGTTCTCTTAATGGAAAAAATAAGGAGAAAAAACATAATTAAGGACATAGACTAAGATAAATTAAAAGAATATATAACAAAATATGTTGCTAAGGACTATTTCGTCATTTAGGAAAAAATATGATTCTCGGAGTAAAAATCCCAAAATCTGACCCCTAACTCTTTTCTTTCTTTCTCTATTTTTCTTTTCCCTTTCCTTTCTTGAGATATAATTCCGCCTAGGCCCCTACACTTCCTAAATTCATGAGATTTGTTTCTCCTTTCCGCTCTTGGAACTTATTACTTGCATCAGAAGAACAAAATAAAAAAGATTACACACAAAATAACGACCTACTATGCTATTCTTACTTGAATAATTGCATTATAGAGAAAGAGAGAGATAAACCCTCCCCCAATTTCTAACTAAAAATTGCACTCCAATCGAATTGCAAGATTCAATTATTTAATAAGTGCTCGCACGATTAGAACATTAGAGGTACATTTCTTTTCTATCTTGCCTCCTACTTCTTTTACTTTTGTTTTCCTCTTTTTGTCGCTGATATATATTTGATTAGTCATAATACCTGGAAAATTACAAGAGCATTACACAATGCCTTGGAGCAACCCAGGGTATATTGGGTTAATTCAACTAACTAGCATTTTATTGGTTTGATTGAGATATCTGTGGTTTCTGATTTCTTGTACTGTAATTCTGTAAAGCAGGACACTTGCAAGGTACATGTTTGAGGAAATGCCTCTTTGAAGTGAAGGAGATGAAATTAGGTACAAACCCGGGTAAGCCAAAGTCCATGGATAGTGTTGATAGAATCAGTGACTTGCCTGATGATATTTTAGCCCACATCCTCTCTTTTCTGAGCATCAAAGAAGCAGTACACACATGTGTTTTATCCAAAAGATGGAGAAACATATGGTGTTATATGCCAGTTCTAGAGTTTGATTTTAAAAAGTTCTACCAAGACCAAAAAGCTGCAAGCTATGGGGAAGTACTTCAAAGATGTGAGGTCAAATTTGTACCGTTTGTTAAAGGTGTCTTGCAAAATCAGGAAGCGTGCTTGGATAAATTTAAACTCCAATGGTATATGCCTTGTACTTTTCACACCACCAAATCTGTTGTAGAAGTCATTCTAGATGTCATAAAGTTCAAGCCTCGAGTTTTCTCTGTGAACTTTTGTAGATGTTATATTCAGGATTTTGACCTGTACCCAATTTTCACCTGTGCCTCACTAGAAGATGTGACTTTGGAGCTAACGGGAGATTTCAAAGCACCCAACTCAGTTAACCTTCCAAACCTTAAGAGATTAAAAATTAGTCTCGAGAAGATAGATGATGATATCATTAATAACATTTTCTTGGGGTGTCCAATCATCCAAGAAATGTCACTATTCGAGAGTCATTTGTGCACGAGTAGGATATCTTCAAACCGATTGAAGAAGTTAGTTGTTGACAATTGTTATATAGATGAGGAACAATGGCTAGAGATTTCTACTCCAAGTCTCTTACATTTGGAGATCGCTTATAAATCTGGACTACATAGCATTTCATCAGAGAACCTAACTTCTCTGACAAATGCATGTATTGATTTACAACTACCTCGGGGTAGTAAACAAGCCACTGCTGATGATCTCACTGTTCTCAATTGCCTTTCAAATGTTACAAGCCTAGCTCTTAGAATACAGGAGAGTAAAGAAAGTGTTGTTAAGGTACATTCTCTTTGCACAGCCATAACAATACTTTGTCTAAATATAATTGCTAGTCTAGGTTTTCAAGTTTTCAAGTTGCACTCCGTTACTGTATATATGCCGAAGGTTGAAGCTCTTTATGTCACAAAATGAAACTAAATTTATGCCGAAGCTCTTGATGTCACAAAATGAAACTAAATTTAGAATTGTAATTGTGCATCTATCAAAACCAATCAAGAAAAATCAAGGCCGAAGCTCTTTATGTCACAAAGTGAAACTATATTTAGAATTGTTACTGTGCATTTATCAAGACCAATCACTAAATTTCTTATGTTTTTTGTAAAATCTTGTAAAGATCATATGCTCCAGTAGCATATTTTCCTACAGAAAAAGGATGGTATAGGACATTGATAGATAATCATTGTTTCTGCTCTTATATTTAGCATGTGTTAGAACCTTAGAGGTTTTCATTTTGAATGTAAACTTGTTTTCTTGCAAAAATGCAGTCTGCCTAACAATGTTAGATTCTTTTCTAATTATTTTACTTCTGATTATCGTTGCAAAAGTTTCTTCCTTTTAGTTTTGCAAGCAGATTTTCTATTACTCAGTCTAATACCTTTTTATTTCAGATAAATGAAAAAATGAAGGGAGACAATTCTAATCATCCATTCTTCCCCAAATTGAAGTCTTTGAGAGTTGAATGGTGCATGGATTATTTTGGGTTTGATTTAATTGCTTTCTTTCTCCAGCACTCCGCAAAGCTACAGAAGCTTACTATTGAGCTCCATGATGTAAACTCTCTCTCTCTCTCTATCTTCTTCTGAATTTGTCCTAGTTGAATCAGGTAAATTCAACAATAGTAAAAATTGTTTGAAACACTGGAACCCCAGAAAATCCACGACTTAATTTTTAGGGAAAAACTATCTGTACGTTTAGGAACCAACTACTGATAACATTATGTTTTATGATTTGTATTCACTAACCTTGAATTTTGTTTGTATCTTGAAGTACATCAAGAGTGTTACAAAGGAGGGTTCAAGCTTGGAGGAACCAAAAGATGTTTTGTTGCAACGAGAGCATCTTGAGACGGTTATGATTGTGAGAAGCAAGTTGGAGGAAAGTAAGAAGATTGGTAATCAGCTTGTTAGTAGTTTGAATGCTCATGTGAACACCATTGGGGAAATCATTACAAAGATAGAACCTTCAATTCTTAGACTATGAAGGGTTGTGAGAGGGAGCTGTCGTTTACTAATATTAGGCACATAATATTATGGAACTCTGTTGAATTGTAATATCTAGTATTTTCGATTTTGAGTCCTTAGAATTTTTGTTAGACTTTTGTTTTTCTATTTGATTGGCTTGTTTGAATTCTGAGTTCAATTCTAGTTTATGTTCTTTTATTTCTTGACTACAATTTATAAATTAGTAATATAAAATGAATTTAAAAATGTAGTTAACAAAATTGTGAATCATTGGACTTGTAGTGGTCATGTTTTAATTAAGTTTCTGTTGGGCATTGCATATTGTGCATCATGAGGACATGTTGGGGTACACTAAATATCTCCACTTTACTCGAATAAGAAAACCCAATACCACAACCCATTTCTCTTTCTCTCCCACTCTCATTTTCTTCTCTACAGAAAATTTCTAACTCTTTTCTTTGAAGCTTAAAACTCCTCAAAGCCCTCCATAAAAAAAATAGCTAAAATAGTTCACAAATTCAGAAAAATTAAGAAATATAAAAAGGAGAAGGAGGAGAGTACATGTAAGCCAAGAAAATTCGAATTTGAGCACCATTGTTGTAAGATTTCGTTTTTCTTCAACTCATTTCGGTTTTCAACTAATTTTTGAAGTATTTTCTTAAATAAAGGTTTAAAATAGAATTTTCTGTTAGGTTTAATTGCATGCAAGGTATTATTAAGTATATTTAGCATTTTATTCGATTGTGAGATTTTTGTCATGCATAAACTAAGCTTCGAGTTTGAAACGAATCTCTGAAATGTTGAGAAAATGTTTGAATGATTTGTGCATTAAATTAGATTTTTGAAAGGGAAAATAGTTGCATGCATGGTACATTTGTGAAATTAGGATTTCATGTTTTTATTTTTGGTATGCATGTAAGGTTTGAATAATATCTTAGGTTTTGGTAAAGTTCTGCCAATGCATGAGATTTTGGATAAACTATAAGGTTGCATGTAATGATTTTCTCACAAGTTTTCAATTCCTTTAATGTTCAAGAGTTTTGATTTAAACCCGTTAAGTTGTGGACTAAAACTTATTTCTAGTAATTCTGGTATTCTAAATTGATTGTTTAGTTGCATAACAATTTCTGAAAATTTCAAAAGTAAAAATAGTTAACTTTGGTAATTAAAAGTGTTGATTTAAGCCAATTGATTATCAGTACAAGCTTGGGGAGCTTATACAAAAATCTAGGTGTATTTTGGTGATTCACAGAGTCTAACCGCGACCCGTGGACCCATTCCGGGGATTGGGACCGAAAGGATTTTAAAATCTGGGAAGATTCACCACGGTCCGCGGCCGTCCTCTGTGGTCCGCGAAGAATTTTCTGCATTGTACTTGTTTAGTATTTCGGCCATAACTTTATCATTCGGAGTCTATTTTATATGATTCAAGGACCGTTGGAAAGATTACGAGGAGCTTTACAATATACTAGAACCTTCTTCATACTAATTAGATCAGAAAAGTATGGTTAAGCCTCAAACTAACTTGTGTGGTCATTGTTCGTGTTTAAGTCGTAGTAAACCTTAACCCAACCACATATTGGTCATAATTTGAAATTGCATTGTATGTTCCTTACTTGTAATTACTTTTTATTTATTTAGTTATTTAATTAAGTACTTAGGATAGTATTATTTGTGTAGATTCGGTAGAAACGTATCGGAGCTCGGGGAGGCCGATACAACGAGTGACAAGTAGGATTTTTGGTTGTTCTTGCTGTGCTCCACTTTTGTTTACAGGTGCGGAATCCACACCTATCTTGAGTTATTGTTAGAGCTTATTACTTGCATAGCATATTTGAATTCATTGAACTGCAAGCATATTTGCATTTTACCATATTGTTATTATGATATAAATGTTATGTATGCATATTGAATGGTTATCCGATTGATCTGAATGGAAATGGTATGAATGGTTAAGTACTCTTGTATGGTTGAATGGCACTGGTTTCGTTTGTACGCGGGCTAGCTACCCGGCGTGTCAATCAGTGTGGTTAAGCTTAATCCGAGGTCTACAGTGTTACGTTTTGAGGTACTTGTTGAAAGTTCGATTTGTCCGAATTGAATCTGGATTATACTCTGATCCCTGCTTCTGGGGAGGAGTTAGTTCTGATCCCTGTGTCTGGGGAGGAACCCGTTGACTTATTTTATTTTAGGTCTTGATCCTTATTTCTGGGGAGAGACCAAGTGACCCGTGATATTATAAACCAGACTTGCATTTGAAAGAGACCAAATCGAGCCGGCATTTGCATTGTTACTTGATATTTGAGATTGTTTTAATAATCGAATGAATTGCCGAGCTCGCTGCATTGCATGAACTGTATTTATTGATTGGATTGATATGTAAATACTATATTGTTTTAGTATGAATATTGCTTTTTTGTTTGTTTCAAAACTCCGTCGGTAATTAGTTCCGAAACATGTACTCAATGTTCGTGTGGCTGGAACTAAATACCGCACTGAGATAAATCTTTATTTATCTCATTTTTTCACTTTGTGGGTTCCAGGTTCTAGGCGAGCGCGGGCATGTGGAAAGGGGTAGGCCATCACTTTTGTTGTTAAGGGTGTGTAGCATGTGAACTCATGACTTGTTGTTAAAATGACCACGTGTAATATTTTGAAAACAAGATATTTAGCCACTAATACTATGATGTATTGATATTACATGTTAGGCATGTCTTGATTTGTGATGCTACATCTCCGTAGATTTTGTGTCATGGTTTGTAAGCCTTGCGGGCGTGCGAAGGTAAGCGTACGCTCGCGGCGGCTACGGCATCCCCCGGTTTTGGGGTGTCACATGAATGTCCAATTGGGATGCCACAAATTGTTTAGCAATCATCTAAAAAGACCAGTATGATATAGCTTGGTAGAATTTAATTGGATGGCTTTGATAAAGATGTCACGGGATCAGTTGCAACTATTGTAGCAGACGTCAAACATTATTTGAGATAATACAGAATTTAGGGATTAAAACTGGTAGTTGTGTGACATGGTTATTGTCATTACAGAAAAGTGGTAGTACATGTCAATTAGATATACTAGCTTTAGGATTTGTGACTCCTTGGTTTTTGCAATCAAAATCTCTTCTAAATAATCTAACTGTAGAAATTTTCTCTGGATTCATCGGTGCTGAATCCTTAGAAAAAGAAAACTAGAGTTACACTTAAAAGGAAAAAAAAAAAGAAATGAAATTGCATAGGAGAGTGAGTTGGCAATCCTAGAAGGCTGTGGAAAATGGATGTATGGTGTACAAGAATTACAAAGTTTTACAAAATAAGGTACTCTACCTGTCTACAAGGTCCATCCTGACATGTGGGACCCGCCTCTCTATCCGCTGTCCAAGGTGTCAGGAGTTACCTGTTCGAGCAGATAAAAAGATTAAAAAAAAAAAGAAAGAAACAAAAAGAAGTTTAAAAAAAAAAAAAAAAAAAAAAACCGAAGAAACTTGGCGAAAGTACCGATGGGTTGGGCTTTAAGCCTTTAACTAGAAAATATGCATTTATGGTCTTTCTTTAAGAAAATTCCATTTGTTAAAAATTTAATAATAGAACGCAGATTTAAAATATTTTTATATTCAAACTAATTAGCATTCAGACCTGGGCATGTTTAAAATTTAAAAAAAAAAAAAATGAAATGTACATGCTAGATTTGAGAGTCGAATAATATCAAGGGTTAGATCCTTTGATGTATGCTATTTGCATGGTCAAGCTCAAACATGCTTAGCTAGATCTGTTACATATTATTGTGTAATATTCTGTGCGGCACTACATCTATGGTTCGCCCCCACGAACAATTAATAGTCTGTATCTGCCACAGCGAACCCGAAATACGCACATTGTATTCATTCAAACATGCCCTGTTTTGGGGACCAAGTAAACTAATACCAGAAATGTGTCTCTGTTTGGAGGACCTAATTCCACAGAGCGTCTCTCGGTGTACATCGTAAATTCATCCAAATTTCCTCTAATTGATTACCAATCCCAGGTTCTTCGTGCACTATTGCCTTTCCCACTACCACCTTTGTACAATTCTCGTTTCCTACTTTAAAATTTTTAGAAGATCATTGTTGGCACCAATATGGCAACATTTATACAGTTATATTAGAATCAAAATAAATATCTCGTGGTGGGTCATCCTGTATTCCTGTCTATCAAAAATCATTACAAGGGCCTGTGGTTTCTTTACATTATAACAGAATATTCTTGCATTCAAGGTGTTTGAGGAAATGCCTCTTCAAGGGCAAGGATGGAGAATGCTCACTGTAGTGAAACCTATGAAATCACTGACAGGATAAGCCATTTTGCCTGTTGTCTAGAGAACATGTTGTTCTTCCTCCACATTAAATAAACTGTAAAAGAGTAGATGGACCTGTGTGCCGGTACTAAAACTTAAAGGAGTTCAAGGTGTACTTATGAAGAGTATGGGACCAAGCTCAAAAGCCATGTGTTAAACGTGTGTTGCAGAACAGAGAAGCATCAAACATGGAGCAATACATATTGTTTGTTACATCATACACTGCATCTTTCACTTCTGGAGCTCCTGAAGGCTGTGTATTTTGCTTTTTATGAATTTCAAACCTCCACTTTTATCTCCTTCTAATTGTCAGCATCAACTGCAGGTCTGTAGCATTTTGGTAATGATCCGATTTTTCCCATGTGAAAAACATCACTGCAAGATGATGCGTTGGAGCAAATTTGAGACATCTTTAAATCCAAATTGCCTAAAAAATGTGGGTGGTCTCATCCTTTAAGAATTGTATGGCAAGGTTGAAATATGAATGTTTGTAGATTTTCTTCTACCCAATTCAGAAGTTAATAATCCGTATTTGAGATCTGGAGCAGTAGTAGAAGATTCTTGCTTCTGTCCTGCTTTGTTTAGAGGTTAGGATTTAGGAGCTCTTGCCAAATGGGAATAATTCAGTGGCTAAAATGTGACATCTCCAATCAATCATTAAATGTCTTGTATTGTGTTATTCAGAATATTAAATGGAAAGTGGGCTCAAGCTTCTCACAAGCCTCTCATATGTTACCAGCCAAAGTATATTCAATCCCATCATCCTCAGGTTAGCTTAGGCTACTCTTATTTTTGCATTACTTTTTATCATTTATTTTATTCCATTCTGAGACCATTTTAGTACGAAATAATAAATCTCTGAGGCAGAACCAAGTTTCTTGGTCGTATTATTAATATTTGTGACAGTAAACAATTGTAAACTTAGCTAAGAACAATAACAAGTTTTCTTTGTGATGCAAAAGCACTGGATAGAAAGGAGGAACTCAGTTTAAATGAGAAACCAAATGAAAACAAACAATCATGTGTAACAAATAAAAACAATGAACGAATCACGATCATATAATTATAAATAAAATAAATGAAATTGTAGATCTTTCTAGATTCAGCATATAACAAATTGAGCATTCTCTAGCCCCTTCACTTTTTTAAAAAAAGTAATAGTCGGTCCATTGCATTTCTTGTACCCTATTGATAATCTGAGCTCCACTTTCTTCAGCATCTTGCATTGAATTACCTCAGTCTGTCTAGGATCAGGGTGATCTCGAACAAATATACTCTCTTTCGTCTTGTTTTTAACCAGACAATGCTGTCTATTAAGACATAATGTGAGCTTCTCTAAATTTGTTGAATTTTCTAGGAACCACACCACTGGACCCAAATGGCAAGCCATGCACCAACCATTTAAAGACAGACTCTTCAAATTGGCAAACCTTGGAAGCTTTGATAGTTCTTTGTCCAATACAGCCTTCATAGCACATTAAAGAAAAAAAAAATATTAGCCATAAAAGATCCTTAAAAATCAACTAAAACAATAATCTTGAAAATGCATTACTGCACTTTATTTGTTTCTTGAAATAAAATATCATCATGATTAGATGAATACCTTAAGATTGCTGCTGCACAACTCAAGATGTTCAATGCCAGAAAGGCTATTAAAGATATTGTCATAACAGTATTCTTTCCGAACATCAACACTAGCATAAGATAAGAATGGGAAATTCATCAGTACTGTTCTATCTGGTAAGCTAGTGAACTTGAGAGAAGCTAGATTGGGAGCACAAATAGAAAGCTTTGATTTATCATAAGGATCTCCAATAGTGCAATCATCCAATGACAAGAACTTAAGTTTTTCATGTAAAATCCAACTTTCTTTTATGCAACAACTTTTCAATGATAGATCTTCTATCTCTGGGCAACGTGAGAGAATGTGACAGATCATTCCACAGTAAAAGGTTGCATTTTTCAGGTGCAATTTTCGTAGGCTGAGGAGGGCCCTAACCCGGGGCATTTGAACTATGTGATGTTTCCTTGGCCTATGCTTACAATCATTAAATGTCAAGTACAGCTCCTCTAGAAATTTGCAAGTGAAAATGCTGCTGATGCAAACGTTATGCGAATAGCAGGATGGAACATCTATAGAAACAATTCGAGGACTAAACTTCATTACCACGGACTCAGAGATATATGATGCAACAAATTGTTGCCAGCATGAGTCACCAGAGATTAGCCCAAACATGTACAGGTGCAAGGTCTCATAAGGAGTGAGAATTTTTTTGACAAAATCGTCTTTATCTTCTGCACTAAATTCAAGCTTTGTCAGACGTGATTCTTTTTCACGAAGGTCCAAGTAGAGACATGGTAAGGGGGAACATACTTCTCTCCATCTCTTTGACAAAATACTCAACCGCATGAGGTATCTTTCTGATAACAAGGATATAATGTGTTTGAGCACGTCATCAGGCAGATCACTAAACCTGTCGACAATATTGGCTGTCATGTCCGCAGATTATGTGGGTCCTCTTTCACACAATGATGATAGAATCACTGGCTAGTATTAGAATATATACAATCCTGCACTTTTGAAAATTTAATTAGGTTTTCTATTTTATTTTTACTGCTTGGCCAAGTTATTAACCAATGAAAATTACGGCAGTGAAAGTAAAGGAACAGAATGTTGTTGCGAACTTGTTATGTTATGCCAAATCTTCGCTCAGAATGGCATATTTCAAAATTAGAAGGAGGTAATAATTTTACTTTGTAAACTACTTTTAAATGATAGTTTTAACAACAGAAATCTGTTAACCCAGTCAGCTATTAGTCACAATAAAAAAGTCAAGCTCCACAGAGTTTAATTAATTACCTTAGATGAACTGGCACTACTAATGCTAGAGAAATCCAACGAGCAGCAATCCAAGTGCAGAGCGAGGAAGGAGATATAAACTCGGGAATCAAATATTTAGTTGTAATTTTGCAATTTTGCAAAGGTTGGATAGCAGCGCTTTAGGGATTTGATATTCTCATTCCTTCGTTAAAACCTTAATAAGGGGAATGTGCACGATTATTTTTTTGCAGAATTAATAATTGACTTAATATATAATAGTCCGCACAAAGGAACTGGGACCTATATTTATATTGTATTTCGGATATTCGTTTACTAAAAATATAGGGAAATTTTCATTTTTTTTCTATTTTGGAAAATTAATATTTTTAACAAATTAAATATGATTATTTTTACTCTTTTTTATGTGATATAATAAGACCAATGGTACCAGAGTTTCATTGAGTTATTAACTTTGGTAATTTTTTTTATGGCAAATAGACAAATTGTGTAGAATATCACTAAGAGAAATGCTAGTGTCCAACATATTGGACGGATGGGTCCGTCCAATACGATCGTTTTCACATTTTTAAACTTCAAACGACCGATCCAAACCGTTCAATGTGTTCTTCATATTGAATACTTATGAGAAACCAAATTTAATATTTTTTTCGAGTTTTTTTACTTATTTTTCAGTATTTTAGAAAATACATTATATAAAAGTTCTGGATCATCCAATAACAACGATTTTCTAAAATACCAAAAAAATAGTAAAAAACATTGAAAAAATGTAAAAATTGGTTTCTTATAAGTTTTTAGTATGGAGAACATATTGAACGGTTCGGATCGGTCGTTTGAAATTTAAAAATGTTAAAACGATCGTATTGGATGGACCCCATCCGTCCAATATATTGGACTCTAGCATTTCTCTATCACTAATGAACAGTATAAATTTTAGTTTATACATCATGATAATTTTACTACAACAACAACAAGTCAACAACTAAGTTTTTTGTCCCAAACAAGTTGGAGTAGGCTAGAAAAGAAACCCAACATAAGTCATCAAGCCACTGAAGGTAGAAAAGTAAGTGTGAAAGTAGTGGTAATAATAATAATAATAATAATAATAATAATAATAATAATAATAATAATAATAGTAATAGTAATAGTAATAATACAAAAGGTACGCATAAGTCGTAAGCTAATTTTAAAACTTACAAACCTATGACATTACTTGTACTCTAGATTCCTAAATCATGGTTCGGGCACATAAATTGTCAATTTCCATGTGTTTCTACCGAACGTCAATTCTTTGGAAACATTCCATTCTTTAAAGCATGCATGTTTTGACTGCTCTTCCCTTAATAATTCAAATTTTCAAAATGTTACTACTTCATTACTAGGAAAATAAAATTAAGTTTATGTATGCCGAAGAAATATTTTAAAGGGGTAGTAATTGTCATGGGAAAAATTTCACCCGTGACTTAACCGAAGTAGCTATAGCTAGGTACCCTTTACAAAAATAACTGTGAAACATTTGGAGTTTTTCGGATTAGTGTGAATCTAGTAAAAATGGATTGAAAATACGAATAATGTGTGATGTTTGACATGATATCATAAGACTAATATAATGTGCGTGGTTTTTTTCGCGTATCTTGACGCTAATCAATTTATCGCTAAACTAGCTAAAACAGCATCCTACCCGTCCAATGGTTACGAGCCTAAATGTTGAGCGTGATTTTGTTAAACAACTTAAATCTAATCCGTTTATCTATACCAGCCAAATTGAACAGAATGGTTATATCCTTGAATATGCTACCTTTGGTGTTGTGAATTAATACAACTAACCACCGTACCCACTCCACTCATTAATATTCAATTCCTTTCACACTGAATCAAACCTTTTCTAAGCAGTCCCTTTTCATTTAATTTTTTTTTGGGGGTTTTCTCTGACGGTTGCTGTACGCAAAACTCAAAATCAATTCCTAGGTTGCGATGGCCACGATCCCTTTGGTCCTCTCCGTCAACGACCTCTCCCGCTTCGTCCAGGTGGAGATCCGCGAGACGTTCCCTTCCCTACTCTCCGTCACCGACACCTCTTCGCCATTGCCAGGGATTATTGTTTTTCCTCCTCTCTGTCTTCATCAGACATACCCTTCGTCGCCATCGTCAACTTTTTAATATGATTTAGCAGTAGAAGCAACTGAAAGGGTGGAAAAATGGCATCACCTCTGCGCCTCCTCCGTGTGCATCTCAGCAACTCCCCCACGCCATAATCCCAGGTTACTAATTTTTTTCCCTTTCACACCGAATTTTGTCCTTGAAGTTGAATTAAATTTTCCTAAAATTTTATTTCTTCTATTTAGTCCTTTGAATTTTACTATTGTATAAAAATCTTATACTAGATTAGTTTTTGATGTCATCATAATTTTTTCGTCGGAATGTCTTATTTATGTTGTAATACATAGCAATTGAAATATATATCTTCTGATGTCAGCAATGATACGAGTGCAAGCTGGTTATTGATTGTATTTTGCTGATTCTTTTGATAAATTCCAAATTTATAAAGGCAACTGCTCAATTAAGGGAAAATTTAGAGGGGCTGATATATATCTTCTTTCTCTTTGAAATATATTCAATTTTGGTTTGTATTATTTATTTGGTTTGGGGATTTTGGGTCTGGGGTCTCAATTAATTATAGTATTTAGCAATTTCAAATTCGGAATATTTTTCTTTTGGCATCAACATCATATTTGAAATGAGCAACAAACTGATGTTGCATACAGGCCAGTTTGTTGGTGTTTGGTTTCTATTACTTTAACTATATAATTATATCTTTATTGTTTGGCTATTTTCGTACTAGGTAGGATATTTATATGATATGTGATATATGATATATGATATATGATATATTTTCGTTGGTCCTTTAGTTTAATTAACATTGTTTACCATTTCAAATTAATAATGTTGTCCTTTACCTTAGTTTTAATCGCCAAATTACAGTACTGGCAACAACATAAAGTTTTTATGATCTAATTAATTTAAATAAATTAATCTCATTAATTTCCTCTTCAAGACCTGTATGAAAAATGCCAATTCTACCTGCCTTATAATTTTCATTTTTTGACCAATTGATTCTCTTTCTGCGATACTAATTTGGAATTTGTATAGTTACTTCTCCTTACAATCAATTAATAGATGCACAAATCAAGGGAAGTATTAATTCTGCTTGATAGCTGTATTGATTGCATTATCTCCCTTATATTGCGCTTGGAAAAATCAAAATGGTATTGAAACGGTCAGTATTCTCGCACTCTCAATTAATTTTATATCTATATATATGTCTATGGTGTCCAAGGTCATCCCTTTTTAAGTTTATCCTTGAATCCTATCTATTGTAAGGAAGAATATTCACAGGTTGTTTCCAAATACTATTTCCATTTTAATTGTTTTAGGTTCTATGAATGAATTACATTCTGAATATTTATTCTTTTCCCCAGGCTATCATGACGACCAATTTGCCGATTTCACTGGGTGTTATCCAATGCAAAGTCCTGAAGCTGTTGGAAGTTGTCGATAACAAAATGGAAACGTTTGGGTCATGAACTTTGTTCTTCTGGATAAAGAAGTGAGGATATTTAGACCAAAGACAGTTTATATTTGTCAATTTACGTATTTAGACCATATATCTAAAATATAGGGCTTGTTTGGATGTGTTGGGAATAGTGGGAATAGTGTGGAAAGGTGGGAAGAGTAGGAAGAGTGGGAAGAGTGGGAAGAGTGCTATTCCTAGGTCGTTTGAATGGTGAGTTTAGGAATAGCGTTGGGAAGTGTGAAAAAGTAGAGAGAAAAGTGTTGTTAGGAAGAGTGTTGTTGGGAAGAGTGGGAAGAGTGGCTATTCCCACTATTCCCAACCAACCAAACAAGCCCATAGATAAAATTGCGTGGGTGTCAGAGTTTAATTTTTTAATAGCTAAACGACACGCCAAACCCATCCCGTATTGGTTGGTTTGCGTTTTCTGAAGGTATGAGTAATTTGAAAAACAACTCTGTATGACTTTCGTGTTGTCGCATAGTTTATCAGGCGATCGAACCCATTTCACAAAGCTGAAAGAAATTGTGCACGCATAAAATAAATTTGTTCCGTAAAATTTTTTTATCGGAAAAAAAAATCAAACGTAGCCGCTGCCTACCTTCTCCCTTGTCTATTTCTCACAAAAATGGCGATCGGTGCCTCCTTTTTACTCCCCTTCCTCTCCTTTAACATCGGCCTACTTACGCTTCCCAACCCTCATCCCCTTCGGCGTTGATCTATTCCGCTGGAAAAAGTAAAAGGCCTAAGCCATCTGCCGCTAAAACAAACAAATTAAGCCATGGTGTCTTGGTCTTGCTCACAACGGATGTCCTTGATGCCACGGTGTCCTTAGATGGTTGCCACTCTTTTCGATCTCACCTCCAGATTCTTCTTCTTCAGCCAGCACAGCAGATCTCTTACGCAAGGTATCCCTTATTTTTTATCTTATTTTTTGTTTACGAGATATTAGAACTGAAATCATTTTGGTTTCCTTTTCTCTATTCTCTCCAAGCAATAATCAAGGATCCCCTCCCCTTTTTTCATATCCGATTCTAATCCTTTTTCTTTTTGAAAAAAAAAAAATGCAGCAGTGACTCCGAAGTTATCAGTAAGTAGTTCCAAAAAATAAATCAGATATTTTTTCCTCTGATGCATTTTTATCTTATTTTTTGGGGTGAAATTAAAGATGTTTAAGATTGTATGGATGATTTGCAACACCTCTGTAGTCCTATTTTTCATGATTTCTGCGTAATTTGACTCCGAAGTTATCAGTAAGTAGTTCCAAAAAATAAATCAGATATTTTTTCCTCTGATGCATTTATATCTTATTTTTTGGGGTGAAATTAAAGATGCTTAAGATTGCATGGATGATTTGCAACACCTCTGTAGTCCTATTTTTCATGATTTCTGCGTAATTTGAACTTTTTATTTCAAAACTGTATTATTTTCTTTTATTTTAGATTGTGATAGAGACAAAGTGCAGAATTTTTTTTGCTTAATAGCAGTCCCATGACGGAGTTTTTTTGTACTGCCTTTTTTCTAAGAAAATATTTTTTATATAATTAATGATTCTCCTATTTGGTCGTTTAAATTGGTTTAAAGACTTTGGTATTATAGGTGAGAATTTTTTTTTTTTTTTTAGAATTTGATGTGTATAAATCGACTGTCTGTGCAATATTTGTTTCCAAATTGTCTTATTAATGTATTTAGACTATGATTGAAATGTTAGGTATTGAATATAATTATCTTCATTTTATATATAACTTAATTAATTATATGAACACAATAGTTATTTGTACATGGAGGTATTTTTTATATAAAAAGGCTGCTATATTTGTCTATAGATGTTATTTATTTATTTTGATATTAATGATTTGATGGAATTAAATGTGTAATAGTTAAGGCCACTAAATATGGTGAGAAGTGATGTACAGTTTTTGCACGATTAAGGACATTTAAATTATTTATTTACTCCATAATAAATGCATTAAATTTGGGTTATGTTACTATTTTTTTCTATATATATGATGGTATGAGAGGAATATTTTATTATACATTTCCAATTGAGTCTTTCTTATCTGTATTCTTGCCTTCCCCTTTAACATATCCAGTCTTCAATATCTTTCTGCTTTCCCCTTTAGCATCGTGTCTCTCCAGGACAAAGAAAATTTTTCTTCAAAATCGAAAGTAATATTTTACTTCAATTATTATCTTTTGTGTCCTTATTTCTCATTAGGTTTCGCACTTTCTGTAGATTAAGAATTTTTTTATTATTTGGTATTTGTAATATTAAGTTTGAGTAGCCCTTTATTTGGTAAATATAGGAAATAGGAATCTTAAAAGATAGCAATAGTCCTATTTCATACAATTGGTTAATGATTTTACTATTTTTCAAGCTGCTGAGCAACTACCAACTGAAATTTAACATAGAGCTATTTTACCAGTAATTAGTGATGCTTGGAATTACTTTAATTAGTCTGCATTTCTAATTTAATGAAAAAATAGTGGTCATAATACCAGAAATCTCAGTTTGTTGGTTTATTTGCCTTCTATGTGAATTTGTGGATTAATTTTAGATTAGATGCTACAGATACTTTGTTTATCAAGTCAGCTATGTCAAGTTCAAACAAAAGATCCCTAGAAATTGGTATTTCTCAATAAATAAGGTATTTCTCATAAATAAAAGATCCCTAGAAATTGGTACTTCATACATATGCTGTTTGATGACTAAATTTTGTTGTCTGTGCATGTAAAATGTGGGATTTTAATTGATGGAATAATCAAAATAGATGACCAAAATTTCTCTCTGAGGTGGCCCTTACTGACTAACTGTTATTTGCATTTTTTCCTCTAAGTTTGGTCTTATTTTTCCATTGCTTGGTGATTTAGTGAAATTTCTTTCTTTTAGAATTTTATCAATGGTAAAAATATAAAGACATTGTTTTATGGTTGTTGCTGTTGCTTAAAATTTTGGTCTCTCTCTGGTAGTACTTTTACTTTCCTTCAGTAAAAGGGTTAAGTGTTCAATTTATTTGTATTAAAATTGGGAATGAAAGGTTTTGACTGTAGGTTTTTATAATATTTTTTGTTTTTCAATCTTGCGCCATAATTATGCAGCAGCTATTAATGTATTTCTTATTACTAATAACTAAAATATTGATACATGGGCTTTAGTGGATGTATCTCCTAACTCCTAGGGAGTTCTTTCCAAGGTACCAGTAATTTTGGTTTAATTGAGAGACAATCCAAAGGAACTCGATAGCGTAGTTGAAACATCCTTAAAGCAAGTAAAAAGGAAAGTACTCAACCTAACATTTGGTTTCATAATTAAACCAAAGAAGCCCAGTTTTTGAATCTCATACCTGAAAGTTAAAACTTGCTTCGCGACATTTGAGAATGCTCTCTCTTTTTGAGCTAAAAAGATTGATTCTCTCTTATTAATTATAGTTGACATTAAGGTTTTTCTGATTACTGATAATTAAAATATTTATTGATTGAAAAGAAGGGCAAAATTCCATGGATTTATATCTTCATAGAAGCCAACTGTAAAGTTTTAAAAGTAAGATATAATGAACTATAAAAGCTAGCTAGGCTAACCTACCATAAATTAATGGTTAGATAATCTATAATTTCTTATTTCTGATATAGGTGGATTACAAGTTTCGTTATGTAGTTATCATGACCAGATCAGTGAAAGTCCATCAGTTGGATTTTGGATGATTACACCGAGCTATGAGTTCAAACTGGTGGACCCCTAATATAGGATCTCTCCTACTGATTGATATTTTCAAATAAAAAAGGAGTTTTTTTTTTCTTTGAACCTATCCATGAGCCATAAGGCTATCCCATCCTAAGGTGATACTAAATGCGACTAAGGAAAAGACATTAATTTATTTTGTTGATTTCCACCTCAATGCATTTTGCTTTCAATTTTGGATCTGATAAGAAACTTATTTATAGAGAAACACACTAAGGAAGGTTACTCCGTTACACTGATAAGGTTTCCTCTTTAGCCCTTTTAATTTCATTTTCTAACTTGAATATAGTTTCTGTTGAAATCATTAATTTCGGTTAATCATTTGGAGCTAATTTTTTAGGGGCATTTTGTTGATTGGTTGGTCACCAGCCCTTTGTAAATGACTAAGATAATCGCCTGGCACCCCCAGATGTTGTTTTAAATATCTTTTATTTGAAATTATTGCTTACATAAATTAATTAATCCAAATTTTGCACCAAATAAACTCAATTTAGGAAAAATCTATGGAGTGAAAGGCAACAAAAAGGGCAAAGATGTTGTTTTTGGGTTGATTCAATTCAAAAATAAATGACGGATGCTGGTAGAAAGAAAGACACACAAGGTTGACGGAAGATTTTGGCAATTGCAGCTACTGTCTTTCAATTTCTCTCTTTTTCTAATTGAATCTTTGATCGGTATTATTTTAACCATGTTTGGTTGCATTGATGAAGCGTTGTGCTACCCCTAATAAAAGATGAATAATTATTATTGGAAAGAATTAAAATAAAGAAAAGTAGGAAGATTTAAAGTGATATCTAAGCAGCATTATTCGAGGTTGATAGCAGTGAGAATTGGGAACAACATGGGCACTCATTCTTTTCTGTAACTTTAAAACTCACGTATTTGGTTTCGTTTTAACTTTATCAAAGCAATCCTGAAAAAAAAATAGCACTAAATTTGGTTACATTAAATATAAGAATAATTCAATTTTTTTCTGAGATTAATCAACTGGGAATTGGTACATATTACTTGGTACTAATTATATTGAGAGAGGCCCAATAATCGTATTTGTAGCAAATTTTACTGGGTATACAGTGATAGAGAATGGACACAAAACTGAAGTATGGGCAGCGTTAGCTGGTATGTCTGGCAATGGTGATTTTGAAAAAGAGCAAGATTTTGGTAACTTATTCATAGTAGTGTGCTTTGTTATACTTTTCAGGAATAACAATCACCGTTGCAGTGCAAAACTTCCATGATGCTATACTTTAATTTCTCTCTTATTGTGAAAATACTGAATTCATAAAAATTTATTCTACATGTATAAACATATTAACACATGCGCGCGTACACGCACACATATTTTAAAATTAACATATTAAAATTTAATTTTACAACTAACTCAAAATAAAATAATACCCAGAAAATATTATATAAAACAACAAATAAAATTATTCCAGTTAGCAAAAAATAATAATGCATTAATCTTAAAAATTTTCTAAAATGATAACATAATTTATATTTATTTGTATGTCAAATATCGAGCGAAGCTCGATTAGCCCCTCTAGTGTCTTATAAACTTGGACTACTTTAGATCATGTAACTGATGGAAACAAAAAAATTATCATATAGGTGAGTCTTTTGGCTCTTCATGGGAGGTGATTGATAAGATGCGCAAAGATAGTGAACAAGGTTTCATATATCGTATAATATACAAGGTATACTATCCAAAAACTCTAATGTGGTATTTTATTATTTCATTAAAATGTTATAATTTGTTAATTTCCAAGTTAATTTCAGGTTACTACAAAGTTGGCAATTGGAATTAGTGTTGCATCTTTTTAGATGCTGAAGTAGCATGTTATATAAAACCTAAGTAAACTGATCAGGTAATCCTTAACCCTAATGAGAGCACGATATATTGGTATCATACCGGTGTATTGATCTGAGATTGGACCTCTTTCAACTGTAGAAGAAAATATTAATTACGTTTTATATTTTTATGCCTTAAATCATATTCAGCGCTATGAGTGTAAGATGTTTAACTTAAATTTACCAAATTCACTTGAATTCACTTGAATTTGGGTGTTAATGTCACCATTATGGTGATGAACTTTGGGCTAGATGTGTTGAACTGGGGTGACAAGACAATACCATTTTTTTACTGCACAATACCTTCTAGATCATGAGGCAAATTCATCTGCTTTGAGTTATTTGGATGCTACGGGCTGCTGGTATAAGACTTTTTTTTTTTTTTTTCTAAATTCTCATTGTACAACATACAGATCTTTGCTCCTTAATTAGAGTTATCCATGTCCTAATCTCTCTGTTGTGCGTTGTACTAGCTAAAGCTCCTCATGGATGATGGCCAAGAATAACATCGGTCACAAGTCAGAATCCTCGAGTTGTTTCTCTTTATTTTGTCTCCTTTACATTTTTTTTTTTTATTTTTCCTGACTCAACAATGGCCGGCACACATGAGACTGCAAGGTTTTCTTTTAAACAGTGGTTTTGATCTTTTAATACCACTATTAATATGTTATTTTCTTTTCTATACTTAATTTGATTGGAGTAAAATTGTAAACTGTACTAAGCTGATAGATTATGCAGGTGGTTTGTTTCCTTTACCAAAGACTTAAAAAATGATGACTAATATAGTAATATTCCTAAAAGAATTTAATTGAATTTATTTTTATTTATTGAGTTATTGAGTTATATAAGTTGACACAACATTAAAAGAGTCCATGCATTTAAATTATGGTAAATATGCCCATAAATATAGAATAGTACTATGAAAATATGTTAAAGTCAAAATTTAAATTTCATTATACATAAGAAAAAAAAAAATCTAGCTCATAAATATTAAATTGAAATCAACATATAAATTAACTAAGTAATGTACATAAACAAACATCCTTACCATATATATATATATATATAAATTATAAATCATATTAAAACGAATTCATGCATCGAGCGAAGCTTGATGTCCAACCCTAGTACACAATAAAATACCGAGGTCATGATATGTTAATTTTCATGTGGATGCACCTCTTGCGAAAATAAATACATATAAATGGTTTAGATTTGGTGTCACGAATTTTTAAGCTTTGATTCATGAATGAATGATAAATTTGTAAAATTTTATGATATCAGAAATTAGGTAGTAATGAAATCTCTCTCTATTTTTATTAGTAAAATACTTCACGATTAATTCTAAATCTGTTCCAGAAATTGTTACTATAAGTATGATTTGTTGGAAATAAAAGTAAACAAAAGAAATTAAGATGTGATTTATGAACTGCGGGAGATGCGGAAATGATGCAAATTCAATTACAGCATTCGTACTGAATTCATAGAACCAATGTTTATTTATTAGGTTAATTAATAATCTTCAATTAATATAACCAAATAAAATTTAAATCTGTATATTTCAAAATTTTTTATTTAAATCGAACTTGACGAAAGGTGATGAGGACACGTGATTAAAGCAGGTATAGAGGGAGATAACTACAATTTTCTGTAAATAGTACAATGACAGGATTTATACAGAGAAAAGGAAGATCAGCATGCCGACGCGTTGGAAAATGAGGAGTAGAAATTAAGAACAGGAATTATCGTTGCTATAAATAGTAAACAGAATTACTACTTATAAATATCCAACCTCAAATTTTATAAAAAAAAAAAAATTTGTTCCACAAAATTGTTCTTAATTATTCTATCAACCATGACTATCCCTTATCCTTCATTCTTCGTCTTCCTTCTCACATTGCTTGCTTTCCTCCCACATTTCAACTACGCTGCTACTTCTGTATCCGAGGCATGTAAAGCTGCAGCTGCTAGCAGTCCAAATGTAGATTACAATTTCTGCATGCAATCCCTACAAGCGGACCCGTCGAGCGCCTCAACTGGCAAGCTCGGTCTTGCGAAGATCGCTACAAAACTTGCTGCCCAAAGTGCAAAGGACACAAAGACGAAGGTAAAGAAACTTCTCGTTGATGCTGCATATGCTCAATATGAAACTGAGATACACACCTGCAAAAGTTTGTACTCTCGCTTGGTCGATTACTTAACCGTAGCTGCCAAAGGTATTGATTTGTCGCGTTTGGCTGATGCCCATACATACCTCAGTGCGGCTCTTGATGCACCGGGCGAATGTGATGAAGCATTTTCAAAGAAACAGGCTCCGGCGATGTTAGCTAACGAGAATGCTACTGCAAAGCAGCTTGTGGCAATTGCTCTTGCTCTCGTCAAAATGTCAAGGGTTTAAGTGCATAGGGCAGCTGGGCCTTACCCATTTAACCGTAATTTGTTATGAATTGTATGTAGGAATAGATGTTATTTTGTAAATTAGCATTGGAGAAATGGAAGTTTGTAAAAGGAAAACTGTTGTTGAAATTTCTTGTCAAGAAAAGGTGAAATTTTTTTATTGCTTCTGTATTGAATATACAATCAGGATGATTTTTCGGTACATTTCAATATAAATGTTTGTGTAGTTTTATATGCATTGAACGTTACAACAATTTGTTATAAAAAATCTGAAAGGCAAAGACTTCCCGATTTATAGAAGTACTGATTCTAATGAAAGTTCATAATTTCGTGATATTTGCACGAATTATGTTTTGTCTTTAGATGCAGCGTTTCTTTTTAATAATTTTGTATTCCAAGATATCAATCTCGGAACAAAATTGTGTGACAATTCACCATGGTGATGAGTTTTAGACAATTAATTAGAATATTATAACCAAATTATACATTTCAATCAAATAGCAAATATAAATAGCTATATCTTTAATTTTCAAAAATACTAGCACACTTGTCCACCTAACATGGGGACAAAATTTTAACAAACTAAAGATATATCAAAATATAATTTATAATAATCATTTTGCAAAGCGTCTGTTTTGCGAAGCAGATTGTCTCTTATTTATATATCTTCAGATTTTTTTTCTTCTTCGTATTTATTCATATTGACTTAAAAATAAATTATATTAATGAGATGATTTTTTTTTTTTGCATTAGTGTTAATTTCATTCTAGTATCGAGCTCTCTTTTCATTCTAAGAAAGCTTAATTTTTTTCGTTCTGAGATTAAATCTACATCCTTAACCACATTAGATTAAATAATCAATGAACTATATTATTTGTAATCAAGAATTGAATACAGACTCAAAATTGGATATACTTTTGATCTAAATTGGATTGGATAGACCTTTTAATTATTGATATTTTACAAGCAGTAAGTAATTATACATATTAATAATCAGATCCTCACCCCTTTGAGATATTTGTCGCTGTTGTCAGCTTTTAGAACCAAAAAATATGAATCAGCAAGTAGAAATTCTGTAATAGTCAGATGTATATATTGATTAACATGATATTCGTCGTGTATTTTTGTAAGAAAAATAGGGGTCAAACCCCTATCTTAATTAATAATTAAATAAAAAGTTTACAACAAAAAGATTAGCAAGTAGCTAATCTGTACAAAGAAAACCAGCAACCCCTCAAAAGTTTAAAAATAAAAAGCAAAATGCTGGAAGAAAAGAAGCAAAGCTAGCTATTATTCGTTGTGTATTTGTAATTATCAAGACGACTATATTAACATATACTTTTATTCATAGCTATTAATTAACTTGTGTCTTAATAGAATGACATAAAGTTCACTGTAATAGCTAAGCGGGATATTGCTTGTGGTATTTCAATTTAAATTTTAAAATAACTATTGTTCCAGAAACTTAAATTAACAAGCGCGTTAATTATGATCGAAGAGCTCAAGTGCTATGTTTTTCTCTATAGGACTATAATTTTTATCATGTGTCTGAGGTAAAAAAAAAATGAATGAACTCTGAAAAAAAAATATTGCTCATTTTATCATAAAATCTTACGTTTAAATTAATATATCTCTAAACAAAATTTGATGATTAATATAACTTTTTGTTAGAAAATTATCTTCTTTTAAGAAGTTTATTTTTTTAATATGTACTTTGTTTGATTGAAGTCAAGAAAGTTCTCTAGTATTAAATATTTATAAGACTAAAGAGAAGTTCTCAATATTTTAAAATTTGACATTGCGGGCTGTCTTTATATTTTTTTTTTCCCCCGAAGTACTTGACAAAAGTCTTTATTATATCGTATAAAATTCAGCAACTTTTGCTGACAACCTAGACCTTTTTAGTTTTTACGACTTTCCAGTTTCCTCAAAGAGTTGATGTCTTAAAAGATGCTTTTAGACGAGGAGAAAGGGGCACTGTATGTTTCTTTGTTTTTTTCCCTGCCATTAGCTCCGTACAAAATTTGTTGAGGTTTGTCGGATGGACATGTCACGCGTTTAACATTGATTGGACTTGTTAATAAGGATCAATTATTAGATGCAATCATCCAATACACAATTTTATTTACTTTCCTTATTTTTATTTAATATTATTTGATATAATGTTTGTTTCATTAAATAATATTTTATCGTTCTGTCTATCGTTAATTAACCATCAACAAAAATATTAGATAGAAATATTTTTCCTTTTTTTAAGTGGATATGGAATATTTTTCATGATCGCCAATAAATATGAAATATACTTTATCAATGCACATGCGGAATGACATTGTTTGACGATTAAATGATTTATTCATACAAATTTAAAAAAGAATGTGGATTTATCTATGCGGATGTAAATCAAATGGTCGAATTATAGAAGACACCATTGCCTTTCTTAATTTTTACCACCAAGCAAATCAAACGAGCCCAACTCTGTGGATTAGCAGCATACAAATTGTAATCAAAGATTAATCCTGAGTGAAATATATATTTTCAATGAAAATATATAAAAGTTAAGTTTACGTAGTAGAGAAAATCGTACTAGCAAAAATTTTACGCATATATTTTGAATTACTTTCCCAAAAGAGAAAAAAAAATATCTCGCCTTAAATAGATGCAAAGAAGTAAAAACCCAAAGCAGAAAGACTTCTACTGTCAGCGATGTTACATTCCTCCTTAGTTTACGACTTATCTACTACTCGGTCCTTCCTAACTCAAGTTACTTAACGGCCTTACAAGGCGCCATCTGTTGGTTTAGTAGAATTGTCGTAAAATCAGGACCCGTAGAGAAAGCACTACGTTCTCCCCACTTAAAAAGTTAAAACCAACTTAGTACGGATTCGAACCGTCATTAATTCCCCACTATTCGAAATTCGAACTAGTAGTAGTTGAGAGGAAAGAGAGAGATGGCAGGGGTTGGGAGCAACTTCGGCGAATCATCGAGCTTGCTTCTCTCCGAATTGAGAGACTTGGAAGAGAAGCTCAAGTGCTTCGTTTGGTAATCGATTTCTCTCGTTTGGTGCATTATTTCGTTCCCAAATTAATCCCTTGGTCTGATGAGATAATGTCGTGCGCTAATCGCGATGCTAGGGTTTGTTAGTTCCTTGGTGGCGATTGAGTAATGTATGTGGTAGAGATGGAACTAGGTAGTTAATAGTTTGTTTCGTTGGAGTGAGGTTAAAAGTGAACCTTGTATTAAAGTCTTTTGACAAATTGTGTCAACTTTGTTCAAACAAGAGAACTAAAAGCAAGTTCCTTATGAAAAGGGACTGAGAAACAAAAATTATATGTTTTTTGTTTGTTTTATTTCTTATGAAATTGGTTGTGCTGCACAAACACAAATGCTTCCAATTTATATTTTGACATGTCTAGTTAAAGTTGCAGAAATGGATAACAATTTCTAGTTTTTCTTTTACAGCAAAGGATTGCTTCAACAGCCAACCTCGATGGCGTGCGGCCACGTCTTTTGCATGTATTGTGCATTTGATTTGAAAAGTTATATAATTGATTAGTGCCTTTTTTCTTTAAATGTTAAACCCAAAAATTGTCTTATTTTTCAGGAAGTGTCTTCCTATCTATCTTCTCAGTGCTTGTCCTAAATGTAAAGCAAGATGTCTCAAAGACGGTATGTCTCTTATCTGAAATTATCTGAACAATGATTTTATCTCATTGGTAATTTTCAATATGTCAATTCTCTGCTTTGTTGTTTTTCATTTCTTTGTCCAGATAATAAACTGGCTGTACACATTGAGGAGATGCTGAAGAAGTATCAAGAGATGGAAGCTTCCATAAAAGTCCAAAATAGTGACAATGTTTCTCAAGTAGGTGCATTTACTGAAGAATCTAGGCCCATTCTGACTCCCCAGAGTAATCAGGTTTCTCGATTGTCTTAAAATGAGTAAAGGATTATAATATATCGGTTTTGTTGTATATCAAAGTGTTTTTTTCCAATAATTGTTGCAGAGAGGCAGTGGTTTGGCGATGAATAATTCCTGTCCGCAAGACTTAACTCAAAGTGGACAAGCCAATTTACCTACTCGAGACAAGGTTTTAGTGCCACCAGTTACTCCAGGCTTTAGAAAGGTTCTTTTTCTTAATCAGTTATGGTATTGTTATCTTTTCATGATCACAGGTACATACAATCAAATTGTACATATATATATTAAAAAAAAAACATATATTGATCTAAACTCAAATTTAATTGTGCTAGATTTGTTAACTTAATCATAAAGTACACAAAAATCTAAACACATGTCATATACATACATAACTAAAATTGTTTACAATGTTGTTATCTGCAGAGAACCCACGAATTGGGTATCAAAAGCTCTTCTAAAACAGCATCCACCAATAAATTGGCGAGGGGCAAACTACCTCAAGATTCTTCTGCAGCGGTTCTAACCCCTGCTAAATCCTCAACTACACCTGGTCCATCTCAAATCCATGTGCCAGCTTTGGAAAAGGAATTCCGATTAAGACATCCTATTCTTAAAGTGGTACATTCCAATCCTCCAATCATCAATATATCTTTATATCTGGTTGCATGCAGCAGTATTCTATTTTCTGTGCAAACACAATCACAAGCACAGGCACTTGGATAAATGTGAACATTAACAGATTTGGGAGACCAAAAAGCATGTGCTTGGTCATACATTTTAACATTCCATGTAAGATAGTGACATCTAGATATGCAATACTTATGACTGTAGAGAGCTGGTGAATCATCCTCAAAAGATTCAGGCCAACCCTGCATGAATCCTAGTACCAGCAGGAAGAAGAGGACACATAGGAAAGAGTGGGCTGGACCCTTTGCGAAGAGGCTAATGTTACTTGCTTCCCCAGTGCCAGTTGGATTATATGAAGATGAATGCATTTTTTGCCATTCATTCAGGCGTGACTTGGAGGTAACTTTAGAACCCTCTTTTGTGTATATGTGTGTACTGATTTTTGTATTCCTAATTTCCTATAATAGGATAACCTAATATTGGCATGCTAATTAGATTATGGGGTAAGCTGATTTAGTATGTAGAAGCAGTATTGTTTTGTGATATTTCTACAAGATTCTGTTGTAGCAAATAACCATCTTGAGGATCCAGATTTTATGCATAGGTATCATTGCACCCAATTATGTGGATGGCATCATTGTAAATTTTTTTTTGGGCAGCAATGGCACACTGCTGTTACGAAAGGGTTGTTTTTCAATGCTGTTTTTGGCAGGGTTTTGGCAAACTTCTTTGCATTCAAAAGGAGAAGGTGGTGTGCGAACCAGACAATGCTAGCAAAGCAAGAGTTTTATATGCTCATCAAGAATGCCTTTACTGGTACTCACTAGTCACTACTTAATATTAGTATAAGCTTATTTATGATGTGGCTTTTCACCAGAATGTAGGGAAGATATAATAGAATTCAAATGGTTCATGTGATCTGCAAACTTCTGTTTTGAAGTATCTTTCTTGCATAACATCTTACTGAAATGTTGTGAAGTAATAAGCACTTGCCAACATAGTACTTATCACTATCTTTTTTATGAGTTTTCTCAATTTCAATCTTATCCCAAATAAATCTCAGAATATAATGTACAACAATATATGTTGCATTGCTCCAAAAAACTTATCATTAATTTTAGCTAATAGTGGGTTTGAAAAACATGCCATAAATTCCAACCTGCAGGGCTCCTAGGATATGTCAGCAAGGTGACCAACTCATAAACTTACGGAATGAAATCCGACGCAGCACCAAGCTCAAATGTGCCAAATGTGGCCGTAATGGGGCAGCTCTCGGTTGTTACTATGAGCCTTGCCCAAAGAGCTACCATCCATCTTGTGCATTCCAAGTTCGAGGTTGTCGCTGGGATACAGTATGTGCTACTATTTTGGAGAATTTTATCATTGTTACATTGCTTTTGCTATTTCTGCTCCAAAGGGCATTCTGGGATAATAGAGTTGCTTGAATGTTATCACTTATTTATCCCCAACTTAGCCAAAAAAAAAAAAACTAACAAAAAACAGCTCAAATTTAATAAAGTAGGTAGTCCTTTGTGAAGCTACCATTACCAGACTAATTCTTATAGGCTGTTATGTGCTGTTAATCTTTTCGATTAGTGTTCGTCTTGAACGTCTCAAATTGAATGAAATAGGAGAACCGCTGGATGTTATGCCCAGATCATGCATGTGAGAAATTTTCATGCAATAGTGATCCCAAACAATCTGATCTGGCAGCTAAGGAGAGTTTTAGCAGGCCAAGTGAGAGGTAGTAGTTTCTTTTTCCCTTCATCAAATTCCTTGGTCATGGTTTATGCTGTTCCTTTATTTAATTTCATGTCTTCCATCTAGGGAAGAGTCAATCAACTAGAGAAAAACGTGCATTGCCAGAAAAGAAAATCAAAATGATCTGTATTGAATTGTACATGAACTGGTAAGGAAGAAATATGGCACAGGTCATCTAGAGCTACGATGCATTGCTTTTCAGCCTTTTTTGGTGGTGTTATTTGTAAAAAAAAATTGTTCAGGGAATTTATATTGAAAAAAACTTAGTTTATTGATACACTTCTTTGAAGGCTGCAATTTTGTTTCCAAGGATTTAGCTTCTCTTAATAAGGACTCGCTTTATGAACCAAATGCTGTCTGAAGTACTGTGGTTCTTGCTGGTGAAGTCATCAAAGAAAGTGGAGCCTTTCCTTATTGTAGTCGGTTATAATGGAGAATAAACTCGCTAATATGTGCTATACATGTTTTAGTTCATACAGTAACAGATATCATATGTAGAGACGTTATGTACAGAATGCTGTTCTTTGAAAAAAAAAAAGTTTGTATAAAGAATATCGGCTTCATATATGATTCTCATCTTGGTTTTAGTGGACTAATTTTGAGATGACCCTGCTGCATTGTAAAAATTCTGGATTTTTTTCTAATTCGTTGAATGGTCTTGCAGAGATTTTGAGAGACTTTAGATTCCCATGAATTTGTTCGGAAGTGTTTGATGATTTTTGTTTAATTCAATTTAAGTTTTCTGCTGTTGACTTTTGTTGCAATATGTGCATTTAATTCTGTTGGGGTGCCCAAATGGCCAAACTAGCTAATGGTGCTTATAGTACTTAATAATGAGATTGTATGTTTCTCTATGGTGAGTCGTTTTTTTTACAAGTACTAGATTGTCATTTCGTCGTTCAGTCGTAGACTCATAGGAATCAAAAAAACAGTATTTTAAGGATAATTTATGCATACTTGAAATTTTACGTGTATACCCTCCGCACAGTGGATTAGGTTTCTACAATTGTCCTGGTGCAGTATTGGCAACATTGATGATGGATAAGCCACCTCAAGATTCTTTTGCGCAGGATCCAATGATCAATCCCTGCTAAAGCCTCAACTACACCCTGTGCATCTCAAGCCTATGGTCCGTACGCTAGCATCAGTTGTAGATAACAAATTTCATCATGACCTCCTCGTTTGAAATTGGAAAATTTGATCCTCCAATCATTTTGATATTTTTGAGTGTGGTATGTAGACTCATAAACTGACTATAACTCTCGTCCTCTATGTTTGTTTTCTTTTTTTTTTTTTAGAAAACTTATGTTTGTTTTCTTTCTAAATATTTTTACTCATTTGAAACTACAAAAGTTATCAAAAAAAAAAAAAATCCAATCATTGTGTAGGCAAATAAAAATTTGAAAAGATATTTATACAACAAAAATAAAATTTACTTCTTAATATGAAATAAAATAATAACAATATATATTTCTTTTTCAAATAAATAAAATTATTTGAAAATTGCATATTAGAAAGTGTTACATATATGCTCTCTTTCCCCAAAATAAAAAAACAAAAAAATTATCATTATAAGGAAGTTTTCTATATATGTTGTGATATCTTTTCTAAATGATAAAAAAAATATTATTATTGTAATAAACATTTTTTATTTTAGATAAAAATCAAAACTTAAATACATTTTCATCTGAAGATAATCAATATCAACGATACAAAAATAAGGATACTCTATCTAAATATGGATAAACTCTTGGCTTTTCTAATAGTAGGAATAAAGATATTAATTTATAGAAATTTTTATATTATTAGTTAAAAAACTTTTGGAAACAAACTTTTATCACTTTCCGCTTAAAAAAGATTGTATGTTATATTTTCGTTACAACTTACAACTAATCCGGGAAGAGGAGCCTTAGGCTATGCTATGGTGGAACGAGATCACCTGGTCGGCAGATTAGGTGGTCGGATCAATCCGGGACGTGTGATCGGACGGTCAGATCCGAAAAAAATGAACCGTTGAGATTAAATCGAACGGTTCTGATCGGATGCCGACCACCTAGTTGTTTTTAACGTGCCAACCAGAGGATCCGGATGCATGCACTGGTATCAAAATTTGGAGGGGTGAGATAGGCAGGTTAGATAAGTCTTTTATCTAACCTTGTTCCATAATTTTTAAAAAAAGAGTGGATGAAAGAGTTAATCCCAAATGACTTATTTTTATAACCTCAAATTTGACGTGCAGAATTTTCTGAATTCAGATTCTGTGTCGCGCGGCACAACGTATAGTGCGGGCTGTGGATCGTATATGTAATCAGATTGATAGACTCGAAAAAAATGAACTGCCCGATCAAAATCGAACGGCTCGTGGGATACGCTACACGCGTGCCGCGCGACACAGGATCCGGATCCTAATTTTCTCCCTCCCGTAACTCAGTTGAAAGAAAGATGCATGAATCGGATTGACATGCATTTTTTAAGATGGGAAATAGGGAGCGGCAGTGCGGCACAATGTCAGATGGACAGGTCTAAAGTTGATGGGATATGCTAACTTTATATCGTCATAAGCGGCTCAAGGGAGAGTTCGGGACTTGACATGCATTTTTTTTTAATAAAATCTTGTAACTAATAGAAATATAAGTTTCAAATTAGAAAAGATAAACTGGATAGACCCCTAAATCGGATTATCGGATTGACTTGAAGATAAATCGTCTCTCGTCCATGTAAATTTAACTTAATCCAGTGAGCAAGTCAGATTCGAATCCGAATTCTAACATTAAACGTGAATTTACTTGCAATATAAAAGCGAATTTATATTTGATTAAACATTAAAATTTGAATGCGAATTTGCAACGATTGTGTTTAGTGGGTTTTTTAATCGGATTAAAATCATAGGTTTGCCTACGAGCTGAATATGCAAATAAAAATAAAATGTATCATAGTTTAGTGGGGGTTCAAAATGTCCATCAATTTATTTTCTAAAATTGTATGATTACTTTATTTTGTTGTCATTATATTGATATTTATCTTAAAAAAATATCTTATTTGGTAATAAACTGAACAGATAATTTTATTATTAATCTTTACAGTTACAGTTATGTAGACATACTCTTGTATTAATATCAACAGATGGTAAAAATAATCGGAATCCAATAATATTTTCTAGCTAATTGTAAGCAAATATGACATACTCTAAGCGTCCATATGAAAATCACATAAATAAAATGACGACCATTCACATAATAACATGCAAATCAAGAACGAAATCTAATAATATTTAATTGTAAGCAAATTAGTTGTTACAAAATAAAGAATACAATAAAACAATAATAGTTAAATTTTCATTCAAATTGCTTCATTTTGTTAATCAGATCCATAGTATGTTCGGATTCAAATCCAAAATAAACCTAAATAAAAGTTAATTACATTTGATGAAATTTTTGTAGTGATCATATGGATGTGGACTTGGATTCATGAAACATGACCTTTGTAATGCACATACAAATTTAATAAATGGATGTGGTGTTATTCATATTGATTTAAATCGGATGTTAATCTAATCACGCGGATTTAAATCTCCAATTATAATAAATATCATTGCATTTTAAATTTACCAACGAGCAGAACTCCATCTATTAGTCGACACTCGACAGAATGAAAGGGGACTAATTGTGATAATATCAAAATTCCTGGGCATCAATTACAAAATGTAACACAGATAATTACGTATATATCATGGTCCATTTTACTCGTCTTAGGATTTTTTTATCAAAAAAATAAAAAATAAATAGAAGATATATAAAGTTTAGAGGGAAATCGGAATATATAAAATTTAAATTCTAGTGGTATACAAAATTTTTGCGGATGTACTTTCTAATTGAATTTTTTTCCAGTAACTTCCTAATTAATTAGTCACTCAAAAAAGAAAACAATTTCCCGCGCTTGAAAACATCCAGCGGAACGATGCCCAATGCAAGCGATGTTAAACTGCTGCATATTTTACGACTTATCTACAACTAGCTCTTCCTACTTCCTTCGTAACTTGAGCCTAATTTAGAAACCCATCTGCTGGTTTCGTAGAATAGTCGTAAAATCAGCACCGCTCGATTTTAACTTTTAAGCCACACTCTCGGGGATTGGGAACGACTATTGAGTTCGTGACATACTTACCAACTCAATTAGTCCCAGCTCACCACTGTTCCAAATTTTGAGAGAGAGAGAGATGGGCACGGCTGGGGTGGAGATTAAGCCTGATCCTGATGGATCATCGAGCTCGATCCTCTCCGATTTGAGAGAAATGGAAGCCAATCTCAAGTGCTTTGTCTGGTAACTGATTTCTTTCTCATTTATAGTGTATTACTTTGTCCCCAAATCCCTTGATCGGATGTGATTATGTCGAATTTTGTTTGATCTGAATGCTATGCTTTCTTACCACTTTTGTGAGGATTGGTTACTATTGTTAGAGTAGGGTTAGAGTTGAAATTTGTATTCTCAGTCGCTTGAGAAATGCTTTTGCTTGATTCCAGCAAGAGAGCGAAACTGAGAAAGAAATAGAGGGCAAAGGAAAGGAATTAAATTTCCTTAAGCTTAAATGCAGTATATTTTGTTCGAATTTCATACGTATAAGAAATCGTCTTTCATTTTTGTCTCCATACTGAAAATTAGGAACTGATAAATAAAATTGTCTTTTTTTTTTTAATTTTATCTTTTGAACCAAGGTTGCATGCGTGCCCACACACATACGGACAAACACGCATTCACACAAACTTCAATTTTTCTATGTTAATATGTGCGAGAATCTCTCAAGTTTGATCAAATCAAATTTGTAATCTCTGAGGGTCTGAGGGGCAATTATCAATTGTTTCCAAACCAACTTTTATGGGAATATTACTATTTCTGTTGGGGTTTCTGTCTTGCTTCCTCATTTATCATGCTGAGGTGATTTCAACATAAGAATTAAATTAGTTTATTTTTGACATGATCTAGTTAAAGTACCAGGAATACACTAACAATTTCTGATTTTTTTTACAGCAAAAATTTGCTTCAACAACCAACCTTGATGACGTGTGGCCACATCTTGTGCAAGTATTATGCATTTTGCTTTAAAAAAAAAATTAAGAATTGACTATTGCTTTTTTTCTCGTAAATATTAAATATAGAAAGTATCTAATTTGCAGGGAATGTATACCAAAATACATGGTCAGCCTTTGCCCCATATGTAAAGCAAGATTTCTAGCAAGGAGTATGTTTTCTTAAATTGCTTGAACAATGATTTTATTTTATTATTATTGTTGTTGTTTATTCTGAACTTACAATTACTTTGTTAATTCTCTCCTTTATGCTTCTAATTTTTTGTCCAGATCTTAAACCGGCAAGGCAGATTGAACAGATGCTGAAAAAGTATCCAGAGATGGAGGCCTCCATTAAAGTTCCAAATAGCGACAATGTTTCTCAAGTGGGTACATTTACTGAAGAATCTGGATCCATTCTAACTCCCCAGAGCAACCAGGTTTTTCAATTGTCTTAAAATCAATAAAGGCTGATGGATATTTGAATTATGTTGTTAGTCAAAATTATTTTTTTCAATAATTGTCACAGAGAGGCAGTTGCTCAATGATGAATAATCCCTGTCAGGAAGACTCGACTCGGAACAGTAAAGCCAGTTCACATTGTGGAGGCAGGGTGTTGATACCACCAATTCCTCCAGGCTTTGAAAAGGTGCTGGTATTGTCATCTTTTCATGATCCCAGGTAATTAATCAAATTTGATTTTAATTTGGAAAACAAAGTGAGATTTCTTTACTTTGTTGTCCACAGAGAGCCAGTGAATTGGGTATAATCAACTCTCGTCGTGCAATATCAGCAAAATTGATGAGGGAGGAACCATCTAAAGATTCTTCTGCAGGGGTAGCTACATCTGCTAAAGCCTCCACTACACCTGGTGGATCTCAAGTCCGTGGGACTACCCTGGATAATGAATTTCAATTACAGCAGCCAAATTTCAACATGGTACTTTTTCAATCCTCCAATCTCCAAGATATATTCAATTTCTGGGGTACATGCAGCAGACTTGTTACTTTGTTGTGCAAATACTAAGACAAGCCCTTGGAAAACTGTGAACACTAACAGATTGTGGACCAAAAGGCAATGCTTGCTTATATTTTTTCATGTTCCATGTAAGTTGTTGATATCTAAATATATAATTTTTATGGCTGCAGAGAACCAAAGAAGCATGCTCGAAAAATTCAAGCTCAGTTCCATGTATGAATCCTTGTACAAGCAGGGAGAAAAGAACAGATAGGGAAGAGTGGGCTAGGTCGTCGGCAAAGAGACTTAAGATAACCTCTTCTCGGGTGCCAGTTGGCTTATTTGAAGATGAATGCATTTTTTGCCATTCGTTTAGGCGTGACTTGAAGGTAACTTCAGAATCCTCTTTTGTATGTGAGTGTGTGACATGCATCCACCGGCTTATCTGTAATTATAATAGGATAACCTGGTGATAACATGATAACATGCTAACATGTAACTGGGTTAGGTAATGTTAGTATATAGAAACAGTATTGCTTTGTGATGTTTGAACGAAATGCATGTTTCTATTAATCATCTTAAGTGTCTGGAATTGACACAAAGCTATTACTGTTCTAGTGTACTTTGCTATGTGGATGACATCAAGATAATGGGTGTGTTTGGTATGGCTATGAATAGCCAATTCTAGAATAGCTTATTCATTTTTGCTACCAAACAAGTTTTGAATAAGAGTGAATAGGCAATTCACAAGCTTAATCTAATTCAACCATTTTGGTGGAATTAACTAGAATAAGAAGAGAGGAGAGAGGAGAGAGGAGAGAAAATAATAAAATATTATGTGAATAGTTCCATAATTATGAACGGCTCCATAATTATACTCAACTTCCAAACACACCCATGTTTATCTAGGAAAAAGTTACAAATTGCTTCTTTTAAAGCGAATATAGTTATCTTTTCAATGCTGTTATTATCAGGGATTTGGCCAACTCCTTTGCATCCAAAATGGCAAGTTGGTTGCAGAAGTAGACAATGCTAGCAAAGCCAGAGTTTTATATGCTCATGAATCGTGCCTTGACTGGTACATATTTCTATAAACTTATTTATGATTGAATATTTTTCCAGAACTGTAGGGATGACAATATATAATTTAATGGGTTCTTTACTTCATTTGATCTTTGAACTCCTGTTTTAATGTATTTAACCCCGTTTCTTGCATAAAAATAGTGAAACATCATAAAGTAATAAGCATTTGACAATGAAGTACTTATCAATATCTTGTTTATGAGTTTTTCTGATTTCCATATTATCAGTATCTTGTTTATGAGTTTTTCAGAGTTTCATACTCTTCCAAGATAAATTCACAATATAATACTACCACAGTCTAAGTTCCATTGCCTCAAAAATTCTATCAGTTAATTTTAGCTAATAGTGGGTCATTAAAACCATTCATTATTACAACCTGCAGGTCTCCTAGGATTTATTACAAAGACGACCAAATAATGGACCTAAAGATTGAAATTGCCCGCGCGGCCAAGCTCATATGTGCCAAATGCGGCCTTAAGGGGGCAGCCCTTGGTTGTTTCAATGAGAAGTGCCGGAAGAGCTACCATCCGCCTTGTGCATACCAAATTCTGGAGTGCCGTTGGGATACAGTATGTGTTATTGTTTTGAAGAACATTATTATCTTTTACATTTCTTTCTGTTCCTGCTTCAAAGGGCATTATGAGACAAGATAGTTTCTGGAATAATCACTATTTACTCCTCAACTTAAGTAAAAACAAAAATTCTTAAATTAGGAAAGTGGTTGGTCTTTTTGGAAGCAGCCTGTATCAATATGATTCTTGGAAGCTGTTATGTGTTATCAATCTTCCATTAAGGTTCATCTTTAACATTTAGAATTGAATGGAATAGGAAAACTACTGCATGTTATGCCCGGATCATGCATCTGAGAAATTGCCTTGTGAAAGAAGTCCTACTCCATCTGATACTGAAGCTAACGGGAATGGTAGCAGGACAGCTGAGAGGTTGCAGTTTTCTTTTTCATATATGAAAGTCCTTTGTCATGGTTTATTATATTACTGTTATTTCAATTTTATGTCCATTTCATTAGGCAACGATTTAATCAGCTACGGAAAAATGTGCGTCACCAGCAAAACAATCGCGGTCAAATAGAAGTGATTGAACTGGAATGAAGATATTTATACTTTTTGATCACCAGCTCAGACCAGCAGAAAGGTAATCTGGAGCTTTGATTCGGGGTTGCCATTTTCTCGAAACAAGTTTCATACATCATACTTTTTTATTTGCAAACAAAATACTCGAAAATGTTAATAAGAATAATCTTATACACTTATTTATTTGAAGGCTGCAAATCTGTTTGCAAGATTTAAGCTTCTATTAGCAAGGATCTCCTTTTATTCAGCGCATGTTGTCTGAAGGAATTTTGTCTATTAGCTGCTGGTGGGAGGAAGCCATATTTAATCTGATACTGAAGTTTTAACTGTGGTTTGTGGATAAGGGTTTATACTTATTCCTCATTTGAGGTGTATTTTGTGTACGCAGGCGAGTGGCTGGGTTAATGTTTTCTTTGTTCAATTGAGTTGCTAATATAAATGTGCCTGGACATGTTTGAGCTTGTCTCTTAGCGCAATTTGAAAATGGCTGTTATTTGACAACTATCAAAAAACATTTTTTAACTCATCATAAGAATGAAAACATTTTGACTTGATCAAAATTATGTGACAGCTGACAATGTTGTATATTAACAGGGAGTGGTAAGTGTGCATTAAACAATTATCAAATTAGCACATAAAGATGCATGAACATCCACGGGAATATTTTGAGAGCGGATTTCTTCGAATAAATAGAGCAACAGAACTAATTTAATTATTATAAACCAATGGATGTTTGTCGATTTACTAAACAAAATAGAAAATATCTCATTTAAGTACCATCTTGTGTATTCGGGCCATAAACATTAGAGCAGATAAATATTTGTATTAATATTATTTGGTACGATATATAATGCTCAATTGCATAATAGAGTCAGCACGGTTCTTTGTATTCTAACTTTTCATGCGAATGCACTCTTTTAATCCAGAGGTTTTGTAATAATTTGCTATTAAGTAATTATGTGCGTAATTTAAGGTGTTTTAGATCATTAAGCTCTCTGATTAATTACTTCGCTGTTGCATCTCGAAAATTAATTTATCAAGCCATATATTATTTCGGATACTTTGAAGTCTTAAATTTTTTTTGAGGCTATTATTTCAAATATTTCAAAACGATACAAAGAACAGATCGGGGATTTAAAATTTTTAGATTTTTTTTTTTTTTTTTTTTTTTTTTTTACACAATTTGCATGCAATCTCAGTTATGCGAATTAGATTCGAATTGTTATTATGGATATTATTGCAGTCCTGATCTGACCATTTTGCAATATATATTATTCGAGGCGACAATGACTGATTATAACAAACTAGAAGTGTATAGCCACTATATAAAGATTATTATTATTATTATATTAAAAATGAAGAAAACTATTATATATATGTAAAGTTTGATTCGTATGCAAAAAAAAAAAATTGAAGTTTTAATGGAGAATTTTGTAATTATAATTATTCCAGGGATGTACTTTAATTAATTTCCCTCAAAAAAGGAGTAACTCCCGCGGCTGATGAAACCCAAAGCGGAAAGACACCTAATGCAAGCTAAGGTACATGGACTACCTAAATAGTTTACGATTTATTTACTACTTGGTCCTTCACTCCTTCCCATACTGACCCTTTAACCATAATTTAGAAGGCCATCTATTGGTGAGTAGAATAGTCGTAAAGTTGGGACCATGTAACTCGATTAAAACCACAGGATTACGAATTCAAGCCGTCTATTTAACTAATCTCACACACTTTGCTCGTATGGTAACTAGAAGGGAGAAAGAGAAGCAGAGACAGAGAGAGAGACATGGCGGGTCATGGGGTTAACCTTGATGGATCATCGAGCTCACGCCTCCCTAATTTGACAGAAATGGAGGAGAAGCTCAAGTGCTTGAAGTGGTAATGGATTCTTCTCCCCTTAGTTTTATTCTTGCCCTGCTGTGATAATTTCAACTTTTGATCTAGATGCTAGGGATTTTTATATCTTTGATGAAAATCAAATGAAGTAAATTAGCTTAAAGCTTTGGAGTACGTTTAAAATTAAAATTTATATTTTCTGCTGATTGAAAAATGTTATTACTTTCTTGACATATGCCGTCGTTTGTTCAAAACGCACAAATTCACACTTGCTTCAATTTTTCTATGCCAATATATACAAATTTTTTCCAACTTTTTATCAAATCAGATTTCTAACATCTAATTAGAGGAACTTTTTTTATCGTTTCCCAATCAATTTCTATGGGAAAATTACTATTTCTGTCCGTTGCTTTGTCCTGCTTCTGCATTTTTCAGGATGATGCATGCGTGCACAAGCACAACAGAAAAGCACCGTCCCACAATTTTGTGCCAATATATAGAAATTCGGTTAACTTTTAATTTTCAAATCAAGTTTGTATTATCTGACAGAAACCTTTTAATTGTTTCACAACCAGCTTCTACGGGAAAATTACTATTTCTGTCGGGTGTCTGTCCTGGTTCTACATTTGTTGTGCTGATGCATGAGTGCACACACACAGCAAAACACATTCCCACAGGCTTCAATTTTTTGTATGCCATCGTATACAAAATTCTGTGAACTTTTATTTTATCAAAATTGTAAAATCTTGGGGCCACACTTTAATTGTTTCGCAATCAACTTCTACGGGAGAATTACTAATTATGTCGGGTTCTCTGTCCTACTTCTGCATTTGTTGTGCTGAGACTATATAAACCTAAGAATTTGATTACTTTATTTTAACAGACTCTAGTTAATATTGCAGGAATATACTGACAATTTCTAATTTTCTATTACAGCAAAAAGTTGCTTGAACAACCAACCTTGTTGACGTGTGACCACATCTTGTGCAAGTATTGTGCATTTGATTTGAAAAAAATAAATAATAATAACAATTGACCACTGCCTTTTTTTTCCCCTAAATGTTTAACTTTATACATCTAATTTGCAGGGAATGTATACCTGATTACCATGTCAGTGTTTGCCCCATATGCAAAGCAAGATTTCTAAAAAGGAGTATGTCTTTTACTTGAACAATGATTTTATCTTACTAATACAGTTAACTTGTTATTTGTTGTTCTGAACTAACATTTACTGTGTTTAGTATCCTCATTTGTCACATTTAATTTTCTGTCCAGATCTTAAACCAGCTTTGGACATTGAGGAGATTCTTAAGAAGTATCAAGCTTCCATAAAAGTCCAAAAAGATGGCAATCTAGCTCGGGTGGTTACAGTTTTGGAAGAGCCCAGGCCCATTCTCACTCGAGAGAGCAATCAGGTTTTTGAATTGTCTTAAAATTAGTAAGAGGTGTGAATATTTGGATTATATTGCCAATCAAAAGTATCTTTCCAATAATTGTTGCAGAGAGGCAGTGCATTGCTGGTGAATAATTCATGTCAGCATGACTTGGCTCAAAATCGTGAAGCATGTTCACCTAATGGAGCCAGGGTGTTAATAGCACCAGTTCCTCCAGGATTTGAAAAGGTTCTTTTCTTAATTAAGCTATGGTATTGATATCTTTTCATGATCACTGGTACTTATTCGTTGTCCAAAATTATTTTCAATATTGTTGTTGTCCATAGAGAACCCATGAATTGAGTATCGGCAGATCTCCTAGTGCAGTATTGGCAAAATTGACGAGGGACAAACCTCCTAAAGATAATTCTACAGACATAGCGACTAATTCTGAAGCGTTGGCTAGACATGGTGCATCTCAAGTCCATCTGCCAGTTTTGGAAAATGAGTTTCAATTACGACCTCCTAATTTCAAAATGGTATTTTTAAATCCTCCAATCATTCAGATATTCTACATCTAGGACATGCAGAAGACTTCTAATTTGCTGTGCAAAGACAGACAAGCCCTCCGGAAACTGCGAACAATGACAGATTTAGAAATTTAGTTGACCAAAAGGCAATGATTGCTTATACGTTTCAATTCTCCACGTAAGATATTGACATCAAGACATAATATTTCTGACTGCAGAGAGGCTATGAATTATTCTCAAAAGATTCATGCTCAGTAGCAAGCATGAATCCTACTTCAAGCATGATGAAACGATCAGCTAGGGAAGAGTCACCTAGGCGCTCTACGAAGAGACCAAAGATGCCAGTTGGCATTTTTGAAGATGAATGCATCTTTTGCCATTCATTTAGGCGTGACTTGGCGGTAATTAGCTTCTGATTTCTGAACCATTTTTGAATATTTGTGCACCTGTGTAACATGCGTTCACTGGCTTATAATGTGTACCTTATATTACACTACTAGAATTTCGTTTTTTCGCGTCGGAACACTAACGTATTAGGGTCCCTAATTCAAGTAGGGACGCTGAAAGGAAAAAACGGGCGAGATGACTTTTAATAGGCGTCGGTAGACCGACACATATTAGTTAGGACGCAGAAATATTCTAGACAGAGACGCTATCAATTTCTGTGGAGGGACGCGCATAACATGAATCTAATAGTCGGTAGACCGACACATATAAACAAAAACAATAAGAGAAAAGTATATCATAGGATTTTTTTGGTTAAGTAAAATTTAGTATATAATTTATTATTTTAAAATATGCCAACGACCTTACATTCTTGATTTCGTTTTTTTTTACTATGTTAGCACTAAAGGGATGATTTCTTAAATTAAATAATAATGATAATTATTATATAATTATCATAATGATTATATTGTGTTGTAATATTTATACAATATAATTTTTACGAATTACCATTATTATGATAGTTTTATAAAATATAATATGCAGAAATTATATTATATTATTTTCACACTATAATATTTAATGACGTACTAAAATTCTAATAATTAAATGATAAAAAAAATAAATAGTAATGTGAAACCTATAAAAAATTCCTTTATGGCGATTCATTTGAAATTCTGAGTATTTACTATTCAGTCACCAAGCCCAATATTTTTATCTGTTCTGTGATCTACTAAAAATGATAAAAGAAATAAAAAAAAGAACATAGGAAAAAAGTTAGTTGCCCAAATTTTTATACATGGCGCCAAATTTTAGCGCCAAGCCGCCGAAGTTTGTTGCCCAAATTTTTCGGTACAATTAAGAACATAGATCTCTCAAAAAAAAAAACTAATATGAATGAAACAAATAAATTAGTAAATAACCTCACATTTTACCTACTGAATGAATTTTCAAAAATTATAAAAACCTCCCACTCACATGTCACGTTTATTATATGCCCAATCCCATACACTCCACTTTCTACCAGGCCGCTTCGTCGGCCACCATTCTTATACAAAAAGAAAAAACAAAACAAAATGATACCAATATACTATATATAATTATTCATTTGAAATTCGATTTTTCAAAATATGGAATTAAGTTTGAAAAATTATTTAGTCCATCCCTCAAATGTACTTCTGAAATCAGAAATATGAAAATCTTATATGAGTTGCAATATCTTTTGACAATATTAATTTTGATATAAAACATAGAATTTTGCTCCAAAATATATGTGACAAGAAATTTATTTAATCGGCAGCGCTAATTTTCTGCATCAAATTTTATGTAACCAGAACTTCTAATAATGGCACCCAGTTTGCGCACCAAATATTATGATCTTAGTTAGTCACATGTTGTAAGTCATACATATCCTTATTTACATATGATCTTAGGTAACCAGTAATATGAATATTCGTATAGACTATAGAGAGCTCATATGAAACCAATTTCATATTTTTGTGATTTTTTAATGTTTATTTTGTATTTTAAAAAATGGTTATTACTGGACATTCTATACAAATTATATGATCGATATGAACTATACTTATATGATTTGTTTTCAAAATTTATTTCTCAATGATAAAACAATTTTTTTGAAAAAAACACACGTGAAAAAAATTATAGATATAGAAAATTAAACAAATGAAAATTTTCTGTGGAGAGAGCAAAATCGGTGGGAAAATTTTTTCCGTCTCATCTCAACATTGCTCTCTTTGCAATAAAAAAACGTCAACCTTTGAATCTTAATCGAAAGGATGGTATGAAATATTGTAAAAATTTTACCCCAATAGTCATCTGCCCCCAAATTTCTCTAGAAAACTTCCATATTAAAATTGCCAGGAAACTTCATTTAGGCGATGAAATTCCCCCCCAAAATTTTCTTTTAGACGCTAAAACTAGATCGAAAATCAAATTCTGAAATTAATCTCGCTCCAAAATCTTCTTTGCTAGACAAATGAAATGTATAATAATATTCCATAAACTGATAAACAGTGGAAAAAACGGTCGGATAATCACAGAATCTTTTTCTAATCCCTTCTCTACAATGCACCTCTGCAATACATATTTTAAATTCCTTAGATCTTAATTGGAAAGCTGACATGGTGATTCATCGTATTTTAATTGGAGCATTGAAATTACAGTTTGTACATTTCGGCCTCCCCAATTAATTTCGCCATAAACTTCCATGAGGAGAAAAGTTGCCTTAGGCGCTAAAATTTCCATTTCACCTGATATTAGGTCTGAAATTATAATCTTCTCGCTGGTTCGACAAATTCGGAAGAGATAAGATTGCCCTTCAAAAACTTCCATTTGAAAATAGCCAGAAATTTCCCCCCAAAAAAAATTTCATTCAGGCGCTAATTTTTTTTTCCAAAATCAATTAGTGCGCCTTTTTTTTATATACTATCGCGTCCAACCGTCCTCTTTAATAGAAAGTGAATATTTCAGGCCATATATAGGAAATTGAAGGGAGGAAATAAATTGAGGGATTTGTGGTCATTAATGAACCATATATTCTTCAATGACAAGTGACAATTTCTGAATGGTTTCTTTTCATTGAAAAAGGATAGCTTAAACATTATGAGTTTTTTTTAATGGTTAAAAAATTATGACTTTATGAGTTCGAACAATAAACAACAACTAATATGATTTCGAATAAATTAAGCTTTTTTTATTTGAAAACAAGATCAATCTCACGGATGGCCATTTCATTATAGTTGTGTCGGACTATCTTTTTGTACATACATAGAAAAAGCAACATCCGAAACAAAAATAGCGTAAACTCATAAACTTTTTTTAATATATTTTAAAATAAAATTATAATGACAGATATTACAGATAAATAATCATAATTGAATGTCACAAATATTACGCATAAAATGCGATTTTCATATCTACTCATACAATATAATAACAATAAAAATAATAATATTACTAGTATGTTAGAAGCTCATTTGGCAATAAATATCAGTCTTATAATACAAGTTCATATTGGGTTCACGCAACTTAAAATAGTAGAGAAATGCTAATATTCAATATATTAGACAGATCGGTCCGTCCAATACGATTGTTTTCACATTTTTAAATTTCAAATGACCGATCCGAGCCATTCAATATGTTCTTCATACTGGAAACTTATAAGAAAATAATTTTTACATTTTTTTTTAATTTTTAACTTAGTTTTTGGTATTTTAGAAAATTCATGATATAAAAGTTCTAGATCGTCCAATAACAACGATTTTGTAAAATACAAAAAATAGTAAAAAAATTTGAAAAATGTAAAAATTGGTTTCTTATAAGTTTTCAAGATGGAGAACATATTGAACAGTTCGGATCGGTTGATTGAAATTTAAAAATATGAGAACGATCGTATTAGATGGAGTCCATCTGTCCAATATATTAGACTCTAGCATTTTTCAGATGAAAATCATTAATATGATATGCATGATTCAAGTATATAATTCTAACATAGCACTAAGGTAGTATATTTGACATGAAATTTTTTTCATGTCAATTCATGTCATGTTTAAAAGTTTCAATATTAAGAGATATACAACATGAACTAATTTGACACGTCAAGGCACTTGCAGTAGTGAGCTATAAATTTTTCTAAATGGGGTTCACAAAAATTTTAAATTTTATCATTTGATTCAAACTGTTGATCTTATTCAATTTACTAAAGATGCATTTTTATAAAAATTTATAACCTTTTGAGATCACTTGATAATTGATCAACAGGATAAAAAAAAAAGTACAAATCTAATCAACAGTAGATAAATTAATTATAATATGATTATTTTTTTTTACCTCTTGTTCAAGTATCAACTGAGCATAAAAAATTATGGAAATACATCTCTTATTAAGATGAACATGATCAATGGTTCAGATCAGACGTTTAAAAATTTAAAATTTTCAAATAAAAATTTATAGTGAAATTGTGGTACTAGAATGTTTCCCTGAAATTAATATATATAACTGCAAATGTTTAGAATTTGAGATATGTTATTAGAAAAAAAATTACATCATAAAAAAATAATAGAAATCAATTATTTTATGCCATTAGATACTTCACATGAATAAGTTAGAATTGAGTGCTTGAATATTTTCAAACAACCGATCCGAACTGTTCAATATGTTCACCATCTTGAAAACTTATAACAAACCAGTTTTTCTACATTTTTTCGAATTCTTTACTATTTTTTTTTTGTATTTTAGAAAATCGTTATTATTGGACGATTCAGAATTTATATCATGAATTTTCTAAAATACCAAAAAATAAGTTAAAAATTTTAAAAATATAATAATTGGTTTATTATAAATTTCCAATATGAAGAACATCTTGAATGGGTTGAATCGGTCATTTGAAATTTAAAAAATATGAAAACGATCATATTTGACGAACCCATCCATCTAATATATTAGACACTATTATTTCTCTTTTCAATTTGTGCAAAAACATATAATAGTATATTTGACATGGAATTTGTTTCATATAAATTTATATTCAATAAAATAGCGTTATTGTCAATTTTTGTCCAAAGTAAGAATTTTTTTTATTGATTTCTCTGCTCACATAAACATCTTCTCATTAAAAGAAAACAAGACAAGTTTAATCCATTCACAGAGATGTGTGAATTAATTTAACTTTGAAATTAATTCAGTTATTGATATTATTTCGGCGGGAAAGTTAAAATCCCCCCCTAACTCGATTCATGAAATATTCTAACCAAATTAATTCAGCGGCAAATAAAATTTTAGAGAGCGAAATTTTTTGGAGGCTATTCAAATGACGGTTCTGACATCTAATAAGTTCATTGCATCAACAATACAAACTCTGCATTAAAATTCTCAGTCGTTGGATGTTAAATCGACGACAAGATTTCTCATAGAATAATTCTTCACTAATAGAATACCTCAATTAGGGCCGGCTTTTCTCTGCCGTCCCTCCATAACCGCACACCATTCAATCAAATTGCATCTTTCCCTTGTTGCAGTCGGCGATCCGCTCCCTCTCTCCTTTCCCCCATCTCTCTCTTGTCAAACCACCTCCGATCAGATCAGCTCCCTCTCGCACAAGCACAAAATTGCGAAACCCTCCACATCAGAGCCGACTGCGCTAAAAAAAATGGGGGATTTCAATTTGGCGCTGGTGATCGTGGCGGCAGTGGTGTCGACGATGATCCTGACGAAGCCATTAGCCCTACTTCTTCAAGTTACTCTTACTTCTCGTAATTAAATATTTTGCATTTTCCTTTTAGATATCATAGTTTGAAAGTTGAAAATTACAAATGTTTATGCCGCAACTAGTGGTCCTTCTTTTGATAGAGAATTAACCTTTTGTCAGTTGACCTATTCTTCACTTGTTAAGTTTTTTTGGCCTATAAACTTGGTTATATTAAGATAAGCACAGATCAACTAATTACAAAATGGTTATTTTGTGCATGATAGTGATGAACCTGACGATGAGCCAATGCATATGCAATATAATGAAAACATCTCGGTCAAAAATAGGTATCTTGTGACTTAATATTGTTTCTCTAATGCTTGCCGATAGACAATATATTAAAATATGCTCTTATCTTTTTTTCCAGAAACGTTCCTTCAAGTGCTGCATTATCAATGATTAAACCAGCACTTGGGAGACAACATTCCATCTCCGACAGGGCCAAAGTCGCTATGCAAGGGTACTTGAATCATTTCTTGGCGAATTTGGATATTGTAAACTCCTGTGAGGTATAAACTTTTTCGTTGTTAAAATCTTATGATAACTACAGTGTTAATTAGCAGTCACATGTCACTTGGTGCTACTATTGCAGCAACAACCTGGTGATCTAGAATTGTTTTTTTCATTCTTCGACTGAGGCAACATTTCTTTTTCATATTTTGGAAGTTTATGCTATTATTATTACTACTTATCTGCATTTCTCATTCATATTGTGGTTTGGTAGGTTATACATGATATCCCCATGATGAGTTGTCGGTGTATTTGTAGGTGGAAGCTGCTAGAGCTGCTTGGAATTTCATCTGCTCATGTAATAAAGATTATACTTGTACGTAGTTTGTAAAGAATTTCAATTCTCTGTTCTCTTTAAGTTTTTCACCTTAAAAGTCTGTTCAACATTTCATTATGCAGACAGGAAACACAGTTGTGAAAGACGAGGTGTTACTTACTCTGGAATCTCTTGCTTATTTATTAGAGGTAAACTTGGAAGCTAATGTTCAAACTGATTGTTTTTGGTCTTATAGAATATTATACAAGTGAGATATGCAGGATACACTTGGAGGTTATTATGAATATGTTATGCGATGGCTGAAAGCATTTCTCAGAGATGTAATCCGTAATGCTGACAGAATACTTTGTGCCAAATTACTGCAATGCATTTCTATTGTCGGTGCAGTCTTAGGAAAGAGTCATTTCAGGAATGATGCCTAAGAGGCAAGTAGCATTCTTCTGTTGATCATTCTTTCTTTTGGAAAATATATTCTGAGGTCCAATGTGTTATTCTCTAATAAGAACACTACTCTTGTAGGTGATGGAAGAGCTGATGTCATTCAGAGCTGCTCCTTTGGAGGCCGATGATCCAGTTAGAGGTTACATGCTTCAAGTAAGCTCAGTTACCTTTTTGTTTTCCTATAATCCTACCTGTGCCATAAACTGTTTTTTTTTTACATGGGTCGTTTACATCAAATATCTTGCAACATGACAAAATCTTGTTATCAATCAAAAACTAATTCAATTGACACCATTCTTTGTGCTGTTTTAGGTCATTAATCCATGGGAGAAAAGACTTTAATTAGCTAAGTGTAGAATTGCCAGTAGAATTAGCTGAGTGTGAAACAAGTAATGTATTGTCCAGGACCTTAATATTTGCTTTGGTGTCAATTCTTTTGTTAAATTAATTAGTTTTGTTTATCTTTATAAATGGAATTGCTTGGTTCTATATTTTGGTCAATTTTTTAGCAACACAGAAGTTTTGTTGTGCCACCTATCGACAACAACACTCCGCAAGAGCCCACACATGAAGAGGACTTAAGTGCAGCATCGACAAGCACTTTGCGTGAGCAAGCTTCTGTGGGAGAATACACGGCTTTAATTACCAAAGCTTCGTGCGAGCAAACTGAGTTGCATGATTATGATAACCTTCGCTAGAAAGAGTATGGCCACAGCCTTGTGCCCTTTGCTTTTAGGTGCAATGTTTAATGTTTAGACAGATTTAAATTTTCATGCTCTTTTACTTAGAATTCTGTTTTGTATCAAAACTCATGCATGTTTGATGTTTCTAATTGATGTACTATGAATGATTTTCATTTCAATGCAATCTATGAATTCAATTTGATTATGTGCAAGTTTGCGTAATATTATTTTTATTCAATATGAATATATGTATATATGTATGCTTGTGAATTGCAAATAGTTGTGATGAATTAAAAAAATATGAATCAAACAGCGGTGGTACCTAATCGGTATCGGGAAGAATTGAATGGCTGTAAAAATAGAATTAATGTGGATATCAACAATTGTGTCGGTATAACGACACCATATAGATTCAAAAAAAAGCAACGCAAATATAAGAATATACTGTGGGACCCGCTAGATTCTGACTGCATATTATCAGGGTCGGTAATTGACAGCGTCGCCATGCCGACTGTAATCGAACGTGGGCCCCGCTAAACTCTGACAATATAGTATCTGGGTCGTTGAGTAAAGGCGTCGGTAGACCGACATAATAATCTCTAAATAGAGACGCTCTTAACAGTGTAATCAGCGATCGGACGAGAAGACATACGTCGGTATACCGACGCGGGTAAGAACATAATTAGGGACGCGCTTAAGTAATTCGCGTCCGCCCAACCCAAATGTTTATTATTAGGGGCTAGATTATCCGGGTCGCTATGATTGGGTCCTTAATTAGACGCAATGGGCTTTTCGTGTCGGAATAGCGACGCCTATTGGCGTTGCAGATAAATGATATTCTAGTAGTGTTAGGAGATTAGGAGAACCTGGTGTTAGCATGTAAACAAGATAATAGGGATACCTAATGAGATTATATGGAAATCATATTGATTTGTGATGCTTCGAAAGATGCTATTGTTGTTAATTACCATCTCGAGTATCCAGAATTGACACAAAGTTATCAGTGTACCTTGTTATGCAGATGACATCAATGTATAGTTTATTTACGCAGAGTATAAACCGTTGTTATAAAAGGGAATAATTTATTTATCTAACCCTGTTATGATCAGGGTTTTGGTGAACTCTTATGCATCCAAAATGGGAAGGTGGTTATGCAACCAGACAACGACATAAGAGCTAGAGTTTCATATGCTCATGAAACATGCATCAACTGGTACTTAATATTTGTATAAACTTATTTATGATGGAATATATCTCAGAACAGTAGGGATGAAATTATAGGATTTTTAATTGTTACTTTTGATTCACAAACTACTGTTTCAATGGACGTCATATTTTCTTGCATAGCATTACTGAAGCATTATAAAGTTACAAGCACTTTCCAACAAAGTACTTGTCATAATCTTGTCAACCAGTTTTCCTCAAATTCAACCTCTTTCAAAATAAATCTCCCAATATGATGTACTGCCACAACATAAGTCGCATAGCTCACAAAATTTTAGCAGAAAATTTAGAATAAGAGTGTGTTGTAAAAGCTTGTTATTATTTCAACTTTCAGGTCTCCTGGGATTTATTACCATGGTGACAAAATAATGAATTTACAGAATGAAATTCGGCGCACCGCAAAGCTGTTGTGTGCCAAATGTGGCCTCAAAGGGGCAGCACTTGGTTGTTACTATGAGGATTGCCAGAAGATATACCATCCACCTTGTGCATACCAAGTTCTGGAGTGTCGTTGGGATACAGTACGTGCTATTCTTTTCAACAACTTTATAGTTTGTACTTGTTATATTGCTTTGTCTGTTGCTGGTAAAAAGGGCATTTTGGGAAAATAGAGTTGCCTGAATGTGACTGAATAAAATCTTTTTAACTTAGAAACAAAAAAAAAAAAGAAAACCTCTAATTGGTAAAGTGGTTGCTGTTTTGGGGAGCATACCGGGCCAAACTCATTCTTGTAGGCTGTTATGTGCTATCAATCGTCAATTTAGGTTCATCTTTAACTTATGAAATTGAATGAAATAGGAGAAATACTTGATGTTATGCCCAGATCATGCATCTGAGAAATTACCTTGTGATATTGGTCTCAGTCCACCTGATACGGTAGACAATGGGAATGGTACTATGGTAGGCAAGCTGAGAGGTACTAATTTCCTTTTCCATCCATCAAATTCCATCGCCATGGTTTACTCTGTTCTTTTTAATTTTAATTTTATGTCAATCCTAATGTTGGGAACAGTCAACTCAGATGAGGAAAAATGTGCATTGCCATGAGATGATTTGATTCAAACAAAACAACGCAAACTGGACCACCTAATTGCTTGAAAGATTTGAGTATTATTGTGATATAGATTGCAGATGAATTACAAAAAAGCTTTCAAAATCTGGTGTAGTGCAATATTATGGGTTTATTTGGAAAAACAGATATGAGTTTTGTTTTTCCACTAAGCAGTGCCCTTCAATTAGTACTACATGACTGATGATACATAAACGAATTTAATACTGGACAGATCCTGGCCAGCCCAACTCAAGGAGGAAGTGACTGTGTTGATCCCTCCCCTGACTGAGCTATACCTGCGTTGATGATGGGAAATGCTGGAAATGCACCAGATAGACAAGTGAGATAGTAGACTATGTTGGTTGAAAGTGCTATTGGAGGAAGTTTTCTGGACTTCTGTAATAATTATGTTTTGGGTTATTTAAAAGAGATGACAGAGATGCTTGTTTTGATTTGTGGATTGTGGGTTGGGAAAGGGTAGTTACGTGCATTTTATGTGGTTGGTTTCTAGTATAGGGTCACGTTTGTGTTTTCTTTTTTTTTTTCTTTTTTTTTTTTTTGCTATAAGGCCGTAGCCAACCCAGACACCCTTTTCTTTTCCGTCCCACCCACTAGGACTCGAACCCCTGCCCTCCCGTAGGAGGGACTAATGCCTCATACCACTGAACTGGTACCGAGTAGGTGGGTACTAGTGCAGATGCGTAGGTGGTTGTTTTTTTCTTTTTTAAATGGAAGTGGTAGAACCTTTGGTTATTCTTTTTTTTTTATAAAAAAAGAGTAAAAATCAGAATGCATACTGTAAAGTAATACATGTAGTGGTGCTTTTTGAATTCTCGCTTGGGCTGACAGCAAAGGTACTCTGGAGCTTTGATTTGAGATTTTACTTCAGTTTTTCTGAAATAAGTATATCATCTATAATATTTGTAAAAAAAAAAAAAAAAAAAAAAAAGAAGAAGTGCTGTGAAAGTAAGGAAGAAGTAACGCTAGTTTACTTGACACATTTCAGTATTTGAAAAGCCATGGGCCTGTTTGCAAGAGTTCGCTTCTCTCGTAGTAAGGGCCTCGCTCAAGCCACCAAATGCTGTTTAAGGACCTTTAGTTTGCTGTTGGAGCTTTTTTTAGATACTTGTGAATTTATTTGGATGATCTACTTTTAAATTTCTAATTACCTTCTGTTGACTTTTCTTAATTCAATTGGATTTCACTTTTGATTTGCTAAGGCTTTTAGTTAGTTGGTTGGTTGTGTTGGAGTCTTTTTCCATAGCTTCCTTCTTTTCTTTCTAAATTTGTTGATTATTTGTCAGCTGAAAATCATTCCAGGCTGGGAGCAATGTTGGATGATCCACTCTGGTTCCGCCCCTGATAACAGTGCGACAGAAAAGATAAAATACTAATATTCTTTAACAGATATAAATTATAGGACCTATTTAGGATAAATTGAACACATTAAATACTAAAACGATGATTTTAAAACTTTAAAGACTAAATAATAACAGGTCATACTTTAAGGACTCTCTGTGTAATTTACGCTTCTAATAATTTCTGAATGATGCAGAACTGCCGGAAAAAAATTGCAATCATCTGGTTGGAAAAGAAGGATCAGAAATTGACCTGCTATAGACTTTTTTATTATTTTTTACATTTGTGTTTTCACTTTTTAGTGTGCTTGGTTATGTGCTTCTTAATGTACGCGTGTGGTTGAATGTGTTCATTCTGGATCTTGTTCTTAAGGATAATTTCTTATTATCTATTATTATTAGATCCTATTTAGTTTGTTTCGGACGCACTTCTTTTGCCTTTATTTCCAAAAACTAGCCCAATTCACTGTAAATTAGAAAGTCTTTTTTAAATGGCAAAATTGGATATAACCCCCATAATCTTCTCTATCCGGACATAACCCATATAATCTTCAAAATGGGATATAACCCCCTCAAATCATGCTTATTAGAATATAACCCCTTTTTATTTATTTTTATTTATTTTTAACTAAAGAAAAATCAGAAAATTAAAATTCTGACCAAACTATTCAACTTCTTTTCTGATATTCACGATACCAGATCTTACCATCGTTTACAAAAATATTTTTATCTTCTTTCTGAAATTAACAATACCAAAATCTTCTAAATAGTTAGTCTCACGACACCCAATAAGAATAATAGAGATAGAGCAATCAAATGGTCTTGATATGCTATTAACGTTGTACAGTTGTGTTTGTCTTTTTCCAAACTGACAATTTTTAACAAGTAAAATTTTTGCAATTACACAGCTTTGCACCAGTTGTACCATGCTTGTTTCCATTATCTTTGAGACCGACAAAGAAAGAAAACGTTATAGATTGCATTGTTGCCTAACTTATTCTCAAATCAGATACTGATACATGAAACAAGGAACCGCATCCTCTACCCATTTCTTTAAGATGGGTAGAGTGCCCATCTCTCAATCTCAGCCGTCTGATTTAATCTCAACGGCTAAAGGAGCCCCGTGCATTCCACCACTCCCGAAAAAAATTATTGGCCCGAAAAAAATAAACCGTCCAGATTAGATCAGACGGTCGTGATGAGATGGGCACTCTACAGACCGATTAGTGTTATTAACACTTTTGCAAAGATTATCACCAAAATCTTGGCGTCAAGACTCCAACCGCATATGACTAATCTTGTCAGTCCTCTACAAACGGCTTTCACGAAAGGACGAACAATAATGGAATCGTTTATGGTCACTAAAGAGTTTATTTCTTTTTATCATCGGAATAAAGTTCCAGCGGTTCTTTATAAAGTTGATTTTGCCAAAGCGTTCGACACGATTTCCTGGACCTTTCTCACTAACATTCTAATTGAGAGAGGTTTTCCTCCAAATTGGATCTCTTGGACCCTCCATATTCTCCGTTCTTCCACCTCAGTGGTCAAAATCAATGGTGACTTCTCCTCTTCTTTCACTCACAAGCGAGGGCTAAGACAAGGTGACCCTCTGTCTCCATTGTTGTTCATTCTTGTTACAGATGCTCTCCAGTCTTTTTTTAACAATGCTGCTTCACTCATCTCTGGACCTATCTTAATTCCTCCTCGAGCTTTGCAATATGCAGATGACACCATAATACTCATGGAAGCTGATCCTCGTTCATTGCTTGTCATTTCTGAGATTCTTTCTAATTTTGCATCATTATCGGTCCTCCGTGTTAACGATTCAAAATGTCTCTTTGTTCCAATTGCAATCCATGCTTCAAATGTCCCACGTATTGCCACTATTCTCAAGTGTCAGGCAAAGGAGCTTCCAATCACTTACCTGGGTCTTCCTCTTTCCCTTCGTCGACCTAAGAAAATCCTCTACCAACCATTAATTTCAGCTTTTCAGCGAAAATTGGATGGTTGGAAGGCTAGGTTTCTTTCGCTAGGTGGACGTCTTACCTTGGTCAAGTCAGTGCTCACATCCTTACCTCTACATTACATGCAAGTTCTCAAGTTGCCACCATGGCTTCTAAAACACTTGGAAGGTATTAGAAGAAGATTCTTTTGGAAAGGAAAAGATAAGTGTCTCGGGGGTCACTGTCTTGTCAATTGGTCCAAATGTTGTCTTCCAAAGGAAAATGGTGGGTTGGGGATACTTGATCTTCATAGACAAAATCAATCATTACTGTTGAAATGGCTTTGGAAATTAAAGCACGAACCATCTTCTGTCTGGGCATCTACAATACAAACCCTCTACGGAACAATCGACCTCAATCTGCTCGAGACTGTTAGAGTCTCTGATAGTTTTACTGATATCCTCCAACTTAGACACTTCTTCGATATCTCCACTTTTTCCTCCAATGGAAACACTCCCATTATCTGGAAATGGACCGCGGATGGAATGTTCTCGTCTTCTAGTGCATATCATTGTATCTCTAACTCTGGTGTTCTCTCTAAATTTAACCTTCCTTTGGAAAATTAAGTGTCCTCCCAGAGTTAAAACCTTTCTCTGGCTTCTTCTGCAAGACCGTCTCCTCACACAGCAAAATCTAATCCTCAGAGGATGGCCGTCATCTGATTCTTGTGCTTTTTGTAATACGGCTGAAACAACAGCTCATCTCTTCCTGCACTGCCACTACACAACCTCTGCTTGGACACACATACAGTTACACTTTATGTTGCCACTACTTGACTTCACACAAGATTTGGGTGACTTCTGGCTTACACTGCGAAAGGATGTACCAATTTCTTGGGATATCATTTGGGCAGCTACAGTTTGGAACTTATGGAAGGCTCGCAATAGGAAAATATTCTCAAACTTAGACACTCCTCTAGGCTTTCTACTCAAGGACATTCATGCCTGTGTAGACTCTTGGAAGAAGCATGTTTAGTGTCTAGTTTTTACTTGTTTTTGTGTATAGTTAGGCTTTTCCTTTCATTTTTCTTTTTCTTTTTCCTTTTCTTCATTGTATATACTTGTAATTTTTAATTTTTTTTTTAATTTAATAAAATTGTCGGTGTGGTGATTGCCACCTGGCCCTCAAAAAAAGAGATGGGCACTCTACCCATCTCTTAGAGATGGGTAGAGGATACTGGTCCCATGAAACAAATACATTATTGCCACTTAATTGCATCGTACTGGTAAATGCGTTGTATTACATGAAAAAGAAAGAAAAATGTTGGAGCATCTGCTAGTGATCTCAATAGGTTCAATTTGTTTTCTAGCGCAACAATAACCTTTGAGTTTTGTTTTTAAGATAAATTAGAGTCAAGTCTCCCAACTTATTTTAAATTAAATGTCTATGAAAGACCCCCAGCCGAGTTTCGAACCAGCGACCTTTCACTCAAAGTGCATTGCTCTTTGCCACTAGACCAAGAACTGGTTCTTAACAATATCCTTTGAGTTGCAAGCAACAAGATCCTAGGTAAGTAGGTCGTTTACATAAAATTCAATTGTTGATTTTGATAAATTTTATTTATCTTTTCTCGAGTCTGAGAATGATATACTCTGACATAATTTGAGCTTAATCAGATTTTGGATGTTTAGACAAGTCAGTCTGGACTTTATTTGATCGAAATTTGATCTAAATATTATTTGACAAACAAAGAAGGAGGAAGGGACACAAGAAAGATTGAGTCTGGTGATGTAGAAAGTGAAACGTTGTTGGAGATGAGAAGGGTACTTTGGTCAGAGTTTTAATTTTTTTTTTATTTTCTTTAGTTATTAATAAATAAAAATGTATAAAAAAGGGTTATATCCTAATAAGCATGATTTGAGGTGTTATATCCTTTGAAGATTGCAAGGTTATATCCGAATAGAGAAGATTAGAGGTTATATCCAATTTTGCCTTTTTAAATAGACGATTGTCCATTTCCAAGATTCATTATTGACTTGTTTTAAGATATTGATTTATAAATTAGAAAGACAATTATTTCACCATTACAATTATTTCGTGAACTCCGATTTTGTCCCAATTTAATAAAGGCACGTGAATACACAACCCCATCATTCAACTAACATCATCCCAACATTTAACACCGGAAACCTTGGTAGCCACTACCAAGTTTTCTAAAAAAAAAAACATTTAACACCGGAAATTGTTCAAGCTATAAAGTAGCATGATATCTCTAGGAAACAAACAAAGCGTTGGACAAATGAATGATCTTTTTATTATTTTTTTTCTCTTTTTATTCTCTTTTATGATGTTCCGAGCAACTTCATCTTGGTAATTTTTAATTAGGAATTTTTTTAAGTGTAAAACGTATACGTAAGCTTTTTATGGAGCATAAAACGAGACAAATATATATATATATATTCTTATCTCTATCTTTACTCATTATAAAAGCACAGCAAAAGTGATTACATGCTAGATCTAGCATGCAAACACATATTTGTACCATTCAATCGATTTGATCTGTGTTACATATCAATGGTAAGACGAAGCAACAATATATGTTTTGATTTTTCATCCAATAAAAAAATAATAAATTGAGCAACATATTTTATTGTCGGCATTAGGATAAATACTATACCAAAAACATATCAAAAAACATAATCGAATTCAAATAAATACTATACCAAAAACAGTTCGAGACATGTTACAACTTTAGTGCCGGCATTAGGATTTACGATTTAGGAAGGTACATAAATTGCTAGATTCTACTGACTTGTGGGGTTCCTTACAAGTAATAGATTATGTCAAAAACTCATGTTGACAATAAGGAGGCATAAATTGAAGGAAGAAGAAAGGATCAGTACTATTGCAGTAGTGGTCTTGTTCCAGTAAATAAAACAATATGAATAAAGAACAAACATACAGCACTGAATTGGTCCCAGAGTTTAATTATAGCAGCTAACCAATAATTACATTGCAATAATACAACTGCTTGCAATACCAACCACACCAATCCCCACATATTATCTCAGAACTAGTATAGGAAGATATCATAAAATTAAATCCCATAACACTAGGCTTGTCTATTCGTTTACTCTGAGTGCAGGAAAGGAGAAGCTCCACAAATGCTTACCTTAGTAAATTCGGATTAAAACTCATAGAAGACATAGGGTACTTATTTGACAAGGCCTTCAGGTAGCATAACCGCCTCTTGCATAGTTGCATAAATGACTCTCTGGAATAATGGAGAGGGCTCTATATACAAAGAGGGAACTATATGAGCTAGACATATATAGTGGAAACGAAACCTCTATCCCAAGGATTATCTTTTGAAGCAAAAATGACGAGGATGCTTAAGGTACAATATCTAAATCCAGAGAACAGTGAGGGACTTATTTTTTTTTTTTTTGGCGAAAGGCCCTTAGGCATTAGATTAATACGAAAATCAAAATACACCCAGAAATTGATAACTACCTCTAAACTACAACTACTTGAAACATAAAGAACAGACTTAAAAGCCTTAAACTAAAACAAAGATAAAGAAAGAACTACAGAAATCGGAACAGAGGGAAAGTGTACCCCCTAACATTCACATCCCTTATCCTTGCATGGTTTGCCAGTTCATGTTCTCGTGCCAGTAGCTCCCTAGAAACGTGGCAGCAAGAGAAGCCAGTGTATTGTCTCATAACATCCAAGATATCCAACAACATGGTATAAATCTGCCAATCTACAGCTTCTGGTGGTAAAACTCCATTTAAAACTTTTGCCACGATCTCACAATCAGTAAAGAAAATTGTTTCACACCAGCCTTGGGATATAGCAGCTTGTACAGCAAATTTAAAAGCTAGTAACTCCGCATGCAACGGAGATGTAGCATTTCCAACACCCATTTCATACTGCATCAACACATTGTTCAAAAAGAGAGTGTAAGACCATCCTGCTCTTTCCCCATCTTTAAAAGACCCATCCATCATGCAAATATGACCATTATCTGGTACCATTTCACTGTGAAAGGCGATTGTAGCTGGTAAATTACCTCTCATTGTTGCTTTCAGTCCATGCGCACTCCTTATGAGGAAATTTAAAGCATCGGCATCTCGAAGAATCTGGCACACAACCATCTTCCTTCCCTCATAAACTTCATTTCTCTAGATAGAAATGAGTAGCTCCACGTTTAGAATAGGATCCTCATATCTAGGACAACTCTGAAATATTACAACTACAGGCAACAATTCAAAGAGTTGCTTTTTACAAATAAAGATTCCTTTGTTCGGTCAATCATTGAACTCAAAAAAAATAAAATAAAATAAAATAGAGGGCTTAACCCCATCCTATCTTCAAAGTAAAAAAATCAATGAACTCAACAAGGATTAACCATTTTTAATTATTATTTTAATTTTTATATACTGGAATAGTGTATGACATTCCCATCATATATACAAAACTTATGAGAAGGATTCTGACAACTTCGAGAAACCGAGTTTTCTCAGCCGGCTACTCATTGGATTGTTACAGCACTTAAGATCTACTACCTTGACAAAATTACAATTTTGGCCCTTCCATTTTGATCTGTCTGTCATACTTGCACTCCTCTCCATAATAATATTATCATTTGAGTGTAAAATTGGGACTTGACTACTTTTTCTTGGGTTAACAACTGTTGGTTTCTCCCTTATTGGCATAGTCTTAATTCTTTGCATCTTTCTATTAAGCATGACTATACCACCACATGGCACTGAAATTGGGCTTGATTGCATCTTTCTTGGATCTGTGGAAGACAGTGAAGAGATTTTGGCTCGAGTCAAATTTTTTGTAGTGTTGTCTAGCTCTTTTGACATGAGAACACCAATTGTACCAGTTGAGCCAACCTTGATTGAGGCATCTCGTTTGGAGGTTGTCAGGTCAGCTTCACAAAGCATAATTGGTTTCTTTGAGTTGTTGGTACTTGCTCCAGTATATGGATAATCAAGTTTCATACCTGTATAAGGAGCTTCATTGATAAGCTAAATTCATATTTAGAAATTATAACGGTGCAGAACAGGCAATAAATTAATTAAACTAATTATGGATTGTTTGTCTGACAGTCTTGAGCATAAATGAGTAGGTGCGATGTATCTGGTGCACACACTAACCCACTAAGTTGCATGACCTTGATTTCATATGCATATGATTTCTTAAATGCATTAAAATTTGGAATTCTCAAGGTAGCAGAACAATATATACAATTTTACCTTCAGACCTTTCATGGGAAAATAAGGAATTTTTACATAAACAGAAAATTGTAGGCTGTTGCAAGATGCCATTTTGATCATTCCAAAGAATGGATTGCTTGGTCAATGCACCAAGGAAAGGGTGCTATAATTCAAAAGTTGTACATCCTAGAAACATTCCTAATCCACCTCAATGTGAAGCAACCAGATTCAAAAGTTCAGAATATCAAACCCAAATCACCCAAATGGCCAACCTGGATGCAATTTAGACATTAGCAAAGTATCCTCAAAGAGAAAGCAGCACTTGACATAAGTAATTAAACTTTATTGCACTACTACATGAAAAAAAGAGAAAGCAGCACTTGACATGAATTGATTAATGCGAGATTCAAAATATTTATAGACCATAATAAACCAGAATCAGACCAAGCTGCATTGAATAGTTCCAAATTTTTTTAATCAAACCCCAGTATTAACATGAAAAGAACGTTTATTACTACCTCTAAGCAATGGAACTACAAATGAATCATGATTTCCATAAGAATGTTATACTTGAACCCCAAAATAAAAATAAACAATTCATTTGGGAGAAAGATCAGGCACAATATTCACTAAAATATTCATTTATTTAAATCACAATTAGAGGAACTACAGTTTACTTCAGAACAAAATTTGGCCTCACAAGGAATAAGGCACCAAATTATGAGATCTGCCTTTCATTTTCCATTAAGACATGATACAAAGGAAAATGTATGTCATATAAAAAATGAGTAAATCAAAACAAACTAAAGATTCGGACCATGGGAAATATTAGTTATTGTCAGGACCTTGTGCTTCAGCAAATTGGTTTATCCATGCCCACCTTATCACTAAACTAAGATTTGAAAATTGTACACAAAATAAAAAGGAAAGGAAAATGATTCTAGAGGTAGTACCAGAAAAATATTGTTTGGTTCTTTTTCTTTGCTCAGATATCGTCTCTCTTCGCCAGAGTCACTAGGCTGCTCAAACGAAGGGAAGAAGCAGGAACAACTTAATAGTTATTAACGAAGAAAATGAATTGTTTTGTAATTTGTAATTTTGGTAGGGATATGACAACAAAGTTGCGCTACAAGAAGACGACAAGGAATAAGGTGCCATAAAAGCATCGCCTACAGCCTAGTCAAGCGCAGGTATCAAGTGCCCTTCTGTTTGCCTACGGGCTACGGCCTATTCCTATTCCTATATAAAAAAAAAAGTGCTCTCCTGTTTGAGAGTTCTTTCTCCATTATTTCCCAACAGGAATTATCCGTTTCTAGAATTTTATCTCCATACAGGCATACACATTGTATGGGTTTTCCTTTTATATATCGAAAAATAGGACTTTTAAAGAAGAGCAAGAACTTACACTACTCTTTTTTTTTTTTAACGTTATAGAAAGATACCATATTTTTTTCAGTTTGAGATTTTAGAGGTTAAAAAAAAATGTTATATTAGTTCGCCGAACAACCGAATCCGATTCCCATTATGTTTGATTTGTTCACGACTCCAACCAAACAAGGAAATAAGCTCATTATTATGTCTGTCCATAAGTCTATTATTTAATGTATTAGTTTCGTCCACTATCATTATTATGGTAGGATCATATAAATCCAAAAATTATTTAAGACTATAGCTCGAGACCCTCGAGGATTCTATATCTCTAGTTTTCAGGATTTTCGTAGCTTGGAAAATTACCTTGTAGAATATCAATTTACTTTGTGTATTACACAGTAATTAGTTTTTACTGTCATAGCAATATCATCGTCACGCCAGTGAATTAGAGATTTTATAAAAAAAAAATAAAAATTAATATGCATTAATAGTCATACTACGGTCTAAAAAATTTGAATTTCATCAAAAGTTCTCAGTTCGTATTCTTTACAATTAGTCAGAATAGAGATGCATGTAATTTATGAATCGATTCATCTACATTCTTTGTCAAAATTTTATTAAATGTGTTCAACATTTTACAATATCTAAAAGAAAAGATTATATATACACTAATTTAATCTCCAATTTTTATTATAAAAAAAAAATTCATAGTCAACTCCCATACTCCTTTCGTGACAAAAAAAAAAAATGAAAATTATCGACCGATGAATTTGTGCCTTCCTGCAAGTAGTTGAGTAGTATTCATCAAAATTTTAATGAATGTTAACTATTAATCTGGAAATTTGGTTCTTTATTACAATTGTTATTCGTGTCCTAATTAGTAGGAAGAGTAGATACTTTTATTTAAATCATCCATGTTAATCATAAGTTGAGAGTAAAATTTGTACAAACAATTTACATTAACTCTTATACATAAATAAAGCAAACTCCAATCCTAAGCTTTATTATTAACTAGTTATCGGAAAGATGCATGAGATGTACCTGTAATTCAACATTCCTCGACAATTCTCGCATAAAGAAAAGTATATATTTCTGTTTCTCAGTTTCTGTATTCCGTAAAATGAAAATAAAAACTAAAAAAAAGAAATTCATTGTCCGTCCTGATAACCGTTTCTCGTCTTCGTCTTCATATGTTGATGCCGGAGATGCGAACCAAAAGTCCCAACATGTTGCGCCCCCATATCCATTTTCATGATACATCTACTACAATCTCAGCCCAAATAAGGTTTCTAAGCCCAAAATACTTCATCTGTCTCTAGAAAATATAAGAGGGATGGAGAAATGTAAATTTTGTTTCAATTGAATTCCGGAGGATCTTCCATTCTTCCTCATGCTTTATTGCAGCAAGTTGCAGTTGAAGTAATATGATACTCTACTTCTATGTGAATGAAACAAATTAGGAGAATCACATGGATGAAACTTTCACACCTAAGAAATTATATTATTTAAAATCAATTGCATCTGAAACATAAAGGTTATTAGGAAAAAAAAAAGAAAGAAATAGAAGTCCGATAGACTGATTACATGCATCTAAAAAGATAGTGTTCTGTAACTCAATGGCCATGTATTTATTGTTTTACAATCAATTAAATTCCATAACTAAGTTATTGGAGGTGACCAAAATTGACTTGCACTTTCCGCAATACGTGCTTGGGAATTCAATGTGAACTTCATATATATACTGAAGCAACCACTTTAGGCGGCGACCATCTTCTTGTAGGCGTCGTACGTGAGCCAGAACCAGTCTCGTGTGCTTGCCCATAACCCGCTCAGCCACAAGTGCCATCAAAACGTTCTTCAAACCTATATAAAAGTTGCTTTGAATTTGGTGAGCTAGATGACATCAAATATGTGGCAGCCAAGAAAGTCCTTACTAAGGAGGGGCAGCGGGCTTTAAAAAGTTGATAGCTTCATGAAAGATGTGATGTCGCACTGTGGAAAAAACCCCTGGATTGCATAGTAAATTGGAGGATATTAATCTGCAGATCAGAGAAAGAAATAAGAGTTAATCAGGTTGTAGTCGTGCATAATTAAGGGGGGGAAAATGAGAACCGTATCTTGTAGAGTAACATTTACTTTATTATGCACTAGTTTACCTTTATACCTATATTATTTACCCATAGCAAATTAGGGGGGCAAAAATGGAATACCGGACATAAATAATTAGAGTGGCTCGAGTTTGGATAGACAATACAAATCGAATCTAGCTGCATAATTGTTCCTCTTTATTTGTCATTTCAAATTTGAGCATAAATTATTTGCATATGATATGATTATCCACGGTCTAAATTTTATAAAAGATGAATATACATTTATTTTCTAACTACAAATAAGGAGTTAACTAATTGATTTTTTTTGAGTTCCTGTTCTTTACAAGTAGTCAGAGGAGATATGCTTGTATCGAAAGGGATCAATTAATTAATTTCATTAGATGTGTTAAATATTGTACAATGTTTTACATAAAAAATGTTTTGGAGGACCATCCAATTTAAACTCCAGTCCAGTCAATTTTTTTTTTTTTTTTTGAGGGTCGACAAATGCCGACAATTTTCATTAATAATAAAAAAAAAAGGTTTACAAAAGGTTTATAACAAAAAATGAAAACAAAACCAAGCTTCAAACATAGCTTGTCACAAACTAGACCTAATCGGTACTAGTTTTAACCCTAGCCAAGACCTAATACCAGTATTCTAGTAACCTAATACCAGTATCTAGATACTGGTACAAGCAAAGGAGAAAAAATTAGTACTGATTTCTAACAATACCAGTACATAACTCTTCCAAATCAAGTCTCGACCTAACCGACCAACACGACCTACTCAGTACCAGTCCAGTCAATTTTAAACGAGCAGTTTATATAAACTCTTATAAAACCAAGATCATGTGTTCTGGATCTTATCCAGTTAGAATTGAAACTGTAGCAGATATCAGCTGTGACTCTATAATGTGAAAACAGGAAACTTAACACACAGAGACTACATAGTATATACCAAACAACTCTCTTATAAAGAAACACGAAAGCGGAAAAGATACTTTTTCATTGAAAGAGGGAACAATTGATGGTTTTACCTTTCAGGGGAATAAAGAAAAGAAAAAAGTATTTGTCTGTTTTATTTTCTAAGGGTGTGTTTGGCAGGGAAGGTGAACAAGGGATTGGGAATTGGGATTGGGAACAAGGCCACGTGCTTATTCTTGTTCCTTGTTCGCCAAAAATCATGGAACTGGGAACAAGGTCACGAACAGGGACTTGTTCTTGTTTCCAATATGTTTGGTGCACCTAGTTCGTGGGCTGTTCACGAACAAGCTTGTTCGTAGTCTCCCAAAGACACCCTAAATTCACTGCCCTTCCTGAATCCTGATTGTAGTCTCCTATTTCATTTCCCATATATATGGACTATCTTTTGGGCTTAGTAAGATTCCTAGGCCCAATTTTTTTTTTTCGAAAAACTTGACAAAAGCTGTCAAGTAATTCCTAGGCCCAAATTTTGGGATACATTTGTAGAAAATAGAGGCCATCTCCAAGGATACCTTAACTTTTAGGGCACTATTATGTTAATGGGCTCTTGAACTGAAAACCAGATCACTTTAATAATGTTGTTTTTTGTTGGATCGTTATTATATTTTTTTGTAACACTTAGCATCTAGTGAATTTATTAATTTTTGTACCACTTAGCATGTAATTGTGATATTTTGTTTTGAGGTGCAGACTGATTGGTCTTGTATAAAATAATAGTACACGTTATGCATATGAGCACGTGACATTGGCAGAAAATGATTCCTGTCAACCTCAGCAGTTCGTCACAACAATTTTCAAAACAAAAGCTATTATGTATTTATGTTTACCCAGTGATCACCTTTTCTATTTTTTTCAAAAAAAAACTCACCTAATTTTCTCATAAAATGACAGTGGATAACAAGATAAGACAACAGAATTAGGCAATGCATTATAGTACTTCTAATCGCATCATAACATGTATTATAGTACCAGATATAAAAAAGAAAAACTTAAAATTACAGAAGGCAACTAATGTAATGAAATCTTGTGTGAAGAAAGAGGGATTGAGAAATGTAGATCATGGAAATTTGCCTTGTTTCAGTTGAGAGTCTGGAGCATTTTTCTCATGCCTTACTATAGGGAGTTGCAATAAAAATTGTATGATATGCTCCTCTGTAAATTAAGATAAGCAAATTCAAATTGTGCGCTGCAACCAAATAAGGAGATGACATAGATATCACGAAACCTTCTCACAGGTCATTTGAATGAAACTTCAGCTTGCACATTCATACAAATTCTATTATTGCTTGTCTCAAGCACAAAACATACTAGAGATAATATATATAGTTGAAAGCATCTAAAAGGTTATTGCTGTGTACGTAAGTAAATGGCCATATATATCCATGGGTTTTATTAACCCTTAAATGTTATAACTAAGATATCGGAGGAGACCAAAATAGACCAGTACTTTACAGAATTAATCCAATTAGTATAATTAATTCTTTCAAATTAATATAACTGGCACAATTTCAGGAGGAAAGTTCCTTTCAAAACCTCATGTCTTAACCAAGATCAGTATGAGGAGCAATCCTTCAGTGCATTCACAACCTTAGGCTTTAGTCATCAATGTCATGCTTTTATTCTCCAACCTTAATTTTTGTTTAATCTGGACAGTATACAGCCAGCCTGGGAGAGGATATGAAATGACATTGTTTTTCATCAAACATACACGCAATCTGTTGATGTTTATTGGTGATCAGCACAAATCTTTTAAAAGACAACGTGTAGTTTCTCCGGTGAGCCGAATAATCTGATACAATATAATACTAATATTTGAATCATTCTTCTGCACAATTCAATAACAACACACAATGTATGAAGACCGTTCACAACTTTACTACTCTGGAGTGTATCGCAAAAGACTTCAAACAACAAGTTCAAATTAAACTCGAATATATATGAACATTTTGAGTTCTATAATTACAGAAGTTTTCTTACTGAAGGTTGAGCCTTTTATTTTACAATTGTGTCTAAAAAAACATGATGTAGCATCTTAGCAAAATGAATTGATTGAAGGTTCTGCTTTCATTGAATTTTTTTTTTTATTATTATTATTATAGATTTAGATATTTTATCATATGAACGACTGGTTTTAATTTTAAGCGGATGACTTGATTATATTCGCTATGAAATAAAAATAAAGTCTTTTGAAATTTCAAGAAATTTTGTAGATTAGTTGAAATCAATATCAATATAACAAAAAAAAAAAAGGAATTATTAGATCTGATGGATCGGTCATTGTAGAAGTTGAGGAACATTACTAAGGCAATTCAATTTGAAATATCAACGGCACAGATTTGAGAACCTTATTTTGTCATTAATAATTCTTCTTCTTGTTCTTACCGTCTGAAATCTCAACCGAATGCTTCTTAGTTCGTCCTGATGTATTTTTCCTATCAAGTCAATCCATCTCACTAATCATGGATTGATTCTTTACTAATATTATTATTATTATTATCATTATTATTATTATTATTATTATTATTATTATTATTATTATTATTATTATTATTATTATTATTATCATTATTATTTATTGATTCATGGCTCTTAGGCTGGATTGATACTTTATGTCGTTTGGAGTTAGTCAAATACTAAAAACCTCTTCTTATCGACATTTCAACTACCAATCCAACCTTCCTTCGCTAGCTTCCGATCTTAGCCACGTGGCACAGCTCTATGGATCGATCTTCACAGGGTGGGTTTCGGTTTCAACAAAACAATTTTGAGTTTTGACATAAAGTTTACCAACAGTTAAAAAAACTGACATGTGGGCCTATAACTCGCATTTATTTGATCACTTTCATGCTGTGCTCCAAAATTGGTAGTAAAAAGAAAAGGAATAGAATGGGAATGAAGGGGAGAAACAAAAGTCAACCCTCAAAATTTGAGGGGTAAGAAATTACAGCATTTATACAGAAGAAGTCTCCTTAATTTCCTCCATTCTCCTCTATTTTTTAAAAAATTTTGAGTTCTGGAGCAAGAAAATGTGTTAGGGCAAGATGCGATCAATTACCCTTCCGATTCCTTTTAACTCCATTCACCCCATCGGCCCATCTTGAGCAAACACTCAGACACTCTCAATCGATGGCCGAAACGGAGTCTATTAAAAGTTTCCAGATCCGACAAGGACCTTACATTTAATGCCCAAATCATTATATATATAAGTTTCATTCGAGAACCGAATCGCTCTCCTTTGCCCATGGGCCATTTTTCAAAAAAAAAAAAAAAAGAATCGCTCTCCTTTTCGTGGGACCCACTTTACGTTTTTTTTTATATTTCTTAAAAGCAACTAAATTGCATATTGCCTTTTTTTTATTTATTCTTTTTTGAAGTCCAAATTTAAAGTCATCCATGCATGGTCAATTCAATTACTCAAAAGTCTCAGATTCCAGAGCATCATCCTTCCGCAATATCAGCCTCTATTTCCTTCCTTTTATCAATATTCTATTCTTGTCCTGATATATATATATTTTTTTTATATACTTGTTCAACTTGTGTGGTGTTCTTTTACTTTTTTATCATTCAATTTTTTGTTATTCTCAAAAATCATATTCAAGTTGCAACTTTCCATTGTTTAAATTTTAAATTACTCCAATTCAAGCTAACCTGCCTTCCTTCCCTCAAACGCCACGCAACCTGCATTTCAAAAGGCAACACAAAAAATAACGAGGCATATATAATAATAAACAAAACTAATAAATGAAGGAAAATAAATAACATACACGGATTACCTCAAAAAAGATGCACGCACAAAACGAACCTCATCAGCACGGAGAAGAAGAAAGCAAATAAAACGCAACTGTACAATAAATATAACATCACACACAACACAGGTCAGTCCAATTATAAATTAAAAATATTAATTGACGTTAATTAAATTTGGCAAGTTAATGAGTTAGACATGTTTATGAATTTCAATTCGACTTAAATTTAATAAATTTTAGTTTAGAAATTTGTTCATTGCTGTCCGATCGAGTTCAATCTTTCCTCTTTTTCAATTCCCTCTCATTTTCCACTTTCAGTTATCACTTAGCTGAGTTAATTACTTTGTTCAAAAGAACATCTTCTGGAAAATTCCATGAGGACAACAGTGAACAGTGTAAAGGAAATAAAATTTCCATGGATCAACTCTTTCCTCATACGATAAGTCAGGTATCATTGTCAGGTTAGTTTATTGATCAATTTAGTGCTTGGCATGTAACCGAAGTCATGTTATTGTCGTAGTCTTAAATTCGTAATTGTTCCTAATTGACGTTGTTTTTAAATGGGAAATAATGTAGCTAATGTTGCACTGGTATTATTATTATTATTATTATTGTTATTATTATTATTATTTTATAGTAACAGTGTGTTTGTAACATTTAGCATCCGTCTAGCCGCAGCTAAGAATTTCGGGGGAGCAAAAATATTTCCACATAACTTTTTTTTGGCACATATCATAAATTTGCAATGGGGAAAAAATAATAAAATAGAAAATGTAAGGCTAAATGTAAAAGAGGAAAATATGAGCGTGATTTGTATAAGTTCAACATAAAATTTGCGATTTTTCTTTGCAGTTCACTAATGTTCCGCAGATACAATAATAAAAGGGCATATTTGTTGCAAGTAATTAAGGATATTTCTATGAAAAATATGATTGAAATGGATCATATCTTTTTGAAAATTGATTAATGTCATCTGCAGTTTGGCCATCGCTTGAACAAAGTGAACATATAGAATGAACATGGATAACATAAAACCGATTTAATGTGAACACATATAAACAAATAATAAGTTCAATAAAAATAAGTTAAATATACATATAAAAAACCGAACAAGGGATGAAAAAACTTATTTGTTTATATGTATTCACTTGGATCATTTATATATTCACATTTTTTTATTTTATCTGTTCACTTTGATGAAAAAACTGCAAATTACAGTTATCATTTTTTTTTTACAAAAAAAAAGATAGAAGTAGTTAATTATCCAGTTGAAGGATTCAGCTTTGCCTCCGTCCAACTTAACACATCATTTTAGGTACCCAATTGTCATGACCAACATAAACCGTTCATTAAGAATTATAAATTGGCAGGGAATTATCATCCTCAGGATAAATTGCGGTAACTAGTCTACCTATTGTTACGTCCAATTAAAATTAAACAGAAGAAATGAGGTTATAATTTTATCAACAATAATCAAGACTTTTTTATGCTATTTTGGACAGTCCTGACTCAAAAATGACATAAATGTCATCAAGCTAGCAAAGCTTGCTGATGCAGACTGATTAATCTTGTATAAAATAGTGATATGTGATGTACATGTGAGCATGGCCACATGACACTGGCAGAAATGCCAGAAAATGGTTACTGTCCACCTCAGCAGTTCGTCACAAAATGTTTTAAAAACAAATGCTAATATGTTAACACACAGTGATCACTTTTTCTATTATTACAAAAAGAATCACCTAATTTTCTCACAATTTCAGTTGATAGCATCATGACAAGATTGGACAATAAAAATGATTGTGTGAATGGTTGAATGCACGTCCTCTTGGAAGATAGATAATAATGATTAAACTGAACAATATCCATAGATATTTACCTTTCTTTTTCTTTGGCAAGAACAAGCATAAAACAAATATATATTTCTAGATCGAAGCAATTATATACACCTGAAACAATTAACCAATAAAATACCAGCTTCATCTAGAAAGATACCACAAAATTTTTTTCCCACCCTTTTTGCATTTACTCGTTTTTTTTTAATATTACAAAAATGCATGTGATACTAGATTAATTGAACTTAATATTAATAAACTAATTATATCAGAGGATTCCGGTTGGGATGTATTTCTATTATGCAACCTAATGACCAACATAAATGATAAACAACTAACTAGTTCCAAAATCTCGCCGCATTCAGAACTAAAGGGAGTGGAGAGATGCAAGCCCAAACAAAAGGGAATTTTGGTGAGCCCCTGTACTATTTACGGCCTTTAGGCCCAAAATATGTAATTCAACATTGGACCGTAAGCCTGATACTTCATTTTATAATGCTATTGTATCGTTAATAAAATTTTTAGTAATCAAATTCAACGTTTCCTTTATTGGCGGTGGACGCAGAAGCAAATCAAGAAAAGTATCATTTAGTGAAGATAATTTACTTTTCCTAGTAGTTCAATATATATAACACTGTAGTTATATTCCTTTTTTCTCCCTAGACAGTGGACACTTCACTTGAGTTGAAAATTGGTTTTGAGCCATCTCTATAACACACGCAGAAAAGGGTTTGAAGTTTTGTACTTGTAAATTATAATTGCATCATAACATGTGTTATAGTAACAGACATAACATATAAGAAATTGATTATTACAGAATTAGATATCAAATGTAATGAAATTTTGTGTGAAGCAAGAGGGATGGAGAAATGCAGATCATGGAATTTTCTCGATTCAGTTGAGACTCTGGAGCATTTTCCTCGTGCCTTACTAAAGGAAGTTGCAATCTAAAATTGTATGATTTGCTCCTTCTCTGTGAATGAAACTAAGCAAATTCAAATTGTGCGCTGCAACCAAATAACGAGAATCACACAGATATTATGAAACCTTCTCACAGACCATTTGAATGAAATTGTGCGCTACAAATTCTATTATTCAAACAATATTGGGTCTCAAGCTTTTGCATACTAGAGAAATAATATATATTGGTCCCATATATAGACTATGCAGTTATAAGCATCTAAAAAGATATGGCTGTGTACGTAACTACATGACCATATATATCCATGGTTTTGGAAATCACTTAAATTTCATAACTAAGGTATTGGAGGAGACCAAAATTGACCAGTATTTCCCATGATTAACCCAAGAAAATTGATGAATTCCTTCAAATTCATAAAAATTCCACATTTTAAAGAGGAAACCTCCTATGGAAACCTCATATCTTAACGAAGATCACTGTGAGGAGTTATCCTTCACTGCATCCACAATCTCAGACTATAGTCATCAATGTCGTGTTCTTATTCTACAACCTCAATTTTTGTTAAGTCAAGACGGTATCCAGTGGTGGAGCCAAGTGGAAGTCATCATGGGCACGTGCCTAGGGTATGTTTGCAAAAATTAAACTCCAGTTATTGAAAAAATGGTTGGGTGCCCAGGCTTAAAAGTGGTGAGGTGCCTAGGCTTGAATTGAATTGGTGATGTGGCGAGAATGAATTGGTTTGGTCATTTTTTTTCTTTACTTTCATAAATTTCCGTGCTTATGAGTTATGAAGCTCTTTCTTTTTTTTTTTTTTCTTTTTTTTCGCTCGGGCTTGTTGCCTATGTGCTATTTTTTCACTCAGGTCATGAGGCATGTCATCTACGCATTTTTATTGCCCTTTCATTTTTTCTTCTTGCCCAATACCTTTCATTTTTGTGTGGTCACATGCATTTGGAGAGAGTAATCCACAAAAGATTGGTGTGTTTGTAATATGGTTGCATATAACATTAATAGATTGCAAACTAATTGAAAATGTTGATTTGATGATGATAAAATCAATTTAGAAATGTAATATTAATTTTGATTTAGTAAAATTATTTATTTAATTATATATATTTTTTAAAATAAGTACGTTATCAATTGCAATGCTCTAGAAAATCTATTGAAAAGATGTAAAGTTAGAATGAAAAATTTTAATTTAAAATAGATTTAAGATGGATTGAAATAGTAGAAGTACTTTAATATTTATTTATTATGAATTAATACAACACATTAGATATTGTATCACATTAGAGTATGTATGTATGGTTGTAGTACAATGATGAAATATTACCAACGTGATTAGGTTAAAATATATTAAAATTATTATTTATTACTATTTATTATTTTTAATTAAATTTAATAAATTATATTTGTGCCCAGGCTTAAAAAAAAAAAGAAATCATTAGATTTGATGGGTCGGTTTTTGGGACGAGTAGGGTTGGAAAAGTGGAAGACATCTCTCGAAGTTATTGATGATATTCTTGTAGAAGTCGGGGAATATTACCATTTATCAAGGCATTTCAATTTAAAATATCAACAATACAGATTTAAGAACTTTCATTTTGTATCAGTAATTTTTGTTATTGTTGTCACCCGAGTGCTTCTTGTAGATGTATTAACCAAGTCAAGTCAATCCGTCTCAATAATCTTGGATTGATCCTTTGATCCTTTCTTTTGTTTTTAGAAAAAAAAAAAAAAAAGTGGATTGATTCTTTCTTGTTGTTTGGTATTATTAGTCAAATAGAAAAGAAGCTTCTCTTCTCATCGACATTTCAACTACCAATCCAACCTTCCTTCCGCTGGTTTCGATCATTGACACGTGGCACAGCTGGATCGATCTAAGATTCTTCACAAGGTCGGTGGGTTCCGGTATCAGCAGTGTTTTTAATACTGCGGTTTCGGTCACTGTTCCGATTCACGGTATTACTGACTTTTTTTGGTATCCGTTACGGTATTGAAAACATGGAAATTAGTCCAAACCACATCTAAGTTTTGGCGCGTATAAAGTAATATTAGCAATTAACCAGCAATTAATAGCTGACGTGTGGGCCCATAACTCGCATTTATTTGATCAGTTTCAAACTTTGACTTTCAGTCGAGGGCCGAAACGGAGTCTATTAATTATTAAATATTTAAATGTCTCCAGATCCGACAGAGACCTTGGATTTAATGCCCGAATCCATTAAATTTCATTCGAGAACCGAACCGCTCTCCTTTTCGTGGACCCACTTTACCTTCTTTTTCCGTGATAAAGCAACTAAACTGCATATTGCCTTATTTTATTTTATTTTTCTGAAGTCCAAATTCAAAGTCGATCTGCCCATCCATGCATGTTCAAATTCAATGGCTCAAAAGTCTCAGATTCCAGAGCATTATCCCTCAGAAACATCAGCCTCTGTTTCCTTCCTTTCATATTCTACTCTTGTCCTGATTTTAATTTTTTGATACTTGTTCAACTTGTGTGGTGTTCTATGTCATGGATTTTTTTTTTCCCTCTTAAAATTCATATTTAAGATGCAACTTTCAATTGCTCAAATTTTAAAAGAGTCCAATCCAAGCTGACCTGACTTCCTTTCCTCTAACGCCACGCAACCTGCATTTCAAAGGCAAGGCACAAAAATAATGAGCCAAATAATAATAAATAAATAATTAATAAATAAAATATACAAATAAATAAATAAAAATATACACGGATTACCTCAAAAAAAGATGCACGCACAAAATGAACACCATCAACACGGAGAAGACGAAAGCAAATACAACGCAACTGTACAAAAATAATAACATCAGTGCATCACACACAAATCAGTCCAATTATTAATTAAAAATATTAATTCACGTTAATTAGGCAAGTTAATGAGTTAGGAATTTATTGAATTTCAATTTGACTTAAAAATTTAACTTGATTTTAGAAATTTGTCCATTGCTGTGTCCGAGTTCAATGTCTGAACGCCGATCTTCGTTCAAAATTCAAGAAGCCATCATCAAATTCAATGGCAGTTCACAAAATTCTCTGTACAAATCCATCCTTTTTCCCTTTCCCTTTCCCTTCAGTTCATCATACAAAAATTCAAAACAAAAATTAAAACAAAATGTATCTCAATCTCCTCATACACATCCCGGCATCCCGACATCCCGGCGTTTGTTCTCAGGAGACGATTTCTATTTCAACTCCTTTCTTTACCTTTTTACCTTTCATTTTTACCAATTTACCCGATTCAACAATTACGTATCCGTCGCCTTGGACATGGCGGAGAGCCGACTCGGTCTCGGTCGAAATTCGCCACGTCTCCTTTGCTGGTGAGACGACGGTCTGATCAGCGCCGCTAGAGCTCTCTTCACAAGGTCTCCTTCAACAGTCGATATCCGAATCAGAGAATTAGTCATAGCGGATCGCCGAGCGTTAAGTCGACTCGAGGAAGGCGGTGCAGAACGGGCGTAGCGTTCTCCTTTATGGAGGCTGCACCTGAACGAGCCTGGATGTGTTGTAGGCGAGCACATGCAGCTACGGCGAGGAGCGGGTTTGACGGCTGAGATGTTCCTATTTGGAGAGATCGGACGGTGTGAGATCGGCAGGGAGAATTTTACCGACGGAGAAGGTTGGTGGGAGGAGGAGAAGTTGACACGTGTCGGTGAGGCGGATCTGGTTAGTAAGGAATGAGAGGAAGTACAAGTAGGTGAGTACGAGGAGGAGAGAGATGGTGACGTGGCAGCGAAAGCCGACGGGCCAACGCCGCCTAACCGGTTTGAGGGAGTGTTTGACCGGCTGAACTGGCTGCTGGTGACCGGAAGAACCGGTCCGCGTCCGTTAGAGCGCTTTGAACTTGCTTGCATAATATTTTTTTAAGGACTGGAATGTAAATTGAAGAAAGTTGAGGGCAGAAACGTTAAAAATTAGAGGGCCCTGAGTGGCTATTTTGCCAAACAGAGCTATTGTGATGGGGAAGTATTTATAGGTGGAGAGGGAATAAGGGGTGAGGGCATCCGTCGTAAATTCCGTCAGTTTTGAGGGTAAGAAGTTAAGTGTTTGGTCGCCCGTTACAAAATGGGTTGGTTTAACTTAACCTAACAAATAATACATGACACCGACGTTTCATTTTCTTTTTTTACTTTGAATAATGATCTTGTGTTTTTAATGTCCGAATCTATTTGATTTGGCAACTAAAACGTTCTCCACTTCTCGCATAATTTATTCAAAGTAAATATTCTCTCTTTTTCTTTTCTGATTTTTTTGCATATGTTGTATTTATAAATAGTAGATAGAGATGAACGGTTTAAGCAAAATTAAATATCCAAGAAACTAACTACAACTTTACAAATACTAGGAAATTTATTTTTATTTTTACTAGTTTTCTTTTTATATTTATTTTGAGTAGCGTCAATCTAGCATGAGATGATGGAGCGCTACACCAAATTTGAAAGCTTCCAGGGTGACGGAGAAACTTTAATGTGAAATTTTCTACCTTTGTCAGAAGAGAAACATCAATCGTTGTATTTGCCAGGTTCAAGCAAAGGGGTTGACCCAGTAAAATTGGACTTGGTTCCGTTAGGTTAGGTCAACAGGAGCAAAAAAAAAAAAGAAAAAAAAAATCAAGTTGAATCGTTGATGGATGACTCTGAGTAATTGAAATTGACCATAACAGCATTTACATCAACCTAATGCATTGGCGTATTTGTAAATGAAACTTCTAGCTATTCCTAGCATTTAGCAAGAGTTGGCTTGTAGGCTCTTAGTAAACCTATTTTCGAATAAAAGGGATATTTTGACAGCCATATTAATTTAATAATTGTAAAAAGAAATATTAAAGTTAAAATAATATATATACACATTATCCTCAGTTTATAAGTAAAGTTATTTATGTAATTTATACGATATCATGTGAAAGCATTTTGTCTTTAATCAAGTCTCAATCAAACTAAATAGTTATTTAACATTTGACAACGCATTCATGCCTCATCAGAGCATGCATGTGCTGGTGGTTGTATATTTAATATATTGTATTGATTTTTTTTTTTATGAAAATGTTACTATATAGATAGCTAGTATGACTCTCGTATTTATGATAAATGCCACCGATTCACGTACATAAAAATTAAATCATTCTCAATTACAATTACTAAAATATTTTGATTTTATTGAAAAAAATATTACGGAGAAAAAAAGGAAAGGAATAAATAATAAAGAAAAGTGATTTTCCGCAGTTTTGTCATCGCTTGAACAAAGTGAACACAAAAAATAGACAAGGTGAACATATAAATGATTAAACTGAGCACATTCAAATAAATAATTTCAATAAAAATAAGTTGAATATACATATAAAAATCTAAACAATGAATATCAAAACTTATTTGTTTGTATGTGTTACTTTGATCATCTATATGTCCACCATGTATGTTTTATGTTTACTTTGTTTAAACGATTACTGTTAGAGTTTGGACGAAATATATCTAGGCACAAAGTTAGATATACCGTTATGTGGAAGCCTTGGATCGAAGGTGACCTCTTTCACGTAGTGGACTGCAAGCCTTCATCTTCTCTACACCAGTGACAGCAACCACGTTTAAGCAAACAAGTTCTGCCTTGGTTCCACAGTACAAGTGCCCTCGACTCACTGCAAGATCACAAGGACAAGTCGTTGTGACCAAAACACCCCTCTCGAGTGCTTGATCTTGTATAGATGCACAAGACCAAGATGGTGGAACTCTCCCTCTTTCTTCTGTCTCTCTCTGAGTCTTAGAACTCGTACAGAATGAGTCTGCAACGTCTCTTTTATAAGGGACGTTCAGATCTAACAGATAAGGCATCCTTTCATAAAAGGGTGCCAGTCTGTCTGTTTTTCCAGCGACCCACTGATCATTTCAGCGACCCGCTGAAACAATGTCTCCACCATATAATAATACTAACATCTCCCTCTTGGAGACTTTGTTAGCAGCATTGTTATCTTCATACGGGCAAATGGACCGTGCGACTGACGTATATACCTGCATGCGGGAGCTACAAGGATACACTTTAACTAATGTTAAAGCCACCCAAGAGCCTCGACCCTTTTCTAAAAGAAGCAGTTTATATGTACATACTAATACCCTAGATCTATCAAATCAACACTAGACATAACATCGCCAACCAAGCTAAATGGCCTATGTTTAGTCCCTTTCAATCTAAGTTTCATAAATGTTCCCTTTCTCAGTCCATATGACGAGATAGGTGGATCCTGAACATAAAGAAACACTCTCTGTGTGATTTGAAATCAATCTTCCTTATGCACTCATGTCAATCCAAGTAAAATCAACCGCTTTCCGAGTAATGCACCGGTAGACCGAATCATACATAGCCATAGGTAACACACCACAGTAGACAGAACATTGATCGTACTCTTCATGACATAGTCACTAGTCATAAGGGTATTTATTTGGGATTTACACTATGAGGAGACAGCTGGTATAGGTCCTGGGACCACTCAACTCAATTCCCAACGCCGCCAAGCACACGTGGTATGAAACACGTGCTACAATGAACTGTCTATCAATGCAGACGTATGTCAAGTTCATTGTACAAGTTAAGATCCAATTGCAATCTATGTGTCTATGGTCTAGACCACACTTATTGTAATTTATCCTGAGATCCTCAACAAGACCGCTGCCACGAGCGTCAAGGAGAAACTCACCTTGGCTTCTCTTTGAGCTACATGAGTTGTGGGGATCAACTCATGCCGACTCGCCTAAAAGAAGACAAATTTCATCTTAGTCTAAAACTAAGACGACATCAAGCTTCAGCCACAGAAGTAGCTACATTAGTCCTCGACTAATCGCACATAGCTTGATAGAGTCTCATCTCTGCATGCCCCACGCATCAGAGGTGAATGCTTGTGTAAATAAGCCATTCTAGCTCAATGACATAATACCATAATGCTAATAATTTATGAACAAAATAAATATGAAATTGAATAAAGATAACAGCAATCAATCAATCATATTATTATCACACTGTTCATACACACATACAAACATACATAAACAAACTGTCCACAAATAACAGTACAAGCGGCCAGCTACACAAATCAGCGGCCCGCTAGGAAATCATGCGACCCGCTTGAAAATCAAGCGGTCCACTTCCGTCCTCAGACCGAGAGCTCTGACATGTCTCATAAACAGATCACGATTGATCGATTTTGTCAGTGGGTCAGCAATCATTTCGCCAGTCGAAATATTCTTTAACATGATTTCCTTGTGCTCCACTAAGTCTCTAACAAAATGGTACTTCATGCCTATGTGCTTAGTCTTGTCATGAAACTTAGGGTCTCGAGAATACGCAATCGCTGCCGTATTATCGCAATAAAGAGTCAAAGGTTCAGAAGTAACCTTGACTACCCCTAAATCATGCAAAAACCGTTTCAAGCACATAGCTTCTTGCGCAGCACTCGCACAAGCAACATACTCTGCTTCCATAGTGGAAAGCGCTACACATGTCTGTTTCTTGCTGCGCAAAAAAATGGCAGCGCCACCTAGCTTAAATACATAGCCAGAGTTGGACTTTCTCTCATCTGGATCTCCTCCCCAGTCAGCATCGCTATAGCCAACTAAATGCATATCATTTCCTTGATAGCATAGTCCATAGTCCAGAGTGCCCTTGAGGTACCGAATAATCCTCTTGACTGCATGCCAGTGTGCAAGTCCAGGATTAGACTGAAATCGGCTTACGAGACTCACCGCATAACAAATATCGGGTCTCGTACACATCATCGCACACATAAGGCTCCCAACAGCACTTAAGTATGGCACATTCTTCATCTTATCTCTCTCTTCATCAGTTTTGGGACTCATTTCAGAACTCAACTTAGTGCTTTTATCAACAGGAGTGTCATAAGGTTTACTCTGTGCCTGAGCAAACTTCTCAATTATTTTCTCTAAATAATTTTTCTGAGATAGTTTAAGAAACCTCTTAGATTGGTCTCTTTATATCTTGACACCTAGCACATAGCTAGCTTCACCCATGTCATTCATGTCAAACACGGAGGACAGCCACATCTTTGATTCCTCGATCAAAGAAATGTCATTTCCAGCCAATAGAATATCGTCAACATACAAGGTTAAGATTAGAAAACTGTTCTTGGATCGCTTCACATAGACACATTGATCTTCTTTCATCACCTCAAACCCGTTTGATAAAACGGCTCGGTGGAATTTAAGATTCCATTGTCGTGAAGCCTGCTTGAGACCATAAATGGATCGGCGGAGTTTGCACACTTTGTGCTCCTCCCCTTAAGCCACAAACTCTTGTGGTTGTTCCATGTATATCTCTTCCTCCAACTTTTCGTTGAGGAATGTAGTTTTAACATCCATTTGGAACAGCTCTTAAGTCTAATGATGCAACGATAGCCAGAATTAAGCGGATAGAGGAGAATCTCACGACAGGTGAGAATGTTTCCTCGAAATCCACTCCCTCTATATGGGTGAATCTCTTTGCCACTAAACGAGCTTTAAAACGGTCAATTGATCCATCTGCCTTTCGCTTGACTTTGAGAATCCACTTATTCCCAACAGCTTTGCGACCAGGAGGTAAATCAACTAACTCCCAAACTTGATTCTTTCTCATGGATTCCATTTCTTCTTGCATTGCCATCATCCATTCCTTAGCATGGCGACTCGAAAGTGCATCCTGCACATTCCGTGGTTCAACCAAACAATCCTGAGCAGCCAAGAATATTTCGCCCCCATCGACGGGGAGGTACTTGTCCTCTGGCACTTCTGCGAGGTTCAGGAATTTCTGTCTCTGACTCCAAGTCAGCGGCCCGCTCAGAGTTTGTGCGACCCGCTAGAAATTCCTGGCGACCCGCTGGTAAGACCAGCGGCCCGCTCAAACTGGGCGACAGAGAATCTGTTACCATGGGAACGATTATTTCTGCAACATCGCTAACCCTAGGAGGTTGAGGAGGATTTACAAAATCTCCCTCTTCCTCCTCTACATCTGGGTTACGAATGTTTTGAGGAGAAACAAGCGTTTCAAACAGAATTCTATCTTGTGAAACCTCACTTCGCTTAGGAAATTCACTCTCAAGGAATTTAGCGTCTTTTGACACTATTTCTGTTATTGTCCCACTCAGATTATCTCCAATAAATATGTACCCTTTTGACTCATCAGAATATCTAATAAAGATACACTTCCGTCCTCGAGGGCCAAGTTTACCATATTTATGAGATGAATCATGGACATAAGCCATACACCTCCATGGTCGTAGATTAGCCAAATCTGGTTTTCTACCGTACCATAGCTCATAGGGTGTTGCTGTAACCGATTTAGAAGGCACACGATTCAATACATAAGTGGCTGTAAGCAGCGCATCTCCCCAAAATGAAATTGGTAGATTTGCCTGAGCCATCATAGATCGAATCATCTCAAGCAAAGTCCTATTACGTCTCTCAGCAACTCCATTTTGCTGAGGTGTATAGGGAGTAGTCAATTGACGTACTATTCTCTTTTCATCACACAAACTCTTGAATTGATCAGAAAGGTACTCGCGACCTCGATCTGTCCTAAGAATTTTCACACTTGTGTTTAATTGATTCTCAACCATCGCAAGATATTTTCTAAAGCATTCCAATGCCTCAGACTTATGGGAGATCAAATAAACATAACCAAAGCGAGTATAATCATCAATAAATGTGATGAAGTAATAGGCACCATGCCTTGCTCTCACATTCATTGGACCACAAATGTCCGAATGAACCAGTTGCAAAGGAAATGAAGCACGAACCGCCTTACCAAACGGTTTTCGTGTGGCCTTACCTGCTAGACAACTCTCACATGTAATCAAAGAGATATTCGTTAAGGGACCCAAGAGTCCATCCTTAACCAATCTATTCATTCTCTCTTGACCTACATGACACAATCTAGCATGTCAATCCATAGAAGCATTCACATGCAATTCAGATGAAGATACATTACACTCAGCAGAACCAACAATTGTATTAAGTACCATAAACTTGTTCTCTAGATAACCATCACCAACAAGTATATCATTACAGTACAAATTCACACAATTATCCACAAACACAACTTTAAATCCAGTTTTAACTAAAATTAAAACAGATACAAGGTTTCGTCGAATATTTGGCGCATGTAACACATCATGAAGTACAATTTTGTGACCAGTGCTGAACATAAGCTCACAAGTGCCAATGCCATGCACATTTACACTACTATTGTTCCCCATAAAAATGCGTCTACTCCCTGCCGGAATTCAACGATACTCCAAGAATGCCATGCGTTCCCTCACTATGTGATCTGTTGCTGCAGAATCAACAGTCCAAACAGGATTGTTTTCTGTTAGCATAAAGCAACTAGACACAAATAAATCAGCATTAAACAAGAATTCAGAATCAGGAATTTCTGCGGCCCGCTGGACATCCCTGCGGCCCGCTGGACATCCCTGCGGCCCGCTGAAACTGAGAGTTGTACCTTCTGTTTCGTGCAATCACGAATGAAGTGACCAAACTCTCCACAATTGAAACAGGCCCCCTTGACCTTTTCAACCTTTCCCTTTCCACGCCTGTCGCGTTTCTTGTCTTTCTTGGAACTGGAAGCTAGTTCCAGACTTTGCATTCTTCCCTTGTTGAGTGTTCTTTCCCTTATTCTTCTTCTTTTGAGAGTTAGAGGCAACAACCATCATTGCCTCTCCAGTAGCCCTCTCGGCCTTCTCTGCCATAAGCCGGTCATACTCAAGTTCCACATGATGTGCAGCTTGCTCAAAAGTGCGAATGTTGTTATTATGGGTCAGGTTAACCCTCATGTGCTCCCATGAGTGAGGGAGTGACCGAATGACTGCCTGCACTTGCTGCTCATCAGTGAGATTATGACCAGCACGCGCCAACTCATTAATCATGTTCGCCATGGCATTAATATGTTCCCGCATTGAATGATCAGATTTTTTCTTATAGCCATCGAACTTAAGAGTCAATTGGCGCAGGCGGGTGGTAGAAGTACCACCATACTGGACTTTGATCGCATCCTACAAAGCCTTTGTGGTGCGATACTTCTCAAAACGAAGAAGAATGTCATTGGACATGCTGCTCAGCAACATCACGCGAGCGGCACGGTTCTTTTTCTTGAACTCTTCATTTGCCGTAGCCTTGGTGGTGTCCCCAAGCTCGGCCTCAGCCAGTTGTTTTGTGAGAGTTTCCTCTAAACTCTGGTCCTCAAGGAGATACTGAACCTTACGATGCCACACATCGTAGTTGCGGTCGTTCAGTTTCTCCCCTGGGTTCAAGTCAGCAATGATGCTCTTGCTAGCCGACATTGTATCTACAAATACAATAGAGACAAAACACAATATGTATGCTATTAGCATTCTCTCAAATAAGTCATAACATCTCAGTTATAACTTTAAGACCTCGCAGCACGAATCTAGAGTCATTCCTAAGAAATATATATAGCTTAGCCTATATGACCAAAAGAAGGTCTAAGACAATCAATCAAATCACAAGAACTAAGCATCAATATCCTTACACAACTCAAATCGGCGCAAGGATCAGAAACTAGATGAGAACACATAGTCTACCAATCTAGAATCACCCTTTGTGCTGTCTAATATGCGAACTATCACGATATCGTGAAGCTCAAGCATCTCTCTCATGTCATGAGAAACACTCCAAGTGTCTACCATCATGACCAGGTCAAATTTAGGTAAAGTAGAGGGAATACCAGATAGATATTATCACTAAGATAACATTCTGTTCAAATTTGATATTAATTGGGCATTAGTCTGGTTGTTTGTGTCATTTACATCTCTGTTTGTCCAGGATCAGCGACCCGCTAGCTCTCCTAGCGACCCGCTGAGATCTCTCTAAGTTTTCAGCGGCCAGCTTGTCTCTCAAGCGACCTGACTTAATTTCCAGCGGCCCGCTGAAACTTTCAGCGGCCCGCAGAATAAATTTGCGACCCGTTGGTCCTGACAGACCAGACGCCCTTTGATATGTTTTGGCCATTTCTGGCCTAAATCTCGTACCAGAAGCATTATCATGGTGTTCTCTGTCTGGTTATGGTTCTCAACAACCAAATTGAGACTATTTTTATCAACCCTAATGACTAAAACAATATTAATCATTTATAAGGGAATAAATCACACCATAAAACGATAAATCGACACAAACGGCTTAGACAAGGACTTCACAGTCCAAACCCTACGAAAAGAGGCCTTAATGGCGCTCTGATACCACTGTTATAGTTTGGACGAAATATATCTAGGCACAAAGTTAGATATACCGTTATGCGGAAGCCTTGGATCGAAGGTGACCTCTTTCACGTAGTGGACTGCAAGCCTTCGTCTTCTCTACACCAGTGACAGCAACCACGTTTAAGCAAACGAGTTCTGCCTTGGTTCCACAGTACAAGTGCCCTCGACTCACTGCAAGATCACAAGGACAAGCCGTTGTGACCAAAACACCCCTCTCGAGTGCTTGATCTTGTATAGATGCACAAGACCAAGATGGTGGAACTCTCTCTCTTTCTTCTGTCTCTCTCTGAGTCTTAGAACTCGTACAGAATGAGTCTGCAACGTCTCTTTTATAAGGGACGTTCAGATCTAACAGATAAGGCATCCTTTCATAAAAGGGTGCCATTCTGTTTGTTTTTCCAGCGACCCGCTGAAATAATATCTCCACCATATAATAATACTAACAATTACATAAATCATTTCTGAATAGTTGGAAATGGGATGATCAAACAGCCTCGTACAATTTGGCTGTCCTTCTTTCTCTCTTTGTTTTTTTTTTGTTTTTTTTTCCTTCTCTTTTTTCTTTCTTTCTTTTTTTTTTACACATCATTCATTTGTTTGCTTAATTATTTATTTTAAAATGGTAAAATAACGTGGGCAAGACCACAAGTTTGTCATGATTGGCTATAAAAAGCATCAGAATCAGGGGTTACGTGACAAATTAGAAATCACAGCTATAACTCATCTCTCCAAAAAAAAAAAAAAAAAAAAAAAAAAAGATTTCGGGCAGCTTGGTTAAAATTCGATAAATTATTTTCTTTTTGAATAATCTAGAAATTAATCTTACTTAGAAAATTGTGGACAGATCATCGTTATAGGCGATGCTTCTGAATTGTGATTGATGTTAAACCGACGTGCTACCTGTTTAAAGTTGACTCATATTTGATCTTATATATATATATTTTTTTTTTTTGGTCTTTGAGGCGGGGTGGGGGTGGCTTTCTAATTTTACGCAACCATCTTATTTACAGTACAAGTGCTGTATTTTCGTACATGTCTAGGCTACCAGTGTCATACTGTCGAGACCGTAAGTGGTAAGTTTGTCATACTGTCGAGACCGTAAGTGGTAAGTTGTTGCATCCGAATCTCCACCAATTAAATATACTAGCATAAGATGCCCTCATATGTGGGCAAATAAAAAAATAAAATAATGTTAGACAATAAAAATATGTTTCTTAATTTACCATCGATACAAATTGATATGTTATTCAATTGTTTCTATATTAGATGGAAAACCAATCAAATTCAAAGAAATTTTTTTTCCTTCTGTGCAGCAATTCAAAATCGAGATAATTCTTTCCTTGTGTGCGCATAGAGATGTGTTGAGATAGATCTAACCATACATTTACAGATCAACGGTATAAAAATTGTTAACAAAAATTGTTGTGACCTTTCTCTAGGTGCATTTATAAGTAGTAGAGATAGAGATTTATACAAAATAACACTTCCTAAATTCGTTTATTATATTTTTGTAACAAATGAATAGTAGAGAACCAAGTTTTAAATCATGCGAATAAAAATAACAACATAGATTGAATTGAGTCGGAGACAACTGTGTAAGGCCGTAAGTGGTAAGTTGTTGATGCGAATTGACAATTTAGAGGAGGCTGAATAAGTTAATATAATAACCAAGTTAATAAAACTCTTATCATATGATGATGAAATGCAACTAAACAATGAATTAATCTATAAACTATAATGCAATTTAAATTAAGAACAAAGAGAGGCACAAACTTTATAACAGAGTTTTGCTAAATTATTTAATTTGGCATAGCTGATCTAATTAGACTTTGATTTGCAATTTCATACAAGTTTATACCCACGTATCCATTTCTTTTTAATTACTGTATTCCAATTCCTGTTACATGTATTTAACCATTCAGAAAGTCCTAATCGATGGTATTTGGGTGGCAGGCATGGGATTTTCATAGTGCAGTGTTTTTACAATTTTTTTCTTCTTCTTATTTTAGAGGCGTTTATTCTTCTTTAAATTTTTTAATTGAAATTATAATTTGAAATTGACATGATAACATTCAACTAGAGACTATTTCCTTTTTTTTTTTTTTCCTGGTGGTTGTGTTCTCTTTTTTGTAAGGATAAGACTTGGGAATTCAGACATGTCAAGAGATTGGAACTTTTCTTTTTTTAGATGGAGTTGACAGCGAAAGAGATTAGAGTTAAACGAGCCTTAGACTAGTACAATACCGGTGCAAGTTCAGGAAAAACTTTGTTAAAAACTCTTTGTGGTAAGAGTATGAAACGGTGAAAGAACTTGATGAAAAGTTTTTGTGTTATTTGCTTTTGCTTGCTGTTGCGTACCAATATGATTTAGTGGGACTTTTTTTTCCTTTAATAGTTTTCATTTGTAGTATTTTTTTATTTAATGAAAATTACCAGCATTTCGCTGACCTAAAAAGACCCTTAATGATTTATACAAAATTTAGTTTTTAATAACTAGTACTTTTGAACAGTCAAGTGCACCTTGTATTTGGTTTAGTTGTCATTTCGCAAGTGGCCTAAACGAAATTAAATACAATCTTTGTTGAAACTCGAAATGCAAACTTTACACAAAAAAAATCCTACGATGATGGAAAAAATTTATAGTTATGGTTCTTCCACTGTTTAATTAAAGTTCAACTCTGAAAAAAAGAATGTCCATGACCATGAACTTCTCCGTTCAAACAACGAAATAAGTAAGGATGTTCTGAACTTCTGATGTTCTCGTTCATATTTAATTGGGCTGCGATGGTTTGAGGAGACGCAGATAGAATCCTTAGGAGTTAGCAAAATCTTCTGGGCCAAAACTTAAATCTTAACTTTTCACCCTAAAAAAGCCCAGTCCTAACTTGAAATAATTCTCCGTTTCAGATTGAAATGGTGAAGATTTGAAGCCTGTATTCATCTAACTATTTTGGACCGAGTTAGGCAGTTTATTTGGGCCTGAAAATATTATACATCTATACGATAATACGAGATGAGTAGATGACTAGAACTCGTATTTCAGTTCTTGTTTTTGTTTTTTTTTTTTCGTTGTCCTTTTATTGTGTTCTTTCTTTTTTTTTTTTGAATTTTTTGGTAACAATAGGAAGAAAGAATCATAAAAATTATTCGGGATCTTTTCAAAATAGTAGAAAGTTAATTAAATTGGAGCCTTTTCTTGTAAAAAAAATGTTTATTCTATGAATCCTAACAATTAAATGCAAACAGATAAACAAAATGCAGGAATAAGTCGGTCACACCCAAGTTATACATTTTCAAGATATTTTAGAGGATTTTTTTTATTATTTTTTTTTAAAACATAAATTATAAAATTATTTTTTTAATTAATACTATTCGCCATAATCTTAGTGCTGATCTTCTCATGGAAGCTATTAAATTATACAACAAAAAAAAGTCTTGTAAATTAATTTATTGAGTGTGAATCCAGACAAAAGCATGCCTCTTCTTTATCTTGTATTCTTATGTCCTGAAAATGCACTTACTAAATACCAAAAGGAAAAGCCGGATCCTCTGGATGGTTGTTTATTCATTAATTCATAAAAAAAAAATACCAAAAGAAAAAAAAAACACTTCCACCACTTCATATCCAGTGAATTAGTTTGGATCATAATGTAATTGTAGTATTGTACCTCCCAACTATGCTTTAGTGCGACCATGCTAACCGTGTTGTTGAAAGGCCCCTTTGGTCAAATAAATAAAATACTCAGACATCACGGTCAGATGCACTTAATTTCAATGCACAAAATAATTTCTTTATATTTAGACTTTTGTACATCGCGATCATTATCCGTCAATCGTTTTATAAATTGACAAATCTAATTAAACTTATGTTACCTGATACGTCAATTATATGGGCGTATGCGAACCGGGTACGGGTACGCCTCCGGTACGGAACTGGTACGTACCGGATTTGCCAGGTGGCGTACCGAATATTATAATATTTTTGACCAGCTGATTCGGTCAACGTTACGCGTACCGACCATTCACGTCACGCCACGTGTAGAGATGGTACGTCCCGAGCTTGACTGGCAAAGCGTGCGCCACATCAGATCTGAGTCGGGGAGCGCACAGACGTGCACGCTCAAATCATGTTTATGCCCCTCTTTTTTTTTTGAGAAAAGAATGTCTCAAAATGAGACATCCCTGCTTCATTAAGCAAAGAACCAAAAACATCCTATTTACAAGTACAAAAAGCAACTAAAAAGCTAAAAACAAACGAAAAACCAACCATAAGTCCAGCCTCTGAAACTAGTTAAAACACCATCAAACTAACCAACACAAGTCAATTAAAACTAATACCTAAAACTAACTTAAAAACTATCAGAGATAGTAGACCCAGTTGCAACTCCAACCACCTGATTACTATCACCAGAGATGCGAGCTCCATCCTCTGAAGCTCGAAAAGCCTGTCCAAACTTACTTTCCATATTCCCTGAAGTACCTGTCCAATTACCATAAAGGCTAACAACATTAAAAAAAAATAGTGGAAACATTATTACTTTTACCAGTAGAGAAAGCTCTTTTATTTCTATCAATCCATCTAACCCAAACAAAAGCAGCCAAGATGCCCATTACATGATGAATAGAAGTACTATTTAAATTACCTATTTGTTCCCAAATTTTACCTAAGTTATCCGTATTAAGTTTAATACCATTGTCATTAAAAAGATTAAATTTTATCCAAAAATCAGAAATGGAAGGACAAGAAACAAACAAGTGATCCACATTCTCCTCCGCACAACAATAATAACACTTATTCGGACCATTCCAACCTCTTTTCATCAAATTATCTAAAGTCAAAATTTTATTATTAACGACTAACCACAAAAAGAGCTTAAACTTTAGAGGAATTTTCAAAATCCAAACACTCTTATTCAAATTAACTCTAACACCCCCATCATTAATGAAATGATAACAAGACTTGACAGTATAAACTCCTGAAGAATCCCCATTCCAATCAATAGAATCCGAATCACTAGTATAAACCACACTATTTAAAATAGTAAGTAAAAGATTCCTTTTTTTTTTTCTCATCAAATTCGAAAAACCCCTTTTAAGATTCAAATTAAGCACTCCAGCCTTCCAAACTTGTGCTAACGAGGCATCTGGCCTCTTAGTTTTAGCAAACAAAGAAGGGAATACAGTATTAAGAGAGGCATTCTCATGCCAAGAATCAAACCAAAAACTAATAGAAGACCCATTCCCTATCAATCTTCTAGAATTAGCCCTAATAATTGGAGCTACCTTCTGCACACCTTTCCAGAAATTAGAAATTGTACTACTGGTCCTAAAATTATACTTAGAAATTACTAAACTTTTCCACAAACTCCTATACTCTTTATAAAAAAATTTCCAATACCATTTACCCAGCAAAGCTAAGTTCATTTGTTTCAAATCTAAAATTCCCCAACCCCAAAATTCCTTCTTTCTGGTAAGCACCCCCCATTTGACTAAACTATATTTTTTAGCCCCCTCAGACTGATAAGAACCCCACAAAAAATCCCTTCTTATTTTATCTAACTTAGTAATTACCCAAGCTGGAACATAGAAAAACGAAAAATAGTATAAAGGAAGGGCAGTTAAGACCGAATTAACTAAAGTTAGCCTTCCTCCCAATGAAAGAAGATATTATGCCCCTCTGTTTACACCATATACACAAAGCTGTTTCTCTCTCTCCTTAACTCTCGCTAATATATAGGGTCCGGTTTTTGTTAATTCCCCACTGTGGACTAAAGATACCCCAAAATCCGGACAAAAATCACAATTGGTTGTGCTCTCCATTCAACTAATCAAGTACACCTCCATTTCTCTATTTCAGAAAAAACTATATTTTCGTTTTTTAATTGTTCGAAGGTTTTTACAAAATCATTTGGATATGAAATTTTATACACTTGCTCACAAAAATATAAGGAACTTTTTGATATAAAATTTTATATATGATTTGAAGAATGATTAATTTTTTTCTAAAATTATTCAGAATTTGACCTATGATATTTTTGAATGATAACTCATCAGATGTATTAATAAATTTAAGTTTTTGATTTAAATAGTCTTATTAAGATATTACTTAGACAAAGCGTAAAAAATAAATATATATACTATTGATGATCCTTAGAATAAGAATGTCCATCCGATGTTTTTATTAATTTATGATCTCCTTTATTTTAAAATTTTTTAATTTTAATTTCAAAAAGAAAATTTATTTCTTGCACCACATGTTCAAAATCATCTATTGGAAAATACTGATAACGATGAATTTGATACAGCTGTTAAGATTAAAAATGTCTTTTGACCAACACGAGTGAAAATATGTCAAAAAAAAAAAATGTAATTATTCTACGTACTATTACAATTTAGCAAAGTTTAGAAAACCAATGGAATTATACGTTGCTGAAATTTTTTAGTTAAATCAATGTGAGCAAGCAAATCAGGCTCTCACTTCCAAGTTAAAAATCGGAGAGGATGTTCACGTTACCTTAAAAAAGGAATGCACGTTTTATTTGATAATATTATTATCATTACCACTATTATTATTATTGTTATTATTATCATTCTTCTTCTTCTTCTTCTTATTCTTATTATTCTTCTTCTTCTTCTTATTATTATTATTATTATTATTATTATTATTATTATTATTATTATTATTATTATTATTATTATCAGGGGCGGAGCTACATGGGGGGCTGAAGGGGGCATTGTCCCCCCTATGCCACAAAAATTGTTAAATTTTTATGTGTATTTTTGTTTTGATTTTAGAAAGATCATGTAGTTTGCCCCCCTAATTAATTGGAAATAACAAATTTGTCCCCCCTACAATTAATTTCTGGCTCCGCCCCTGATTATTATTATTATTATTGTTATTATTATTATTATTGTTATTATTATTATTATTATTTATTAATATTACTAATAATTTGTATTATATATTTATCTTTTGAAATAAACGACCCATATGTAAAGGTTTGCACGTTTGCTTACGGGGTTACATCTGTATACTTGAGGGAATATAATAATCAAACAGTGTGCGTGAATACGTAGCTGCTTGTATATGCTATATATACTGAGGCCTATTAACCTACTTGTCATAACGCAAGAGAGAGAAAAAGAGTGTTAGTGAGTGCTTTGGCTAATTAGCTTTGTTTAATTTTCAGAGTAAAAGGGAGAGAGAGATCTAGAGAGAGAGAGAGAGATGGCAAGAGTGTCAGATGTGGAGTTCATAAGGTCCCGAAGCGACACCAGAGATTACCGTAGGATCATCCTCCCCAATTCTCTCCAAGTCATGCTTATTAGCGATGCTGAAACAGACAAGGTTTTATATTCATTTTTTTGGTTCTATTTTGTCTCTCTCAACATTTTATTATTTTTTATAAAGTTTTTTTTTTTTTATGATTGTGAGTCAATATTTTAATTGAATACAAAGAAAGTAAAATAAAAAGCATATATTAAAGAGGCACCAGTAAAATGAGATGAAGGAAAAGGACTTGACAATATTGAATTACAATCCACACAAGTACATTTGTAATTTGTAAACTAAATCGGAACTAAATGACTTAAAAGCTATCGTCTTGCTTCAAGGTCCCCATTTAGTACTATTGCAAATAATTGAAGCAAATATGTTGGAATTATGTTCTTCCCAAAAAAGAAACACTATGAATGTTGAAACCCTCTTCTTTTATTATTTCCATTTATTATATGATAAGATAAGATGAAAAAAAAAAAAAGATTGAATGTTGAAGCTATCTTAAATCATATTGCATTTTTATTACATGTGAAGATGGCATGCATCAGTCCGTCAGAAGGATAGATTGAAATTGATAATTAAAAAAAAATAATTCCGAAATATTCTGCCAACTTATTGACAGACATCATTTGAAAATGCTTAATATTATATTATTAAAAAATAATAAAATAAAAGGATAGTAAAAAAATTAAAATGGTGTGGTTACTTGAGCAGGCTGCAGCTGTAATGCGGGTCTCAGTTGGAGCCTTCAGTGACCCGGATGGCATCAATGGTCTGGCCCACTTCCTAGGTATGTATGTCATATTCTTCTCAAAGGATTAAAAAAAAAAGGGTCATATACAGATATATTCATATTGTCATATTCACCAAACCTATTTCGAAGAAATTTCGTAATTAATTATAATTAATGTTCATGGTCAACTTTTTTTTTTTGAAGATGAAAGTGCCCGTAGGCTCATGGTCAACTAATTTAATTTACAATAATAAAGCTGACGTCATCCTCCCATCGACATCACTTACGTTTTTATAAGAGTAAATAAATAAATAAATAATATCATCCGGAGATATTAGATAAGATGGGTAGGTTCATAAATTACAAAATTCGTTGCATCGCATCGCTTACGTTGCACGAGATGGGTTTTCAACTTGTCATCCCACTGTTCTGTCCACCGACAGGACAGAAATAAAGAAAATGTCGGTCGACATATTGAATTGATCTGCACCTTTCGATTTGAAACGTGCGGCTTAGATGTGAGAACTGATACAATGGAAGAGGATTCGAACCCAAATACCCAAGCGTCACATTTCTCGATCGAAAAGGGATTCTCACTCATAACAGAAAATCAAAGAGAAATATTTTTAAAGAGAAGGTAAAATGGGCATAACTTTTTAACTTTTAAGCTGGGGTTGATATTAGTCATAGACCGGGCGGAATTGGAGGGCACGTTACATGCTTGTAGAAATGCCAAACTGAGTCGCGCCATTTGAAAGTTCAATTTCTCAAGAAGATTAAAAAGGACACCGATTGCTGTTCTGCTTCTATCGTCAATGACTAGATTGTTATTAGATTTGTCTTTTAAAATTTTAATAAGGTTCCTGTTTAAGATTTTTGGTCACAGGACTAACATAGAATTTACATCTGAACAGAGCATATGCTGTTTTATGCTAGTGAGAAATACCCAGAGGAAAACAGCTATTCCAAATACATTACTGAGGTATATATATTATTTCAAATACATTATTAAGGTGTTCGGTTGACTTCCGTACGTCCAATTCAAGATAGTTCTTATTGATTTAATTATTATTAATTGTTTCTAGCATGGGGGCTCCACTAATGCTGTTACAGGTTCTGAGAGCACCAACTTTTATTTTGACGTCAATATCGACAACTTTAACGAGGCTCTGGACCGGTATAGTTTTTCTCACCATTTTTAATCGCACCACAAGCATCATATGCACATTCCTTATTTTGTATATATGTTTTTTTGTTTGCCATTTCCCCTGAAATTTATTTATTTTTTTCTATTTAGATTTGCACAATTTTTTGTTAAACCTTTGATGTCTGCTGATGCTGTTAATAGAGAGATAAATGCAGTCGACTCTGGTAAATAATAATAATATTTGTTTCCTTCTCCCTACTGTTTTAATTTGAGTACAAGAACCTTGTAGAACATCAAAACAAAATGCAATATTTTTTATTTTAATTTGTTTTTATTTTTCATTTCAGAACACAAAAAGAACCTTCTGTCTGATAATTCTCGTATGTATCAGGTACATCAATTATCCCACAATACAAGATGACCTTTTTATCTATAAATGTATTCCTGTACAAATTTTGAATAATGTCACAGTCCATTGTAATATGAATTTCTGAACAATTTATGTATTCTCCTTTTGCAAGCTTTACAAGCATCTTTCTTCAAAAGATCATCCTTATCATAAGTTCACGACCGGTAATCAAAATCATAGTGTGAATTAAGTTTTAATCATTTCTCAAAAGTTAGAACTGGAATATTGATAAGTACAGTTATAAAAAATAATAATATCTCAGGGAGTATTGAAACACTGGACGTTGGCCCCAAAGAAAAAGGGCTGGACATAAGAGAAGAGCTACTAAAATTTTATTCAGAGAACTATTCAGCTAATTTAATGAATCTTACTGTGTATGGAAAAGGTAAAGCTGTACAAAATTTAGTTAACTTTTGTAGGTAATTAGAAAGTGTAAATTTTCATTAAATGGCTCTATTTTTGCAGAAAGCCTTGATAATTTGCAGAGTTTGGTGGAAAGCTTATTTTCTGATATTACAAACACTGAAAATAGATTGTTCAAATGTCCTGGCAACCCATGTACTGAAGAATATCTCCAGGTATATGTAAATGTTAATAAAAAGATTATAGATATTTTAAGTTGTGCTAGTTTAGAGCTTATCAACTTGAGAGGAGCTACATAAATCATCATTTTAACTTCCACACAATGAAACTATCTTTTTCCTCTTTGGTTTAAGGTGTAATATACACCTTTTGTAGCCGGTGCCAGCAAATAGTTCTTGTTGTGATACTTTAATAACAACTGTAATTTGCTTCTTTTCCTTCCCTTTGTTTGCGCAGATACTTGTCAAAGCAATACCGATCACAGAAGGAGACTACTTGAAAATTGTCTGGCCAACTACACCTAGCATCCAGCATTACAAAGAAGCACCTCACCATTATCTCGGAAATCTCATAGGCCACGAAGGCGAGGGCTCTATATATTATATTTTAAAGCATCTAGGTTAGATTTTGAAATTTTTCTGTTTTGTTTCACCTTTTTATATATGAATTTTAAAAAATAAATGGATAACTATTTGATGGGTTAACCAATACTCGAGAATTATCTGGAGTATCCGTTGGATTTACAATCCTCGGAAAGTTAGGAAAAAGCACAGGTACAATATGAAAGAAAAATAATAGTAGTAGTAATAATAGTCAAAGCAGTAACAACAGCAATAATGTTATTATTACTTAGCAAAGTTCCTTGAAAATTTTGCTTCCTTTGATATCAATGACATGTTCTTTCTCAAATTTTGTGTTAGGATGGGCCATGGGCTTGATGGCTGGGGCAGGGAGTGACAGTAATGAGTATTCTTTCTTCTCTGTTAGCATTCGTCTCACTGATGAGGGACATGGTTAGTTCCTTTCCATATAATACATTTTTTAAATGTGATAAATGATTGGTCTTGTTCCCAACACATAGAATACTGGGCTTCATTTGTAAGGTTTCTAATTTGTTTTCTGTGAATGTAATTATTGTAGACCATATGGAAGATATTGTGGGTATAGTGTTCAAGTATATAGACCTGCTGAAGGGATCTGAGATTCACAAATGGTTTTTTGACGAGGTATGTAAGAATATGTTAAACCAATGAAATTTCTAAACTAGGCTTAATACCTACTTCAGGAATACAAAATTGATTTCTTACACTATTTATTTTTTCTACTATTCTAGTTGGTGGCGATGTGTGAGACTGAATTCAATTATCAGGATAAATGTCAACCCCTCAATTATGTTCTCTCTGTTAATGGCATAATGCCGGTAAGGCAATCACCTTATGTTTGCATGAATTTGACCTTATGTATGAATAAGAATAAGCTCCAAATTCCTTATTTGTGTGAAATCCAAACAATACATAAATAAGGAATTTGAGCTTATCTGGATCCTTATTCATATTCTAACAAAATCTTGAGATTTGAATAAAAATATATAAATAGACACACATTTCTAAATCCTAATTCATATTCCTTATTCGTGCAACATCCAAACACACCCTTTTCAAACTAAAGTTTAGGAAGTTACACTCTCAATATAGGATGTTTGGATGCACAAGAATAAGGGGTGGATAAAAATAAGTTCCAAATTCTTTATTCGTGTGAAAACCAAACGACACATGAATAAGGAATTTGGACTTATTCGGGTCTTTATTCATATTCTAACAAAATTTTGGGATTTGAATAAGAAATATGAATAGGCACACATTTCTAAATTCTTATTCATATTCCTTATTCATGCAATATTCAAATTTTAGATAAGAGTACATAAAGAATACTGATTTGCAAATTTAGACCATCAAAGCTTAACTAAGAGTTTGCTTTGCAAGATGATACAGATCCTTTTATTAGTCACAAAGGAAACAATAATAATATTAGGATATCTTTAGTTATTTTCATAATATTTTATTTCCAGTTTTATGTTTATTGAATTAGTAAATGTATCAGGAAAGATTATTGTTAGGTAACTATTATAATAGAGAATTCTATGTAATGAGAAGGAAGAAAAGAAATAAAAGAATTAGTCTTCCTCTCCAAGTCTCTCTCTCTTGTATCTGTTAGGTCAGAATCACGACGAGGAAAGGAGCTCGCTGGGGGAATGATTCTAATCGTCAACCCTCTAGAGAAACACATATCACAAGATGTGTAGCTAAGTTAAGGTTAAATTAGGAAAGTCATTATTAGTAACAAATTCAGTATATAGTAAGGTCAGTTTTTTTTTTTGTGAATTTGCTGAATGTCTGCAATATCTATGGAATGGAACTTTTGATAGTTATTTCAATTAAAGGTGAGGCCTGGATCCTCATTTTTAGTCAAAAAAAAAATTCAATTGCTATGTTTCGTCAAGGATTCTTTTATTAAGAAATAATTATTTTTTTTTGCTTTATCATTGAACATAGGATGATAAGAATGAATCAAACATGATAGCAAACAGTTGCACAAAGTTATTGAAGGCTTTGAAAAACAAAATATGTTTTAATTAGATTTTTTTCTATTTGCACAAAACTAGTTTTTTCCGCCGGAGGAATGGCTAGTTGGTGAGTCTTTACCATCAAAATTTGATCCAATCCTTATTCAGAAAAAGCTAGATGAGCTATCTCCAGACAAAGTCAGGTAAAACAGTTAACTCCACATTATTATTTATTATTTATTTTTTTCTCATGATTGCACTTGCATGTTTGTCCTTGTAGTCATTGTTACATACAATTGCTCCTTTTGCTAGAATATTTTGGGAATCGAAAAAGTTTGAAGGATCTACTGACTTAACTGAACCATGGTATGGCACTTCGTACAGTGTCCAAAAGATCACTCCAGATACTATAAAGGTTTGTTCATGTGGCATCATCGATTAATGGAATTTATAAATTTCTCTAGTAATAATGGTAGATATGAAGTTGGAGTAATTGTGCATTTTATTTTTGTAAAATTAGAAATGAAGCTTTCCTATTTAATTCAAACTCAATAGTATCCAAGTTATAGTACCTTATTTTTGAAGAGGAGATCAAGGCATTATACTTCTTGATAACCAAATAACTCTACAATTCAAAACAACAAAGTAAATTCACTGGATTTGATATATATGACATGTTGTAGTGTTCTGTTTATATTTTGATTAACATCAACAGGTCTGTAAATATGAGCTGATTTGGAAATTAAGCTTCATTCTCATATACTTAAATCTATTAAAATGAATTTGCCTTATGCTAAAATATTATATATTATGTAGACAAGAGCTATACAGTTCTTGATTTCTCATTATTAATTGTTTAAAAAGTGGAGACGTTTTTGTAAATATTTTGTAATCTTTCTTTTTTTATAATAAAATTTGCTGGTGCGGTCCTCACCACCTACCTTTCAAAAAAAAAAAAAAAAAAAAGTGGACGCATGAAAAAAATGAAAGTTCCCCATATATCAGCATCTTATATTCATTTTTTCACTAATTAATTTCAATTTTCTTTTAGCAATGGAAGAATAATGCCCCAGATGCAGATCTACATATCCCTGAGCCCAACATTTTCATTCCATCTGACTTTACCCTTCATGCTCCGAAAGAAGAGGCAATCTCATTTTTTTTTTCTAGTCAAAAAATAAGAAAAGCAATAATGATTTTAATTAACTTTTAAGAAGGGCTGCTTTTGATTGCAACTAAGAAATCAGACAATAATGTTGTGCCAGCTTGGTTTACCTTTGGCAATAAATAAAGAGGCTCCATTTTTTTTTCTTAAGCAATCATTAGCAGCCTCGCACAAAAATTGTAATAAATAAAGGAAAATTCTTAAACTAGCTCTAAAGCATAAAGCCATATGAAACTTTTCAATTATGTCTACCAGGTAAAGTTTCCAAAAGTTATAAGGAACTCATCTTTTTCGACTTTATGGCACAAACCTGACAAGAAATTCTTGGTTCCAAAAGCTTATGTTGTGATTGATTTTCACTGTCCGTTGGCAAATAACTCTCCAGAAGCAGAAGTTCTGACGAGCCTTTTTGTATCATTACTAACAGATTACTTGAATGATTATGGTAAGTAATTACTTCAAAAAAGCATAATTATAGTGTTCCATGCCTTCAGAATGTCGAATGAACTCACATCTACTGTCACAGTTGTAATGGCATAGCAACATTAGCAGGAGACCTTGACTGCTTGCTGGAAATTGCACCCCTCCCCCTTCTACAAAAATAAAAAAGATAAATAAATAAATAATATATATAAGATGTGCTATACACATGTTCCTCAATCATCACAATTATGCCAGTAGGATGAAGATTTGTAATGAAGAATGTCAATTGATTGATCTATTTTGCTTTTATCTTCATGGAATTAGCTTATAATGCTCAGATTGCAAGCCTGTCTTATTCAATTTCCAATACTACTACTGGTTTCCAGGTCCGAACTATTCTTTATTATAACTTCTTTATTTTTCTAGCATATTTGTTAATTTATTTTTTTTTCAAAAAAGATTCTCATTTTGAGATATATTGTGGAGATTAGGAGGCCAGAAAGTTTAGTTTGACTTTCCAGGAGGAAAGAGAGATTCACCTTCTGAATTGATTTCTTTCTTTTTTTATTGATTGGAATAAGTATTTACTGAACCTAACTTTGAATTCATATTTAGTTTTGAATCAGTAACTATTCATATTGTTCAATCCAAATATTTGAAGAAAAAACTACTGATATATCTTGTAGGTGGCTGTAACAGGCTATAATCACAAGATGAGACTCTTGATAGATGCCATAATGATGCAGATTGCACGGTTTAAAGTCAAACCTAACAGATTTGCCGTCTTCAAGGTAAGTAATTGATAATTTATTCTGTACGCTGTCTGTGGCTTTAATCAAGTCCGTACTGATCAGTCATATTGCACTACAATAAAACCATTATAACAAAATAGAATTTTTCTTTATCAACTGTTTGTGTAAGAATTTTTGGCAACTCATGTCTGGCTGGGTTTCATTTCTGACCTACCCAACTTGTTTGGGACCAAAAGCTTTGTCTTTATTGTTGTCGTCGTGTTATAATTGTTTGTTTAAGAGATAATTCTAAATTGCTAATCGACATTGCAGGAAACATACCTGAAGGAATACGAGAATATTAAGTTCTCTCAACCTTACTCCCAAGCAAGCTACTACCTAAGTTTGATGCTTTATGATCAATCATGGCCTTCCAATGAGAATCTGGAAGCACTTTCCGCTCTCAATGCAGATCATCTATCTAATTTCATACCTAACCTTTTGTCAAGGACATTGTTGGAGTGCTTTGTGGCAGGTTTGGCACAATTTACCATATCCGTTCCTTCCAAAAAAAAAGAAAGAAAGAATAGTGTTAATGATCCTAGCAGTTTGAAGAAGATTCCTCACACCAAACTTAAAAAAAAATTATCTTAGGGCTGTAAAGACTATTCTTGTGATAATTTATTCCTTACAGGCAACATTGAAGCAAAAGAAGCAGAAAAAATCATTACGGATATTGAAGAAATATTGTTCAAAACACCTAATTCAGTATTCAAGCCCTTGTTTCCATCTCAGTACTTGCCTGTGAGAGTTGTCATGCTTGAGAGCAGTTTAAAGTGCCTCTATCGCATGAAAGGCATGAATCTAAAGGATGAGAATTCGGCAATTGTACATTATATTCAGGTGATTTGTTCCCATTAATTTATTTTATAAGTATCCAACTTCAGCTTTACTTTCTTATTCTATTTGTAAAGCCTGCCTGGTAAGGTTCTGAAAGCAGATGGTTGTGACTCGTGAGATGCTTTATGTGACTATTCCTCAGACATTTCATTCATGGCTAGACCACTAATAAATAGAGTTTAGGTGTATTTTGTTGAAAAAAATTGTAGAGTTTAGGTTTTGCCTTAACCAAGCTTTAAGGCACTTTCTGAACAGATTCAAGAATTAATGTCAGTCAATATTCTTCAAAATGCAACATAAGGTGAACTTTTAAATAAAATCTGCATCTTAATATTATAAGAAAAATCAAATCAATCTCTGGAAGTTGAAATGTTCATTGAGTTGTAGCTGATAATTGTATTACCTCTAAGTGAAACAGAGCAATTGATTTTTTTTATAATTAATTTTAACATCAAATAGACTGATCATTTTTTTCTCAATATGACAATAATTAAAAAAAGACTGAACAGCTATCCGTTCTGTAGATTCACCAAGACAATCCTCTCCTCAATGTGCAACTCCAACTGTTTTCTCTCATTGCCAGCCAACCAGCTTTCAACCAGCTTCGTTCAGTGGAGCAACTTGGGTACATAACGAGTCTATCGCCAAGGTATAATGATAAAACTAACACAAAACTTGTTTAACTCTAACCAGAGAGAAAATAATTTGTCATCATTTTGTTGTGCAAAATCCTTCTAATTGGCAAGCATATCTTACTTATGATGAGAATAACGCTGGAGAATTAATTGCTTGAGTGTGCTTTTGTTTTAACTGAAATAATTAATCCAGGAGTGATGCTGGTGTGAAAGGATTAGAAGTCATTATCCAGTCCACAGTAAAGGTACTTATAATTGAAGCTTCTCTATATATACACACCTTTTTGATAGATGTGACTTCAAAACTGACATCGATGTGTTATTAAAATTTGTCAGGATCCAGACAACCTTGATGCAAGGATTGATGCTTTCTTTGCATCTTTTGAAAGGACAATATATGAACTGGATGACAAAGAATTTAAGGTTATAAATGTTACAATAAATTACATTCTATTTGAGAAATATGTTTTCAGCAACTTACTATATATAATTATTGCAAGTTCATTTGTTTTGTTTTGTTTTTTTTTTTTTTCATTTACTCAGCGTAATGTGAAAGCTCTTATTGATTTGAAGTTGGAGAAGTTCAAAAACTTGTGGGAAGAATCTGGGTACGAATGGGTAGAAATCATTAATGGGACACATAAGTTTGATAGGTTTGAATCCGAAGTAAGTGTTGTTTTGTTTTCATTGTCTTTAATATTATTATTTTTGAAATAATGCAAAACATTGTCCAAATTATTAGTATGAAAAAAGCCCTAGGGAAGGGTGGCAGGTGGACTAAACATTATTACTCAACTCCCTGATGGATTATGAAGTCAGCTGATTAGAGTGTACCAATACTGGTACGCAACACACTCAACTCCCTTGATGGACTGCAAACTCAGCATATTGGAGTGTACCAATGCTGAAACACAACACTCTGTCAGAGCAATGCCCAAGTCTCAGCAACCCCATTTTTGAATTATTGGCTGTTTGCATGGTTCTCGCCATGAATTACTTATTGTCAAAAAGCCTCTTTAGGCTATATTCACAACATTTAAAAATGTGGAGATTAATGGCTTATAACCTAACAGGTTAATCCAGAGAATTAATTGGTATTCTTGATAATTATGTGTTAATTATTCCTGCATAAACCAACAACCAAAGAAGTTCGAGTGCACCTTAGCTTGACCAAAGTACCAGACTTCTATTACTGGTCAAGGAAATTAAGTTTCAAGTCTCAATCTAACATCAATGGGCCTCAGCGCCTGAGAGTTAGACCTATTTTCCTCTGTCAGGCTTTTTTTTGCCTCAAAGTGAACCGAACATATCACACATAATTGCATTAGTTGCTATTGAACACTCACATACAATATTGCATTAGTTGCAATTGAACATGAACATCTTTTTTTTTTGTCATTTCTTTTGTGTCATGTAGGTTGAAGTATTAAGAGAGCTTAAGAAAGAGGAATTCATTAACTTCTTCAATCAATACATCAAAGTCAATGCACCGAAGAGAAAAACTATCAGCGTCCAGGTGTTTGGGAACAATCATATAACTGAGTATGAGAGGGTTTGTGCTGAAAGCGATCCGCCACAGACTTATCGAATTGAAGATATTTTCAGGTTTAGAAGGTCTAGACCCTTGTTTGGTTCGCGCAGAAGTGGCCCATGCCAAATTGCAGCTCAATCTTAAGTTTGTTTGAATTGAGAAGAAATGGGTATTTGATTTGTGTGAATTTACTATTAAGCAAATTATCTTCTGAAGTCGATTGGGTGCTGTCATATTTCCTTACATGCTAACTTGAATTGCATTTTGAACTTAATTATTGCTGCTATTAAATCTCCACTTGTGCAAAGGAAAATACATCAATGGCGATTTGATGTGATTGAGCAGTCCTACGTTGTTGATTGGGTTGTATGTGTTGGGGTGCCAACCTCGATTGTTTGTACAATTTGTTGTGAATCTAGAGAGAAAATAAATTGTGAGTTGATAAGTAAATCATAAATGTGTCAGCTAAAATTACATTATTAATATGCACAATCACTTTGAATTATTCCATTTTCTTGCCAAGGTCACAATTAATCAAGAAACAGATTGATATTGATTTAGGTCATAAAAAATAATTTAAATTCAGTCATAATAAATAACTGGAACTGAAGGGTTTGCTTTAGGAAGGGAACGAGACGAGGAAAGGACTAAATTTAGTCCCCCAAATGTGGAGGTGACAAAATTTAGGGAAAAAAAAATGTTGGGTACCTTCTTTTGTCACCGGCCGTCACTAGCTGCTTTTTTTTCTTTTTTTTTTTTGCCAGATTTAATGTTAGTTTGACTAGTCCTATTCCGACTAATATTTTTTTTTTTGAAGCAAAAATGAGGACCTTGTCCTCATCTTTAATTATAAAAAAATCTTTAGCCAGAGGCTAAATCCAAGTAATTACATAAAAGTTGCCAAAAAGAAAAAAATAAAAACTAAACATCAACGAAATCAGGATGTAAGACCTTCCATTCAAAGATAGCCTGAGAAGCTATATCAGTTGGGTTATTGCGAATTCCTCTGAATATTCGTGAGCACCTCTCTCTCCAAATGAAAAAAAAAAAAAATCAAAATAGCCAAGTGTTCCCTTTGTCTCTTGCTTTTGTTGGGATCAATGAGGAAGCTAGTTAACACTGTTAGAGAGAGGTAGCACTGTATTATGAACCAAACTTGCCTCAATTATGGTGCTAATATAGAATTGGCATTCATTGAACAAGTGACTAGCAGTTTCCTCTTGAGCGATACAAAGAACGCATCTATTCGGGATATGCCATCGTGTCTTTTTTAGATTATCAATCGTTGCTAACCTGTTGATAGCCAACTGCCAAACAAAGGCTTTCATTCTTGGTGGAATGTGCAAAGACCAGATATAAATCAATTGAGAGTCTATTTTTGGGAACCTTGTTTGTAATCTGTACATTGAGGCAACTGAAAAAAGTCCATTAGAATTCTGGTTCCAAAAGAATTCATCCCTTGCACCATTCTCATTTAAATGTACCCCTGAAATTAAAAGCAGTAGATCACCAAGTTGCTGGGTTGCAGAGGAAGAAGTTTTCAAAAGATTCCTGAATAATCTTCTTTGATGAAATCTATGATGGAAGAAATATGCCACTGTGATTTTCTTATCAATTACAAATGAGTATAGGTCAGCAAAGGTGTATCTTAACAAACCGAAACCCCAGTTATGTTGCCAAAACTGAGCTTTAGCCCGACTAATCAGAAAATGCATATGAAAATCTATCTGTAACTACCAACTGAGATGATGCCAATCAGAGTTTAATAGAATCATTCTTATCTCTTCAATGTCGGATTGGCGGTAATTTTGAAAATGGAAAATCAAGCATGAAAACTGAAAGCAATAATAAACTTTTATTAAAATTTTTGTCAAAAATGAAGAGCATGAATATTGCTTTGCAATATTGACCTAATGTTTTTTAAATTAAATTATAAAAGGCATGCATACATTTTAGTTAGTTCATATAAGTATTTGCATTTATTTTCAATCTTCACAGTCTTATCGATGATATCGTAGGAAACCAACCTAGGAATAGAAAAATAACTTTTTTTTTGGGTTGTAATGGTTAATAATTTTTGTGTACTCATACATGATTTCAAACGACACATAATGTAGGACCTAAGATCTATATAGTAAAATCCTACCTCACAAGTGTAACATATCGCGAACCGTTCTACACCTATTCTATACTCATATCTTATAATTTCTTTCTATTAAATATTATTTTTAAAGAATTTGTTCTTGGAGGTGATTTTGTTCTCAACAAAGTAATGTCTAATTGCAAGTCCAAAAGACAGAACCATCAAAAACATACAAGACTAACTTGTAAGTCGGTTCTGACAAGTGTTGGTGTACTTTGTAAACCGTTCGATCACGATCCGACGGTTGAGATCACATGACTAGAATCCACCGTCCCTAGGCAAGAATCCAACCCAAATCCGATAAGAATCTTCCTATAGAGCGTTGATCAATTCATGGGACCAAACGAAGAGGGAAGCCACTGTTAGGAACTCAAGTCCTTATGCAATTTAATTTTTATTAACATTTAATAAGCAATTAACATGTACGATCAACGGATCTAGTTATTCAAGCAGTTAATATACAAAAGAGAACGTGTAGGAGATTATACCTCTTCTAGTATCGTAACTAGAAGGCTCGACCTTTGCTTAGGAATCAATGGCGTGCTCACCAACCTCGCGACTGCCTCCGGTTGCCTCGAGTCCACCTAGAAGATTAACCAAAATCTCAGGACAAGTGCTAGCTTGTCTGAGATGATAGCTAATTCCCTATTTTCTTTCCCGTGCGATCAATCGGTCGGTACGAGGAAGAAACGCTCAACACGAGCAATAGAGATGGAGGTAGAGAGGCGCCTACACAAGAGAAAAACACTTTTTTTCTTGTGCAGCCGTCGGCCAAGGAGGAAGAGAGAGAAGGAGAGAGCAATTAGGTTTTCCACACGTCATTTCCATAAACAACGCTGCCTTATATAAAGCATAGCTCTCTTCTATTTTTTGCTTGGACAAAAATGCCCCTCTAAATCCGAAATTTTCAGAGCCTATGTGGGCTAATCCACATGATATAATGGCCCATTAATTTACTTTATTAATCCATCTCAAATCGGACTTTTAATTAACTGATTAAACAAAAAACCGATTAACTCAGTATAATAAATATACGTTGAACGAATTTAATTATTAACATATTAATAATTAATTTGGAATTAGCATATGCATTATATTATTTCTATATGATCCATTCGAGTTAATTAATTATAACGGTTCATAACGACATATAATTAATTAATCAACTTATCATACTTTTGTAGTACTCGCTACTACAAATAAACAAATAATGCACGTATGGTTAAAGTCCTATTTGTGTGACCCTTTGAGGATTCATGCTATGTTGGCCATGAAAATAAATCGCTATTTATTTCCAATAATCATAAGCGGTATCTAGCAACACGTTATGATTCCCAATTCGCATAAATGAATAATGTACTAATACAATCATTTAATCCTGCATAAGAAAACGAGTATCTTATTGTTTTGATTCCTATGTCACATGATATACTTGTATAATCCAAGATAGGAATGTGTCATTCTTGCAAATTATACGTTTCTTGATCTAGAGATGATTGCACAAGTTGCTAGCAAGCAATCCATTTCCATCAAGAGACCCAGTAGATATCATCGCTCATCAGTTGAACTAATGAGGGACATACGGTTGTCTTGATGAATAGTTTTTCCCCGCACAATTCAAGTGAACATAAATAAAGTCCGTATAGCAGCCCTTATCAGGAATCAGCGGTAGACGATATTTATAGAACCTATCCTCATGTGGAAAAACTGAACCATCTCAAACTTGGAATCAAACACTGATAAAATAAATAATGAGACTTAATACAATACATATATTTATTTCATCGGGGTCATATCCTGTACTATGTTCTAGTAACATATACATATGCAATTAAGTTAGTAACTCTTTACTTATGATTTGTAGAACTTAATCATCGCTTAACTTGCATACTAGTCTTATATGATAATTAATGTTCCTTGTTAATTATCAAGATTATGGACAGTTTTGATTTATTATTGTCATTTACTATTAAATGAAATACAGTGATCTACAATTCAGATCCTCAACCTGAATGAACTGTCAATAATAAAATCCAGGAATAAATGATCAAATATCATCAATAACATAAACTAAATAACCAAATCATTAAATATTGACTTATATGACATAACTCCAACAGCCACATCCTCTTTTTGCGTCAATATTTGTGCCACGCACGTTTCTTCGCGTCTCCTCTGGCCTCTCATCTCTCGCCCCAGTGGGTCCATGTAGCAACTCCCTGGTGCCTTCTCGTGTCGGCCCACCCTGCCCCATTTGTTCCCTCATATCAGACCAGGTCTTGTAACTTGTTCTGTATTAAAAGTTTTTATTTAGTTTGTTTTTCTCGGATTCAGTATGTATAAGTACAAGTACCTAGTAGTATACATAAATACTGACACTGGTGCGGCATATTTATTCGAATTACTGCTACAATTCGGCTAGTAGTATACATAATTTTATCCGAATTACTGTACTCCACGTACATCTCTGATCTCACACTCATCGATCGTTCATTCTAATTTCTAATTTTAGAAACAACTCTGCTGCCCGTCAGTGGGTTGAAATACGGTGTATCACGATGTCTAGTGCCACAAATAATCCAATGAAGATAAGGTCGGATAGGAAACCCGCATCCGAATCAGCTATTCAGCTCCTCTTGGGCTGTTCCACTTCGCCTCCGGCCTCTATCAATTCATCCTCTCCGAGACTCCGACTCCCTCCTCGCCTTCTTCCAAACTCGTCTACAGATCGTCTGGCCTGGCCTCGCCTCAAATCGAAGAAAATAAAGAAAAGAAGGAAAGAAAGAGAACTGTCGACTGACTCAACGATGCAGCAGTTGCAATGCATTTTTCTCCTCTCCGAATCCTCCGGGTCGCTAATTCCTCTCTCTTTACCTCTCTTTACTATTCGCGCAAATCCTCTCCGAATCCTCCGGGTCGGTAAATCCTCCGGGTCGGTGCATCCTCTCCTCTCTCGCCCCAGCGGGTCCACGTGGCAACTCCCTGGTTCCCTCTCGCGTGGGCCCACCTTGCCCCATCTCTTCCCTCGTATCAGGTTTGGGCTTGGAACCTGTTCTGTATTAAAAGTTTCTCTTTAGTTTGTTTTTCTCGGATTCAGTATGTATACAAGTACCTAGTTAGTAGTAGATACACTGCCACACTGGTGCAGCTAAGGTGTTTAGTACAAAAGAGTGCTTATATGATTAAATAATTCTATTTAAGCATACAAATAGCAATGTTAAAATTGGAACATAGTTAAAGGTAACATTCGTTAGGAGTATTGCAAATGAGTTAATTTTTTGAATTTTGACACAGAAGTAATTGCCTGTGATTGGAAGTTGTGGTTAGTTTCTTCCTAAGGTTCTTTTCTTGCGATATTAGATCGAATTGTAGGTCTTCTAATTGTTTTGGAGTTAAAGGAAATCTCAATCGGCAGAAAGGTGTACAGAGGAGTTCTTTAATGGCTGCTAGCTCATATGAATCTAAGGAAGTGATGAAGCTAGAAAATGAAGGATCCATATATAAAGAGAAACTTCTTGTCGACTGTGAAGATGACCAAGAATGTGTAGTTGGTATGTAATTCACATCTACCGTTATGTTTATCTGATTTTAATGACATTTTAGTTGGCAGTTGGCACAGTATTGACTTATAGCATCTTCCAACTCAGAACTAGAATTTCCTATTATTTAATAGCAATAATATCACTCATGGAAAGTGCCATATCCTGAATTGATTACCCTTTATCGTTTTTCATGTTTTTTCCCCCCATTCTATATGTAAAATTTGCACTAATTGCATTCTGAGACACAATTGAATTATAGCAGAGTGTCAGTTGTTTCTGAAGTGGACCTGTAGCAATATTCCATGTTAATTTGCATCATGCCACTGGTGCTTAATCTAAGCTCAATTACATGTTCTGATTTCATTTTGGCATTACAGAATGACTTTTTAACTCACTTGAATTATACCTTGTACAAAACTTAGGTGGTATAATTGCATTGGGTAAGTTTGATGCACTTCATATTGGCCATAGACAACTGGCTATTCATGCGTCGAAGGCTGGAGCTCCTTTTCTATTGTCTTTTGTGGGAATGGCAGAAGTTCTTGGCTGGGAACCAAGGTATCAATTTTTAAATGATGTCGCTGATTTGCAATACTTTCATCTCAAGTAAGTGGGTTCAAAATATTTTTGGCGCATTTTGACTCTGATAATCATTACATGCATGAAACCCATTGTTTGGAGATTGTGCACGTCAGTTGATGTTTCCTAACCTCTTGATGCCTGTCAATATGAAGCCAAAATGGCACCAGATTTTGTATACACATGGAGGAAAAAAAATATAATTCACATCCAATGCTTTTTGTTTCTTTTATTTGAATCTAAAATATTTTGTTAAAATAAGAAGTAGAGGCATAATGGATGACTTTTATTTATAGGGCATTACATTATTAAGAATCAAGGTATACAGAAACATAAAAGCAGTATTTTTGAAACTTAATTTTGCTATGCAGAAAAGATCATGTTTACAATCCTCTGTAACACTGTTACATTACATTGGGTTCATAGGCATTGTCACGTTATTGATAAAAGCTTTTTGATTACTGATTTTGCTTCCATTGCATTTCATTTTCATATTAGTAAATTAAACTAAGTGCATAATGGAGGCTTGGAAAGTGCATGTATATAGCATTTTCCATTGCCATACTAATGACATGCATACCTAGTAAGGGGCTTTTACCAATATGGTACTTGTTGTATGCAAGGAGGTACCAGATACATATCTACTGGACTTTGAGGGGATTTCATATTTTATTTTCTCAATCTTTTATTTGTTTATTGTGTTGTTTTAATTTGTTCGGAATTAGTTTAGTCTAAGAAAATGCAGGCTGTCTCCCTTGAAACTTTCCTCTTTTGAATTTTCCTTTCTTTTAAAACAGGCTTCCTGTTGTTGCCAAATGTGACAGAAAAAGGGTTCTCTCCACATGGGCACCATTTTGCGGAGGTATGGTCCCACTCGAGTATCAGGTTGAGTTTTCAAAGGTCAGGTATTTAACACCTCGCCAATTTGTGGAGAAACTATCCCAAGAGCTCAGAATAAGTGGCGTTGTTGCAGGTACCGTATTATTATCTCTTTTATTTCTATAGAATTTGTATGCCAGAATATTACCATGTCCAGCACTATCTAGTATTTAGAGCTTTATACAGTAGATATGCTTGGTACGTAGCAGGTTTAAAGAACTACTGTAAATCATCACTTCATCCCAACAAAAATAAAGAATACAAAGATAACTGAAGCTGCAACCAACACAATCCCACAAAAAAGTAGAATTTGTTAAGAGATCCAGTGTGCTGAATATTTCCATGCAATTCTACTGGAAGCTCCTGGTAACCCCCATGTGATAAATAAGAACATATGGAAACAGACACTCAAATGGAAGTTGTGATAATGATACTGTTCAGTTGTATCATAAGAGAATTGTTTCACACATTTTGCTATGTAATTTGTTAGGTGAGAACTACCGATTTGGCTACAAAGCTGCTGGTGATGCAGTTGAATTAGTAAATCTTTGCAAAGAGTACAACTTGAAGGCTTTCATTGTTTCTTCAGTCATGGATAATGTACAAAAGTGCTATAATGGGTCAGGTCGAGGTGTAGTTAACCCGAATGACAAAGGTCAAGTCTCTTCTAGCCGTGTGCGTCAAGCCTTGTCCAATGGTGACATGGCATATGTCAATGAACTTCTTGGTAGAAAGCACCGTCTTGTAATGTCAGTGGATGGTATGTGTCAGGTGTTTAATACTGAGGTCACAATACCAAAACTTTGCTTGTTGAACCAGCCGCCTGTTGAGGGTTTGTATGAACACTGTGAATTATTTGTGAATGAGGTACTCATTGGATCATGCCAGGTTGTGATTGATACAGAAATGGTTCGAATTAAGATGAAAGATGGCAGTTCAGTGAGAACTCTAATGGATGATTGCAAGGTTTTGAGTGTTGAGTTTGGATGAAACTTGGCTGTCCTTTTGAGCTCTTTACAAACAATTTGATATCTGGGACATCACATTTTTTTTTCTTTGCCTGTGAATTGGAAAATGTTTAGTTGCAACTTCCATCCAAAGTGACATAAGAAGCTTGTTGGATGTACACTGTAAGGAAGTATAAGGAATAAGGAAGAGAGGAGAGGAGAGATGGTCTTATTCCTTATACCTTGTGTTTGTAGGAATAAAGAATAGAGGAAAAAGTGTCTTATACTTGGACTTATCCATGTTTGGATGTGTCACTTTTTTTCTTCCCTCTTCCTTATTCCTTATTCGTCCTTTATACTTGGACAACCAAACACACCCTAAATTTATGGAGAAGGGATAAAGTTTCATTTCTTGTTGACACAAAAGCTTTACTAACAGCATTAGTTTCCTTTAGTACTTCAGGAATAGTTGATTGTATGTACAATAAGGTCAAAAGCTTAATGATTATTTTTTGGGGCATGATACAAAGAGCTGTTGTTGTATCAGAACATTGATATTATTAAATTTTTTATATTGTATTTGTAATTTTGTATGTTATATCTTTCTGTGGCCTAAAGTATCTAATCTGCAATCGCTGCATGTGGGCAAGATTTCTTTTCCCTGTTCCCGTAAACCCGGAGGAAGCCTAGAAATATTATCTTTCTTATTTTATTTTATTTTAATTTTGGTAGAACAAGAGAGAGTTTTTTCCCTGTACTATCTTAGCGGTATGCAGTACTGTGCCGGTACCAGCTCGGGCCTGTTGGTACACAACTGATGAAGGGTTTGTCCACTTACATCTTCAATTGGGTCCAAAATTAACGTTCAAAGATGTACGCAATATAAATTTGTAATAAGTTCTTTTTGACATAAAAGATCCTACGATGATGGAAAAAATTTATAGTTATGGTTCTTCCATTGTTTAATTAAAGGTCAAAGTTCAACTCTTAAAAAAAGAATGTCCATGAATAGGGCTGTCAAACGTTCACAACGGTCACAGAAACATACCATGTCGTTATCCGTTACGTTTGATCAACGGTTTGAAAATTTTTTCCGTTGAACGTTTCGTCATGTTGAACGGCAGGAAAATTTGCATTCGTTGATGTTCCGTTTTAATAAACGTTCATAACATTATAAAACGTTCCAAATAGATTTTGCATTAAGAGACGCAATCACTCACTACAACTAGAGAGATCTGCATTAAGAGGAAAGTGCTTCCAGATTCTCATTGGAAGGCCACGATTGATCATAAAGCATCAAACTTAGGTAGTAGCTAGCTTGGGAGTAAGGTTGAGAGAACTTAATATTCTCGTATTCCTTCAGGTATTTTTCCTGCAATGCCAATTAGCAATTTAGCATTATGTCTTACACTGTTGGAAAATCAAGTCTAGAGTTATCAAAAACTAAATAGACAAGATTAGAGTTCATACAATACAGCGGAAGTTCTTGGATCAGTTTTCTTTCATAGAAACCACACCACAGCGCCTTGCCGGTCCTTCTCACGTGTTCTTCTTACTCCTATCACTGATGAATCTCTAGAAGAGACCACACGTTTCACAGTCCAAATGCCTACTAGACTGCACAAACCGAATTCTCTCAATTCGGTGTAGGAATCACTCTCTAATGGTGATTTGTGCTCTTAGAGAAGAAGCACAAATGAAGTGGAGTCTCTCTCTTAATTCTGTCACACACTCTGGAACAGACCAGATCTGATTAATATAAGAGAGTTCACACCCTTTAGTAAAAGGTGCAATTGTCTGGGCTTAATCCAATAGGATCCTGACAGCCCATTAATCTCTGTGGTCCACAGACAAAATCTGTGGTCCACAAACATCTCCATAATTCCTACAATCTTTCTGTTGTTCGAGTTGAGGATGGTACTTATGGTAGCATGTCAATAGGCTGAGATTGGCTCTCTCACACGAGCAATCGTCTTTGACGCCTGGGGCGGGCAGAGATAAGACTTATCAAGCATATTATGCTTAGTCTGGGACTAAGATGCCATTTGGGGCAAATAGAGCTTGACGTTGCCTTAGTCATGAATTAAGATGAGACCGCGATGTGGTGGTCGACATGAATTGTTCCCCACAATTCATGTAGCCTATTATTAGCCGAGGTGAGTGGCCTTGCAAGACACTCCGGGAGTGTAGTTGCGAAGGCACTCAGGGTTAGTTACAATGGATGCGATCTAGACCATAGATGCATGGTTTGTGACTAGACCTGGACTCGTACAGTGTTTTTTAAATTGTTTGACATGCGTCTGCTCATGGCAGAATAACACTGTAGCATGCGTTTCATACTGTATGTGCTTAGCGACACGTGAAAAATGAGTTAAGTAACCTAGATGGTTATCCCTGCCTTCTCATTGTGTGAGACCCACAATTACGTACCCTTATCACTCTTGACTATGTCATGAGAAAGGAAGCTGATGTATGCTACTTCCTTATGTTACCAATGACGATGAGACTATACCGTCTGTCGGGACATTTGTCAGAAAGCAATCAGTTTCTAATCGAGTGACATGAGTGCAAAAGGAAGGTAATCGTGATTACACCATTTGACTTACTTGTGATTCATTGCGCGGCCAATCATATCATTTGGACATTGATTGGGAATACATGTGAGTAATGTGGACTAAGCATTGTCCAAGAGGGAGTGTGAAATCCTTAGTCAGGTGTATATCTAATTGACCTAGGGTATGAGATACTGCTTTAATTAACAGTTTGTTAAATGTCCTAGATTGCTTTAACCGGCTTCCTCTAGGATACAGGTTTGCAGGTATCGCTAGTCGCACGGTCCATTTGCCAGTATGAAGACTTGACTATATGTTGATCAACGTCTCCAAGAGGGAGATTGTTGGAATTTGGAGTGTGGAGACGTTTCTGTGGACCACAGAGAATCTGTTGTGGACCGCAGAGATTCTGTCGTGGACCACAGACTGACAGGCTCTGTTTGCATCTCTTGATGAAGAGATGCATATGGCTCTTTATATACACTTGTCTCTGGTCATTTTCTAAAAGAAGTAACAAACTAAGTGACTCTACTAATGGGGACAAATGAGAAACAGAAGTGTAAGACATAGAGAGACCATATACTCCCATATTTGTTTTTCTCCTTGAGGATCAAATACCATTAGAGAGAGATCTTCTCATCGAGTCTGGCACTTGTACTGTGAATAGTGTGAGATTGTTGTCAATCTCCACTGGCGATAGTAGAAGACGGGGCTATGGCGCAGCGAGAGCAAGCGGCGATGGCTTGGTGCAGAGGAAACCCAAATAAAAAGGAAATCCTAACACGTTTCCGCATTCGGTATGATTTATCGATTTTCTTACATACACAAACAATTATAATAACAATAACAAGTTAACAACAACAACAACAACAACAACAACAACATTAACGACATAACTTTTAGTCCCAAAGAAGTTGGGTAGGATTAATGAAACCCAACCAGACAAGAGTCGCCAAAAATTCTTACACAAACAGTTGATAAAAAAATTTTCGATTTTGTTATAATGGTTTTTATTGTAGTGTAATAGTACTGATCTTACCTTGAAGACGGCAAATCTGTTAGGTTTGACTTTAAACAGTGCAATCTGCATCATTATGGCATCTATCAAGAGTCTCATCTTGTGATTATAGCCTGTTACAGCCACCTACAAGACGCATACGAGTATTTTTTTTCTTCAAATATTTGGATTGAACAATATGAATAGTTACTGGATTCAAAACTAAATATGAATTCTAAGTTAGGTTCAGTAAATACTTATTTCAATCAATAAAAAAAAGAAAGAAAATCAATTCTGCAGGTGAATCTCTCTTTCCTCCTGGAAAGTCAAACTAAACATTCTGGCCTCCTAATCTCCACAACATATCTCAAAATGAGAATCTTTTTTTTTTTTTTGAAGAAAGATAGAGGTCACGCCCCTATCTTAATATATTAATGATAAAGAAGTTTACAAAATTAGCAAGAAGCTAATTAATAATAAAAGTGAAAAAGCCCAAAAATAAAAAGTAATCTGAAAAAAAAGTTAAAAAAGGGCAAAAAGAAAAGCTATTTCCTAAAGAAGTTCCATTCAAGAAGTACTTCTTGTAACAGATCAGAAGGCTGTTTTACCACCTCTCTAAAGGTTCTTGAGCATCGTTCTCTCCAAATCACAAAGTATGCAATTGCAAAGAGATCCCTGATAGTACTCAGAATTGCATTATTGTGCAGAAGTGCTGAAGCAGAAGCAGGATAAGCAATGGTAGGAGAATTAGCTGTTGCTATTATCACATCATGAGAGTTGAATAGTAAATGTATGAAATTTTTGAAGAACTGACAGGAGATAAATTAACAAATATGGTAGAAAAATAAAGAAGTTATAATAAAGAATAGTTCGGACCTTGAAACCAGTAGTAGTACTAGAAATCGAATAAGACAGGCTTGCAATCTGAGCAATCAATTGACATTTTTCATTACAAATCTGTATCCTACATTGCTACTGCCATAGTTCTGATGATTGAGGAACATGTGTATAGCACGTCTTATGTATATTATTTATTTGTTTATCGATTTATTAGAAGGGAAGGGTGCAATTTCCGGCAAGCAGTCAAGGTTTCCTGCTAATGTTGCTATGCCATTACAACTGTGACAGTAGATGTGAGTTCATTCAACATTCTGAAGGCATGGAACACTATAATGATTCTTTTTTGAAGTAATTACTTACCATAATCATTCAAGTAATTAATCTGTCAGTAATGATACAAAAAGGCTCGTCAGAACTTCTGCTTCTGGCGAGTTATTTGCCAAGGGACAGTGAAAATCAATCACAACATAAGCTTTTGGGACCAAGAATTTCTTGTCGGGTTTGTGCCATAAAGTCGAAAAAGACGAGTTCCTTATAACTTTTGGAAACATTACCTGGTAGATATAATTGAAAAGTTTCATATGGTTTTATGATTTAGAGCTAGTATAAGAATTTCCCTTTATTTATTACAATTTTTATGCGACGCTGCTAATGATTGCTTCATAAAAAAAAAATGGACAATCTTTATTTATTGCCAAAGATAAACCAAGCTGCACATCAGTATTGAATAATTTCTTAGTTGCATTCAAAAGCAGCCTTCTTAAGAGTTAATTAAAATTATTATTGCTTTTCTTATTTTTTTTTATAAGAAAAAATGAGATTGCCTCTTCTTTCGGAGCATGAAGGGTAAAGTCAGTTGGAATGAAAATGTTGGGCTCAGGGAGATGTAGATCTGCATCAGGGGCATTATTCTTCCATTGCTAAAAGAAAATTGAACTTAATTAGTGAAAAAATAAGATGCTGATATATGGGGAACTTTTATTTTTCATGCGTCCATTTTTAAAACAATTAATAATGAGAAATCTAGAACCATATAGCTCTCATATCTGCATTATATATAATATTTAGCATAAGTCAAATTCATTTTGTAGATTTAAGTGTATGAGAATCTTTGGTCAAAAAAAGTGTATGAGAATCAAGCTTTCCACATAAGCTCATATTTACAGACTTGTTCATGTTAATCAAAATATAAACACACTACAACATGTCATATATATCAAATCCAGTGACATTAATTAGTTTATTGTTTTGAATTGTAGAGTTATTTGGTTATCAAGAACTACAATGACTTGATCTCCTCCTTCAAAAAAAAGGAACTACAACGTGGATGCTATATGATGGTTTCTGGTACTTATGACATCTGAGTTTAAATTATATAGGAAAGCTTCATTTCTCATTTTAGAAAAATAAAATGCAGAACTTTTTATAAATTCCATTAATCAATAATGCCACATGAACGAACCTTTATAGTATCTGGAGTGATCTTTTGGACACTGTACGAAGTACCATATCATGGTTCAGTTAAGTCAGTAGACCCTTCAAACTTTTTCGATTCCCAAAATATTGTAGCAAAAGGAACAATTGTATGTAACAAATGACTACAAGGACAAACATGCTAGTGCATTCCTGAGAAAAGAACATTAATGTGTAGTTGACTGATTTACCTGACTTTGTCTGGAGATAGTTCGTCTAGCTTTTTCTGAATAACGATTGGATCAAATTTTGATGGCAAAGACTGACCAACTAGCCATTCCTCCGGCGGAAAAAACTAGTTTTGTGCAAATAAAAAAAAAAGTTCCAATTAAAACATATTTTGTTTTCCAAGGCCATAAATAGTTTTGTGCAACCGTTTTCTATCTTGTTTGGTTCATTCCCATCATTCCTTTGTTCAATGATAAAGAAAAAAAAATAATAATTATTTCCTAATAAAAGAATCCTTGACGAAACGTAGCAATTGAAGTGTTTTTTTTTTTTTCTTTTGACAAAAAATAAGGATCCAGCTCTCACCTTTAATTTGAAATAACTAATAAGCAATTGAAGTTTATTTTGAATTACCATCTAGTTTTATATTATTTTTTAATGAAAATTTGAGGCTAAAGAAACACAAATACACTAATAAATGTTGATAAAGAAAAAATAAATAAAAATAAACCTTCCACTGGAAAGCAAGGTCGTGGCTTATACAATCATCAACGATGAAAAATAAAAACAAAACAAAATTACAAACACTCATTTACAGAGTAAAAAAAAATCTGGGAGTTCTCACCTAGATTTTATTCATGAATCAGTCAGGAGCATTGCATACAAGTTACTTTTTTTATAATCATCCATTTTAATTTACAAAGCTAACGTAACTTGAAGAGATCTAAGAATGATTAAACTCTGATGCGCATCATCTCAGTTGGTAGTTATGGATGGATTTTCATATGCATTTATATGACTATTGATTAATTCATGTGTACAGCATTCAGCTGCTGATGTGTTTCCCTGGGTAGTTAAGCACACAAATACTGATTTTGGAATGTCTTAAGTTCCTGGAAAAAATATCTCAGTGCTGATTTTAGAAAAATATACTGATTCAGATTCAAAATTAACCATATGAAAATCTTTTCCTACTGTATTCAGTTTGCAGGATCTTAGCTTGATAGTCAAATATAAATTATTATTATTTTCTAAATAATTATGTTGCACTATTTGTTGTGGCCCGGGGGGTGGGGGTAGGGTTGCCATCGAGTTGTTAAAAGAAAGCCCCATTTGCACATTTCTATATATAAAATGTATATTAAAAGATAACTCCGGCATTTCTTATTTCTTTATTTGGAACCTCAAGATGTGATATATTTTGCATACATTTTGTAATACTGCAATCTCCGGCTGATATCGCACAGTTTTTTTTTATTCAAAAATTCCATTCACTCAGGGAGGAAACGTCTTAACTAGTTTCCGTCTCTAATTTTATACCGAAATTCCATTCTCTCAGTTTATTATCTTATTCAAGAATTAATGTCAGCCAATATTCTTTAAAGTGCAACATAAGGTGAACTTTTAAATAAAATCTGCATCTTAATATTATAAGAAAAATCAAATTAATCTCTGGATCTCTATAAGGTCATCTGTTCAATGAGTTGTAGCTGATAATTATATTACCTCTAAGTGAAACAGAGCAATTGATTTTTTTATATAATTAATTTTAACATCAAATAGACTGATCATTTTTTCTCAATAAGATAATAATTAAAAAAGGCTGAACCGCTATCCATTTTGTAGATTCACCAAGACAATCCTCTCCTCAATGTGCAACTCCAACTATTTTCTCTCATTGCCAGCCAACCAGCTTCGTTCAGTGGAGCAACTTGGGTACATAACGAGTCCATCACCAAGGTCTAATGATAAAACTAACACAAAACTTGTTTAACTCTAACCAGAAAGAAAAATAATTTGTCATCATTTTGTTGTGCAAAATCCTTCTAATTGACAAGCATATCTTACATTTGATGAGACTAATGCTGCAGAATTAATTGCTTATGTGTACTTTTGCTTTCACTGAAATAATTAATCCAGGAGTGATGCTGGTGTGAAAGGATCAGAAGTCATTATCCAGTCTACAGTAAAGGTACTTATAATTGAAGCTTTCATCTATACACCTTTTTGATGGATATCACTTCAAAACTCTAACATCGATGTGTTATTAAAATTTCTCAGGATCCAGACAACCTTGATGCAAGGATTGATGCTTTCTTTGCATCTTTTGAAAGGACAATATATGAACTGGATGACAAAGAATTTAAGGTTATAAATGTTACAATAAATTACATTCTATTTGAGAAATATGTTTTCAGCAACTTACTATATATAATTATTGCAAGTTCATTTGTTTTGTTTTTTTTTTTTTTTTTTTCATTTACTCAGCGTAATGTGAAAGCTCTTATTGATTTGAAGTTGGAGAAGTTCAAAAACTTGTGGGAAGAATCTGGGTACGAATGGGTAGAAATCATTAATGGGACACATAAGTTTGATAGGTTTGAATCCGAAGTAAGTGTTGTTAAAAACTTGTGGACAGGATCGATAAAAAACTGGCAGGATGGAAAGGAAGGATGATTTCTAGGGCATGCAGGATCATCTTAGCGAAATCGGTACTCTGCTCGATGCCAATCTACTTCATGTCGGTATTCTCTTTACCGGTGTGGGTCATACGAGCTATAGACAGGATACGTTGTGATTTCATTTGGGGTCGCAATAATGGTCAATGCAAAGGAATGCACTTACTGGCTTGGAATTGGGTTTGTTTACCTAAAGAGGTCGGGGGGTTTGGTCTTACTGATCTCAGAACACAGAATGATGCTTTGCTTTTGAGATGGCTCTGGAAACTTCATGAAAATCAAACCTCCCAATGGAGTACAATTGCTAAATTAATTTACTCCAAAAGAAACACCTCAATTCCACCTCTTTTTTGGAATTTGAATGGATCCTTCTTCTGGAAGGATTTACAGAAGCTGAAGTTTTTATTTCAAATTTCAAAAACAACTATTTTGGGGGATGGGGCCAGCTCTCTTTTCTGGTATGACGACTGGTCTACTTCCCGTTTAGCTTTTCTGATACCAAACGGCCCCAAAATTGTCAAACAAAGCCTCACAGTTGCCTGTGCAGTACATAATTGGTACAGTTTTTTCCAGGCCCCTCTAACTGAACATTTAGCCTCACTTTGGTTGACTCTCTTCTACTGTCCTTTAAAACAATCGTGAAAAACAAGTACTGGTATACCTTGAGGGCAGTGACCTTCTATGCGCTTTGGTTGGAACGGAATCAAAGAATTTTTAGAGGCAAAAGAAGATCGGCAGAAGTGCTTTCAAATTGGATTGTGCTTGAGAGTAGATTGTACTGTAGAGCTTGCACTTGATTAGCTTTGTTTAGGCTTTTCTTTTTCTTTTTGTTTTTGTTTTAGTTTTCACCTTGGCAGTCGCTGCCAAGCTCTCTAAAAAAGTTGGAGAAGTTCAACAACTTGTGGGAAGAATCTGGGTACGAATGTGTAGAAATCATTAATGGGACACATAAGTTTGATAGGTTTGAATATGAAGTAAGTGTTGTGTTGTTTTCATTTTCTTTAATATTATTATTTTTGAAATAATGCAAAAACATTGTCCAAATTATTAAAATGAAATAAAAGTAACAGACCAAAGATCAAAATACAGAAAAAAAGCAACCCACAGATAAGCCCTGGGGGAGGGTGGCCTAAACATTATCACTCAACTGATTAGAGTGTACCAATACTGGTATGCAACACACTCAACTCCCTTGATGGACTGCGAACTCAGCATTTTGGAGTGTACCAATACAGATACACAACACTCTGTCAGAGCAATGCCCAAGTCTCAGTAACCCCATTTTGAATTATTGGCCGTTTGCATGGTTCTTCCATGAATTACTTATTGTCAAAAATCCTCTTTAGGCTATAATCGCAAGATTCACAACATTTAAAAATGTAGAGATCAATGGCTTATAAACTAACAGGTTAATCCAGAGAACTAATTGAGATTCTTGATAATTATGTGCGTTAATTATTCCTGCATCAACCAACAACCAGAGAAGTTTGAGTGCACCTGAGCTTGACCAAAGTACCAGACATCTATTGCTGCCTTGCTGGTAAAGGAAATTAAGTTTGAAGTCTCAATTTAACAGTAATGGGCCTCAGCGCCTGAGAGTTAGACCTATTTGCCTCCGTCAGGCTATTTTTTACCTCAAAGTGAACCGAACATACCACACATAATTGCATTAGCTGCAATTGAACACTTAAGGGCGTCTTTTTTTTTTTTTGTTGTCAATTCTTTTGTGACATGTAGGTTGAAGTGTTAAGAGAGCTTAAGAAAGAGGAATTCATTAACTTCTTCAATCAATACATCAAAGTCAATGCACCGAAGAGAAAAACTCTCAGCGTCCAGGTGTTTGGGAACAATCATTTAACCGAGTATGAGAGGGTTTGTGGTGAAAGCGATCCACCACGGACTTACCGAATTGAAGATATTTTCAGGTTTAGAAGGTCTAGACCCTTGTTTGGTTCGCGCAGAAGTGGCCCATGCCAAATTGCAGCTCAATCTTAAGTTTGTTTGAATTGAGAAGAAATGGGTATTTTGATTTGTGTGAATTTACTATTACGCAAATTATCTTCTGAAGTCGATTGGGTGTTGTCAAATTTCCTTACATGCTGGCTTGCATTGCATTTTGAACTTAATTAATTATTGCTGCTATTAAATCTCCACTTGTGCAAAGGAAAATATACCGTGAATTTTTTTAAACCGAAATAAGCCGAAATGTTATTTTAATAACAAACCTTTGACATCAACATTTAGAGGAATGAACATGTCAGTGCGCAGGTTATCTGCGCGGGCTCTGACGGCGCCAGTGCCGTTGGCGCGGGCATGACGGCACCAATGCCAATGGCGCGGGCACCCATAGGTGCGTGCCGATTTGGTCGTCAATGGCGGTGCTGTTTGGATGGGTAAAGAATAAAGGCTCTTCCGGGAATAGAAATAAGCTTCTTCACGCGAGAAAATGCAATCCAAACGGATCAAGAAAAAGCAGAAAGTACCGGACTTTGTTCTCGGAAGATCTCTTCCGACAAATGGATGGACTAAAACCTGGGAAGAAGAAAGAGCCAATAAAATATTATTTTTTCTCTCTTGAGTCGTGACCCAGTAAAAAGATTACGAAAGAAGATAACAGTGTATAAAAGGTGGGAAGAAAAAAATGATAAAATAATTGTTTCCACTGTTCCAAAACCCATGACTCAATATAAAATTTGTTTTTATTTTCTTCCAGCGAAAAAGGTTTGTGATTCTGTCCCTTCAATACATGCCTTATTATTATTTTTTTTCCGTTTATCACGGACTATATTCACCAACGTATTATTAACATTCAATAGATACTTTATTTGTATAATAATAGCTTTATTTTATGATAATAATATTATTAATTATGATTACAATTACTAATTTATAATTAGTAGAAATATTATTATAATAAGAATATTATAATATAATGTATATTTATTTTTTATAATTATATTAGTATAATAATATTATAATAATTACAATATTAATTATTATTATCACTTATTTTATAATTCTGATTACTAATATTAAATAATAATCACTTTTATATAATAATATTATTATTATTATATTCTTCTTGTCATTAATTACTTTATTATTCTTATTATTAGTATTAAGTAATAATTACTTTATTTTACAATATCAAATATTAAAATAAATAAATAAAGAATGATAACTTGAATTTTGGTTGAAAACAATAAAATAAATGATTATTTCTTTCTTTCTTCCATTCTTCTTCTCAATTCACCATCCAAACAACGTTTCTTCTTCCCGGAATAATACTCTTCCTAATTTTTCTTACCGGAATAGTTCTTCTTTCCTTATTCCTAACCCATCCAAACTTTTAAAGAAATAGTTCCAAACATTTAATAAATCGATTCATAAGATAGCTTGGAAATTTATAACCAACTGATAATTTGATAAAGACGTCATTTATATGGATTAATTGATTGGTAATCTTTTTATCATGGCAAATTTTATAGAGTTTGGTAAAAATAATTTTGTTCTTTATAATTTTTAAAACATTATAAATCCACATTTAGATTATTTTATTGAACTCGATAATTTTATATATTTTGGTAATTTTTTGAATTAATTTAATGTATATAAATCAATTTGATCCAATAATTTCATTTAGAAATTGTTTGAACCGGATAAAAAAAAATAATTTATCATTATATTAAATTAATTGGTGACATAAAAATTCTAAAACGTGTTGCACGTATTAAATTAGTCCCCAAATGTGTAGGTGACAAAATTTATAAAAAAAAAAAGGTTAATTAGATTTATGCCACTGCAAAAAGTTGAAATTAGCAAAATGCCATCACTAAATGATAAATTATTTTATGCCACTGCAATATAATAAAAATTAGTTTTATGCCATTGTCCTATTGATATGACAAATTTACCCTTTTAAATATGCCACTACAAAAAATTAAAATTAGAAAAATTAATGCCACTGTATAAATATGCCACTACAAATTTACAGAAATAAATTTTATGCCACTGTATAAATATAAAAATTAATTTTATGCCACCGGTGCATTAAAAAAGTTGCATACAAAAATTTATAATTTTGTAATGGCATATTATAAATTAGTCATCTAACAAATATAAGGGTACTATAGTTTATAAATTATTTTTTCTACTGAATAAAATTTGATGACAAAACAAAAAAAAAAAAGCGCGTTAATCATATGTTCACGGTAAGAGCATACAACTTTATATTTATATATGCTTCGAAGAACATAATCTGATTTTGATATTTGTTTACATAATTAATCTGATTTAAAATTATTTCTTCCTTCTAGTTTATTTTCCTTTTTTGTCTAACGTAGGGAGGGTAGTCTAGGAATATTTCAAAATAGTGATAGATTTGAGAGTGGCATATTTATAATTTACTATATTTTTAGAAAAAATAATGGCAAAAAACTAATTTTAACAAGCAAATCTATACTTATTAATTTAACAATGGTGTTTCTCTAATTAACAAATTTTGCAAGTAGCATAAATCTAATTTTTCTAAAAAAAAAGTTGGGTACCTTCTTTTGTCACCGGCCGTCACTTGCTGCTTTTTTTTTTCGAGATTTAATATTAGTTTGACTAGTTCTATTCCGACTAATATTTGTTCAACTATTATGTCCGCTCTCATGAGTAGTGCAGGGATCACAGTCAGCATTTGGCAAAACAAATGTTAGTGGGGTTAGTAGGATAAGGTTAGCACTATTTTGAGGTTAGCGGGGTAGAATGGTAGGGTTAGTGATTGGAAGGAGTTAGTGGTAGTTTAAGGTTAGTAAATGTTGTTTGGTGTGGTATGGTGAGGTTAGTGACGGAGGGAAATGAATAAATTATTGATTACTTTTATTTTGTTTTTTAACTAAATAATATTTTTTTCATGTGCACATATCAAATAAATTATTGATTCCGTTTATTAAAATATGGATGAAGAGTATCACTTAGCATCAGAAGCTCATAATAATTATACTAGTCAAATGCATAATAATAATATTAAAAAAAATCATAATGATATCTTAAAAACTCAGACCCAATAAATATTTAATTTTTAAAAATTTTTCATATTAACGTTATAACTAATTATTCTTCAAAAAAGGACAAATCTGGTTCTTATTGTGCTGTACAATTCTGACATAGGCTACGATTTATCATTTTTATTTTCTGCATTCTACAAATAAGCCCGTCCCCACAGATTATAATAGAAATATATACGTGATATAATAATTTCTTATAATCGATAATTCTAACAAATTCCATTGTCAATTTTGAGTACTTGAGAGCAATTGAAATAATTCCAACAAATTCTTTTGCTCAACCCTCAAACACTACCTAGACCAGTAAATGCTTCATAAATGGATCAAAAGTAAATCCCAAAAAAATTAACTGATTAATTTTACGCAGTGGTTAGAGCTACCCTCTTTCTCCGTACTTGTTTATTCTAGCAGCAGAGGGACTTTCCAAGTTGCTACAACAAGGGATATCCAATGGACATTTCTCTGGTTTGGGACCCACTCTAAGTACAGGACAACAGTTAGTACATCTGCAATATGCAGATGATACACTGCTATTCCTGAAGGCTGACCAAGGGATGCTAGAGAAAATCAGATGGGTTTTAAAAGCCTTTGAAGGCATTTCTGGTTTAAAAGTTAATTTTGCAAAAAGTGAGATGATCCCTCTTAATATCTCCAATAGTTTAGCTCACTCTTTAGCCAGTACTCTTAACTGTAAGTTAGGAAAGCTTCCTATTAAGTACTTGGGCTCCCCTTTACATTGGAAGCAACCAACACGAGCTGATTGGAATGCTGTTATTAACAAAATTAAACTTAAGTTAGCTGGTTGGAAGAAGAACTTACTTTCTTTAGGAGGCCGTCTGGTCTTATTAAATTCTGTCCTTTCTTCACTTCCTCTTTACTTAATGTCCTTTCATATGTTTCCAAAGTGGGTCATTAATTTGATTGATAAATATAGGAAAGATTTCTTATGGGGAAAACTGGGTTCTCAAGAAAGGAAAAAGTATAATTTGGTTTCTTGGGATAGGATTTGTCGACCTAAAGAAGATGGTGGGTGGGGTATACTCAATTTAGAAATAATGAATAAAGGCTTGATGGGGAAATGGCTATGGAAGTTTAATGAGGAGGGTAATAAAGGGATTTGGAAGGATATAATAAATATTAAGTATGGGGGTAGAGCTCCTTCTTCTTTCTCTCCTTTTTGGAAACATGTTAACTCTCTTCAAGATATCTTGAGGGTGGGATCCACTAAAAAAGTTAACAATGGGATGTTGACAAATTTTTGGATGGACAATTGGTCTGATTTTGGACCATTATATAGAGAATTCCCTTTGCTGTTTAAAAAAACAAAGCGAACAGAGGTTTCAGTAGCTAAGGTTTGGAATAATGGTTTTATAAATCTCTGGTTAAAAAGGGGTGTTTCTAATGAATTAAGAAGAGAAAAGAACCAGCTTTTCCATTTTCTAAGAGGGTATAATTTCAGTAATGATGCTGATATTATTACTTGGAGATGGAATTCTTCAGGTTGTTTCACAGTTAAGTCTATGTATAATTTCCTTATAGGAGGGGGGGTTAAGTTCAATAAAAAAGATTCTGTTTGGCCATTGAAAATTCCCTTAAAAGTAAAACTTTTTGTTTGGTTAGCTTTAGATAACAAAATCTTAACGATGGATAATTTAAGGAAGAGAGGATGGCCAGGAATTAATGAGTGTGGTTTTTGTGGACAGTGTGAGTCAGTAGACCACCTTTTCCTCCAATGCCCTGCAGTTTTTAAATTTTGGGATAGTTTTAATGCTGTTAAACCAAAGGGTTTAAGTGTGGCTTCTAACACACTCAAAGATCTTTGGAACTTTAGTAGTTCTTTGGATAAAGATAGAAGACACTATTTTCAGACTTTAATTGCAGCTTTCCTTTGGGGGGTCTGGGGTACTAGAAATAAAATTGTTTTTCAACATATCACTGGTCCTGCAATTAACACTTGTTTCTTCTCAGTACTTAGCCTTTTTTATCTGTGGACAGGAGGCTACTCTGGCATGGAGACACAACTACAACAAGAGAATGTGGCAGCAACCAGTGCAACACACGCTCTCAATACTTCTGTGCAGGCACAAGTTACAGCAAGTGCAAGTGCAAGTCAGGTTAATCCTGATGATGATGAAGATCTTCTCGGTTGAGAGCATTTGTTGTGTGCTGTGCTGTTGATATTTTCCTTATGTTGTGTCTCAGTTATATTGCCTTTGTGCTTGTTATAGTTTCTATTGGGTAGAAAACTAGTTTGGATGTTTTGGTTTCTTAGTTCTAAGTGGTATTGTTTTGCTATTTTAATTCTTCTGAAGTCACTTACTGTGTGACTTATCTGTAAGATACTTTTAGCATGCTTTTAATAGATGCAGGCCCTCCTTTGTGGGGTGCTATTTCTCAAAAAAAAAAAAAAAAAAAAAATTATACGCTATATCTCGATTTTTCATGCGACTCATTTGAGATTCTACAAATACTAATACATATATCATTGGAAAAAGTATAATCTGAAATTTGAACGTAAAAGATATTAACAAAAAAAATATTTATGATAAACATTTAATTTCAAATACGAAGTAACATACTAATAATAAATAAGAAAAGTTATTATATAAACTAAATTCTATAAAAATTAATCTACTGCGAAAAAGAAACATATAAAAAAAATCGAACATATTCAACAATAAAAAGAACGATATTTTCAAATTTGTTTTCGAAACTTACACATACAGACGTACAGTTATCTTTCATAATGCAATTCACATTCTGATGAAATGGAAGAAACAAAAAAAAGATGAAAATTGTTAGGCCCAGGTACGGCCCACAGGAAGATTGTTTTGTCCTCATTAGCGCATTTATTAAGTAATGGCCCCCAACAGATCCATTCCTCTCTATCCTTCCATTTCCCCAAAAGGCCTAAATATCCCATCCCTCCCCCAAACCCCAAATAACAAAACATTCACATCGATTTTTAAAAAGAATCCGTTAAAAAATAATAAGAAAAGAAAGGTCGGCGTCACTCGGACGAAAAGGACAAAGGTGGCGACTGGCGAGTCGGAGTGAGTCACTGGGACTGAGTTAGTGAGTGAGTCAGTGAGTGAGGAATCAACCCAGTCGGTGGATACCTGGTAAGGTTTCCTTCCTTTTTCTTTTCTTTTCTTTTCAAGTATTGCTTTGCGCCCAAGGAAGGAAGTAAGAATCGTTTAATAAAGGGTTTCTGATAGGTTTTTCCAAACCATGGTAGTAGCTACATTAATGGAGAACTAGTACTTCTTGGAGTGGTATAGCAGAAAAAGGGTTTTTATTTGAAGTAGAATAGTGGGTCACCCCTTAAATTAGCTCCGTCTCTAAAGAAGAGGTTGTTCTTTTTCTTTTTTTTTTTTTTTTTGGTGTTCAATGAGTGTGATTTTGTGCCTATTTTGCTAAGTGAACCACGTTTACTTGTGACATGTACACTTTTAGCTGAAAGGAGACAAATGTACTTCCTAATCAAGTCAGATAGTTATTTAATAATATGGCTTGATAGAAGGTAACAAATGTATTGTGTTGAATAAAAGAGGTTGTCGGAGGGGTCTTATTTAGCTAACGAGGAGATGATATGCATTAGCTTATTAGTATTATTTTTTTATTATTAGTTTCTGCAAATTTAGTATGCTCGAATAATGACATTTGCTATATGTCTTATTAATTATAGCAGGTTTTAGTGTGCAAAAGCCTGAAGGCAAAGCTAACATTGTTGGGAGATGGAATGTGTCTAGAATCTTTTGAATAACTGGCGATTGTGTTCAAATCAGTTTTTAGAGGGTAAGCTACGTCTTCATAGTTTTTATCTGTAAACTAACAAGCATACTATTACTGAAAATTACACCATTAGCTCTAATTGATAACTTGATGTACCTAACCATCAACAATATAAAAAACAAAAGAAAAGAAACCTGCTATACCTGTTCTCATTTTGGCAGAAAAGCACTTCTAAAACCTAACAATTGAACATTTTCGTAAGAGAAATGCTAGAGTTCAATATATTGGACGGATGGGGTCCGTCCAATACGATTGTTCTCACATTTTTAAATTTCAAACGACCCATCCGAATCATTCAATATGTTCTCCATATTGAAAATTTATAAGAAACCAATTTTTACACTTTTTCGAATTTTTTTACTATTTTTTTGGTATTTTAGAAAATCGTTGTTATTAGACGATCCAAAACTTCTATATCATGAATTTTCTAAAATACCAAAAAATAAGTAAAAAAATTTTAAAAAATGTAAAAATTTGTTTCTTATAAGTTTCCAATATGAAGAACACATTGAACGGTTCGGATCGGTCGTTTAAAATTTATAAATAAAAATGTAAAAATGATCGTATTGGACGGACCCATCCGTCCAATATAATGGACACTCACATTTCTCTTTTCTTAAAGTTAAACTGTTTATATTACCGAACAATTGCACACTTTCTTAAACTGCTTATATTAGTCACATCACCAAACTCGATGTTTATATCATAATGTCTCTTTTGTTACTGTTGCAGTAGGAGACACCAGATAAAGAATAAATTGCCAACTTATCTGAACTCAAAAATGAAGGGGATAGAAGTTCTATGCTTATTTCTGTTATTAGTCAGAAGTATAGCATCTGGCAGCCATGATGTTTATATTGTGGCTATTGAAGGAGACCCTGTTGTAAGCTATGAAGGCAACATTGAAGGACTTCCTGCAACTGCAACTGATACAGTTGAAGAAATGGATTTTCACAGGTAAATGGATTTTCTGTTGACTTTTAAATTTATATTTCAAAAGTTGTAATATTTTGTCTCAGGTTTATCCCATTGTTTGTTTTTTTAACAGTTGTATTGAATAATTGTTTCCTAGTGATATTGTAAGAGCGTACTCCATCCATCTAGAGAACAAGCACAATGAGATACTCGACTCGGTGCTTTTAGAAGGTTCCTATACTAAATTGTACACTTACCGCCACCTCATCAATGGATTTGCAATTCACATGAATCCTCTACAGGTATACTACACAGTTGTACCCTTTTATTCAGAGACTTGAGAGATTAAATTTCTATAAATTTGCATAATTGTGTACGCATTTTGCTTGCTTTTCATTTAATCTTGTGCTTCAGGCTGAGACTTTGAGGAGAGCCCCAGGGGTAAAATATGTGGAAAGAGATACCAAAATAAGAAAATTAACGACACACACACCTCAATTTCTTGGATTGTCAACTGAGGTGTGGCCCACAGGAGGTGGCTTTGACAGAGCAGGAGAAGACATTGTTATTGGTTTCGTGGACTCAGGTATTTACCCAAAGCATCCAAGCTTCTCAACCTACAACACTGAGCCTTATGGTCCTCTGCCTAAGTTTAAAGGAAAATGTGAGGCAGATCCAGAGACACGAAGAAGCTACTGTAACGGCAAGATTGTTGGGGCACAGCATTTTGCCAAAGCTGCAATTGCTGCAGGTGCTTTCAATCCTGCAATTGATTTTGCATCACCATTGGATGGCGATGGGCATGGAAGGTAATTGCATAATGAGTAATGTTATTTGTTTTCCATCACAAACTCTTTTGTATGACTAAGAAAATTTGTTTCTGATTTGTATGCTTTATATTTTTTAAAAGTAAAATGTCTGCTTTGACTGTGAGGCAATTATAGAATTGTATAGTATATTATATAAACGAAGTTTGTTTATGATTTTACCGACTATTATTAGTAACGAAAAGTACTATTTTCCTGAATAGCCATACAGCTGCAATTGCTGCTGGAAATAATGGGGTACCTGTTAGACTGCATGGCCATGAGTTTGGTAAAGCAAGTGGCATGGCTCCACGTGCCAGGTCAGTGATATAGATTTTATGAACTGGATGTTTTTGTGGGTTCTTTGATGATTTTCTTTCTCAAGAGGCATTGCTGTACCTACAGGATTGCGGTGTATAAGGTTCTGTACAGACTATTTGGCGGTTATGTCTCTGATGTTGTGGCGGCCATAGAACAAGTATGCCTCAGAAAAATTAAATGTTTCTGTAGTTAATTATTATTTGTATATAGTTTGTCATTGTTTTGTGATTTGAATAACAAATTGCATTTTCTTTTGATTGAACTGAAATAGCTTCCTCTTGTTATTGATTTCAGATGTTTATTGTGAATTCTATGATTTTATAGGTACCAGGGGAAACTTTTGAACTGAATGCCACAATTGAAATTATCCTTTTAAGTAAAAGGTCCAAGCAAAAAATAACCCTCCATATGTTTTCCCTTTAAACAGGCAGTTGAAGATGGTGTAGACATACTCAACCTCTCTGTCGGACCCAATAGCCCACCATCTGCTACACGTACCACATTCTTAAATCCATTTGATGCAGCACTTCTTTCAGCAGTGAAAGCCGGGGTTTTTGTGGCCCAAGCAGCTGGAAACGGAGGTCCCTTTCCAAAAACGTTGGTTTCTTTCAGCCCATGGATCATCACTGTCGCTGCTGGTGTAGATGATCGGAGGTACAAGAACCAATTGATTCTCGGAAATGGCATCGATATACCTGGACTTGGAGTATCTCGTAAGATTTTAGCATATCAACTTCGTTTTAGTTTGTTTTCTGTTCTGTAAATTCTAAGCAAGTTGCAATGCCAAAACAAAACCATCTCAAACATCAATATCCTATGCATATAGAGGAAATATTTTACCTGAATTTTGTGCTTTTGGTTTCTACACATAACCAGTGGCGGTGTACACAAAATTTGTTAATATGTGATGTACTACTGCATTAGTGAACGAAGGGTGGTACAAATACAAGCTTCTGTTTCACAATTTTTACCTGTGTTTGTTTATCTTGTTGTTTTGGGTTGACAGATTGAAGTAATTTCTTTATTTTTATTTCAGTTACTTCCCTATGCCTGATATACTTCTACAGTTTTTTCTCTATTGTAAATATATATATCTTTTTTTTTGCAAATATAATATTCATGCTTTCTTCTTTCTCTTGATATGTAGCTGCTACACATGGGAACAAGACAATGAACTTGGTCTCAGCAAGTGATGTGCTTATTGGTTCCTCTGTAGTAAAGTACAATCCATTAGACTGCCAGAGGCCTGAATTATTGAACAAGAATAAGGTGGAAGGAAATATTCTTCTTTGTGGATATTCCTTCAATTTTGTTTCTGGCACCGCATCTATCAAAAAGGTTTCGGAGACTGCCAAGAGCCTTGGTGCTGCAGGATTTGTTGTAGCTGTGGAGAATAACTATCCTGGTATAAAGTTTGATCCTGTTCCTGTCAGCATTCCTGGTATTGTCGTTACTGAAATCAGTAAAACTAAGGTATGATCTTATTTTTCTATCTTCTACTTGGTTTTTCTGTCATAAAGTTGTCCTTATGTTGAGATACAATTGATTGCATCCATGTGAAGGTAAAAGGTTTTACAATATTGTGATTGTTTTTTGATTTCCAGGAGCTAATAGATTACTACAATTGCTCAACAAAAAGAGACTGGGCTGGAAGAGCTATCAGCTTTGAAGCAACAGCTAGCATTGCAAATGGTCTGGCACCAACTCTTTACAACTCAGCCCCTCAAGTTGCTATATTTTCTTCAAGAGGCCCTGATGTGAAGGATTTTAGCTTTCAAGATGCTGATGTACTAAAACCTGATATATTGGCCCCAGGGAATCTGATATGGGCTGCATGGGCTCCAAATGGGACTGATGAGGCCAATTATGTTGGTATGCACATTACCATATCAATTCTGCCAGATATTTTAAGAAAAGTGATACCAACCTAAATACTCATAATGTTTTGTAAAGCATGCTATCAAGGTCTGATGTAACAATTCTCAGATCCCAGTTATATTTGAACTTGTGACATGAGGATTTTCAGTTGATTAATGCAAATTTATTTGTCTCACTTTCTATCACCTAATAATTATTAACCTCTGAGAGATAGCTTATTTACAGTTATATATGCTACCTAGAATCTTGCGACTTCCTCTTGTTTAGTCCCTTTATGTTTGTGTATGTTTAATCTTCTGGTTTAAATAGCAGGCTGAAAGAAAATAGAAATGTAACTACTGTCCTGAAATGAAATTTTAAAATCCATCTCTATTGTTACTAAATCAAAGAATCAATAATATTTTTCTTCAATGAAAATGGTTTCAGGGGAGGGATTTGCGATGATATCTGGCACAAGCATGGCAGCTCCACACATATCAGGGATAGCAGCGCTACTAAAACAGAAAAACCCAAAATGGAGCCCAGCTGCCATTAAATCGGCACTCATGACCACTGCCACCACACTGGACAAAGGGGGCCGGCCTCTCAAGGCACAAGAATACTCTGGCCAGGAGATTCTAACTCTTGCCAGTGCCACTCCATTTGACTATGGTAGCGGTGCTGTTAACCCTAAAGCTGCTGTTGATCCTGGCCTTGTCTTTGATGCTTGTATGTTTGTTTTCCTCTCTCTCTCTCTCTCTCTCTCTCATATGAAAAATTTCTTAGTTCATCTCCTAGAGACCTAGACAGTCCTTTTGAGAGTTTTGCAGAAACCCCAGCAATATCTGTAATTGCAAGTATCCACCATCCCTGTATATATTGCTAACAAATTCCAATGCTGTTAGGCATTATATATATAATGTTGAGTTTTCGGTGACTTCAGTTTACATCAGCGAATGAACAGTGCACTTGCCTCTCAGAATTTCTCTGATCTTCATAGCAGTGATGAAAATTTGCCACATTTTGAAGTCATTTTTTAGAGTGTATATTGATGTAGCGGGTCACTTTTACATTGGGATAAAACTCATTGGAAGAGAATACACGTAGTGCTACGGTGGGATAGTTATATATGATCACAATTAATTGATGCATGGGTCCCACACCTTTTGGTTTTTTCTGAACGAGAAGTATTGCTACTCGTCCCTTTGTGCTTTCTTTTTTACCTTTTACTATTCCTGTATTGTTACCCATTGGAAGAGAAGAGTAAAATTTTTATTTTTTCTTTTATAAGTTTGACAGTACCGCACACATATTTATCTCTCAAACATTAAAAAAATAATTGTTGAGCCGGAGGTGCAACCAAATAACTAGTTAAGTTTAATATGGGCTTTAGGAAAATGCAATGACAAAATGGCTGTACTGAAATGTTCCAATTTCAATTTTAATGACTTAATAGCTGTACAGTTTATGGCGTGGGTTCCTCAGCTTCCACAATTGTGATCATAATTCTTTAGTGTTTTGAATGCTGGAAGGTCTATTTAATAAATTTAAGGTACTTTTTGGGGTTGATGTGCTCCTGTAAAACATGTTGTCTAGCTGTAATTTTGTATTGACCGAGGGTGTGTTTGGAAGTGGCGTGAATACTAAGCCCCTTATTCCTTATTCAGGTGAAAACCAACATGATGGCATCATACTGATACAGGTAGACCTGCACTGTGGTGTTCTGGATAATTTGATTTTGCCGTTGTGATTTGCAATTGTAATGGTGCCATTAGATTCTTATTTTCTAATACGTGCTTTAATGCTTTGTTCTTACAGCCCATGCTGACTATATCAAGTTTCTATGCTCGGTACCCGGGATTGACCGGTATGAAGTAAGAAACATAACAGGTGTGCCATGCACGACAACTTATTTGCACCCTGCAGATCTGAACATACCATCAGTTGCAGTCTCACATCTGAAAGGCACTAGAATCATCAAGAGGACAGTCACCAATGTGGGGTCTGAAACAGAGACCTACAAAATCACATCACACATGTCACCAGAAGTCGCATTGGAGGTGGGACCACCAGCATTTACAATTCTTCCAGGTCAATCAAGGGATGTAACAATAACCCTTACTGCAAGGTCAGTGACTGATACATACAGCTATGGGGAGGTATTGATGAAAGGAGACAGGGGGCATAAAGTCAGAATCCCTGTTGTTGCAATGGGGTTTGGTAGCTAGATGAGAGAGGAAGGAGGAGACAGTTTTATTAGCATACTAATTAAGATATATTTTTGTAGCTCTTTTAGGTAAAAGGTGACAATTTCATTGAAGGTAACTAAGCTACACCCCATGTCACAATTTGGTACTTCAATTTTGGATAGTCCATTAACTTGTAAACTTGTATTTGTACCAATCAAGTTAGTTTGCCCCCCTGAACAAACGGACAAAAGCATCTCTCGCCAGTTCTCTTCAAACTTGCTCAAAAGAGTGGGAAATAAGATACTTCAATAATGAAGAGGTCAGCAGGAGAGAGAATTGGAGAGAATTCTTCGTTCATTTCTGTGGGACCAACAAAGTATGTCTTACCCTGTTCGCAGTGGGTGATTGGTGACATGTGGTACAGTTAGTGACCTTACTTGAAATGTATGCTAGCGATTGTAACCACTAAGAACATGTATGTTTAATTGGGTGATTGTAACCACTAAGAACATGTATGTTTAATTGGTTACGGCATTTAAGACTAAGAGCATGTAAGGTGGTGCTCTAATAAATCTTAATGATATATTATTTTATGCCCCTAATAAATTTATGGGCGTGGTACTAAGCGCTAGATGTGAAATATTACTCCGTCAAATGTCGCAATTGTTTGAACTTTGAACTGGTACTCATTGCAACTAATCAAGTATGATGCCTATTCTCCTCAACCTGGAATGTCGCAATTGGGAACTGTTTATTCCACTAATATTTCATTGTACTCATTGCAACTAATCAAGTATGAATGTATGATGCCTATTCTCCTTAACCTGGAATGTCCTCGTTGCCTGAGACGTCAATTACAGTTTACATTGTAGATATGATTTATGATCGCAGAATTTTATAAATATTATATTAATAATTGTGTTATCTACTGACACTTAAGGAGTCAACTATAGATAGACCGAGCAACATCAACCAAATGAACTAAAAGATTAAAAGAGAATCACTCAAATGAATGTAATAAAATGTATAAGAGAAATCATATGTATGAATAAAATACAATTTTCCTGCACTTTATATTTATTGTATAAAAAGTTGCTACTTAACCGGCATGAGGAAAAGAAAATAATACTCAAAATAGCCTTATGATTATTTTTTATATGGCTCCATCTAGAACTGGTTGTTAGCGAAAAAAGTTTATTCCAGCTTCCAAAAAACTTGTAGGCCCTGATCAAAATGACTTTTTACGCGGGATTTCAATTCATTTCATTTTATTGGAATTGATTTTGTGTAATAATATTGAAATTCCGATCAAATGACATGAAATTCATTCATTTCGATCAAGAATTTTCTAATGAATGAAATGAAATCCCATGTTAAAAAAACTGTCCTTCTGATCAGGGCCGTAACCCCGAAATTCCTTTCATAGATCCAAAATATTAAGTTCTCTGCAATTTTTTCCTTGAAGAATGACATGATTTTCTTTTTTTTTTTTTTTTTTTAAAAAAAACATGGGCGTACCTGTGTAAAGCGAATGACGAATAATTCCTTCTGTAATTTCAAAAATTCTGTATGCCCCACAGGTGCTTTTCTCCTTATGAACATTGCCACCTAGTCAATGGAAATCCTGTAATATGACAGGCACTTGCTTTGACAAGGTGGCAATGTTCCCATCTTGTGAAGCTACATTGTCAAGAATTTTTCAAATTTTTTTTTTTTTATTTTTTTCGAATTTGAAAGTGATAATTTATGTTTTATGTGAAAAATGCAATCGCTAGTTCAATTATTTTCCAAGTTATCTAATTCGTCATCACTCATCGACTACCTGTATCCGAGTCTGAATCAGATTTTCAAAATAATAATTTTGTATATTACAAGAGAAAAGAAAAATTCCGCTCTTTGAAAAGTAACTTGGGACTAGCAAGCAATGCTGCTTTTAGGATACTTTACCTGGCAGCTTGTCATTTCTCCCCTCCCCTTTCAAGCTTTGTGTTTGTCTCTTTCTTCATTATTAGCTCAAGTATCATATTCCAAAGTTTTGTCTTACATATGTTGCCGTTTCATTCTATTTGGCAAATTCCCCTTTCATTGGTTCATTGGTTGCATCTTTTTGGTTGCAAAGATTTTAAGTTCTTTCGCAGGTTTGTAGCTACACTTGTTTATTCTAATTCATTTCTTGAAGCCCTACAATGGAGCACCGCACTATTTTTTTTTTTTTTGTTTTCTGTTTCTCTTTTGGAACTTTATTCAATTCCTTCATTTTACTTACTTTATCAGACATATTACCTACTAGAAAATTACAAAGATCAAATAACTTTTTATTTTTTTTTTAATTTGTAATGAGATTAGATAAAAATACTTTACTAAAAGTGTAAATAATAATAGTGATCCTTAAATACCGAATATATTTATTCTATTTTTTCTATCTAAAGCATCAATTTGTTCATTTTATTTTCAGTAGCACAGATATCAGTGTGTTGATTTTTATAGCAATTGTGCTATATCAGAGACCATGGGAATAGGAGTGGATTATTACGTACGGCCTACTTTCACCAATTTCAGCACAGGTAGCCTTAAATTAATCTTTCTCTTTCTAAATTTCTAGATATGAAATTTCATCTACTTGCACTTGTAATAGTAGAAACATAGAACGATTAAAAATTGATTAATTTACTCTTTTTCATCAAAGTAAAAATAATAAAAAAGAACAAACTAAAGCGCAAGAGAGAATCCTTCGCAATTTTTGCCAAGCTTTTAACAGATATAGAAAGAACATATAAGTATACTAGGAAGTTTATTTAAGAGTTAAACAATTTATTCGCAAAGAGAACCAGATGGGTTTTTGATTGCATAATACAGTAATTCGTAAGACAATAATTATAGTGAATTATTGAGAAAGATGAATTATCAATAGAAAACATCAAAATTATATTAAAAGAAGCCTCTCTTTTTGGCTACTATTCAATAAATTTACATATGAACTTACAACTATAAGACACAGACAATAATTATAGTGAATTATTAATAACAAAGATGAATTATCAATAGAAAAAAAATCAAAATTATATTAAAAGAAGCCTCTGTTTTTGGCAATTATTCAATAAACTTACATATGAACTTACAACTATAAGGTACATTTTATATGTTCCCTATTGAGGGACTGAAAATTAACCAATAAAATCACAATTGTTGAATAAGATTCTAATTTTCTTATAAAATCCTTCGGTTTGCTTGAAGATACTTTGCTATTCAAATTTGTCATTCACATAACAAAATTATAACCATAAAGTTTTGTAATTGCAGAAACAATATATGCATAATTTGTAATTCATCAAACCATCAATCAAACCTTAAACCAAACAAACCACTAAAATGAGTGATCTGCCTGAGCCCAAAGATGAAAAAGCAAGGAGGCACTGGTCAATCTTGAGAGTAGCAGTTAGGTTCCTATTTCCGAAATTACGTCAACTTTCTAAGCAACTGCCTGATGCACCACCCACTTCGGCTGAACTAGTACACCCAAAAATTGAAGAGATAACAACAAATGAAGGTACAACCACCACTACCGCCACCACAACAGAAGAGAAAAATGACGAGTCAGAAAAACGTGCCGCTGATGGCTTTGACACAGCAGACAGCAATAGATCATCACAGAAACAACAGGAGATTAGCATGCTTTCTTTAGGCTTAGTAACCGAACCAAACGAGTTAAAACCAGAGACTGAAAACACTCCAAATCAACGACGAAAGTCAGGATGGCACAAATTGCGGAGTGTCATAAACATGTTGCGTCACTTTTGGGCGATTAAAAAAAAACCATCTGAAAAGACTGAAATTGAATACAAAGAGGAGGAACCAGAAATAGAAGAATTGTCCGAACCAGAAATAGAAGAATTGTCCAAACCAAAAACAACAAATAAAGAGTGGATTGAAATGGATAACCGACTTGATAAAATTTTAAAGAAAGCAAGTGCTAGAATTGTACAATTCGAGTACGATAGCCTAGGGGGTGTGCTCAAACAATGTTTACAGCACTTCTCCATTTTTAATCAAGATTGTTGCATAAAGAAACGAACAATGATATATTGGTGGATTGGAGAACAGCTGGCATATGAAACACCAGAAAATGTAGCTGAGCAATTTGGAGAAGATCGGTTCAAAGAACTTTATGACGGTGGGTATATCAACCCGATATTAAACTACTGCGCCAGAACATTCAGTGAATTTAGAGTGCATCCCCTAGTACATTGGATGATCCAATCCAAGGAAACCATCACTTTTTGGTACGATATAGACACTGAAAATAAAGAGAATACCAATAAATTCCCTCATCTATGTTTAATTTCAAGCAAAACAGAAGAAAAACAAGAAGAGGATCAGAAAGAAAGAAAAGGTGATGGCCCAGAAATAACTTCACAAGATGGGAACGACGATGGTGGAACAAAAGATACTGAAAAGCAAAAAGGCAATGAGACACGAAACACAGAAGCATCAGTCTCGAAAGAAGGGTCAATAAATAGAGAAGATAATAAATCTGAGGTACGCTTGGGTTCAGATACTTCTAGAGTAAAGACGGTGCCGAAATTAAAATTAGGAGAGAACACACGTGTAGTGTACAATATAAATGCAAAGAGTCCAACACTTGTTGAGTTTTCTCCTGGAAACAAGTTGGTGGTGTTGCAGCTCGGTCGGTGGAATAATGAGCAAAAGACCTATATAGAAGTCGAGGAGTTTGAATCGATGAAAAGCATAGGCTATCTCAAGAAGTTGAAGTACCTCGGTCTAGAAGGACTGTCTCGATTGGCAACTCTACCGACTGGAATCAAAGAGCTCCAACATCTTTTAGTGTTGGATCTTAGAGGGTGCCAAAACTTGGAGAAATTGGGTAAGGAATTTAGATACCTAAGGAACCTAACACATCTAGACTTAACCGAGTGCTACATGCTAGAGTACATTCCAGTAGGTGTGAGCTTTCTCTCTCACTTACAAGTTTTCAAGGGCTTTGTTTTCGGGGGGTCACTGACTAAGGGTCGTTGTAGACTGTCTGAACTGAGCAAGTTGAGGAAGTTGAGAAAATTCAGCATAAACATAATTAGTGAATCTAATATTGGAGATAATGAGCTGAAGGATCTGGGGAAGTTCCAGTCATTAAATTCTCTCACCATTACCTGGGGCGAGGTACCAGTAATTTTTGGAGAGGTTCATAAAGAAGAGCTCCTGAGAAAATGGACAAATCTCTCACTTCCTCCAAAACTTGAAAAGTTTGATATACGGTGTTTCCCTAACAAAAAAATGCCTGATTGGTTTAGTGGCCATAAGAATTTAATGAAGCTATACATAAGAGGAGGGAAACTCGAAACCCTTGACCCTAAAGTCCAAGTGCCAAACATTAGATACTTGCGATTGAGGTATCTTACAAGTTTCAAAATGAACTTGAATGAAATAAGGGATCGACTGCCTAATTTAGAACGGGTAGAAGTTGCAGATGTAAAAGGTGTAAAATTGGTAGGCGAAAGAGAAGAAAAGTGTGGAGAGATAAAAAATGATCCTATAATTAAGGGTATCTGGATAAAAGATGAAGTAGCGGATGCTAATGCAAAAGCTAATGCAGAAGCTGATGCAAAAGCTTATGCAGAAGCTGATGCAAAAGCTAATGCAGAAGCTAATGCAAAAGCTAATGCAACTAAAATTGCTACTGCTGATGCACCTTCAGGCCAAGAGCAACCTCAGCAAACAAGTATGTATGCGATTCAATAATTTTTATTTATATTCTATGTTTTTAGACTGCTTGAGAAAATACAGAATGACAGATGAAGACATATTGTATCAAAAGTTCTGGTAAGCACTATTATAAAGTATATACATGGAATAATATAATTATACAAAGTTGATGCAATCACTGTCAGTTAATTAAGTACAGAAAGTTCACGTAGGCATGCAAATAAGTAGTACTTTTATTGCTAAACCTTTATTGTAGGTGCCATCGATACAACAAAACCTGTTATTTCCGAGGAAGAAAGTATGAAAAACAAAGGAAGTGTTGATGCCTCGTCAACCAAGGATGCAACTGATGCCCCTATTATGGAAGAGAACGAACCAATTGACGATGATGATGATGCTCCTACCACAACAGAAGAGACTGCTACTGTCCCAACAGCTCATGAGACCGCTGTTAATCAGTCTGACACTAGTAACGTAGACCCTCGTCGTACTCCTCGAACAACTGATTCTGAACATAAAGTCCCATTGCAACAGGTGTCGCCTCCAACTGATTCAGAACCCAATGTTCAAGCCACACAAGAAACTGCTCTTAACCTTCCTGACCCGACAAAATCTGCACCAATTCCTCCAACAACAGATCCATCAAAATCAGATGCCACTATTGATGACCCGAAAATTTTGTTGCAACCAGAGCCACCACAAGCTGACAAGCACATACATGTTCCAACAGCACAAATAACGACCCCTCTTGATCAGTCAGGCATGGCAATAGAAGAACGTACCAAATCAGACAGTCCAGTGCTAGCACCAAAGGGTCAGTAGTGACCCCATAAGTAATAAACAATACACCACATATATATATACCAATTCCATGTATAATTTACAATATTCTCCCCACCCCCAGCCCCGATACAAAGAATATAATAATTAATTAATAAAATAAAGTAGGCAATGATGGCATCCACACTTACATCACCTTTAAACTTTTTATTTTATTCATTTTTCATTCTGTGTTCAGAATAATTTGTGATTTATTCAGTGTGCTTGAAAGATTTCAATAATTCTGGGAATCAAATGGTGATTCTCACTTGGACACGTTTGTATGTGCAAAGATGTCATTTGTACCATACAACTTTAATAATTTGTAATAATTTTATAAGTGTTTTCTCCTTTTCTGGCGCACATGATGTAAAGTAACAGATAATAAATTATTTTATTTTCAATAACTAGTTGTCTGTTAATTTATTTGGCAGGCAGTAATCCTATATGAATAACAAAAATTCTAATTCGAAAGAATTGTAAGAATATACTCCACAAATTATACATGGTTAAGAATTGTATGGTTACTTGGTAATATAAATTTGTAAAGTATTGTGACAATCTCTTAGAGAAAGCAATCATTAGTTTGACTTGTTTCATACCACAAAATATATAAAAAAAAAATAGATGTGAAAAAAATGAAGAAAAGCACAAATCTTAATTAGGAAGAAATGGGTGGCCAAACCCTCATCAACTTTCATTACAAAGGGAGCTGCATAATCCATCCAAATTGGATCACGATGAATTGCACCATCTCCTCTTGCGATTACTTCTCCATCCATGTCTATTATCTCAAGCATTGACGGGTCCCCGACCAGCTTACCAGGCTCCAATCTAAGTGCTTTTACCTAATTTAGATTTAGATTTAGAAAAGAGAAAAACAATTGGAAAAAGAGTTTAAGGTGATATTTAGCTTATTTCAGCATATATTTAATCATAATTTGAGTCCAAACCGGATCAAAAGCTACAAATGTAAACCACCTATCAATTTCTTTCCACAAAATGGATTTACGATTACAAATAGTTCTTTGGGTCGACCTATTTCAATATCAAATTGAATGGCTGGAGTGGTAAACTACTCTCTAGAGCTGGCAGACTAACTCTCGTCTTGACGGTGCTATCAGCAATACCTACCTATTTCATGATTGTGTTTTTGCTACCATCTTGGCTAGTCCAACAGATTGACAAGGTGCGAAAACGGTTTCTATGGGGTACTCATGAATGTGCTTACCTCCTGGATTGGTCCAGAGTGTGCTTACCTAAGGAAGCTGGAGGCTGTCATGATCTGACTAAAATGGAAAAAGATTTGGGATAGATTAATAGAAGATTTTAGCATAATCATATGAGATTTAGGATTTAATTTTATTAATTACTTAATTTGTTAGCAGCCAAGGATATTAAAAAGAAAGAATTGTAAGAAAATCAATTAGTGAAAAATATCAATCAAAAGGCACCAGCCGTATTTTCTTTCTGTTCTTTTTTTTTCCTTCTTCAATTATGTTATTTTCTTCAATTTGACTTTATTTTCTTTAATATATCCAAAACACTTAAGTTGGGACACGACAATTGGTATCAGAGCACGATTCATGGCTTACGAAGATTCATACATACAAATTCTACGACAAGTCGATGAACGAATCAAGTCGATGAGATAATCGATGGAGGTATTTAGCGTCAATTTGAAACAACAACAAGATAAGATATTGGAAAGATTTCAACTACAACAAAATCGATTTGAAAAGCATACTCGAGCACAATTTGACCAGCTTACCAACATGTTTGCGCAATTACTGGAAGATGAGAATGCATGGCATGATGAAACTAGTGATAAGAGTGAAGAAAGACTACAATCAGAAAAAGAACTACAAAATGTGAACACTAGACCAGAGCCAAAAGAGGTCAAGATATCAGTACACACCATCGTGGCAGGAGGAGAAGACACCATAGAGCAGAATTTGACCAAATCAACGACAATGGAGGATAATATAAAGTTTATTTTTTCACACTTCAAAAATAGTCGAGGAGAAGGTGGAAAGTGTTAGTTGGTAGGTCATTATTGTCATGATAAGGCTCTTAATCTCGTTGAAATAGAAGGAGAGGATTTCTGTCATATGAAACCAAATTTCTTGACCTTGATCCTTGAGGACAAGGATCTCATGAGGAGAAGACAATGTCATGATCTGACTAAAATGGAAAAAGATTTGGGATAGATTAATAGAAGATTTTAGCATAATCATATGAGATTTAGGATTTAATTTTATTAATTACTTAATTTGTTAGCAGCCAAGAATATTAAAAAGAAAGAATTGTAAGAAAATCAATTAGTGAAAAATATCAATCAAAAGGCACCAGCCGTATTTTCTTTCGGTTCTTTTTTTTCCTTCTTCAATTATGTTATTTTCTTCAATTTGTCTTTATTTTCTTTAATATATCCAAAACACTTAAGCTGGGACACGACAGAGGCTTAGGTGTTCTGGATCTTTCCCTGCAAAACAAAGCTCTGCTGACAAGATGGATTTGGAAATTATATAAAGAGAGACACTCCCTCAGGTTCAAACTCTCTAGCTGTCTGTACTCCCCTGCTCATGGTTACAAATCCCCTATGCTGTGGAACCAAGAAGGCTCTTTTTTTTGGAAAGATTTAAGGGGAATTTGACACATCTTTCAGCTTTCAACTAGGGCTCAGATAGGAAATGGCAGTACCATCTCCTTCTAGTTTGACAACTGGGGTGGTAATGCAATGGTCCTGTTTGTCAAAGGCTTTTCTAAACCTTCGAGCCCAAAAATCAGCTATAGAGAAGCATTGCCAATTATTAATAATCTGCTTCCATTGCCAAGGGATTTTCACTGTCATTGCATAACTGCAAATGCTCCTACTGTGATCGGTAACATCGCACATGATTCTATTTCTTGGAATTGGACAGTGAAAGGCGAATTCTCTGTTTCTTCTCGGTATAACACCCTCTCATGTGCTGGCAAAGTGTTATCTCCATGCTGCTCTATATGGAAATGCAAGATCCCTCCCTCTCTCAAGCTGTTCATTTACCTACTTTCCAACAACAGAATCCTGACTCAGCAACAGCTAGGCCGTAGAGGGATGCATGTTTTGCCGGGTTGCATTCTCTGTCACGCTAATGGCCTTGAAAACACGCTACATCTTTTCTTTACCTGCCCTTATATCTTGGATCTGTGGAACAAACTTCAGAATTCTTATCGTTTACCTCCTCTGTCAATTTCACACTCCACTCAGACCTCAATTGCCAATCTACTGCAACTGGTGTTGAATGATTCATTCCTTGTTTCCGTTGCTTGCACTACCCTTTGGTCGGTTTGGATGGAACGAAATAATTGGATCTTCAGAAATGTTAGCCGGCCTACAACAGCTTTACTCCAGTGGGTAATGGCGGAGTCTGCAGCGTTTTGCCAGTATTGTTGACTGAGGTTGCTGTTTAAGTCTATAGTTTGCTGCAAGTTCTGCGTTTTCTGTTTTTCTTTTGCTTTTTAGTTTAGTTTAGTTAGTCAGTTTGGCAGCCTCCGTCCGACATTCGAAAAAAAAAATTTCAACATCAAAAGGTAAGAATGAATTATTGTTGAAATTTGGAACGGAAGGACTTGACTAATAGTCCATTAGTGCATAATAACGTGGGATAATTTGTGCTGAATTAATTGAAAGATAAAATGCATTAACAGCTGACGGATTTATTAATTTTGATTTGACGACTGTCAGAAATTTGTTAATATATTTTGTTTCACTATTTTGAGCGCACTGATGAACTTTCAAATTCTTTAGTGGAAGAGATACATTTGCGATCAAGTTTACGGCATTTAATTTGCGGAAGTGCTATTTAGTGGCCACCAATCATCTGCAGATTTACGGCATTTAATATGCGGAAGAGATATATTTGCGATCAAGTTTTTTACTTTTACAAATATAAAACTGAAAGTAGTTCTATTTACTATTTATTATCATCTAAATAAAATATGTATCATATTTAGTACTAATAGAAATTTATTATCGTGAATCAATTAATCTCGAGACTGTATCAAAATTTTATTCGACTGTTTATTTAGAAAGTTTAAAAAATTAATAAATAAATATAAGAAAAAAAAAATTTTAAATTTTAAATATTGAACCGATTATGTACTGAAATGGTGTTTATTGGGCACATCACATTGTTTTTTTTTTTTTTCCAAATCTTGTTTATTCAAAAAACCTTGCGGATCCTACCAATTGATCCAATTAAGCGATTCACTTTGATAGAAAATAGATTTTGTATTGAATTGATTCTAATGATTACAAGCATGAGAGTCTTTATATAGACCAATCCTAAAACAACTAATGATAACCATCTCCAACTATACATCTCCTACCAACCCTCTATAGTCTCTATTGATATCAATCTCCAATCATCATACAATCTCAATATCTCCTACCTAATCAATCATTAATCTAATTATACTCTAACATCCCCCCTCAAGCTCATCGTAGTGGCACACACGATTGAGCTTGCCATCTTCGAAATGGTTCGATCCTTGTCGAAATTGAATTGCCAACTTGCATTGTACTCCTTGAAAAAAAAAAGAAAGAAAAAGATCGAGCTCTTTTGGCTCAAGAAGAAAAGAATGAGCTCTTTTGGCTCATGCATGCTTTCACAATGGCTTCTTGCCTAGCATGTTTGTGAAGAGGCTCGTGTGAGTCCTCGTGATCTTGACTCGTTTGAGCAACAAGATTCATTGAAAAAAAGAAAAGAGGAGTAATTGGATGCTTGTTTGGCACATTGGTTTGTTCTTTGATGGTTGAGGGGTTGTTTTTCTTGTTTCGCTTTGAAGTGGTAGGCAGAGAATTTTCAATGGAAATACAATTGACTTTCAAATTTGCATCTTGGTTGGAGTAGGTTGCTATTTTTTTTTTCGGCTGACCTTCAACTATTGAATTGGGCTATTATATGGCCTTGTGCATGTGACAATTTGATAAGAAAATGACCCAGTTGAGCAAGCCCAAAAGATGATCTTAATTGACAAAATAAGAACCTAACCCCACTTGTCAGAACTACCCTTCCGAGACAAAAATTTCAATCTCCTTCGCATCTCTATACCTCTATACCTCTGACGAATTCCAACCCGTTGGTGACCTGCAAGAAGATTTGCACATCAGAGTTTGAGACGAAAAAGAATACCGTCTTAATGCACACCGGTTCGAATCTTGTCGAAGTGGGTCGGATCTTGAGAGATGGTCGGATTGTGCCAGAGATGGCCTTGGTTGCACATGCCGAAGGCAGATCGGCCAAGATATAGGCGGAGGTCGAACAAGGCTGATCGATGCGGAGGCGAGGAAGAGATGCGCCGTGATGGATGTGTCACCTCGTGGCCTGCCATGGCTTGAGAAGAGTCGCATCTGAAGATGCAAGGTTGAGCACGCCATGGTTTAAACTGTTGAAGCACCTCTTGGCGATCTCCTTCGTGTCGGGGTCGAGAGGGTCGAGTCAGGCAGCATCGATCGTCTCGGATCTGTCGGATCAGTTCGATCTGAATGCGAGGTGGCGGTGGGTGGAGATCAAATGTTGATCCGTGGAGAGAGATCGAGAGAGAAGCCTCTTAGATTTGGAATAAGTTTTGGAATAGGCAGCAAGATAGAGGATTTGCGATCTGGATTTGGTAGGAAGGGATAAGGAGTAGGTAGTATCTTATTCTTGAAACAAAGAAAAACAGTAAACTAGATCTAAAGTTATACTAGAATAAAAGAATAATAGCTACTTATTCTATTTATTAGGTGGAATAGGAGGGCTAAAAAGTCATTATTCCTGAAATAGACGTGGGCCTAATTCCAGTGTTGTACTGGCTCAGATACCATGATAGGAAATATATTTTGTATTGAATTGATTCTAATGATTACAAGCATGGGAGTCTTTATATTGACCAATCCTAAAACTAATGATAACCATCTCCAACTATACATCTCCTACCAACCCTCTATAGTCTCTATTGATATCAATCTCCAATCATCATACAATCTCAATATCTCCTACCTAATCAATCATTAATCTAATTATACTCTAACACACTTCAATCTTTTTGATATTATCCATTGAAAGAGCAAACAACGACGCCTTTAAAATCTTTTTTCATATGACCACAATACCCCTCATCTCCTTCTCCTTTTTCATGTGGTTACGTTACACTAGTGAATCAAATGTTTTTTCAGATTTTCTTTTCTCTCGATCCTACAAAAATAGATATCCATTATGATTAATCACGAGATGATTTAAGCTACCTTTTCCATCAAATTTTATGAAAATTTTCCATAGATTTTAAAAATTTGACGGAAATTTTCTTAAATTATTAGCAACCAATATATTTAAAATTTTACGAAAACTATTTTTTTAAAATTTCTCCATGTTTTTGGACATGATATGACCTAAAAACAATTAAAAAATTATTTTGAGTGAAACTCTAGAACTTCTTAATATTGTAAGTGATTTTAAAGGAAAAAACACAATAATTAAAATTGTTTTAGGATTTACATGGCATATCAAAATTTCGCACCAATATATTTTGATAAAAAAAAAGATTATAGGAGTTTTGGAGAACACCAAAAGAAAATTCACCTAACGTGCTTGTGCTTGAGCAACTCATACTGAAAATATATGATAATACAGCGTGGTATTTTTAATAATAAATATATTTCATTCAAAAATTTTAATATGAAAAACGTTAATATTTTTTTAATAAGGAAAAAGCCCTAACGCGTTTATGGACATAGCCAATGCCATGTGTCCTAACGCGTCCATAAACGCGTTAGGGCTTCCTAACGCGGTCAATGACCGCGTTAGGAGGGGAAATTTCTGTAGCCTTTCTGAGTGAATTATTTTAAAGTAAAAATTCATACAAAATTACTTAACTATAACATAAACCTTTCATTTAACTAAAAAAACATAAACTATTTATTTAAATAAAGCAGAAAAAAAATTGAATAAAACAGACAAAAAGAAATAAATAAAGCACAAAAAAATTGAATAAATAAGGCAAAAAAAGAAGAATCCGCAGTACTCTATACTGTTTTATTTAAATAGGCTCTTAACACATTTTACAACCTCGTTAGGTTGTGTTAACGCGTTAGCTTTATATTTACGCGTTTATTAATGGCGTTAGCTTATCCAGTACACTTAACAAGCCTCAAATCAAAACTTTTGTCATTTCAATCAAATAACTGTCGATGAAATAACTGAGTTTATAACCGTGTTAGATAAACTTATATAAATGATCTGCTTCTTTGACACATAATTCAATTCATTATCTCATATGTAATCTTTAGATCCAAAAATGACTTCGATTAGTGTATTTGTCAACCCATCTCCAAGTTTCGATGGTTGTTCTTTCTACCTAAATTATACTCCTTCCACAACTTATGCCGATATCTGAAATGAATTATACTGGTCACTGCAGATTTATGAAAGTCAATATACAGTGCAGATTCAAGGTCGTTACAACGATATAGTCAATGGTGGATTTGAATATTTACTTATCCCTCTGAATTCTGAATCTGAATGGCGGTACTATTACCAACAGACATTCGAGATGAGAGGAATACCAATTCTAAACTGTTCATTGATTTTATGCCCGTATACAGAACGGAACCAGACCTAAACTTTACGCCGGTTGATGAGCCCAGTAGTAGCAAGCCAAACACAACACCAAACCTTTTTGGTGATCAAAATTCCAATCCTTATAAGTAAGTATAATATTTATGATGTTTTGAACTAATATTTATTATAGCAATTGTGTTTCAAATTAAACTAATGTTAAATATTTTGAATTTTCATTTTACAAAGCGGTGATGTTGGAGATCATAGTCGTGGTGCTCGACTGTCGCCTGTGGTAAAGAACGACTCCTCAGAAGATGATGTCCGAGTCGAGGATGATGGCGATGAAGAAGGTCCGACGAGTTATTCTGACCTGTTCACCAAAGAGGAATTTACTGATGAAGAGGACCACAAAATTGCCCTTTTATGCAAACTGTGACCAGACATACATTTCCGGAAGAACGGACACGCACCATCATGTAAGTGAATTATGTGATATTTCAAGGTTTGTTACAAGACCAGAAATGGGTTCTAATTGTCACGCATGGAAAACTAAGGTTGTTTTTTTAGTGAAACAGTCTTATTTGTAAACCCAACAAGAAAAGAAACAATTAATGTGTGGTACAGGGAGTGGTACATGGCCTGCAGGTAAGAGGGCGGTAGGGGTGACAAGAAACTCAGGTGAAATCGTTACTCCAAGAGAGATTTGTGGCAGCCATGGAGAGAAGAGAGAAAGGAGAGGTTCCGTTCTGTCTGAGTTAAGAGAGAGAGTTGAGAGAGAGAGAGCGAGCACAAGTTAAGAGAAGAACGCTGGAACAAAATAAAGAAGAGGAGCACGCGCGCGAACCTTTCTCATATAGCGACCTCATCGACGTGAATCTGAAAGAAGATCCAACGGATCCCGATCACAGTGCACAATAGGCTCAATATATCACAGTGCACAATAACATTTTTCTAATATATATATATATATATATATATATATATATATATAATTATATATATATATATATATATAGAGAGAGAGAGAGAGAGAATGGCTAATGTAAAAAAAGTGGCACGTGTCACACATTCTCTATATACTCGTTTTTCAAAATTCAAAATTCAAACGACCAATCCGAACCGTTCAAGTTGTTCATCATATTGAAATACCCTTCAAAACCAAATTTTACATTTTTTTCGAATTTGTGTGCTATTTATTTTGATATTTTCAAAAAACATTATATTTTAGGCCGTCCATTTTGACAAATATCATAATAAATAGCAAAAAAATTCGAAAAAAAGGTAAAATTTGATCTCGAAGGGTATTTGTTTAACCCAAAAATATTGTGCCAAAATTGCATGAAATAAATAGCCCATTTTTATAACAAATAAATCCAAGAAAGCTAAAAAAAAAAAAAAATCCACGAAAAATACCAAACAAACTCTAAAAATTCCCAAAAAAATGCCCAAAAACTCTCCATGAATTATGGTGAATTATCATGATTCAAAAATCCCAAAAATACTAAAAGAAGCTCTGAAATTTGCAAAGAAACCCCAAAAAGCCATGAAATTTTCAAAATAAATCTGCGAGGAATTCTACAAAACCAGTTGAACCATTAAATTCCTCATATTTTTCTGAGTCTATCCATAAAATTTTATCCAAAAATGCCCTTGGGAAGGCCTCCAAATGATTTATTAAAATTTGGCAGCAAATAATTAATGGAAATTTAAATCAAATGCCAAGAAAATCCCAGAAAAATCCGTCGAATTGGGCGCGTCCAACCCATTGCAGGGGATCCGTGGAAGCGTGCGACGTCGCTGGGTTTTGAAATTCCTCTCTCCCGCCAGGAAGTTTGCGTACACCCGGTGTATGGGCCGAAAAGTGCTGAAACCTTTAATCCGTCGCTGGCTCACAGCAGACCAGGCTCATCCAACTGCCTCTCTCTCATTAAACCTGACAGATGGGCCCCCACTCGTCAGAGCCATCTTCTCCCCTGGGTAAAAAAAATAGAAACTCAATTCTTACCGCGCCAACGCCGGGTGAAAGAAGGTGAATGTGGCATTCCCCGTCGACGTGGCCACCTCCAGCTCCACACACGCCAAAACCGTTATCTTCTGCCCACGGTTTTGCGAAACCAGGCCCCAGGAGCGTCTGCATCTCAACCGTTGAGGGAAATCGGACAGTGGTGATCAACTCGGGCCATGAAAGTGAAACCCTAATCCTAACCTATATATACACCAAATTGGAGCAGCAAAAAGAGGAAGGGGAGAAGTCGCAAGTTAGCATAGGGTTCAAATTCTGTAAATTTTACTTAATTAGTAGAATTAGGATAGGTTTGTGAAAGGCATTCCACCGAGCAGTTTAGAAAGTGAGGAAAGAGGTAAAAATTAAGTGTTGTATTATTGAAAACATGAAATTTGGAGTGAAATGAAGATGTTTAAATGGTTAATTTGATGTTTGGCAACTAATTCTTCTTCTTTCTTCCTCTCTCCCTTTCTTTCATTGTTTCCCTCTTAATCTCATCTGGCTACAAGCTTTGTCTGAGGTTTTGCTCAGGTCTAGCTCTCTATACTTCGGTTGGGGTCTCCTCAATCCTAGTTTTTTACCTCGAGTGGAGTATCTCCATTTCTGGGTAGCATCTCCCTCTCATGGCTTCGGCCATGGATAGGAGACCCCATTAAACAAGGAAGAAGGGGAGATGCTGCCCAGTTTTTTGTTTGATCTTAGTGCTTAACATGTTATTCCAACAGAAAATGCATATACATATATATATATCTTCAAATCTGGTTAGAAGTAAAATAATAAAAAAAATAGGGTTTTATTTGCACGAAAATACTAAATTGTGCAAGGACGGCAGGGACAAAGTTTACTGGACAACAGGGAACTTGAAATTCCACTTTTGGAATTTTCTGTGATTTTTGCATGATTTTACCAAGCCGCAGGGGCATTTCATGAAATAAAAGTGAAAATCATAAAGCTTTGGACTTATCTGGAAAAGTGCTTAAATAGAAAGTTTATAAAAATATCAGTAAACATGTTTAATAATTTTCAGAATTTAAGAATAAGTGTAAAAGGATTTTATAATTTATTTGCTAAGTAAGCCGAAAATAGCCTAAATGGTTAAGTACTTTGCAGAATGATTGAGATTGCCTTCTACTGTTTTGAATGCATGACTTATGCGTTTTATGACTATTGTAAGTTGCTTTCCTGCATTACAAGTAACTCAAATACAAAATCCATCAAAACAGTAGCATAATTACATAGAATAAATATCTGAAAATTGGGGAAAGTATAAAAAGAGTTGCCATAACTCTCTGTGTTGATTTCAATACCTAAAACAAACCTAACATGATCTAAATCAAGCATCAAAGCAAGCTTAACTGTTGTAAGTCTTTCTACATGCAACTCATCATTTGAAACGAAAATGAGTAAAATGTATAGTTCTGCCTTGAGCTTCATATATCAAATTATAACGTTCCAAATCAAATTGAAGGTATAAACTCTCTATATTTGACCCCCTGAAGCTACCTAAGTGACGACTGGCATCAGAAGAGCATTCTATGGGCGCCACAGCGCTGACTCAATTCAGCCCCAAATTGAAGCCTCCCTGCCTCCCTGCCTCAGTCGGTTCCACCACTCTCCAAACTTTCTCACCCAAAATTGACGTCACCACTGACCTATACATACTCCCACTAGTGCTTAAAACCTCTCCCTGGCAGAGAAGATGGTCGAAAAAGCATCCAACGCCATTGATGGACATCCGAGCATTCTCAGACGCCATGGGGCGATATAGGTCTTTATGGTATAAATGGGGCCTACCATTTTCTTCTCCTGACCTTCACGACTCCAATGAACTTAACCTCGACAGGAATGGTGGTGGGAGTGGCCGTAAGTTTGTCGGAGAAAGTACAGGGTCCTTTCTGCAAAAATACAAGCGTCGACGGAGGGGAAAGCGTTTAAACGCGAGTCGCTTCGGATCTTCTGTGGCGAAGAGTGTGCGGCAGGTCGCGCCACTCGCTACACGAAATCCAGAAAATAGTCAACGTCGATTTAACCCAGTCAGCGCCCAATACCCAGTCAGCGAGTACGTGGACCAATCAGAAATTTCCAAATAATCAAAAATCTTTGAAAATTCATTAAAAATAATATACAACTCAGAAAAATTCAAATAAAATATCTATAAAATTCTAAAAATCTGTAGAAACTAGATTGACTGATATTTTGATATGAAATTATGTCAATTTGTAACTATTTTGTATTTTCAAAGTATTTTCTCTTAAAAAAATGAGTTTTATAAATTGTTGAAATTTTGAAAATTCACCAAAATTAGTAGGAATCTCAGAAAAATCTAAATAAAATATCCAAAAATTTCTAAAAATCTAAATAAACCAAATCCAATATTATTTTTATATGATATTTGGTAAAAATAAATAGTTTCTTATTTTTAAAATATTTCTATTATGAAAGCCTAATTTTATAAATCCTAGAAAAAAAATCAAGTACTTTAATAAATTTTCTAAGTAGTTTTATCGATTTTCTAGTCAAGTATTATCAAAATCAAAAATAGATTTGGCAATATCTAGAAATTTCATTTTATTTTAATAAGACTTCTAAATATATATATATAATTATATTAATTCATAAGTTATCATTATCAAATAATAAATAAAAATCATAACTCCTAATTAAATCAAAAATTTTAAATGGATAGGTAATAAATAAATTTTAAGTAATAAAGAGTAAATAAGTAAATAATAAATGAACAAGTTGTCATAAATAAGTCTTAAATTGTAAATAATAATAAATTATAAATAATAAGTAATTTAATAACCATAAATAAACAATAAATAATATAATATCAAATATAAATCAAATCAAATTAAATCAAACCAAGTTAAATCAAATTAAATTGAATTAAATTAAATTAAATCAAATCAAATCAAATCAAGTCAAATCAAGCCAAATTAAATCAAATCCTGTCAAGATTGAATCAAATGAAATCAAAATCCTTTTGTTCTCACAAGCCCTTATATGGCCGAGAATCCCAAATCCTTTGTCCTCACAAGCCCCTAAATGGCCGAGAATTCCAAATCCTTTGTTTTCTCACAAGCCCCTAAATGGCCGAGGACCCCAAATCCTTTGTTCTCACAAGCCCCTAAATGGCTGAGAATCCCAAAACCTTTTGTTCTCACAAGCCCCTAAATGGCCGAGAATCTCAAATCATTCGTTCTCACAAGCCCCAAATGGCCGAGAATCAATTCTCACAAGCCCCTAAATGGTCGAGAATTATCAAATCAAATCCCTTCGTTTTCACAAGCCCCTAAATGGCCGAAAACCGATCCTTTGAGTCCCTAAATGGCCCAGGATCATGAAATCAAATCACCCTCATAAGATAAATTTCGAATAGACAATTTCAGTGTTAGTCCTAATTTCAAATAGGCAATTTTAGTTTTAGTTTTAATTTTAGTTTCAGTTATTCTTAAATTTTAGATATTATTAATTTTAGATGCATTTTAGACATTTTCAATTGGACCCCGTCAATTAGGTTTGGTGCCATCAATTGAGCCTTGTCTAAACCAAAAATCATTTAAATAACAATTTTCTAGCCTATTACATTTAATTTCTCGAATCTCTTAATCAGAGGTTCTCGTGGAAAACCACGGGGTAATTAACAATAGGGGCTTGCGCCTATTGGAAAGAAAGGATCCACAAATTAATAAACCCTTAAGAGAATGGATTCTAGTCGATGTTCTCTGGTCGTTAAGAGGCATCAGCACTTGAACTCAGGCTCGTGAGGGGTGAATCTAAGACTTATTTTCGTTCTTGAGGAAACCCAATCATTCTTCGAGAAATGACGAAAAAGTCTACACAGATTCTCTGGCACGCCCGGTGGGACCTCTTTCTCCTCTCATCTTTGAGATTTAAGAGATTAAATGCATAAGGCTAGGAAACTACTTTGTAAATATTAGGATTTTAAATAAACATTGCTAACCATAACATTTCGAGGTGTTTGCTTGCAGGAAATGACTTTTACACCAGTTGACATGAGCAAGCCTTTAGGAATGTTCAAAATTGGCGGAGTACCAATCGTTTACCAGCATCAGTTCATGTATGGAGCTATGCCGTATGGGCACTCTTTTGTGCCTATTGTGCAAGTGAAGGATGGGAGCTTTCAACTTGCTCAAGTTGTTGAAGAGCCTCAAGTGGAACTATTGGTGACTTCAAGGGTTCCTGAAAATCCTACTCCTATTGAGGTTGGTACTGAAGAGGAAACATGGGCTCTCGCATCTCAAAAGAGGGCTCACCCAGGGTCAACATCTTCTCCCAGGAGGCACCGACGTCGTCGGTCTCCTCAAATGAATGCAACAGTGAGAAAAGTGTCTATGCCAGTCTCCCAAGGCACAAGGACCATCAAGAAAGTACAGAGAGCGTATAAGAATGAGTTGGAGGTGAGGCCTAATCTCCCAGTTAGCAATCCATTTGCGCCTCTTAGGCTGGTTCGGAAGAACTCTCCTAAGGCCGTGTTGAAGACAATGGAGGAGTTTCCTCCTGAATATCAGGTCCAGTTCCGGGGCAGAAATCCTCAAAGGAGGCAATCGGTGAAAGAAAGACTTGTGTTTCCCCGTGTACCAGTTCATGAGAGATTGGGGCCGAAAGGGCAAAAAGGAGAATCAACCCCCGTGAAGGAGAGACTGGGGCAGAAAGAAAGTGGAAGAGCTACCACCCCTGTGAAAGAGCGATTAGGACCTTTGAAGGATGAAAAGAGGTCCAAGAAAATCTGGTTGCCCAAAGATAGGACCCGTTTGGTGGTCGAAGTGGCTAGTCAAGAGTCACAAAACAAAAGAAGGCGCTTAGTTTGGCGAGAGAAGGAGCTAGTGGTTCATGCTTATGTGAACATGATTAGAACAAGCGGAGAAAATGAGATGCATGCCTTTGTGAATATGGCTGGTGACGAAGAAGTCATTTTGACCAAAAAAGATGGTAAAGACAAGAAGGACCCTGCATCTTCAAGTCACAATATCCATCAAGAAGAAGAAGTGTTAATTGAGAGTGCTCAAGAAAGTGATGATGATAAAAATCGATGGATGGAAGGGAAGGATACTCGATTGATGAGTATATTGGAGAAAAATGAAAGGAAGATGTCTCAATTAATGAATGAAAGAGAGAAAGATAAGGAATTGCTTAAGAAAATGTATAAACTTTTGGAGAAGAAGAATTTACTTGGAGAGCTTGAGAAAGAATACTCTTCCTCCTCAGAAGAAGAGAGTAAGCGCAAGAAAAAGGCTTCAAAAGAAAGGAAAAGTAAAAGCAAGTATGGGTCTTCTGATGAAGAAGAAGAAAGAGGCAAGAAGAAAATTATGAAAGAAAGAAAGAGTAAGAGCAAATATGAGACATCTGATGAGGAAGAAGAGAAAAGCAAAAGAAAATCATCCAAAACAAAAAAAGAGTAAGATCAAATATGAGTCTTCAGAAGAAGAAGACGAAAGAGGGTATAAAAGGCATTCTAAAGAAAAGAAGAGCAAGTCCAAATATGAGTCCGAGGAAGACGAAGTTCCTGGGGCACGATCTCGGACAGGGGCAAGAAAGTCGGAGCCGACCAAACAAATCATTCAAGATATGATAAATCAGCAACTCCAAGCATCAGGAGCGGGCCGTTTGGTTAACATTCGTAAGAGGTGCGGGAGACCTTACCCAAGGGAGTATGAACAAGTTACTTATCCTTCAGGTTACCAGGTGCCAAAGTTCAATCTTTTTGATGGCACGGGAAAAGAGGGTATTACTCCTGATCAGCATTTGGTGCAATTTAGGAATGCGTGTGGCAATACCTCTTGTGATGAAGCTCTTCTTTTTAGGCAATTTTCTCAAAGTTTGACGGGTGCCGCATTTGAGTGGTATTCTTCCCTTGAAAATGACTCGATTGAAACATGGGATGAGATGGAAGAGATATTCCGATCTAAGTTTGCTATGGTGACCCAAAGAGTTAGTATGGCTGATTTGGCTTGTGAAAAGCCGAGGTCAGGTGAGAAACCACTTGATTACATCAATCGGTGGAGGAACATGAATATCAGGTGCACGCACCAGATGCCCGAAGCGGAGGCTGTAGAGTTTTTGATAAGAAATTTGGATGATTGGATTCGAAGGCCATTATCTGGAAGCGATATTTACACCTATGAAGATCTTGTGACTCGTGTGGCGAGAGTGGTGCATATTGGGCCACCTAGAGAGACCCGATTCAATAATAACAATAGAAATGATCAAGGCAATAATAGAACGCAAGGTCCCCTCAAGATAGCCGGGGCTAATGAAGCTTCCACTAATCGAGATGGTGGTTTTAAAGGAAATAAAAACAACAATAGTGGTGGAAGTAGTGGAAGTAGTTGGATTCGAACACCTTTGAAAGAGCGCTTCAGTAAGCCATATTCATTCAAGAAAGAAAAGACTGCGGCTTTGCTCAAACAAGTGTTGGAGGGGAAGGCTATAGAGTTGCCTATTTGCAAGAGACCTGAAGAGCAAAATAAGGTGAATGACCCAACTTATTGTAACTACCATAGAGTCTTGGGGCACCCTGTTGGAGATTGCTATGTCTTTAAAGATATCCTCGAGAGGATGATCAAGGAAGGGGACCTTATCATACCCCAGAGCTTCAAGCAAGAACCAGCTCCTCATGCTCAAGCTAATGCGGTATTTCAAAAGAGGAATGAAAGGCGTAATGTGGAGTGCAATGCCATTATAGTGGTAAAGGATGAGTCTGATCATGAAGAGTGCCAAGTGCAAAAGCTAGAAGAAACAAAAGGAGAAGAACTAAAAGGGAAAGGACAAGAAGGAGAGCTTGTCACTTATTATTATGACGATTCTGAGGAAGAAGAAGATGATGTGTTGTATCAAGGCCTTTTTGCCAAAGACATGTTTGAAGAAAAGGAGTGTCACCTAAATCTTCGATCTGGCACCAACATCCCTGAAAGGCAAGCGCCTAAAGAGAATGAAAAGACCAAAGGTAAAGGCAAAGGGCAAGAAACCGTTGAGGAGCCAGGGCCAAGTCAAAAGGCAAAAGAAAATGTTGGAGAATACAACATCTTGGCCCATTTGAGGCGCACCCCTGCACTGATCAGTGTATTTGAGGCGTTAATGATGTCCAAAGAGCTTAGAGACACAATGATGGAGGTGTTGCAAGAACCCGAGAAGTTCCAAGCTTATTTGGCGAAAAAGCATATGACTGAGGCCCTTTATGTGGAGCCCAAAAGTCAGATTACATTCACAGATGTGGACCTAATGATGGGAAAGGCTCAACATAACCAACCACTCTATATTACGGGCAAAACCAATGGGAATCAACTAAGCCGAATGTTGGTAGATCCAGGCTCTTCCATCAACATTTTGCCTCTAAGATCATTGAATCAATTGGCTTTGGGAGGAAGGCGTTTGTTGGATGAGAATGTCTATATCCATGGATTCAACCAAAACTCTGAACGGGCATTGAGATCAATCACTCTTCCTATGAAGTTTGGAGAGCTCGAGACCTTGGTCAAATTCTATGTAATCGATGCTGATACATCATACAAGGCTTTGTTAGGAAGACCATGGTTGCATGAGAATTACCTTGTGCCATCCACCCTCCACCAATGTGTCAAATACATACATGACGGTGAGCAAAAGACAATCAAGGGAGATCCACAATATTATGGGGCACATGAGGTGGAATTGGAGGAGATTGAGCGATTTTACGCTCCAACTTCACAAAGGAGTACCTCCCCCCGAATGAGATGGCGAACTGAAAAAGAAGATGAAGGTGATAATGAAAAAGTGATCCTGAAAGGAAGGGCCAAGACCTCATGTGCTGTCAAGACTCCGCTCTATATAAAAGATGAAGAAGAGGATCGAAGTGGAAATCCTTGCGGGGCGAGTGATAAGGATCAAAAGCAAAGAAAGGTAATCTATGCATATGATACTGACTCTGACGAAGGGTTTGGTAGAAGTGAAGATTCAATGGCTATAGAGCAAATCCCACTAGGTTATTTTAAAGAGCTTACCCCGAGAGAAGTGAACCAAATAAAGGATTTGGAAACTTTCTATGTTCCTCCTAAAGTGGAGAAAGTTCAAAAAAGAATGGTGTTTCATAAAGGAATTCTATTCTACAAGGCCGAGAGTGTGGAACCATCAGATGGGGCAGCTTGCTCTGATGATTGGGAGAAGTGGCTAGAGGAAGAAGACGATGAGTGTGAAAGAATAGAAGTGATGGGTCACTATAACAAGAGGTTGATAGGTCTCTTTCAAAAGGCCCGTTGTTTGGAGCCAATTTCGAGGCGAAGTGCGAAGACATTTCAAGAGTTGTGGAGTGAAAAGTCTATGTGGGTCAAAGGACTAGATGGAAAGCTCAAGAAGACCAAAGGATTAGGTTTTCAAGTGCCTCGAAAAGAAGTCTTATTTGTTGAGTGTCACATGGTGGGTATAACGCCCATTGAGTCACAACCAGAAGAAATTGAGGAAGAGTTCATACAGGTGGCAAAGAATGCACCTCGAGAATTAGAGGAAGGAGGTCAAAACACAATTGATGAGCTTTTGCATATAGATTTGGGTACTAAAGATGATCCACGACCGACATTCATAAGTGCATCGCTTCCCTTGGAAAAACAAGAGCAATTGAAGGCACTTTTAATGGAGTACAAAGACTGTTTTGCATGGAATTACACAGAGATGCCAGGACTTGACCCCAGTTTGGCTTCTCATAAATTGAAGATAGATCCCACTGTGAAGCCCGTTAAACAAGCCCCAAGGCGCATGCGGGTCGAGCTTGAAGAAAAGGTTATTGAAGAAGTGAAGAAATTGATTGATGCAGGTTTTATCAGGGAGGAAGAAAATCCCATTTGGGTTGCCAATATTGTGCCGGTGAAGAAGAAAAATGGACAAATCCGAGTGTGTGTGGATTTTAGAGACTTGAATAAGGCATGCCCAAAAGACGACTTTCCGTTGCCCGTGACTGAATTGATAATCGACTACACTTCTTCTTTGTGGTGTATTCCTTCATGGATGGGTCGTCGGGCTATAATCAGATTCCTATGGATGAGGAAGATCAAAGGCACACATCCTTTCGAACGCCGATAGGTATCTTTTGTTACAAGGTAATGCCGTTTGGATTAAAAAATGCAGGGGCAACTTACCAAAGGGCAATGACCAAAATCTTTGATGACTTAATTCACAAGATAGTCGAGTGTTATGTGGATGACTTGGTAGTTAAAGCCCGATCAATTGAAGAGCATTTTGAGTACTTAAGAGTGGTATTTAAAAGATTAAGGAAATATTCTTTGAAGATGAACCCTTTAATGTGTGCATTCATGGTGTCTTCTGGAAAGTTTCTGGGATTCGTGGTGAGACACAGGGGCATTGAAATTGACCCCGCAAAAATCAAGGCGATTAGAGAAATGCCTCCCCCAAAGACTCTCAAGCAACTCCGCTCTCTGCAGGGGCAGTTGGCGTACGTCAGGAGGTTTATTGCTAATCTTTCTGGAAGAATTAAGCCGTTCACTCACCTGACCAAGAAAGATGTACCTTTCAAATGGGATGCAAAATGTCAAAAGGCTTTCGAGGGCATAAAAGAGTATCTCCTCAAACCTCCTGTCCTCGCTGCGCCTATTCAAGGGAAACCGTTAGTCCTCTACACTACGGCCCTGGATGGATCTCTGGGTGCACTTTTGGCTCAAGAGAACGAAGAAGGTAAGGAAAATGCTCTATACTACTTGAGTCGCATGTTGATTGGGGCCGAACAATCTTATAGTCCAATTGAAAAGCATTGCCTAGCTTTGGTGTTTGCCACGAAGAAGCTAAGGCATTACATGTTGTCCCACAAGGTCACATTGATATCAAAGGTGGACCCATTGAAGTATTTGATGACTAGGCCCATGTTAACGGGAAGGTTGGCAAGGTGGGCCATTGCTCTCATGGAGTTTGATATTACTTATGCCCCTCAAAAGGCTATAAAAGGGCAAGCGATGGCCGATTTTCTGGCAACACATCCTGTCCCCGATGATTCCCCTTTGAATTGTGAGTTCCCAGATGAACAAAGCCTATGTTTGGAGGAAAAGGAAGCAGGTTGGGTAATGTTCTTTGATGGATCATCTTCTATACAACCTTCTAAGAGACCCGAGCTACCTCGAGTTCGAGCGGGAGTGGGTTTGGTTTTTGTTACACCTCAAGGAGGTATCCTTCGCCACTCGATAGCATTGACTGAGCCATGTACAAATAATGAAGCGGAATATGAGGCGTTGATTGCGGGATTGGAGCTTGCAATTGACATGAATATAAAGGAGATGAAAGTGTGTGGAGATTCTCAATTGATCCTTAACCAAGTAGAAGGGATATTTGATGTGAAAAAGCCTGAATTAGTGAAATATCATGAAAGAGCTCAAGAGTTAATGGCCAAATTCTCAAAGATCACTTTTGAAAAGGTGTCGAGAGCTTCCAATGGCATGGCTGATGCTTTGGCTCGAGTAGCTACTCAGTTGAGCAAGCCTGATGGGGAAGAAGTGCAAATCATCATAAGAAATCGACGATCCCTTGCACCTTACCTTTTGGAAATTGAAAAGGAAATGAATGCCAACCTTTTTGTGGATTTGGAAGAATGGGAGGCGGATTTGTTGATGGACCCAGATGAAACCATGGAAGTAGAAGTAGATGAAAAGAAAGATTGGAGAAAACCTTTTGTGGATTACTTCAGGTATCAAGTTCTTCCTACAGAAAGGGCCGAAAGAGAACAATTGAAGCGGAGGATTCTCCGATATGTCTATGTGAATGACACGTTGTATAGACGGTCTTATGATCAGTTGTGGTTGAGATGCGTGTCATATAAAGAAGCCCAAAGGATTGTGAAAGAAGTACATTCGGGTTTTTGTGGAGCTCATCAATCAGGTCCTAAAATGAGACTTCATATCAAAAGGATGGGATACTATTGGCCAACCATGATTGTGGATTGTGAAAATCAAGCAAAGAAGTACCACATGTGCCAGGTACATGGTGATTTCATACACCAACATCCTAATCCATTACATCCAACGGTGGCCTCTTGGCCGTTTGATATGTGGGGAATGGATGTGATCGGGCTCATTGATCCACCATCTTCAAAAGGGCATAAGTTCATTTTGGCAATCACCGATTATTTCTCTAAATGGGCCGAGGCGGTTCCTTTGAAAGAAGTGAGAAGCAAGGATGTCATTCAGTTTCTAAAGAATAATGTGTTATACCGTTTTGGTACACCAAGGAAAATCACATCTGATAATGGCACCGCTTTCAAAAGCGGCGAGATCTATGCTTTTGCTAGACAACACAAAATAAAGTGGAAATATTCTTCTATTTACAATCCAAGAGCAAATGGACTAGCTAAAGCCTTTAACAAAGTCTTGATTAAGCTCTTGAGGAAGGCGGTGGGGAATAATCATAGAAATTGGGATGAAAAACTCCAGGAGGCACTTTGGGCATATCGCACGACCTATAGAACCCCTACTCAAGCAACTCCCTATTCATTGGCATTTGGGACGGAAGCGGTGTTGCCATTAGAAGTTGAATTACCATCTCTCAGGGTAGCTATGCATGCAGGTTTACCTATGGATAAGCGGGCCCGCTTAAGGCTCGAAGAATTGGATGCCATAGATGAAAAGAGGTTAATGGCTCAACAAAGTCTGGAGCTATATAGAACACAAATGGCCAAGGCCTATGACAAGATGGTAAGGCCTCGTGCTTTCAAGGAGGGAGATTTGGTGTTGGTCCTACGAAGGCCCATCTTGGGGCGACATCATGGTCCAAAATTTGCCCCAAACTGGGAAGGACCTTACATCATCAAAGAAGTGTATGAAGGAGGGTCCTACAAATTGGTGGACAAGGAAGGAAAGTGTGCAATTCCACCAATCAATGGCCGATACTTGAAGAAGTACTACACTTGAGGATGAATTTCTCTAAAAAAAAAAAAGAAGAAAAGAAATGTATAGTAAAATGTATATATATTAGGCTCAATAAAGCAAAAAGTCCAATAAAAAAAAAAACTATCTTATAATCATCCAATAAATTGTCAAAAAAAAAAAAAAAAAAATCCTAAACTTCCACCATAAATAAATCTCGTTCCCAAAATTAATCCAAAACCTTAGCCAATAAAAGGGGTAAGTTTTTGAAAAGAGACTTGCCCCGCTTTTGTGAAAATTTACCCTTATGTTATAATCCGCGGTCGATGATGAGACTTTCGAGTCTTGAAGAACGTGAAGCCGTGTCGAGGAAAGCCTTAGTGGTATTCCAAGACACCTATGCCTAATGAAGATTAAGCCTTTGTGGCGTCTGAAGGCATTAAGGCACCGCCTTATGAAGCTATCTGAGGGCACCAAACCCCACATCAATCGCGCCCATGCCGTGTCAATGCCAATTGAGTGCCATCATGATGAGTGCCTATACCTAATGAGAGGGTAAGCATGAGCGGGTGAAGAAAATGAAAAAGGGTGACTTGCCTTCTATGGCCCCATAAGTCGTTCCTTCCACCCAAAATGTTCCCAGCTCCACAAAATCCACCAGCCAAAATACAGTATAGGAAATGTTTTGAGAAGGTGCAAGGAAGATCGAAATGCTCAAAGTCTATGTCAAGAAGGAAATGGAAGTTAGAAGCAAAGTCCATATGAATCCAAACCCACGGAAATACAGGTGGGGGGCCAAATTCCCTCAGCCTAAATTGTGGTGCAGATTTATGTATACCCTAAACCCAAGCAAACAAACATAAAATGTGGGCCAAAATACCCATCCAAATTAAAGGAAAGCGTGTGAAATTCATGGAAAAACCTTGAGCATGGAAAGTTGACCAACCACAAGTTCGACGAGTACCGAAGGAATGGAACTTCATGATCCAAGAAGAATGAGTCAAGAAGACGGTCAAAAGAAACCACTAGAATCGCTTGTTCCCATTTCAGAATTGTCACAAGCAATTCTAGTGGGGGGCATTTCTTTAACCCAAAAATATTGTGCCAAAATTGCATGAAATAAATAGCCCATTTTTATAACAAATAAATCCAAGAAAGCTAAAAAAAAAAAAAATCCACGAAAAATACCAAACAAACTCTAAAAATTCCCAAAAAAATGCCCAAAAACTCTCCATGAATTATGGTGAATTATCATGATTCAAAAATCCCAAAAATACTAAAAGAAGCTCTGAAATTTGCAAAGAAACCCCAAAAAGCCATGAAATTTTCAAAATAAATCTGCGAGGAATTCTACAAAACCAGTTGAACCATTAAATTCCTCATATTTTTCTGAGTCTATCCATAAAATTTTATCCAAAAATGCCCTTGGGAAGGCCTCCAAATGATTTATTAAAATTTGGCAGCAAATAATTAATGGAAATTTAAATCAAATGCCAAGAAAATCCCAGAAAAATCCGTCGAATTGGGCGCGTCCAACCCATTGCAGGGGATCCGTGGAAGCGTGCGACGTCGCTGGGTTTTGAAATTCCTCTCTCCCGCCAGGAAGTTTGCGTACACCCGGTGTATGGGCCGAAAAGTGCTGAAACCTTTAATCCGTCGCTGGCTCACAGCAGACCAGGCTCATCCAACTGCCTCTCTCTCATTAAACCTGACAGATGGGCCCCCACTCGTCAGAGCCATCTTCTCCCCTGGGTAAAAAAAATAGAAACTCAATTCTTACCGCGCCAACGCCGGGTGAAAGAAGGTGAATGTGGCATTCCCCGTCGACGTGGCCACCTCCAGCTCCACACACGCCAAAACCGTTATCTTCTGCCCACGGTTTTGCGAAACCAGGCCCCAGGAGCGTCTGCATCTCTACCGTTGAGGGAAATCGGACAGTGGTGATCAACTCAGGCCATGAAAGTGAAACCCTAATCCTAACCTATATATACACCAAATTGGAGCAGCAAAAAGAGGAAGGGGAGAAGCCGCAAGTTAGCATAGGGTTCAAATTCTGTAAATTTTACTTAATTAGTAGAATTAGGATAGGTTTGTGAAAGGCATTCCATCGAGCAGTTTGGAAAGTGAGGAAAGAGGTAAAAATTAAGTGTTGTATTATTGAAAACATGAAATTTGGAGTGAAATGAAGATGTTTAAATGGTTAATTTGATGTTTGGCAACTAATTCTTCTTCTTTCTTCCTCTCTCCCTTTCTTTCATTGTTTCCCTCTTAATCTCATCTGGCTACAAGCTTTGTCTGAGGTTTTGCTCAGGTCTAGCTCTCTATACTTCGGTTGGGGTCTCCTCAATCCTAGTTTTTTACCTCGAGTGGAGTATCTCCATTTCTGGGTAGCATCTCCCTCTCATGGCTTCGGCCATGGATAGGAGACCCCATTAAACAAGGAAGAAGGGGAGATGCTGCCCAGTTTTTTGTTTGATCTTAGTGCTTAACATGTTATTCCAACAGAAAATGCATATACATATATATATCTTCAAATCTGGTTAGAAGTAAAATAATAAAAAAATAGGGTTTTATTTGCACGAAAATACTAAATTGTGCAAGGACAGCAGGGACAAAGTTTACTGGACAACAGGGAACTTGAAATTCCACTTTTGGAATTTTCTGTGATTTTTGCATGATTTTACCAAGCCGCAGGGGCATTTCATGAAATAAAAGTGAAAATCATAAAGCTTTGGACTTATCTGGAAAAGTGCTTAAATAGAAAGTTTATAAAAATATCAGTAAACATGTTTAATAATTTTCAGAATTTAAGAATAAGTGTAAAAGGATTTTATAATTTATTTGCTAAGTAAGCCGAAAATAGCCTAAATGGTTAAGTACTTTGCAGAATGATTGAGATTGCCTTCTACTGTTTTGAATGCATGACTTATGCGTTTTATGACTATTGTAAGTTGCTTTCCTGCATTACAAGTAACTCAAATACAAAATCCATCAAAACAGTAGCATAATTACATAGAATAAATATCTGAAAATTGGGGAAAGTATAAAAAGAGTTGCCATAACTCTCTGTGTTGATTTCAATACCTAAAACAAACCTAACATGATCTAAATCAAGCATCAAAGCAAGCTTAACTGTTGTAAGTCTTTCTACATGCAACTCATCATTTGAAACGAAAATGAGTAAAATGTATAGTTCTGCCTTGAGCTTCATATATCAAATTATAACGTTCCAAATCAAATTGAAGGTATAAACTCTCTATATTTGACCCCCTGAAGCTACCTAAGTGACGACTGGCATCAGAAGAGCATTCTATGGGCGCCACAGCGCTGACTCAATTCAGCCCCAAATTGAAGCCTCCCTGCCTCCCTGCCTCAGTCGGTTCCACCACTCTCCAAACTTTCTCACCCAAAATTGATGTCACCACTGACCTATACATACTCCCACTAGTGCTTAAAACCTCTCCCTGGCAGAGAAGATGGTCGAAAAAGCATCCAACGCCATTGATGGACATCCGAGCATTCTCAGACGCCATGGGGCGATATAGGTCTTTATGGTATAAATGGGGCCTACCATTTTCTTCTCCTGACCTTCACGACTCCAATGAACTTAACCTCGACAGGAATGGTGGTGGAAGTGGCCGTAAGTTTGTCGGAGAAAGTACAGGGTCCTTTCTGCAAAAATACCAGCGTCGACGGAGGGGAAAGCGTTTAAACGCGAGTCGCTTCGGATCTTCTGTGGCGAAGAGTGTGCGGCAGGTCGCGCCACTCGCTACACGAAATCCAGAAAATAGTCAGCGTCGATTTAACCCAGTCAGCGCCCAATACCCAGTCAGCGAGTACGTGGACCAATCAGAAATTTCCAAATAATCAAAAATCTTTGAAAATTCATTAAAAATAATATACAACTCAGAAAAATTCAAATAAAATATCTATAAAATTCTAAAAATCTGTAGAAACTAGATTTACTGATATTTTGATATGAAATTATGTCAATTTGTACCTATTTTGTATTTTCAAAGTATTTTCTCTTAAAAAAATGAGTTTTATAAATTGTTGAAATTTTGAAAATTCACCAAAATTAGTAGGAATCTCAGAAAAATCTAAATAAAATATCCAAAAATTTCTAAAAATCTAAATAAACCAAATGCAATATTATTTTTATATGATATTTGGTAAAAATAAATAGTTTCTTATTTTTAAAATATTTCTATTATGAAAGCCTAATTTTATAAATCCTAGAAAAAAAATCAAGTACTTTAATAAATTTTCTAAGTAGTTTTATCGATTTTCTAGTCAAGTATTATCAAAATCAAAAATAGATTTGGCAATATCTAGAAATTTCATTTTATTTTAATAAGACTTCTAAATATATATATATAATTATATTAATTCATAAGTTATCATTATCAAATAATAAATAAAAATCATAACTCCTAATTAAATCAAAAATTTTAAATGGATAGGTAATAAATAAATTTTAAGTAATAAAGAGTAAATAAGTAAATAATAAATGAACAAGTTGTCATAAATAAGTCTTAAATTGTAAATAATAATAAATTATAAATAATAAGTAATTTAATAACCATAAATAAACAATAAATAATATAATATCAAATATAAATCAAATCAAATTAAATCAAACCAAGTTAAATCAAATTAAATTGAATTAAATTAAATTAAATCAAATCAAATCAAATCAAGTCAAATCAAGCCAAATTAAATCAAATCCTGTCAAGATTGAATCAAATGAAATCAAAATCCTTTTGTTCTCACAAGCCCTTATATGGCCGAGAATCCCAAATCCTTTGTCCTCACAAGCCCCTAAATGGCCGAGAATTCCAAATCCTTTGTTTTCTCACAAGCCCCTAAATGGCCGAGGACCCCAAATCCTTTGTTCTCACAAGCCCCTAAATGGCCGAGAATCCCAAAACCTTTTGTTCTCACAAGCCCCTAAATGGCCGAGAATCTCAAATCCTTCGTTCTCACAAGCCCCAAATGGCCGAGAACCAATTCTCACAAGCCCCTAAATGATCGAGAATTATCAAATCAAATCCCTTCGTTTTCACAAGCCCCTAAATGGCCGAAAACCGATCCTTTGAGCCCCTAAATGGCCCAGGATCATGAAATCAAATCACCCTCATAAGATAAATTTCGAATAGACAATTTCAGTGTTAGTCCTAATTTCAAATAGGCAATTTTAGTTTTAGTTTTAATTTTAGTTTCAGTTATTCTTAAATTTTAGATATTATTAATTTTAGATGCATTTTAGACATTTTCAATTGGACCCCGTCAATTAGGTTTGGTGCCATCAATTGAGCCTTGTCTAAACCAAAAATCATTTAAATAACAATTTTCAAGCCTATTACATTTAATTTCTCGAATCTCTTAATAAGAGGTTCTCGTGGAAAACCACGGGGTAATTAACAATAGGGGCTTGCGCCTATTGGAAAGAAAGGATCCACAAATTAATAAACCCTTAAGAGAATGGATTCTAGTCGATGTTCTCTGGTCGTTAAGAGGCATCAGCACTTGAACTCAGGCTCGTGAGGGGTGAATCTAAGACTTATTTTCGTTCTTGAGGAAACCCAATCATTCTTCGAGAAATGACGAAAAAGTCTACACAGTATTTCAATATAATGAATAACTTAAAAGGTTGGGATTGTCCGTTTGAATTTTGAATTTTGAGAAACGAGTATATAGAGAATGGGTGGCACGTGCCACAGATAGCACATTATCCATCCTATATATATATATCAAGCTTTTAAAAAACTTCGTTTTTTCCATTTTATCGCCGTTTTATCGTAGTTTTGGTTCATACCGTACTATGGTTTTATTTTTTTATCACCGCATAAAATCGCATTTTGAAACCTTGATATATATACTAGAGGGCTTCGCTCGATATATGTATCTATAATAATAATATTTTTGTTATGTTTTTATAATTTAATTATGTTCATTTTTAGATATATGGTTAAGATATATTTTTTTTAGAAAGACTTGGTTAAGATATATTTATCTTTAGAAATATAGTTTAGTTATTGTAGGTTTGATTTTATTAAATTTAAAGAGTTTGATCAATTTGAAGAAAAAATTATATGTGTGTAAATATAGTTATAGTTATCTAAAATAATATGATTAATATGGTTTATATTATGTTGATATTATTCATGAAATATAATATGTTTATAAATGGCTTAAATAACAAAATATATATCGTAAAAGATTTGACATTTTTTCGATTTTCAATTGAATGAAATTAATTTATATTTTGTAAATCGAAATTAAGAATGGTGATGAAGAGAAATTAAGGGGGAGAGGAACTCTAAGCAACATAAAAGAGATGGAGACATGATGAAAATGAAAAATAGGAAGGGGTCACAAAATCAAAAACAAAACAATGTGTTGCTAAATTATTATCTGATATTGAACCGAGTCAGTTTTATGAGTAATAACACCCGACACACAATTAGTTACAAAGTATCACATCACAGAAATCAGAAAAATACTATTGCATAACTATTTCACAATGCTTGAAGCGTCGGATGATATTTAACTAAAGGATCCCCACACCCGCACATCTTTATTTATAATATTGATATATATATATATATATATATATATATATATATATATATAGAGAGAGAGAGAGAGAGAGAGATAACCTATGGTGCATTGCAATGCACGGAAGCTTCGATGTATACTGATCCAAACTCTTCGATCTGCTTTGAAATGACCAATCCAAACCATCCAATATGATCTCCCTAATGAAATCTCCTTGCTGACAAAATTTTATAATCCAAACCATCCAATACAGATCAAAGAGTTTGGATCAGTATGCACCGAAGCTTCCGTGCATTGAAATGCACCATAGGTTCTCTCTCTCTCTATATATATATATATTATTTCGAAAGTCGGAACTGTGAAGCTTAGTATGCAACGAGTGACTTCTTAAAGCCTTACGGATAGGAAACAATATTACACACACCTAGGAACCGCAGAAGATCTCAGATAAAGTGAGATAGAAGCACATGGTGGGACCCACCTCCACGAGCGTATCTGTGATACCTTGAATTTCAATTATTTTTTAATTTATTTTTAATATAAAATTAGGTGTACTAGCTTGGTTTTAATTTGAGTAATTCTTTGCATGAAATTAAATTTTTAAAAAAAAATATATTTTCTAAAAATATTATTTAATGGATTTGTTAAGTGAATAATTAGATTATGATTATCATAAAAAAAATTAATTACTAAGCATCATTTCATTGCATGAATTAAGTTAATTGAATTTTCATTTAGTGTGTTATTGTGGGGTTTATTTTGGTGTTGCATAACAAAAGACTTTAAGGAGAAAAAAAAAGAAAAAAATCCCAACCCATTTTTCCCCCACCCGTGCAACAGAGAGAGGAAAAATCCCACTTTTCTCCCTCTCTTGCGCAGCCTCCCCTGTTCCCCTCTCTCTCTTTTGTTCCATTTGAAAGAACACAAATTTTCACTCCAAATAAATAGAAGAAAATCTAGAAAAATTCGAAAAAAGTTGAAAATGGTGAGATGAAGTGTAGATCTAGGCACACAAGCTTTCTATTTTCAAAAATAAGGCATATTCATGTAAGTTTCTATTTTTCTCTATTTATTTCGGATTTTTGAGATGCATGGTTGAAAAAGGGTTGTAAAATGTGATTTGTTTGCGAATATTGTGCTAAATAGTGAGGTTTTCTATTTCTCTTGAATTTATTTTGTTATTTTCGGATTTTTGAAAAAAATATTCCGAATTTGGATGAAATCAAGTGTTGATGTTGATTTTCTAGTTGTTTTAAACTTGTGTATAGTTGTTGTTGCTAGGAAATAGTTTTTCTTTGTTTGAAATGAGTTTTAAAACTAAGTTTGAGCTTGAATAAGTATTTTATCCGAATTTACACTTTCATTAAGTATTTTGGTTAAATACTTATGGTATTTTAGTAAGAACACTTGTCATTTTGTAAAATCTAGAGTTATATGAGTTTTACAAAAGTATTGGATTTTAGAGAAAAATTTCAGCAAGGGGATTTTTGCATAGTGACATAATGTTGTATTTTTATTATATTATTGTGATAAAATAGTTTTGCATTCATAACCTCATTTTTGTACTTTTTGGACAGCAAAGATATATGTTGAATTTCATGGGTTTTGTCATGATAAATGAGTTATAATGACTTGTTTAGTATTATTAGATATTAGGTTAATATGTATGAACACTTTATATGCATTTAACTCTTAATTTTGCAAATTAGGTTAAAGTTATGTGAAAAACTATAAAACATTTAAATCTGGAATTTTTACTCTTATTATGATTTTAAAAGGGTTTAATTTAGGGTTTTGCTTATTTTATGGATTTAGGAGACGAGTGGTTTAGTGCGGGTGACGCCGGTGCTTTGAGGTCACTTTAGTAAGGTTTCTTTCTTGAGTAGTTCAGGTGCGGATTCACATGAACTCAAAATTTTTATTTAGTAGGAATTATTTACTTATTATGCATGTTGATTCGTTGATGATTGCATGACTACCATATGACCTTTGCATTTGGAATTGTAACTTATTATTATTATTATGACTTGAATTAATTGTGATGTACTGGAATGGAATTGCTTGCATGTTGTATGGTATTCGAATTGTGAAATGGAAGTATTGGATTGAATATTAGTTATGTTTACTACTTGTACGGTTGGCCAGTTTCACGAAACATCGTGCGGATGCCGGCTAGCTACCGGTGCACGCTATGTAGTCAGCGCTGATACATGGGACTCAGATACCCGAGCTAGACGGGGTATGAGGGGAGTGATTCTGGAATGTCAAGTAGGGTATTTTGATATTGTCTTGGAATACTTATTTATGGATTGCATATGATTGACTTGCATTGGATTTGGTCCTGATTCTCGATTGTGGGGAGGGACTGGTTCTGACCCTTTTTTATAGGGAGGAACTGATTGACACGAAATGACTCGATTGAGATATGAACCAGACTTAGTTGCATTAGTTTGGACCAAATAATATTGCCGACCTTTGTAAACACTTGTTATGTTGAGATCTGTTCTATTTAGACTTGTTTGTCGGCATTGCATTATAGTTGTGCATGATTATATATTGTATTTACTTGTTATTACTTGCACGTTTCTTTTGCGTATTTAATTCCAAACATGAAAGTGGAGTGTTTATGTGCTGGAACTGAATACCGCACTGAGAAATTTTTTTTTTTCACTACGCTTTGCGTGTTTCCACGATGGTTGTGGGTTCCTGGTACTGAAGAATCGAAGCAAGGAAGTGAGCCTAGAAAAAGTCCAGCTATTGTGCCATGTGGTGGGAGTTCTATATTCTTTTAATACTTAGGCTAAATGTGATATTATTAATGCACTCTCAAAATTTTCACATTTAGTTGAGTATCCATTTGTATATTTTGGGTTTTATGATTTATATTTAGTATTAATTATGGCACTATATGAATTATATTATTGGAATGCATATTTTGTTTACCGCCTTGTGTATATTTTAGGATAAATATGCACGGCGGGCTGTGCTAGCTCCGTGTTGGGGTGTCACAGTATCTGATTGAAATTGGAAGATATTTTTTTTAAAAAAAAAGAATAGATATCTGTTTAAATAAATATTATAAACTTTAAAATCGAAATTTTTAACAACAGAATTAAATACCTCAAGAATTTTTAAATTTTAAATAGAGCACAGCATTTTGATTTGTTTTAAAAAGAGCAGCAGAATAGCGCGTTTATGGATCCCGGGCATATTGCGCCTTTCAAACAGGCGCTTAGAGGGATAAAGACAAAAAAATCTGACCGTTGCATTAAATTTTTTGTTTTGTTTGGTCTTCTCGACAGCCGAGGCAGAAATAATGGAATAGAGAGGATCCAAGAGAAAAGAAAGGGAGGGGAGTGAGGTGTTGCGCTACAGGCCATTATAGAAGGCGTAATGGTTTTTTTTTTTTTCATTTGTCCTCCTTACCACTCATTGTTTCCGTACTTCCATTTGTCAACAGTTAAAATTTAATAATAAAAGTCCCATTTGTCAACAGTTAAAATTTAATAATAAAAGTAGCACAGTGGGTCCATGCACATGAGGAAACGCAACCCACTCCTACCATTTTTTCTTTTTGGAAAAATTTGATTTACCATCACAAAACACATTAATTTTAAATATGCCATTACAAAATGACTAATTCAATATATGCCAATATAAAATTATGCAAATTTGACATATGTCATTATTTATAATAATAATATATTAAAAATAATTATTGTGAATAAAATATAAATATTTTGATGTCAGTTTTTTTAAAATTGGCGAAACTAGCCTTGGTTAATATATTTGATTCATTAGAAAAAAAAAATGAAGAATCGTTCCAATTAATATCACCGTCTTTAATTCGACACCATCACCCATCTGACATACCGGCTCAGCCACAATTAGCACTTTAACAACATATCATAATCTTCTTGAAACCTTTTCCATGACCGGCGATAAAATGCATTAGTTCTTGGCCATGTCAATCCAGGTTGACCCATCCAGAGATGCGTCGATCAAAACTTAATCGAACAAATGAAGGAGAGAATGGAGAGGCACGAAATTCGAGTTAGAAACTAATGAAATTGAAATTTGATGGGATTAATTTAGACTAATATCTTTTCTTTTTCTTTTTTTTTTTTTTGACGAAAGGCCAGTAGACAATTAGACTAATATCTCATGGGTATTTGTGGTTTTGAGGTTTAATGTGATCTTTAATAATTTCTGCATATGTTCGAATTTGATTAATTGTCTCTAATTTTGGCAGATGTATTAGACTTGTATAATTTATATTTGATGGGATTAATTTAGACTAATATCTTTTTTTTTTTTTTTGACGAAAAGCGTGTAGACATTTAGACTAATATCACATGGGTTATTTGTGGTTTTGAGGTTTAATGTGATCTTTAATAATTTCTGCACATGTTCGAGTTTGATTAATTGTCTCTAATTTGGACAGATGTATTAGACTTGTATAATTTATAAATTTATAAATGCACATGGAAACAAATTTAAAAGGGTAATATATTCAGTTTGATCGATTGATGGCATAAAATCAATTTTCATTATTTAATAGTGACAAAAAAACTTATTAGTTGTTTTGGGGTGGCATATCTAGAATTTCAATCTTTTTGAGTGGCATAAACCAAATGCCCATTTTTTTTGTTTTTTGATCACTTAGATATAGTCAAATAGTTTATATTTATATTTAAATTAATCAATGGACAATTCATAAAATTAATAAAATTAATTTGAAATTAATATTCATTGCAAATAATAATATTAGATTAGTGTTCTTACAAGCTAATACAAGCTAACCCAAACAAAATTATTTGTCGACATCATTCAGAATATTTATAAATATGTAAATGAGTTATTAACTATGAAGTACAACACTAATTTATTTAATTAAAAATATATATTAAATTGTTAGATAACCATATTAATTATTTTAAACTTGTTATATTATCAATATATTTGTAACATAAATATTTACTGCAAAAAAAATATATAGTTCCAGATTTGAGGTAAATAAAATTTGTTTTTATTTAAAAAAAAAGGAATATTGTTAGTTTAAGGCAATACTTAAAATTTGACAAATGCATTCAAAATTCAGTTTCTTACCATGTATACGGTTAAGACTCAAGAAGAGAAAGGACCAAGATTTAGATAATCTTGTGTCCCATGATCGCTGGTGTCCTGCCTCCAGCCACAAGTCACTTTACCTAAAACCAAAACAACTCTCAAATAGGAGGAGAAGAAGGCTGTTGTGACAAGAACGAAAAAGAGGGAAGAAAGAGATGAGGAAGATCCTTTTATAGGCGAGATAAGTAACACTGATTGGTTTGAAGAGAGGCAAGCGATAAGAACAACCAACATGGCAGGTGAGGTGGCCCATTTAACCGAGTGGGACCCACTGGTCAGGTCGACAAAAGAGAGAGAGAGCAGCTTCGAGGGCTTGCTCAAAACAGTTAGAGCTATCCGTATGATCTTGATCAAACAGAGACTGATTTCTTATAGCTACGCTCAAACCAATCGGAAATCGAGGAGATAGATAAGATCGAAGAAGAAGATGAGAACGGATGAGGTGACGGGTTGGTAAGGTTCCTAAGGGTGCGCTCCAGAATTTTTGTGTAGTGGAAAGGGAGGCAATAGAATGGGATAGAGGATGAAGGAAGGAGAGGATACAAATGTTTATTTGCTCCAGTCTCCAGAACTTGATGGGAGTTAAAATCTATCACCCAAATCTTAAGCTATAAGTTTGTGTGGGGTCCACGGATCATACAATTAGTTCCCCGTTGTCACTCTCTACACTCCGATTTTGGGGATTTCAATTTGTCTCCCAGAACCCACTTTTTGTGCCACCCCTTTCCATCCGTTCATCTTCAAACCAATTGTGGAGCAGATTAAAATTTGTCTCTTCCATTACATTCCATCCGTTGCCCTCTTCTGGAGCATACCCTAAATGATGGGAGGAATTAGAGAAAAATGAAGAGAGGGTTTGGGATCTGAACTTTATTCAATGGATAAGATAATTTTAGAATTTAATTCTAGGATCAGACGGTTCAAATTGAGCAGAATTTGTGTTTAATTAGTTCCCAAGTTATAGATAACTGACATAACTTGATTTGATATTTTATGCGTTTAGAAAATTTAGGTTCTAATGGTCATTGTTTTACAGTTAGTTACCATGTTTTTTTTTTGACATGCTAGACAAAGACTACCTAGGAGAAAAGAAAAAAAAAAAGAAGGAGGAAAAGAAAAAAATTACAACAGTCAAACAAAATACTCTCTAGCAAAACTTCGTAAAAAGGGTGGACTCGTGGATGATCCACTGCTGAATGGCTTCTATTCTTCTGATCTGATTGCGGAAAATCCTATTGTTCCTTTCTAACCAGATGCCCCAAAAGGTCGTTGCTATAATTACCCGCTTATCTTGAGAGTTTGTAGCAGTGGTGAACATAGCAAGGAGCTTATCTTGCAAACTGACAGGTGAGTCAATCTGTGCAGATGCTTGAGGGATTCGAAGGCCATGCCAGAGTTGCACAGAAAATGCACAATCAAAGAAAAGTGGTCTCCTGTCTCTGTAATCGATTGCCCACACAAAATACAGCCTTGAACGCATTGGATATTCCTTTTAATAAGTTGATCTTGTGTAAGGAGACTGTCTCGCACCTTTTTGGACCCTGATCCTCGGAAGGGGAATGATCGGATACTTCCGTGGGGGAAAAAGATATTGCGGACGAGATACCCCTCGATCGTTTCAAAACTCGGACATCGGTACTCACCTGAAAAAGAATGGGAGTACTGACGTGGTTTCGAACCTTTCGAGAGTTTGATTGTTTACTGCAGGTCCTTTTTTTTTCAGTAGGCGCAAGCCCCTACTGTTAATTACCTCTGAACCAAGTCAAGAGCACCTCTAGATCGGGATAGTCAATAGACTAGGCATGACCGTTAGCATTCCAGCATTTTACCAAAAGACATTTGACGTATGAATGGTGACATGAACGGAGCAGATATCATAGTATAATGCAAAACATGATGCAATGGATTTTAATTCATATTTAGAATTCTAGGATTTCTGGAGTTTGGTCCTTGGTGGTTGTCATTTAACCCTACTTTTATGTATTTGACAATTTTTGTTTTGTTCCCTTTAAACTATATGCGCTGTAAGCTCAAAGAGGACGGACATAGACGTATAAAGTTCTGGTATTCAGATCATATTAAAGTTTTAATTATTTTAAAACTTCAATTTATCAACATGTTTAAAACTTTGGTCTGTTTGTTGACGTGTTAGAACCAAGGTTATCAGACATTTCTGGAAACTCAGGTATTTGAGCATGTAGAGGTTCCGGTCCTTGAACGTGTATCGATTCCGGTCAACTATTGACGTGTCGAATTCTGGCCCTGTGACATGCAAGAGTTAGGTTATAAAACGTTTTGAACTCTGGTATTAAGGCGTGTCTGGTAATTCTGGTCACTTTGGACGTTTTAAACTTTGGTCTTCTTATGTTTTAGAATTTCATAAAATTCTGATTTTTGGACGTATTTAAAGTTTGGTCCCTGGATTCAGAGAGTCTGTATATAATTATAGAATTTTGTTTCTGGATTTGTATTGCTTTTGGATTTAAGTCCGGATCTTGAGTTTAATTTGGGTTTGGATTTCTTTGGAATTTAATTTGGGTTTAGGTTTCTGGATTTTTGGATTTAATATGAGTCTGGATTTTTGGAGTTGAATTTGGATTTTCTGGATTTGAGTTTAAATTTTCTGGGTTTTAGATTTAATTTGAGTTTAGGTTTTAGATTTAGTTTGGGTTTTGGATTTGAGTTTGGGATTTGAACTTTTGGATTTGATTTGAGTTTGATTTTGAGCTTTCTGGGTTTTGGATTCAATTCTGGACTTTGGTGTTTCTTGGATTTTGGCTTTCGGTCTTAGGCCAGGACTTGACTTTTTCGAACTTGGCCTTGAAGCTCGAACTTTCTAAATTGGGGCTTAGATTTTGATCTGGTCTTTCTCCTTTTTTTTTATTTGTTTTATTCTTACTTCCAGATTTCATAGGGATTTGTATAATTTTTTGGTCTTAACGGCAGTCACCGTTTGATTGTACCTGCTGTCCAAATTTATTTGTCATTTTGAAGTACCTGCTGTCCAGGCATATCTGTCATTTTGAATTACCTGCTGTCAAAGGGGTTCATACCCTTGCACTTTTATGTACTTTTTATTCAAATTTTGATATGGTCCAACTTGGGTATTTTTGCACCATTAATTTTAATCATTTTTCCTTGACTTTAATTTTAATTCTCTTTTGGTTGGGAATTTGGACTTGGAGTGTTATAAAAAAATGTTTCTTATATTTTTCTGGACATTTTGATATTTCATGGGAATTTTCTGGGCTTTTTTGCTATTTTAAATGTATTTTTGAAGTTTCTGAATTCTTGAAAATTATAATTGGATATTGAATTTGCTGTTTTGTATTTTGCTTGTCAGTGACTCGACACATACGAGGAGCCACAGAAAATCCCGTGGTGTCGCTGGGAGGCCACTTGACTAGACCATTTGGTCTATGCACGAGTCTATGTACCAGTTTCTGCCAAGTTCACCATATTTCGAACTCGTCTCCTTCATTCGACTTATACTATAAATTGGACGACTCCAGTATTTCTCCGACGACGAACGTCAATGGCCAAAGAAGGTTTTTATTGGGTCACGAGGATCGTGACTCATCCCTCTTCCTCAGGGTATCTTCAATTTGTATCATATTCCTCTTTTTGGATACTTTCACCTTGATTTCCAGTCGGTCTTGACGACGACGAACTACCAACGATTGGGACAGTCTTTACCAGACATGGCTCCTAAGACATTATCATGACATCATGATTTTATACGAGACATCAATTTACCTGACATTTTCCAATTTTTTTTGTGCAATTTGGTTATGGAATGATTTTGGTCTGGTATTGGTTCGACGAGATGATTAATTTCGACCAATGACAACCTTTCTTTGACATAGTTTGAAGCATGACTGACTAGTAAAATGATTTTTATGACATCAATTTGGATGCAATATGAAATTTTGGAAAGTACAAGGTACATTTGTTGTATTTGACTAGCTCCTGAGTGTATCATGAACTTGATCGAATATTATTCATTTTACCTTACTTTCATGATTCATATGCTGGAATGCAAGTGTTATTAATTTATTTCTGTTGACCTATAACTTGGTTTTCAAATGAGAGGCCATAAATTTATATGTGCAGAACTATAGATATAGAATAAGGGTACTCAGGATTAGACAGATTTTTTTTATGCATGCTATTCGCTCATTATTTTGTTTTTCCATAAATATTCAACTCATAATCTTATTACTCACATCATAGAAAAGATATGGCTGAGGGCTCTTATGTTGTTTATTGGACTCATGTGTGTAAACAAATATGATACCTTCATACACTCCATAAACACAAATTTTACTTATTAATGCCACAGAGACCTTAAATTATGATTTATGTGAATGTAACAACAACTATTGATTTCCTTTTCTTTTATGAGGTTACTTTAAATGCATAGTATATAAAGGAAAAAAATTATTATACAAGTATGGGTATAGCGCCTGAAGGGTAAAATGGGAAAGAACAAATTTTAATCCATCATTTTTACTTTTTTTTTTTGAACAGTCATTAATGCACCATGGTCTGTAAATTTTAAAGCACACATGCATGATGATTTTTTTTATTATTTGGAAAAGAGATGGAAATACCTATACACATTTTATTTTATTATACTAGACCAATGTTGAAATTATGCATCTCAAAACCTAGAACAGTTTTTTTTTTTACCAGAAAGCATAATTGGGCCCAAAATTCATTTTGACAATACAGGCTTCATTTTTATTTATATTAGCGTAGTTGTTTTAGCCTATTTGAACCTTGATTAACTATTTAACCCATAGATCAGGTTTAGTCATGGGGACGGAGTCTAATGTCACGCACCCCATGACTTTAACTTGGCTTATGGCTTCAATAGGCTAGTAAGAGTTCAAATAAACACCAGAAAATATACCACACAAAAAAAGAAAATAACAAGTATATATAACCCAATTATACTAGGACATGCGCCAGAAATTATGACAGCTTGAATAAACATTTTTCTTTTTAGTATGATACCTAATATGCAGAATTGATACAAGACAACTTGTTATTATTTTTTTTGTTTCTGAGTTGAGGAACCTACTTGATATCTCTGGAGACGGAGTCTATTGTCACGTACTCCAGAGAATCAGTGATTCACTTCTCAGAAGAATATCAATTAGTAAAGAAATGAGTGCTACCTGTACAGTTTCATGAAAATAAAGTTTTCTGACTTGGTCTTACAAGGAACTATAATCAAAATTGGTGGAGACGGAGTCTAATGTCACGCACTCCACCAACATTGTTTACAACTCCCATCAGAACAAGCACGAGGAAAAAGAAATTACTCAAGAAGGAAATATGCAATGAAGAACAAAGAAATATGCAAAGAAAAGGAACATATCAGAAGCATAATAAAATAAACATCATTTTTATTTCAAAAATGGAGGCCATTACAATTTTTACCTTAAATAAAACTTCTTTTTTTTTTTACAGCAATTCGACTAAGCAAAGAAAATGGCCTCCCCTTCTTCTGTCTTCTGGGAGGGTATTTGTAGGGGAAGGCTAGGGTTTGGCTTCCATTTCTCTTAGACACGTGGCACCATCTTCCTTTCTCCAATCTTGATTAAAGGCCGAGATGCATAGATGGTGAACCGCCTTTCTTGCTTGACTGTGCATGAGTATGAAATGTGGGGCCTACTCTTCTTTGCAGCTGGAAAGATAAACACCCATGAGCTTGAGGAAGGGGCTACCTGGCGTCAGCTGCCTTCCTGGACAGGTGGCAAACATCAAGGCTACCTCAGGTCATAGAGGGAGATGATTCTATCAATCTGATAGTGCATGAACCTGAGGGTTATTCAGTGAACATTCCAATTCTCTCCATTTGTGCCACATCATCTGATTCTTTGTAACACTGTCTGGTATATTCTTACTGTCTGACTGTGTACATATGAGGTTGCACAGAGGGGTCCCTTAATCAAACAAGAGCCCTACTGGGCCAGACCAGCATTGTGTGGGGGTTAGTTTAGTCATTTGTGAACTATAACTCATGTTTTATAAGTTCAATTCAAGGGTATATGGGATTTTAAGCAATATTTTCTGCTTAATTTCCTTTTTTTTGCCCTTCTGTCGGTTTGTAACTGAGCCCATTTCTCTTTACAAATTTTCTTCATTTCAATTCTTATGTCTACATGCTATTGGGTGATTTTGATGTTTGCTGTTAGCAAATTTCCCTCCTATGCTTATCACTGGTTTGTTTGTGGGACCCACAGAGGAGAGTCCATGCGCTTGGTACCATCTGACCTCATCTTTTGTTTAGAAGAAGGCATTTGTAGTTGACACCTGACCCTCTGATATATGGTGTATGGTGAGATATGTGCTTGAACTCACAATATGCTTCTATGCTTTTCATTTCATAATTGTGACACCTTCTGCATGCTATCAATGCTCGTGTACTATGAAGGACAAAGCACTCAGACTTTTCTCCTCATCTAACGGTTGTTATCAGAGAGGTAAGCTTAACTCTCTCTCTACCAAGGAATCTTCACAGGGGTAGACATTCATTTTTCAGAGCGTAGGCAACAGAGAATGTACCATCCCCTCCATTCATTACTTCTTTCTCTTTTGGGTTCTTTGCCACACTGGAGCCCTCCAGTGATGAGCTTGCTTTAGCTTTTATCAGCTCATGCGTCCATCCCTCATTTTGAATCTCCTTTTTAGCAGCTTTGAAACTTACTGGGTGCGTCTCTTCATTCTATTACCTCCTGAGCATCCTACAGAAAGCATTTCACCGCACTCGGAACCTCCATCAATGGGGGGCAGTGATATTCACTTTCTTTCACCAAATTGGCCAGAATTGGTGTCGAAACCCTCTGACTGAAGCACCTTAGGCCATTTGGTTGAGGTTTTATCCAATAATTTGTAGTAGCAAAATCCCCCAATTTACGAGCCAGGAGCTCATATAACCAATTTTGCCACATTGTAGGCTTTGAGGATAGCCGTGTTTGGCCTCGACGAGATCGTGGTGAAGCCCTCTTTCCAACGGTATCATCACCTTAGGCCGCGGTGGCTCATAGTGCCGGCGCAAAGTGAATCCCCAGCGACTTCGTCGCTTTCCTTCTGTAAACAGGTACGGTCTCCCTCCTCCTCCTCTTTTCTTTCCATTAACAGAAACGCTGGTGGGCCCACAGATACGAACCAATGAAATACCGCCACGTGTCAAACCTAATGTTAATTTTGACTGAATCGCTTAAGCGCTGTTAGACGCGAGCGTGCGTCTGGATTCGACGATGAGGCGCCTGAGTTCAACGTTTAGTGTTTTGGGTTGGGGTCTGATTGGGCCAAGTTATTTTGGGCTTAGTTCAACTCAGCAAAGGCCCGATTTAATTAAACTTTGTGGGCTTAGTTTTACTATCCTTCAATATGCAAATCTGACATGCAAATCCAACATGCAAATTTAATTTGGTAACGAGTTCAGAATAAACGTGTGCACTCGTTAAGTTGTTTCTGGTGCAGAGCTATCTGTACTTATTGCCATGCTGAATCCTGTCTGTGTGTCGGGACTTTATATTGCTCAATTTTGAGCAATTTAGCAGGGGCCTTCTCTTTTAACATAGTATGAGGTTTGGGTGTGAGTTTTGGTTTAAATCTTCTCAGGGAAATGTCTAGTATTTTCATTTTCAGGATCTTTCATAATTAATTCATTTCATGATTAGTTAATTAATTAATTGATTATGTGTGCATTGGCATATTTCACATAATTTAATTAATTAATTAATTAATCATCTTGTGAATTTGCGGTTTCCATTGTTCGTTTGTCGGATCTTCTGCTATTTGAGATGTAGGTCATGGCTGCAAATTTTATCTCACAACATATCACTTTCTTTATTTGCAGGTGTCTTTGATATTCCGTCATCCTTTTTGGCGACGAAATTTGGAGGCAAACAGAGACGACCATGAGCCAAGAGGAGTAAAAGAACTTGATGGACGGTGGTATTTTTAGCTCCCAGATAAAGCTCAAGGGACTCAAGACTTTGCCTGACAGAATGAGGAATTTATAAGCCAAAGCAGCTGAATAAATACCGTTCGGGTCCATCTCCAAGAAAGACGATCCGGTTGAGCTGTGAAAATAATATTGTCTGCCTCATGAAATAAGTGGCTTTGTTGGAGGGTCAGAGGACTAGGCAGGAGCTCATGCCATACTTAGTTACCATGTTACTAGGTTAGTTTATATGATGAATTCTATTAATATTCATTAATTAAAATTATGATTAACAAATCAGGCATCAATAAAATAAACATATCTTCTAACTATTGATTCAGGATTTTGGGTAAGTTATATATACATGACTCGATTACAAATCAAGAATCTAGAATTTGATTAAATAAATGTTTGTTTATTTATTTGTTTTTTTTGTTGATCGAGAAAAGGCATTAAATTTCTGATTAATGAATCAAATATTTATATAGTCTATAGTAATTTTTATATTTATTTAATGTTTAGTTGATTTACGAAAATTTAGTTCTTTATCTCCAAATTCTATTTTGTTAATTTAAGTTTGGATTTTACTTGATGTGCTTCTACATATTTTTATTAATTGGACATAATTCTTTGCTTTAAAATTACTGGGTATCACACTTAACAGGATGCAAGAGCAAGCCCGTCAGACAACTTCACAAATTCTCCAAAACAGGTTTTAAATGCGACGAAGCCGAAGTCCGTTCACACATTTTACCGATATTCATAAATATTAAAAGCCCATCAGTGCATCATTAATGCTGCTAATTTGGGTATGGATTCGAATCTGACAACAAGAAGAGAAATCTATAGTATCTATAGTATTTATTAATTAAAAACCGTGGCCGCTACTATTTGCGGTAATCATGAGTCGTTCGTTCGTTTACGTTGAAATCTGATCGTTTTATTTTTATATTTAATTATTAAATAAATTAAAAATAGTCTTACCAATCATTAATTTAGCAAGATTTTTTTAGTACAAAATTTATGTCAAGTTTATATAATAACCTTTTATGAGAAAAATTACTAATTTTGAACTTACAAATTTATTTTAAAATTTGACAAGTTTTTTAGGCAGATCATTAATATTTTACATTGAAAATTTTGACAAATTTGATGAAATAAATTAAATTATTATTCAATCTAAAAAATATAGTACAGCGAAGCTGCGACTACCATGTCTAGTTAATAATAAGAAAGGACTAAACAAGTCAAAAAGAGGCGCTATCGTTGCTCTTCATTTTATATTTCTCAAAAGTCAAAAGAGAAGAAATTAAGCTACAAAAATTGGGCCTTATTTGGTACTTTACTCGGAAAATCTATTTCTGCAGAAATTACGATATTGCATAGGAGTATCAAGTAAAAAATAGAATATTTCTGCTGCAGATAAGGAAAAAGAAAAGGCAATAACTACGAGTTAGCTAGTATAGCGAGCCAATGATGTCCTTCTTCCCAAATATAGGAACAAAATTGCCATTTACTTTGATCTTTCCATGACCAGAAATCTAACATAGACAACCTATTTTTGCATTTGTGGTTTTTTTAATACATAATACGAGACATATATTTGCAAAGGCGAGAAAATTACGCCTTTTTCTTGTCCAAGAGGAAAGCAAAAGAGAGAGAGATATTTGCGAGAGATTTTAGAGAAGAAGAGATGGTTATGTTGTCAGAAATGCTTACCATATCAGATAACCCATCAACTCCTGGAAACGATGTTAGTAATTTCATGGTGATAAACTTTCTTTCACAATGTTCTCTATTATAACTCAATTTGAAATAGTTCCCAACTTTTTTTTTTTCACTTCATTACGATCACAGCTAGCATTTGTTAGTACCGATTATGTGTTTTGCAGCTATTATTCCAAACAAACTAAAATTCATTTATCAAAGCAATTTGTTTGATGTAATTTGGTTAAATATAGATGAGGCACCGACGGCCATTCTTCATCCGACCGTCCGAAGAGCAAATTCAGGTTATTGTTGTTTTAGATCAATTGTGGTGGTAATATATCATATATCTACGATATAAGTATAATACTCTTCATGTTGTAACAGGCTCGTACCATCATTGCTGAGAATTTTCCTGCTGATTATTCACCGGAAAACCTAGAAAAAATATTTTGTTATTTTGGAAGGTCAGGACAAATTTTAATCAACAGTTTTTTTTTTTTTTTTTTTTTATCTTACATTTTTAGCATTCATTTTCATTCAAAACTTTGTACATTTCAAATTTTTATATTTACATCCAGAGTGAGGAGTTTCAGAGTGCGAAATCCCCAAGATCCCAATCTTGCTGGTTGCTCAAGAGATGTCTTAACAATTAGAGAGGTACCAAACTTGATCCACTTCATGGATATTTTTTTTTTTAAAAAAAAGAAAGTGATTATGCATATTATTACTTTTAATAGAAAATAACTTGCTAATGTTCTGTTGTCAGGGCTGGTGGAGTTCTGAAAGAACCATGTCAGGTCTTCATGCAATCGTTGAATTTGAAACAGAAGAGCAAGCCAATGGAGCAGTAAGTGGCTTTCTAGCAAATGAAACTTAAGTTTATTTTATAGTTACGATTAGCATGCTCTTGATTTATATAAAGACAATTTAAGAAAATATTTTTCTTATTTTCTATATTAGATTGCATTTTTTAATTCCAACCCACATCAGAAAGATGGACTCCGTGTTCATTCTAGGAGAGAGTACTCTATTGCGTCAGAACAAGGCACACGGTCTGACATGAATTCCAATCTGGTTACATTCTTTATTGACTTCTAAGTTTTGATTGACACTTGTACTGGATTGTTATTAATTACTTTAAATAAAACTATTTGTAATTACTCGAACCTCATTACTGGCTATGAGTAGTTTTCATATGCTCCCTCGTTGTATTTTGGGTCAAAGAAATAAAAATCTGCTTTGGGGGCCTTTCAGTTGAACTATATATCCAACTAAATCCTTACTCAATATACAAAACTAGAAGATTTATTTTTGTGTTGGAAATTAAGGATAGAATTATACACTTTAATTCACTGAATAGATCTAGACATCCAGTACACAGCTGGCCCCAGTATTATAGAAAATAACATTTTTATGCAAGTCTATCACCATAATTGCTAATTTGCAAGGGATACTTTTATCAAACAGAGCGATGAGGGAAGGAATCCGAAGAAGGGAAGGGAGAGGCATTCAGCAATTCCATCTCGGATGAAATTATCGAGGTATGTTACCTATGTAAGAAATAAGAAACACAGTAGCATCTAGCATACTGAGCCTCAAGCACACATCCTAAATACTGTTCTAATCAGATTCATGCCATGAAATAGGAACCAATGGACAATGCCAGCTCAGACAAGGGAAAGAAGAGCGGGATTCCGCAACTGACCTGACTCTCAGCTGGAATGAAAGTCAGGCTCCTCTTTAGTTGTACTTAATTCATCGGATGCTCCCAAGCAGATATGGGTCTTCAGTGTGTGATCGGAAGGGCTAGAGTTGACCTAATTTAAGTACCTGTGTACTTGCATGAGCTATTTCCTTTTATTTTAATAGAAGAAATATTTTTCTTATCATAACTGCCCGATTCAATTATTCAAACTAGATGGTCCAAATCTTCATGGGAAATTTCAATGATATTTGTACTACTGCAGAAGAGTCGAAAATGGTAGCTTACCAGTTTTTCCTCTTTTTTCTTTTTTTTTTATGTCTTTTTTTTTTAACAGTTAGCTGATTGTCATTTTTTATTTCTCGGGCATGCCATAGAACAATTTTCATTTTTGTTCAAACGTTTTCTTATTTCATTTGTTTGGCTTGGTGTACGGCTGAAAAACTTATAGCAGGATCATTTTATTAAATGCTAACAACAGCTATTTATGATATATATGTAAAGAATGGTAGTAATGATGATTTCAATCGATTAAACCGCAAAATCGAACTTCAAATGGATGCGCATCTTTCTTTACTTATCTAACGGAGTATACGGATTATTCTATCATAAATGACTAATTATGCAATTTCGTAAATGAGTCGACAATACAATAAATTGACTAATTATTTTGACAAATCCTTTGCCTCCTCGGGCTGTCAAATTCAGAAGACTCAAAACCGAAAGCATCAACTATTTAAGCATAAAAGCAGAAAAGATAATAACCTCAATTTCATCAAACATGTTGCATATTTTTTTAAAATAAAAATCAGAAGTTCCATAAAGCAATGAAGGACAGTGCTCGATTGTACCAGCGTATTTTATTTGAGAAGCAAAACCACCTTGGATATCTTTAACTCCTCTGAAAAGAACAAAAATTTGTTCATACCTACTGTACAAATCCAGTGGAGCAGCAGCCTCCAATAACTTGTACTCAATAGGATATCAGCAGCCCATATTGGAAATTTTTTTTCCATTTTTTTATAATTAAAGAGACGCATCGCATACATCATTAATGGACCACCACATATTAATACTACTGCACACCAACTAAATCTATAGACTACAGTAGCCACCCACTAACACAAGAAGCACCTAATAACAAACCATACCATTTTCATCTACAAATAACACAGTAAATGCCCCCCAAAAAATAATACTCAAGTTGCTGACATTTTAGCCTAAAGAAACACACTACAATCACCAAACCTACCAACATCACCCCTGCCCGCCCCCCTTCACTACAAAAGATAAAAAAAAAAAAAAGAGATTACACACATTTAACCTTTGATAGCATCCCTAAGTACTCAGCAGATGTTATGCCAGAAAATTAGTGACTACATCTTACAGGTGGGACCAACCAATCACCAACTAAGACAGACTTGAACCCTCATCCAACATCATGATATTATGCATCATATCCTTGATTTCCTGTTTCAATCTTTTGATCTCTGCTAACTCCTTTGCCTCCTTATTGGCCCTTTGTGCACGCAGGTCAGCTGCATACCGGTCCATGCTACTGACCCCCATGCTGACATGGTTATGTGCCACAGCCGCACTGCTTCTATCTCTAGGAGTCCCACCCTGGGATGGCAGTGCAGCAGCATCACCTGGTGTAAGGCGTGAATCTCTGCTTGATATTCTCTCTCTAGGCTCTTGCACTGGCACAGGAGGTGAAGGGGCAGGTTCTCTTTCGTCATTAGGTATTGCACTAGGGTTTCTCTCTCTAAAATCTTCCTCTGGTACACTAGAAGGATGCATTTGTAAAGAAAGTTCAACATGTCCTTTTCTCACTTCATTCATTGCCACATTAGGATTGTCAGTGTTTTTCTCTTCAGAAGCTTTCACTTCCACCATAGGTTTATCACTGTTAGTGTTTATCTCTCTAGGCTCTTTGGCCACACCATCAGCCACCAAATCTTGCACCACATCATTTTTTCCAACCTCCCTTGGTTTCTCTTCTTCCTTTTGGGTTGACTCAGCAATTGGGGACCCGCTCAAAGTTTTTTCCTTGCATGAACCTTGTTCTTGCTCTCTCCCATCCAATACCATCTTCCCCCCTTCCTCAGATTCTTTTCCTACCTCAATTTGAGTGCTGAAAGTTGTCGTGGCTTGACTAGACGACCCATCAATTGCCACTTGAATCAAGCCACAGCTTGCCATCTTCACAGGATCTTCTTTATTTAGATCTCCAATAGACAGCTCCTCTCTTGTCACTTCTCTCACCCCAGTATCTACATCCTCTGTAGTCAGATTTAGATTAAGATCCCCTACCAATGTAACAGTGCTCTCATCAGCCTTTTTATTTGCACTCTTAATGATTTGTAGATTTGAATCAGAAAAAGCTGGCATCATTTTCTGTTCTGCATCCATGCTAACAGACTGTGTGCTCATTAGTCCTGCATCTGAGCCAACAGGCTGGGTTGTCATAGTCTCCTGTTGTGGGGGATGGGCTTGTTCTCGGTTTCGTTCACCAACCTCACCAGTTACCTTTAAAGGAGGGAAATGAGAGGAGAGCGAGACATTAATGCAAAATTTTAAACATATAACCAGAAAAAATTGAATTCCCAAGTTGCCCCATTCAAATTCATATTTGTATATACAAAACTTATATTGAGTTCAATTTATTTACTCAGGACAATAAATAGTCAAAAAAATCAGTTCTGTTATACAACTTCTGTAATACTCTAGAGAATCATTTTACCTCCAAAATATTATATCAAACCGAGTTCCCTCTGGTGTAATTTAGGCTACAGGATATAATATTTGCTATATTCTAAGTCAACTAAACCATTTCACCGTTTCTGTATATTTTACTATGGAAGCAAATGAGGAGGTAGTTGTTCTTCATTGGTAAAGTTGCCACTTGTCAACTAAATTATAAACATGCAATTGACATGAAAGAAATCACAACCAAACAGATTAACTTCACCAATCGTCTTTATGTACATATATATCATAGGAGTTTTGAAAGGTCAAATTCAAAATTAGTAATATTACAGGGGCAAAATCATTTATAAATTAATAATTTGTTTGAAATTTGAATCGCAAATTATGCCTTCGACAAACAAACATGAGCTAGCAATTTTGCATATATAGCAAGATTTTATTTATTACTAATTTTGAGAAGAGAAAAAAGAAGAACAACAAATAAAGGTAAACATCACATTCCCATATCGGTACTTCATTTCCAACAGATATTATTTCTTTTCAAATTTGGAGTAAGTTATTTGAAGAATGTACCCAGTGCAACGAAACATACCAGGGCAGATATTTTTGGAACTATTAACCAGGGCAGATATTTTGAAATAAAAATGAAATGAGACCAGGGCAGATATTTTTGGAACTATTAATCAGTCTGGTACCAGTAAAACCAAGCCAAGTTTAACATGCCATCGGCACCTGCCACGAAACATACTGGTCAGTTCAGTACAACCTTCACAGAGACAAGAGTGGTGATCTATAAAATACCTTCTCTTGCATGATAGCAACGTCTTCTTTGATCACTTTTTTCAGAATATCTCCTGTTATACTTTTCATCTCCAGAAAATCAACACCTCTTCCATCCCCAACCAAACCAGATACTTTACTTGGCAAATCATCCCCTCCTTTCATGATAGCCACTGCACCCGTTAACATGTTTGGTGTAGATCCACTACCATCCTGAACAATGTCCATCTCCTCAAATGAAAGATGGTGATTAAGACTCTTAGCTCCTATTGTACCTTTCACACTTTTAGCCCCAGTTTCATGAATATCACGTACTTTACCCCCTTCCAAATTTGACATTGTTGAGTCATAACAATCTTGAATCTTCCTCTTCTTATCACCAGGTGACAAAACCCTAGCCTTTTTACTCCCATTCCCACTCCCGCTCTTACTTTTTCCTCTACTATTCTCCCTTGGTACCAGCACTTGAGGCATACCTCCCATAGCAGCAATACCTGTATTACAACATGCCAACATATACTCTCTCCACCAGCTCAAATAATTTACAGTCACTCCAGGTTCAAATGGCTGAGGTGGCACATAAAGACCAATGTTATCTGCAGTAATTTCATAAGTTCTCCAAGCAGCTTCCCAGCCTAGATTACAGAACCTCCTAAATGGGTGAGGCAAATCCTGGTCAAAACCAAATTGCATTGCAACCCGATTAGGTAAATACTGTTCAATTGTATCAATCCCAACCAACTCACATGTGCATAAACACTGTGCAAAAGATCTCAATTCGTCATCTCTAATTAGCTCATCACATCCCTCCTTATACCAGTTCGAGGAGCTTATTGCATAAGGTCGGTAATTAAATGAGTTCGGTGTACTAAGGACAGACTGTACCAGTCTGAAATCGAGTTTCTTACCTACATCATGCCACCTGGCAGCACGAGGTTCTCCATCCTTTATATGATTTTGGGTCTCCGGTCTCAGGCCAGGGAACCGCTCCCAGATCCAGATTTGCAATATGTGAAATGGTGCCCAGACAGTCAAAGAACCATCCTTCATACCACCACTTTTGTTAACTAACCACCTTTTCATCTCTCTTAAATCACGATAAATGCTTGCTAAAACTGAAGGGGCAAGTGCAATCCTCTGACCGCAGCTCAACCTAATGGCAATTGGGAATACATGTGGCCTGATTGTCATCTCAGGATGGCAAGGGAACACAAACCGAGACAGCCACAGAGAGAGGAATGCCCCATGCTCCAATTCATCACAGTCTCTCTCCATGAAAACCTTCATCCAGACTGAATGGTGCGCTTTCTTACTCGTGCTTCTGTTGAATCGGAGCCTTTCTTCATTCAACCTTGAGTCCATCTCCCTCATCTCTTCAGGTAATGGGGTCTTGGCTGCTTCTCCCAGGACTGATAACCCGCTAAGGATTATGATGTCCTCTAGGGTTACAGTGACCTCACCCCAGGGGAAAAGGAAGGTGTTGGTTTCTTCACACCAGTGGGAAACTAGGGCTGAAATCATAGATGGGTCCCGCCTAATTCGGTAAGTGGAGATCAGAATTGCATCAAAGATCCCAATTTTTTTCCAGATGTGGCCAAATTTGGGAAGGAGCTTGGCGACCCATTGTTCCCACTGGCGCGGGGAGCTGCACCAGCCCTTGAATTGAAATTTGGGCTCTTCAATTGCAACAAGAGAAGGGTTTTTGTGACTCGAGGGCACAAGAGGCATGGTTTTGGAGACATTACCAGTGGACATGAGAAACCAGGCCTTCCTCTTGGTTGGTTTGTCAGGATTGAGAAAAGAGACCATCTCTGCCTCTCGCTCCTCGACCAAAAGCTCTTCTTCGTCATCAGAATCGTCGTCGTCGTCGTCGTCGTCAATTCGGTGTCTCAGGACGGGGCCGTTGGCCGGATCTCTCTCCATGACGAATCTAGGTTGCTTTTGAGGAGTTGGAGAAGAGACTGGGAAGGTAGATTTGAAGAGAGAGAGAGAGGGTTTGAAAGGAATTGCTCTGGTTTAGTTCATGAAGAAACAGAAAGAGAGTAGAGTTGATGCTTCAGGCTTTGCGCAGGGTTTTGTGGGGATGAGCGAGCGAGGAAGGCGAGGCAGACCGCTCTTGCATTAACCCAAAATGTACCCCATGTTTTCTTCCACTTCCGTTGTGCTATGTTTCGTTTTTTATTATCCGAGAAATTTTAAGTTGAGCCCTTTTAAGAAGAGATAATTATGAAATTATAGTTAAATTATTATTATGAATAATTCTTTAATATGGTAATTATGTTTCACTTGCACATCAGTTAAATATAAACTTATTTCATTTTCTTCTATTTAATTTTAATAAAGTGATGTTAATATCATCGATTTTAAAAATTGGACAACATTAAGTGTAATTTTGAAATACATTTGCTTTTTGATATTTCAACTTACGAAATAATAGAGAAAATCTGAATGCATGCAGCCACTTTTTTTAAAGTTATATTATGCAAGATACCATGCATTCAGAAGTCCAGAGAATCATTAATGCATGCATTACAATCCCCATTAACTAATGTCTGTAACTTTAAATATAATGTTAATATTGTTTTTTGTAAAATAATCTAAGATACACAAATGGTGGCTCTTGAATTTTTTTTAATAATCTGTAATTGAATCTTATCTATTGAGGATATCCACAATCTTAAGGATATTAGAGATGTAATTTAAAATATTAATCTTATTTTCTTGTAAAAAAACCGTTAAAATGTAAACTCAGATCAATAACATGATGTGATAGTGCAACAGGATGACATCACATAACTTTGTAAGTTTGTGTTTGCCACCTGACCCTCAAATTTGTATCTTCTTTCGCAATATTATCGTGTCCTCTTATGGCCTGAAATGAGCGGAATATATAATCCATAAGACAAGGGCTTATTCGGAAAAGTTCAACCCTGACGTGAGCTTGAATTTAAAATTATGTTATGTATGGGTTCTTCTTCATGTTTTCCTCCTGATGAAAACCGAGATCTAGGAAGGGGTTTTAATTCCAGTGCGCTGCCTGTCTAGTGCCTTCACTTCAGTCTTCACATGAAATTCTCGCGAGTCGGAACAAAATTCTTGCATGTCCTCACAAGTACTTTAGTCGCCTCAAGTATCATGAATTCTGGATGCATCCATTGCATAATTCCGTTGTCCCAACGCTGTCAAATGTGTTTCTTTACAGCTACTGTCAAGCTTTCAAAAAAAAAAACAAAAACAAAAACAAAAAACGCTGTCAAATTAAAAGGAGTGTTTAGCATTAGAATAAGGTTTTCTAGTGGCAATGGTATCACCAAATACGATAATTTTTTTTACCAATATTTTAAATTTAAAAAATACAAAATGATTAATGTAAATCGTTGGTCGTGTTCAATTTAACGAGAGATGTATTTTTCATATAAATTTTATGAAATTTGAAATTTATTTGATATCAATAAAATATAAAAATATGAACACATTAAAATTAATCTGTCATGGATAATAAGATTCGTTTATTTTTTGACCTCTTGATTGAAGTATACCAAATGAACTATAAATTTTACAAAAATTATATTGAATTCATCGTTTGTTAAATAAAACATGATCAACCGTTTAAATTCGACGTTTAAATTTTTAAATACTATTTTTTTAATAAAAACGAGAGTCGTGACATTTCGTGACACTATAAGATGGCATACTGCCATACTGGAACCTTACTCTTATTACTAAATCCATACTTTTAGTGAAGTTAACTTTTTTTTTTTACTTTTGTTTGGGCATATTAATGAGTAATTTTCATTATGGTATAACAATTACAATTTAGAATAAAGCATATAAAAAATACTCTATAATATTTTGCACCGAGTCTTAATATAATATTTGTACCGAGTCTTAAAAAAGTACATATTAACATTACGTACAATAAGTTTTTTATAAAAAAAAACATTCCGTACCATAAATATTCTATAAACTACTCGGATGCACTTGAAAGGTGATAACTTGGATTGTCAATTTTTGTAAACGATAATTTCCATTTTTCATCAGGCACTTTGATTTGTATGCTTTTCGCTGCAGTCCAAGGCGAGAAGATTTGATAGTTTTGAACAGCGGTCTAGTCAAAATAAAAAAAATAATAAAAAAAAACATCGGTCCACTTGACATTAAAATGGGTTAAATTTGCTACGAGTAAACGAGTGGCCGAGTGCGTAACGGTACAATAGTCAACATTCATTTGTTAAAAAAATGTGATAATTTTTTTTGTGAAAAAAAAAATGCGATTACTACAATTAATTAACGGTTTGTCAGTTTTACTTCTTCTATTAATTTACAGACGATTGCATTATTTAAATTTAGTCAAAGTAACAGCATTGAGGAATCTTAAATTATATATAGAAGAAATTAAATATATTTATAACATCCTAAAATTTATTCATCTATGATTATAAATACATTTTTTTTTTCATGGATAAGCATTTTGTATGTTGAAGTAAATAAACTGAATTGAAATCTTCTCTCGAATTCGGGCTTATAGGAAATAAGAGTAACTTTGTGTACTCATTTTTTTAGTTACTCACAAAGCATAATATTTATCCCTCTTTTGCATCCAACATAAATTGAACTCATCCACACTACATATAAAAAGCATCAATTAATTTAAAGGTCTATCCAATATAAGTCAAAGGTCGATCTAATTTTGAGTCCAAAGTTATTCAAATCCTTAGTTACAAATAACATGGTTCATTAATTACTATAATCTAATTTGATCAAGGGTGTAGTTTAATCTCAAAATAAAAGATTAAACTCTTCGCCTAGAATAAAAAGAGTTCTGGAGGTTAGAATAGAAAGAACATTAATGCAAATTTTTTCATCTCATTAATATTATTATTTTTTTATGGTCAATATGAATTTTGCGAAGAAGACAAAATAAAAAAAAAAAATAGGAAAAAAAAAAGAGACAATTGCTTTGCAAATCTTTTTTCATTAGATACTTTGCAAAATTATTATTATAAATTATGCCGCGATAATTCTTTAATTTGTTAAAATTTTACTCACTCATTGGGTGGGTGCGTTTGCTAGTTATCTTTCATATAATGAGCAGCTGTACTGAATAAAAACATTAATTTTGGTTTCCAAACTTCCTTAAATAAAGATAAATTTATTTATTTCATTAATTTAGTTAGTCTATTAATTATATTATTACTAGCAAAAGTAATTGATATTATTTTTATTTTAATTATATCATTAAATTTATTTATTTCATTGACTTAATTAGGCTAGACTAAACTTCCTCCAATATGTGGGCAACACAAGAAAATAATACAATTGATATTGTTTTTATTTTATATAGAACTGCATATGTTACTATGTTAGGCAATAAAAACATTATAAAATCAATGAATTTTTTGTCTTTTTATTTTAAATGAAGAGTAAAGTTTTTTCACCTCAGATTACCATCTACACTACTGATCAAATCAGATTTTAAGAATTAATTGCCTATTTTTGCCCTAGTCTCAAACTGTTTATACCCCTTGTCTAATTGTTTACACTAATGAATTGGTGCTTTTATACATTGTAGGGATTATTATGGATAATTTTATGTCGGATTTGCATAATCAGATCTCTGTTTGTAATTTAACATAAACAATCTGAAGTGAAATTTAGTTACAAAAATATGTTACAATAGAATTTATTATTATTATTATTATTATTATTTTTTGAGTATCTGAAAGACCGAAACTAATGTCATTCTTTGCGGTCTGGCTCGCGCGAAACAGTTCCTTGCGACCAGCACTCATGTTGTTGATTCTTTTTTTTTTTTTTCCCCGAAGCCGAAACCTATGTTGTTGATTCTTTGACTGCCCAATTCCTTATTACACGGGGTTAAATCGATACAAACAAATGATCAATAACTACTAATAGCACATGCATTTTAATTGCAAACACTAACATGATACTATATCGGTATATATTCATTATACAAAATAATAGAACTACTGCTCATCAGTATTAAATAACAATTCTCCATCAATTTGTACTTGATTGTACATAATTGTCAGCTGCAATTAATGCTTATATTGAAAAAAAAAATGTATCAAAATGTTCTAATTTTCACAAATTAAAATCCAAAGTGAATTTCAATTTTTTTATATTGTTCGACACTGTTTGAAAGATGTTTATTCAATTTGTTAGTAAGGCAAAACGAAGCAAATGCTTCAAGCACATGTAACAGGAAACGATGAGTTAGCTCTTTTAAGTAATGAATGCTATTATACATTTTAAAGTGTCATGAGTCACAGCTTATCTCTCATTTTATAATTTCAAATTATAAAAGCCAAAACAATAAATGTGAAATTAATCATCCATCTTAATTTGCATCGTATAGAAGCGACGAGCTTACTGCTTACATGATAGATAAATAAACAAAGGGAATACATAGACGTGACTATGGCATGTACTTTTAATTAAATAAACTTTTCTTTTAAAAGATAAAAAAAAATATGCACAATTTGAGCAATTTAATATTTCTAAAAATTTTTAAAATATATTGAAATAATGTTATTGAATATTAGAACAGCAATCTGATTAAAAATTGAAGAACCAAAGCATTTGAGATATGTAATAACACACAATAAATTAATTAACTAAATTAAAACGGTGTCATTTAGTTCTTGCAACAAAAGTGTATACCACGTTTATTTATGCATACACAATCTATTTATAAATAGACATACAAATCTATTTATAAATAAATAAACAGCAAATGCTAATATATCTCGATCAGCAACATCGTTGAACCCATCCTAGCTATAGCTGTTAAATTGGAGCCACAAGCCTTAAAATTTACTACATATAAATGAAATGAATACCGACAAAAATAATAAAATTTTCGTACTGTTTCTGAGACTTTTCGAGTATATTTTCTCTCTCGAGTTCTTGTTTATCTTTATCTTTATTACTTATAAATACATCTATAAAAAGTGTAAACAATTCATATAAAAGGAGTAAACATGTCATATAAAAGGGTGTTAAACAATTCTTATATCAATTATGGACCATTGATTTGTGTAGTGGTCTAGATCAATATCGGACTTTTTATTAGAATATTTTAAGCTACTACCAAATTAGTTATTTATTTAAAAGGAAAGACTAAATTATTGATTTTACTGTATCTTTATTGTCTAATATGTAAAGTTATATATGAAACAAATCAAAATTTTATTTTCTTATTTGCCCCCATATTGAGGACATCTTTTGCTAGTATGAATCAACTCTCACTGCATCATAAAAAAGGTTGCAAATTGCATGATCATAACTTTTTAATTAAGGATATATATTTTGGTCTTAATGAAAGGATTCAGGATATATTGTAATGTCAAATTTGTGCGTGTTCTGTGTTCAGATCGTTTCCTTCTAAAATCTCATATAATTAATTATCTACAGATATATATTAATAAACTAAAGTACTATTTTGGGATTCGTAGTCCTAAATTATCATCAGACTCCATAAATTTTGCAAGAACTCAATGTAAAAATGATATCATATATATATATATATACCGTAATAACTCTTGTTACTAAAATTACTTAATCTCAATGTGGATTTGATTCTAAATTTCAAGTTCCTAACAGTTATTTATAGAGGGGTCTAATTAAAGCATTGTATTTGTAATTTTTTTTAAAATTTTTTACATATTAAGAGGCAACCAGTTTTTAAGGCATGTAGAGCCACGTTATTCCAGAGGTGCAAGACAGAGCAGCGAACCATCCCCTTCTTCCGCAAGTAACAAAAGGAAATTATTAAGCATTTCGAAAAAAACGGAAGGAAGGAAAAAAAAGGCACCCTCCCAAGTCCCAACACCATGGTTAACAACGAGGTTGCTAAAGAAAAGACCAATTCCATGGACGAACCAAATTTGAACGAAGCTGCAGATACCGAGGTTTCTACTGGAAAATGCTGTTGTGCGTGCATCGTTCTGGCAATATGTATAGGGCTTTTAATATATGGAATCACGTCATTTGTTCAAGAGATCAAATCTCAAAGGCTTGATTTCTCCCTTGATATAGTCTCCATTGAAGGCTTGTCCTCTTCTAGGTCTTGTCACACATGCACCACGATTTCACCGACGTTTACACTCGATTTTTACGTGGATAACAGTCATAATCATTTGCACAGTCGTTGTTTTCTGGGTGGGGAAACAACGGTGTTTTATCAATTGGTCGAGATTGCATCAGGACCAGTCGGAGAGTTTTGCATCGGTAAGTCGGGCAAGAAGGACATGACGGTTCATGCATGGAGCTTGGAGTTGGAGCTGCCCGTATTTCTTCGTGAACAATTGTATGAGGAGACCAAGAATCACACCGCGGTTTTCGATGTGGAGTTGTCGCTCGACGAAGAGTCAGAATATTACCCTCTCATCGTAGATTTCACTGTTGGATATTAGTTTTAACTTTCACTGGTGAATGATCGATGTAAGGTACGATTTTCCAGAATTTGGTTTTCTTGCTAGATGATTCAATTTTTCAGATTGTTTTTTTCACTTTTAAGGATTAATTATCTTGAATTGTGCGTGCGACGTACCATAATTGTTGTATGATTTATCAAATAATATTTAGTTCGTTTATAATTAGTAAAATGCCATTTGAAAAATCGTACAAACGCTTTGATCAAAATGATATTCAGGTGAGATTTTATTTCATTTCATTTCATTAAATTGATAAATGGGTCTAATATCATAAAAATTCTGATCAAATGATTAAAATCCATTAATTTTGATTAAAAAATTTCTAATGAAATGATATTCTGCATGAAAAAAAATGATTTAATTCAGACCGAGAGATAATACCTTGAATGTAACTTGTTGAAGAAGAGAAATTAGTTTTATTCAAGTTAAGAACTTACGATTTAATTTTAGAATGATGCTGCGTTTGTTAAAACAATTATCTTGAATGTGGAAGTTTGCTACTTAAGAACGATTTCAGAAATACAAAACGAAAGTATATTTAATAAATAAAATAAGAGAAAAAAAATCAAACTAATATTTAAAGTTTTCACTTGTGCAAAAGTTGATCATAAATGTTTAAAAATAAAATTTGGTTCGTCCAATACGATCGTTTTCACATTTTTAAATTTCAAACGACCGATCCGAACCGTTCAATATGTTCTTCATACTGAAAAATTATAAGAAACTAAATTTTACATTTTTTTAAATTTCTTAGTATTTTAGATAATTCATGATATAAAAGTTTTGGATCGTCCAATAACAACGATTTTCTAAAATACCAAAAAAATAGTAAAAAAATTTGAAAAATATAAAAATTGGTTTCTTACAAATTTATAACATGAAGAACATATTGAATGATTTGAATCGGTCCTTGAAAATTTTAAAATTTAAAAACGATCATATTGGACGGAACCCGTCCGTCCAATATATTGGACTTTAGCAAATCTCTTCCATCAATTGAGTAATTGAAGTTTTAAAATAAAATGATCAATTTACTTAACTAGCTTAGCGAATGTTGAATGGAAAATTCAATTTTTCTTTTTCTATAAAGTTAAGATTTAATTAGGGCAACTAAAAATTCAGGGTTAAACGAGACCTGATCGAATACCAAAAAAAAAAAAAAAAAAAAAAAAAAAAACCGAGACATGACCATCCAAAACGGCAAAACCCAATCCAAACCCGATTCCTATGAGCACCGCGCTCTTTTTGTAAATTTGAAGGTTCTATTCGTTTGTTTTGTGATTAATAGGGATGTAAAACGGGTGGGGTAAGTTTGATGATATTTTATCAAAATTTGAATTCAATCTGATACTATTGGGTTAGAAAATAGATTTAGTTAACCCATCGTAATTTAATCTAGTCCGTCAATTTTAATATGTACGAGTTTTTATGGTTCACTACCCGAAATTTCTCCTTATGTAACGTTTCAAAAAAAAAAAAAAAAAAAAACCATTGTAACGTTCATGGGAATGTTACAGTAGCCTCGTTACTGATTTAAAAAACACTAGCATAAGATGCCCTCATATGTGGGTAGATAAAGAAATAAATTAATGTGAGACAATAAAAATATGTTTCTTAATTTATCAGCGTTACAAATAGATGTGCTATTCAATTTGTTTCTATATTAGATGATAAACCAATCCATAGTATTTATTCGTCTGGCGATTCACATCCAACCACAGATCAAACCGATCGAACGGTAGAGGAAAAAAATTACAATCTCCCAGCCTGACCTTTTATATGAATGTTTAACTCCTTTCATATGAATGCTTGATATCTTTCGCTGGCTGCATTTATAAGTAGTAGAGATTATAGATCTGTAACGTTTTTTTCGAAATAAGCGTTACAGACATGTAACGTTTTTTTTTTCATAAAAACGTTAAAGAATATTTAATTCAAAAACAAAAAAATAAATTTAATAATTTGCAACGTTTTCAATGTAATAAACGTTACAAATTGTAACTTTTTTTAAAATTTTTTTTTTTTTGCATGTTTCCATATAAATAATATAAAACTAATATAAATAAAAATATAAATAAAAAATTAAATTTAAAAATTTTTAACGTTTTATGAAAACACAATCATAATCATTCATATAAAATATAAAATTAATATCCACGACTTTCGATCGCTCGACCACGGTTTTCGTCCATCGGATAAGGATTTCGTTTGCTCGGCCACAGTTTTCGTCCATCGGCCACGGATTTCGTTCACTCGGCCATGATTTTCGTCTATCGAATGACTTTCGTTTGCTCGACCATGATTTTCTTGGTTCATCATCTATCACTTGATGTATCCATAGTGAGAGATGAGAGACTGAAGATGCAGCGGTCGTCGAGAGAATGACGGTGAAAGTTCTAGAATGGAGAGTGGAGAGGGGGTGAGAGAGGAGATCAAGGAGATCGAGTAGAGAATTGAGAGGAGAGGAGAGACGCAGTGAAGGTTTTGGACTTAGTTTTTTTCAAACTGATCGAGAGAGAGAGGAGAAGAGATTATATGTGTTTCCGCCAAAAAAAATAAATATTCAAAACCCTTATGTAACGTGTATTAGAAAATAAACGTTACAGATCTGTAACATTTATTTCCTAATAAGCATTATAGATCTGTAACGTTTTTTATATAAAATGTGTTACATATATGTAATACTTTTTATATAAAAAACGTTACAAAAGCTTCGACAAAATTTTTTTTTTGGGCGGAAATATTATAACGCTTAATTTATAAAAAACGTTACAGATTAATTCCACTTTCTTTTCGTGTGCTGTCTCCGATAGATCTGTAATGGGTTTTAATTAAAGCGTTACAGATGATCCGTTACAAAAGTCTGTTTTTGTGGTAGTGGTTAAGTGGATTAAACAGGTTTAACGAATTAAAATTTTCATCAAATAAAAATACACATAAAAATTATTTTGTGGTTATTACTATTTAGTTCGAGGCAAATTGGATGCGCATTCAAATCATCTTTCAACTTTCGCGGCGTTACAAGAGGCGAAAAGAACATGCATAGTTAAGAGGAATTGAAACATCGTGAGATAAGAGATTTTTGAGTAGGCACATGAGTAAATGTGAGACAGAGATGAGTAAATAGTAATAAACGAATGGATTGGAGTATACACGAATTATTAGTACCAAATACGTAATCCAACCCGAAGTAACGGGTTTGTCAAAATTAGAATCCGTACTCGATTCAACATCATGTTAACCTAGTAAAAAACAATTCGAGTTGGGTGGGATGAACGGAATGAATGGGTTGACAGATTTTTTATACACCCCTAGTATTTAGGAGTATCGAGGCCTCTGAAACATGACAAAATATCACGAAACAGTATATTTTGTTTGTCGTTCTTTTAAGGAAAATGGTATAACATTAATTTTATTTCATTAATCATTTTGTTATCAAAACAACACAAATTTCCATTTCGTTACTTGTTCCATTTCACATTATACACTGATTTTGGTTGAAAATAAGGCAAAACCGTTCGTAATGGTACAATTTTTGTGTTTTGTTATTGAATGAAACAAAAGTCAGTGTCGTTAATTGTTCCGTTTCATGTATATGGAACGACATATCATTGAATGGGATGTCGTTGACCGACTCACATCCTCTGTCGCATTGCAAATGACAGCACTTTCAATACAGCCATTCGATCTATGATGGGTGCTCTGTGATTAATACTAGGCCTGTCGAAATTAATGAAGCCCGAGAAAATGTGCCTATCGAGATTGAATTCGTTCCAGCGATTTTGGTTTGCAGAGGATTTTTTGGTTCGCCGTTGATAGGCATAGGAATAGTGTTCTAAATACGTGCCATGTTGTGCTATGTCAAACATGCCGTATTCGGATCATTTGTCGTGTCGTGTCTAAATTTTAAAAAATGGACATGACATGCCTAAGGAGTAGGCACGCCTTGTGTCCTTGTGTTGTATTTTTTTTACACGTGTTGTGCCGTGTCGTGTTTGAATACGTTTGAATTTCATAAAACATAGTCATATACTTATGTTTAGGGATAAATTGAAAATTAAAATTATGAAATTATCCTAAAAAATAGACAATATAAGAATTTTTCTTATTATTTTATAAAATTTAACATCTTTAACCATCATTATAAACTTGTTGTATCTCTTAAGTTTTATTGTGCCTTGTATCGTGTCGTGTCATATCGTGTTTCGTGTTGTGTCGTGTCCGTATCTTACCATGTCGTGTTTGGACACGCTGTATTTTAGTTTTTTTTAAACACTACTTAGGAGTATTTGAATCCGGCGCTATTCATTAATAAAAATCCTTTCAGTGAAATTTCAAAAAAAGGAAAAAAAAAAAAAAATCCTATCAGTGTGTGGCTCGCGGAGATACCGTATCTACCTTGGGATTCCTTGCAGTCAGCACTCATGTTGTTGATTCTATGGACTGGCCATTCTACTTTAATTACATAGGGTTAGATTGGCGCGCAATATAATTACTATTGTTACACACATGCAATTTAATTGTTTGACACGGTTTAAAAATATTTATTATCCATATTGTTATTATGGGAAAAAAAAAAGAAAACAGCCAAATGCTCCGTATAAATGTAACATGCATGTAATGATGAGCTATTTAATTAATATTACACATTTTAATTCCATGAGTAAATTAACAGCTTATCTTCCATTTTTTATACTTTAAGCTACTAATTTCAAAACTTCAATTTATTGAAAATCATCTAAAAATCTAACTTATACGAATACATCTAAAATAAATTATCGAATATCATACTATTTATCTTGAATAACATTGAAACATGCAGAATATGAGATATATGTCGGACCAAATACTAAATATTTATACCAACATATTAACTAATTAATATGGTAGCATTAATTGTGTACTGAAAACAGACAATCTAAGTATTTGTCTTTATTAAATCCTATTAGTCAGAAATAACTAGACTTGGGGCCTCAAACATGTACACACACACAAGAAATGACTTTATATTAGTTCAACCATCCAACTGAACACTATCAAATTTGCCCATCTTACTAATTAGGATGATAAAATATGGAGATCGAATTTTTTTTTTTAAAAAAAAAATCAAATGTACGATCTTGCATTTTCATTTTAAAGTTATATATATATTTGCCGGAAGGACCGATCGATACACATTCACTCTCGTCTCGTTGATCTCTTCTACCTACATATTAAGGTAATCATTTAGTTTTTCACAGAATTTTGTTTCTGAAAATTTTAAGTATTTACTTATGTATTCATTATTTCTTGTTGTTATCTTGTAAGAGATTGGATTTGGAGCCCCACTTTAATTTTCATTATAGCTGCGTTAATCTTTAAGGGAGTTTGGCATGCATGAGATTAGGCTAATTTTAAGATTAGTAACCTAACTTGTTAATCTACAATTGTCAAACTATTTTAAGAAAAATAAATTTAGTACTCATGTAAAAACTAATATTTACATATATACTAACTCCAATCCCTAACCTACTAACCTACAATTATGAAACAAGTTGGAGGTTAATGAGGTTAGTGCTAACTTAGGCTAACCAGATAACTTGATTATTTAGTGAGTTAGTGTTCCTAACCCTATGCTCCTCTTATTTTAAATTTTAAAAAATTTCACTTACATATACTGCGAAATTTTGCAATTTTGAATTCAAAAATGAAACTTCCAAAATATAAAATTTCATCATTTCAAATTTCAAGTTTTTCAATTTCAAAATTCCATTTATGAACTTTTAAATTTCAAAATTAAAATTTAGAAGTTTCAAATTGCAAAAATAAAAAATTCAAAGTTTCAAAATTTCAAATTTACAAATTTTAAATTTTCATATTTAAAAATTTTGCAAGTTAACAAAATAAATGCGGCGATCGTGAATGCACTAATTTTTAGTAGTAACATCAACATACTACACCAAACAACATTTAGTCTGAGCTTCACTTTTGATGTGGTCAAACGCAACATTAGTTATCAATTAAGCAGTTTAATTAAAATGTTAATTTTAGCCTGAGCTTCACTTACTTTTGATGTGGTCAAACGCAACATTAGTTATCAATTAAGCAGTTTAAAATCTTAACAATGTTAAATTATTTTTCACCGGAAAATAACAAACGGAAGTTCGATTTTGCTTGAAAAATAAGTAAAGAATAGCAGGTGGATAATCAATGACATTATTGTAATATTAATGCCTATGATCTTTTGAAAATTGTGATAAAAAGTAATGTAAGATCAATATCGATCTCTATTCGTACATAATATGATATGCTATCAAAAAAACAATATTATACGTACCCATATAAGAAAAGTAGAGGCAAGGTGACAGGTGATGAGTATAATTAAAGTTTTGTTGGATCAATGGAATTAGTTGTTTGATAACTCTTTACTAACGTCGTCTTCACTCCTTTTTTCTTTAAGTTATAGAGTAAGGGAAGGGGATTAATTTCACCTCCCCCTCACTACCTCTTCTCTCCAAAAATTGATTATAGGAGCAGACCCTAAAGCACGGATGCATTAGCCCGTCTAGCTACTTTTATGAAGACATCTTCCAAGGTGGTATCGGCCAAACCCCAGGCGGTTATGTCCAATTTCTTCTTTGCTTGCTCCATCAAATCAAAGACACTTGAAATCTTCACCCCTTTCTTTGGCATTTCAAACTTTTGAGTGCCTGATATATGATACGTCTTTCTTACCTTTGGAAAGTGTTCTTTGACCATGCTTTCAATGTCTTCATCTTGGTTTGCTTGCGCGGTGATGGTGAGGACATACAAGCCCCCATACTTGGCCTTAAGCTGTAAAAAGAAGATGCAACTCCAGATATCATCTCCATAAACACAACTGTGAGTATATATAATAAATATACCATTGGGTGTTGTTGCATAAAACATTTGAACAAATAGGTCCCTTTAATAATAATTATTATGTCACGATAATAACAATAATAATTAAAACCTCCCTCTTATTAAAAAAAGTAAAATTATAATTATCACAAAAATTATATTAGTATTAGTCGTAGTAACAAAATAACAACAACAAATATGACCACGACATCAATAGTTAAATAATAAGTGATTATGGAGAAATAATTAATATGGTGATCAGATCTGTGAAGTATATACAAAGTATATATAATTTATTAATTTCACCTCAACTAGTGGTATATATATAACTGTGTGTACCATCATTAAAACGAGTCAAGTTATTTATCTGTAACAGATCCCTTCTTAGCAGCATAAGTAAGGAGTAGAAGATTTATTCTCCATTTATGACTCTACCAAACTCGAAGTATATATATCAGCCATATTAATTTACTTTTCGAGTAAAAAATGTAATTGTAATTTACCTCTTGTGAGGTTCCGATACACTGTAGGCTTCCATCAACAAATATCCCAAGCCGATCAGAGAGATACTCTGCCTCTTCCATTGAGTGCGCTGAAATATCAACACAAAATATTTTGTATCAATAAACTGTTGTAATAAATATATCACAAAGTCACAAAAATTCCAAAGTAATAGAGATTAATTTGGTCAAAGTCCAATCAACTGAAGGACTCCAAGTGTGTCATGAGCATCTGCACTTGTCTGTGCATGTGTGTCTTTTTTTTTTTTTGAGGGCCAGGTGGCAATTACCATGTGTGTCTAATTGTCTATGTTTGTAAATTACTGAAGTATCAAATAAATTGAGTTCAAATTATATACTTGTGAGAATAATAGCTCGGTCCCGCTTTGCCTGAGTTATAGCATTCCATAAAAATTGTCTTGATGCAGGGTCCAAGCCTGTGCTCGGTTCATCCAGATAGACGACCTTTGTATTAATTCAAAAGAAATGTCAGTTAGTTCTGTTCATTATTATTACCTTTTTCTGGATCATTAGTGGGGTTGATATGGTAGTATAATCTGAGGTAAATGAATCAGCTAGTTTCTGTATAACCAACTATTCCTATATTAGAACATGTTTATCTCACGAGTTAAATTGATCTTACTTGGGGATCACCAATGAGAGAGATGGCGACACTGAGACGCCGCTTCATGCCACCACTGTATTGTCCTGCTTGTTTGTCGATTACACCAAGTAAATTCACACTTTTAAGGGTCTCTTCTATTGCCTGTCAAAAATTAATGAATACTCTGAAAAGAAGCTAATGGAAATAATGAAAAGAAACTATATAATTTGTTTTGAATATTAGCTAGGTTCATAGCCAATTTTATAACAACATATTCATTATAAACTGCATTATACGAAAGAAATATTGTATTTCTCTTATTTATATAAAGCTATTTAAAGCTTTGATTGCGAGAGTCAAGGCTTTGTTGTTCTTAAATACCATAGAGGCCAATCTAGAATTAAATTGAATGCCATAGATCATCGATCATTCCATTGGGGAAAAAAAAAGTATGGGCATAAGAATTACGGGGCCGGTTTGTAAAGTCAATTGATCAAAAAGCATGAGAGCACCCTGGCGCCCAACCGTCGAAAAGAAAAAAAAAAAAGAAAAGAAAAAAAGGAAGATACACATACCTGATTTAACTCTTCATCTTTTAGGTTCTTCAATTTTCCGTAGAATGAAAGATGCTCTCTTGCCGTTAGAGTTTCCCATAACAAGCTGTATAATTATAATATTTATGTATGCATGATAAAAAAAAATTATATATGGAAAAAGCAAAATTTAACCGAAGTCATGAATTTATGGTTTTGGATTTAGGATTCAATTGAAAACTAGATATCACCAATTTTAATGTGATGTACACAGTACACATTTATACATATAAATGTTGATCAGCTGCACCGTCATGGTATTGCCATGGCATGTATACAAAATGGGGCTAAAAGTGAAGCATTCTAAAGACTGAAATGCAGTACAAAGACTCTTATCCTTGAGAGAGAGAGAGAGTACTCGTGCTGGGGGCATACTCCCATACTGTAATAAATCATGTTCATATCTGTCCTTATATCCATTCCTCCGATATATGCTGTGCCCGAGGTTGGACTTGAAAATCCAGTTAACTATAAATGATGAAATGATTACATTAACTGCCTTCAAATTAATATTGATCTTCAAAATCGAACATGACATTTGGAATTGGCCCCACGTGAATTAGAAACATCAACAAAGTAATTCCCTTTTCCTCGCACTTAATCACATATAAATATATAATGAAAACCTTTGGACATATTATGTTTAGGATTTTTGTTATGTGTTGGGAGGCGCAGGGTGGGGGTGTGGGCAAAGCATTTTAGATTAGCCTATCCTCTAAGAAACAAAAAGTAATATATAACTGGTCAGTGACTCCGTCGTTTATATATCTAAAGTCAACAAATTCAATTTTCCTTGGACGCAGAAAAAGATAAGTCTCTATTAACTTAACGTCTCTCTAAATAAATAACCTTAACTCAAAAAAAGAGAAATACTTGATTAATATCCAAAGTGTTGTTCTCTTACATACCATATTAAGTAAAGTAGTTTTCCCAGCACCAGTGGGGCCAAGCATGCCAAAACACTGGGCACGTGGCAAGGCCAACGATAAACCTTTCACAGCCATTTTATCGGGGTTGCCATCCCTACCTTTGAGAACCTTTACTATGCTGTCACAAATAACTGTGTATCTGCTGTCTGGATGTTGAGCGAGTTGCTCTACCAGGGTCCTCTGCATAAGAGTGCACAAGTAGATACATGCAATTAACATGAAGTGAATAGTGAATACTTAATACATCTTAAAGTAAACAACTAGAATAAAAAAATATAGATAACTAAAAGAATAGCCCAGACTAATTAATAATTACTTCAGCAGCGACGTCAGGGCCTTCCATTTCAATCAAAGAATTCAACTTATCCATGCGCGAGAATGCCTTTCCAAGTACTTTTGAGCGCTTACTGTCAGAAGCTTTTCCACTGCCATCCCCTGCTGGTCGATCAAGGAAACATGCTGCCAAAAGGAACAGTAACCACTCAGCCACCATGATTATCAGAACAGCACGCATCCCATTTGCGCTGTCCTCGAGATCCTCCCAGCGCAATCCATACCCGCCGGCCTCGAATCCCGATGTTGAGTATTTTGAAAACTCGCTCAGTCCTCGGTACAAGCTGAATCCCGGAATCAATTCTACCAGTATGATCTGGATTTCTTCATCATATAATGCATTCATATATGTTTAGTTAACAAACATATTTATGATAATAATTAGTAAATCTACAATTTAATCAACTAATTAGATCTTTTGCCTTTACTTAATGAATTAATTAATGCAATTCACACATTCATATATGTGTACCTGGAGTGTTGGTTCCGAGCAATGGATTTAAAATATATTGGCCAGCTAACCCAGATCCAAATATATATGTGTATGCCGCCACTGCAAGGTAAATTAACGGCATGTGTCTGTAATTATCCTTCTCTTGTAACTTTAATTAAGATAAATAAAGACAATATAAGCTTTGATGGTATCAGCATGCTTCTTTAACCTGCTGTTACCAACAATTCGTGTCTGTAAAACTTACCAGATGCAGTTTTCACTGTGGAGAAGCATGTAGATGCAAGCATCGCAAATGATATCTGCCAGTTTAGGTGCGTAAAATAAAAAAGGAACTGTACTTTGTAGCTGTTCATTCTGAACATAGTCATCTCTGCACAGAGTGGGGAAAAAAATGCTTTAGGTTCTGGGTGATTTCATTTATTTTCTCTTGACCAAACACATATTATGTTGTTTCAAATAGTGCGGATACTGAGTATGCTCATTATACGAGTTTGGTTTTGAAACAAAATCCATCTAGACCAATTGAACAAACTATATAAAAATCAACAGAGTACTAAATATATATGTTGTTACTTTTGCAATGTTACATAACTCAATAAATTGATTATGAAGTTATATATACATGTATATATGGTGTATATGGTGTATGATTATATCTTAACTTTTAAATGATATGTTGAAAGGTCAACAATTGACAAGGGACTCGCCGAAACAATCCTACTAGAATATTAATTTTACTTAATAGAAAGATTCTTCTTACTTGACATGGTTCCAAATATCATGAAAACTATAAGATAGAGTGATGATATAACGAGAAAATAAGCATAGGATATGATCCAATAAGCCGCATCCCCAAGCCCATGCATCTTCATCATAATTCTCAGCTTTTGTTGCTTTTCGTAGACAATATTATTTATTATGACCTGCAGTAGTCAAGTATGTTAGAAAATAAATAAAAAAGAAAAGATGGTTGTAGGCCAGATACGATGACTCTGCAAAGTGTGCTTTACTCCATACATAGTCCATGCCCACGCCTTCAATTAAGCAACCAATTTAATTTTAAGGCCTTAGTAACAACCAAATTAAATAAATACAAGAACAAGGTTACTATATCAATATGATAGCAATGATCTCATAGTCCTCATCATGAGTCGATTACTTGATCTCATAATCATCAAACACCTAACTCTGAACAATACTTGATTACAAAATGCTCGATCAGTTTTTTTCTTTTTTGTGATAATTTTTTTTTTTTTTTTTACTAGGCCGCTTCTGATACCCATTATTGCCTGTCTAATGTTTTTTTTTCCCAAAAAATTCAACTATAAATGCCCAGCCGCTAGCAGGACCCCGTTCTGCTTTAATTTTTGTAATGTAGCAAACAGACATAGTAGAATGTACAATACTACAATGAATGAAATATATCTTACCGGTAGAAGAAGCTGCATCAAGAAGACAAAGAACATTGACCCTATTAAAGTACCAAAATCCTGCTTGAGTAATTGGGTTTTGGTACTCTGTGGCATTTCTTTCACAAAATCGAAGAGTATCTTTGAACTGCTTCCCTTCACTGACTTGAGGTATGCATTTGAAACCTAGCATTTTATAAATTAAAAGCATATTTAGTTATTATATGTGAAAATTTATATGAATGTAGAAGAATTTACATTACGATGCAGCCTTTCTATTGCTGACACTCTTGATCGGAATATTTTTGTTAAAAAAACAATAAAAGGAAACCATTTTTAATATATCTGGTGAATATATAAAATAAAAATGCAGTATTCCAAGTTTCTTAAGTAAAGCTTTGAGCAACTGTCAGTCTTTACTAAATGGAAGATAATTTGCTTTTATTTTCAGTTTTGTTCCCATACGCTTTTTTATCAAAAAGCAAGGAGACGACCAATTTATATATATATATATATATTTTGAAGGTTACGACCAATTTAAAGATAAAACATTCGAAAATTGTCTTCTTTTTTTTAAAAAAATTTTGAGCAATGCTAGAGTCAAAGGTGTTTGCAAACACCTTTGATACTTAAGTCCATCAAATATGATCGGATCTCGATTTCAATATTACAATGACCAATCCGAACTTTCAATTTATTTTCCATAATGAAATCGCCTCGAGATAAAATTTTATATTTGATTTTTTTTTTCTTTTTTTGAATTTTAGATCATTCTCAATCTAATTAGTTATGGCCTCCAATTTCAAAAATTTGAGTAAAATAGTAAAAAAAATTTTAGAAAAATATAAAATTTGGTCCTTAGGTAAATTTCATTATGAAGATCACATTGAACTGTTCAAATCGATTGTTTGAAATTTCAATAGTTGAATCTTTGATTACGTTTTATGCCAAACATATTTGGTTCTAACATTACTGTCTTTTTTTTATTTTATTTTTTTTACAAATACATAACTATGAGAACCAGTTTCTATTGAAAAGTTTATCGATCGGAGGTTGAATCAGTTCCTCCGAATAATTTTTTTTCAAAGTTTCTCACATTTGTTCCAAGAAACATGTATGGCTCTTACTTGACATTTGACCGGAGAGTACGTAGTTGGAAGATCTTCAGGGTTCACAAGAAAAAAAATTTGGAAAACTTTTAAACCACTAAATTTTTCGGAGGTCGCCTGTTAAAACTTTTGTCCAAAAAAATTTGATGAAAACATGTCAGCACTGCCACAGCCTTTATGAGAAAAATTAATTTTTAATAAAATATCAAACGGAGGTCTTCTTATTTCATCTCGTAGTTCTATGTTGCAAATTACTAAGAGAAATAAAGTTTCCCATTTTTCCGAAATATTAAAATAATTTTGTTAATTTAGCATATAAAAAATATAGCCACTTTGAAGCTAGCTGTGTAAAGAATGAGGATTTACCAAGTTAACTGTGCGTGGAACCCGGAGAATAGCTTTCTCAGGCTGGGAGGTTGAATTATACCAGATTGTCACATTATGCTTATCAATGCCGGAGTTTGAGATATCATAAGCTACAACAACAATTCTGTTAGATAAAGAAAAAATATAGTATAACAGAGAAGATAACACAATTCTAAAGAGAGTCATCCAATATTAGTGTGAAAAATCCTTTAATTGACTTCGTACTAAAGCTCCAGTCGAATTTCAGGTTGGAAGAATAGTACTATATATATGGTCCTCATTTACAACTTCTCTCTCTTTTGGTATTGTCAAAATTTCCATACTGGTGTATGAATGCAATTCTGACACCCAGAAGTTATGTTACATTGTTATGTACCAGCGAAAAAGAGGCGATTTTCAAAAAAAAAAAAAAAAAAAAAAAAAAAAAGAACCATTGTTATTTACCAGGACGTGGGTAAGTAGTAAATGTTATATTATGTAACATAACATAACATATAATTATGAGTTCTCCTAAATTCTGGCCATTCAGTAGCAAGCAAAAAATGCTACAAAATTGGAAACAAGTAAACAACATAAAGGATAAAATTACCTGCAGTTATTTGATTAGCCTGGAGCTTTCCATTCCCTAGGAATCCTTGGGCAATTTCATTACTAATATTTTGGGAGCTGTCACGCCAGAGCATCAACCCATCGATACATTTCAATGCTGATATCATTTAGAGGAGAAGATGTGAAATTCACACAAATGGTAGGGAAAATAATCCACGAAAAGATACAGGCCATGAAGTACATAAACAATCTCTTACTCTCTTCCAACTTCTAACCAACATGTGACTAAGTTTTATGAGAATTATAAATCAATTTGTGAGGTTGTGTTTTGCTTTTATTTTTTGTTTTTCAAAAATAATATACCTTCAGTTTTCTGTTTACTGATGTTTATGCTAAATCACAGTGGCAAATTTAAAACTTAAAAGTTTAAACATTTAGCCACTACAAAATTTCACAATTTTTTTTTGCTCTGAACAAATCAAAATTGTTTAAAATCCCAAAAAAAAATAAAAAAATAAAAAATATATAAAATTTGGTATGCAAGGAGATTTCAATATGGAGATCATATTGGATCGGTCATTTGAACTTTCAAAATTGAGATCTGACGGGATTTAACCAGGAGTTCGGTCAAATTAATTTGATTGAATCCTCTCTCTCTCTGATGGATTTAATACTCGTCAGTTTGATTAGCATGTGCTCTAGTTGGGAGGTTCACATGATAATCTCTTTTATTGGTTCAATTTAACAGTGCACGGTTGCAGAATTGAAGTAATGTTTGTCAATTCATGTCATGGTTGCGGCTTTAGTATACATTTAAGACAAACCATGATTGTCTATAGGTTCAACTGCTCAAGTGCAAATTTCAGGCTTTTAATTGAGAAGGCTATATTTACCTTGTGGTATAGTTTGATTTGCTATGCTTAGGGGTATCATGTATTTAACTTCCTTAAAGCATTTTTGTTGCAGGAGATAAATAGGTCCACCTTCTAGGAGGCTATACTCCATAAACATTTCCATCTTTTCGTCCAGATTATCTGTTCCCTGATATATTTCCTCCCGTGAGTCAATAAGAATATTATAGGTATATATATTGAAGAAAAGGAGCACACACAAACCCACATACACAGAGGGGAGATATATACCAGAGCCAGATCAGAAATGACAGGAAGGGTACTGGTAACATTTGTGCCTGTAGGAGCGTTGTTAGGCATCTGGCCTTGAACTATTTCCTGCATAATATATCAAAAGTGATGGTTTATATCATCTATTATAATGCAGAACAAAATTGAGGGGAAAAATGAATAATTAGGTAGTATTGCATATAATATAACTGCTGCTTCAAGCTTCAAGATGCTTAATACATATTAATTATTACCCTTTTATAAGAAAATTTTCAATTGCTTTGTTAGAATTCAACTATATAAACATGCGTAATATAGCATCAACGGCAGCCCATTACATATGCAGTTGCCAGTTGTCATGAGACAGACAAGAAACAACAATGGAAATTGTATTTGATCCTCGATCAGTCTTAGTATCAAACTAACGAGTATTAAAAGAACAAGTCATGCCGTTGGTAATTCACCAACTGGCCTTCAAAGAAATGGGGTGTGTGTGTGTGTGTGTGTCTAATTATATACACCAACACCTTGCACATATAACTAGAGATGGTCAATGATGAATATTAATTAAGAATTGGAGAGGAGAGTAATTCAAACATAAACTTAGAGAAAATAATTTAAAATAAATGAGAATCTTGTAATGAAGATTGAGTAATTTCACCATAAGATTTGAGGAATTAAAAGCTGTAAACATGTTGTCCATTAAACCTGCAATATAGGAATTAACACATATAATTAGACCTGAAATAGAACATTAATAATTATTCAATCTGCTGATTAATTTAGTTAACTAGATCCAATGACAATTAATTAATGGCCTAATGGAACTGCTAAATTTGAGGCAACACCTTGAGCGAATGAGCGGTTTGTTGCAGTCATGAGGAAAGTGGTGGGACAGGAGTAATTATCTTTTGTGCACAAATCGGGGAGGTCATTGTATGGCATGTAAGTAGACCTTGCAGCACGGAATTCAGGCTTGGGCACCTGAACCAGGGGTGGCCACTTCTGGGGGCTACGCACACGGCACATAATAGGATTGATGTTGGGAATGCCAGTAGCACAAGTCTCTCTAAACGTGGCATTGATTGCCACTCCTCTGTCATCACAGGGGCACTCAGTGGCATCATCAATTGCTGAGGTCAATTTATCAATGAATCCTTGTAGGATTATAATCATTATGAAGAGAAGGGCTGGGGATAGGACAATGCCTATGTTTGCCTTCATTCGCCGCTTCTGCAAGGCATGCAATGTCCCAAATTGCATTAATTTCCAAATTATATAAATTTGTTCATCTTCTCACGATGCATCTACATACTCATGAATATCCATTTTGACAATTGGTTTATGAAATAATCACCTGATAAGCAATATTCTTTTTGAGCAGAGCATCAGCTTGAGTAATGAAGCTTGCCGGCTCATGCAATGCTTTCTCCATGAGAAACTTTGACTTCTGTTATGCTTAATATCGACCCTCTCTATGATGATAACAGTAAGAAATTGTGGTGATTTGTCCCATATACAATAATCTGAAAGAACTGACATATATATGTGAGATACAGAGAGAGAGAGAGAGAAAGAGAGAGATTGTTCTCAAGTTAAAAAGTTTCCTATTTATGGTGTCCGTTAGTTTGAATGGGAGATCCCAGTATATCTGTGTCTGGTCCTGTAAGTATAAGGAAACAGGTATGGTAAAAAATAGGTTTTTATTTTTTACCTGTGAGGCTGTGACAACTCTCCCTGTTCATTACATTTCAAGGGCTGCCCAGGACTTTCTATCTTCCATTACATAAGACCATATTAGTACTATTAGATATTAAACGTAAGTTTAATTAGTCAAATGATCAAAAGTTGTTATTACATTTTGTACGACCAATACTCAATTGTCATCAAAAACATTTTATATGATACTCACTCTGACCAACATCCTCTTGAGAAAATCTGTAATATGACATCGACGTGAGACACTTTAGAATGAATTAGAGGGAATTAAAATGGGCTACAAATTATCAGGGTGTTAGCTATAACAAAATTTGTTATTATACGACCTAATCTTTGAAATTTATTAAAGTTGGGGCATAGATTTGCATAGTATTGATGTCTTAAAACGTTAGAGAAAGGTAACTAAGGCAAATTTTCATTAGAAACCACTACCATTTTCTTAGTGCGCAAGTGAAAATCATCAAACAATCTTTGCTTATCGCTAGAGTATTAAATTTGAAAATTGGGAGGTTTGACTCCAATTTATCTTAAAAAAATGTTTGTGTGTCGCTAGCGCTGTCACAGAAAATTAATATATATGTTATGTAAAACTTTTAATTAAAAGGATACAATAAAAAAGGAACGAAATGAAATTGATTAGTTATTAATTCGGATAGACCATCCTGATGAGCTACTAATTACAAGCATAAATTTAATTAAAAATAAACTTTTGCAAAATTTCACAGTAAACTATGGCTAATTGTGTCCTTGCACACACAATCATATACATTATATATTTATCTGCCGTTGGCATTGAGTATCTGATTGGGATCAATCGTAAAACCTACAGGCATGTCGCCAGTAAGAGATTCATTCTTTATAAGCTCGATGTTGGGAGGAATAGGGGCTTCAGGGGAGTGGTGCGATATGCAAAGGGTGCCTGCGTCATCGGTTTTCCAAAAGACTTCCACCATTACTCCTTTTGGGTGTTCAACAGATTCAGTACCAGGTATTCCCACAAACCGCACTCCCTTAGGTACCTGCAGGTTTAACAATTGAGTCATTTTCAATATATTACGGGTCCTAAGCAAATATTTATTTAATTAGTTTATTATTTATTTTGTTAATTTGTTTGTTAATTAGTTAGTTAATTTGTATGTATGTTTGAGAGTTTATTCCTAAGTTTCTATATCATACATAAGTACTTGACTCGTCATATAGATAAAAATCAATAATTTAGTTGAAACAATTTTAATAACATTAGGTATGCAGTGTTGTATACGTGTATATCTATGGACATGGCCACACGAGCCAGCTAGTCAGTAGCAATTTTGACAAGAATATGAACAGAGTACGGGAAATACCTTGGCATTGACCCCCCCCCGGGGGGGGTGGGGGGGGTGGGGGGGGGGGGGGGGGGGGGGTAAAGCACTGAGATTAATTATGTAAATGTACCTGAATAGAAGTACCAGAGGTCAAGTGCAATGCCACTAGATTTTCTTCGGCACCTGAACTAGACTCCAGTTCAGCTTGCTTTGCAATATTAAGGAATACTTCCTCGAGTGTTGTCAACCCCATTTGTATATCTGATATCCCGAATTCATACTCTCTTTCTTGAAGCTCCGCAAAGAAGCTCTATCATTAATTGTATATAGTCAAGCAAGGAAATAAATCACTTGATTATTATGTGCTCGTTAAAACAGGATGACAACTAATGCATGATGCTACTTACCGCCAGTAGGGGCTCTTTGTTGTGAGGGATGACAAAGGTCAAAAATGTTTTGCTCTCCTCTGTCGGCTTTACATCGAGGTGCTGTCACATATAAATTAAAGCATTTCCCCAAAAAAGAGATATAGATCAATCTTAGGTATGAATATTGGAAGAATGCTCATTGACAAGTATACAGGATCAATATATATGCATGCATACGGTATAAAAGAAGAATTTGACGGGCTCCGTTTGAGGTTCACCATTTCTTGTTGAAAAGTTGATATTGCAAACATAACCAGCACCGAATCGGGACTTGAGATGAATGGAGGTGCCGATACAACGCAGCTTTCCTTTGGCCATGATGGCAATTCGATCACCTAGAATATCAGCTTCCTCCATTGAGTGAGTTGTTAGCACAATCGCTCTCCCTCTCTTTGCATCCTCTATTATGTCCCACACATGCCTTCTTGTTATTGGATCCATACCTGTAGTCTGCAAAAAAGACATATACCAACCAATCCCATGGCACATACATTGGTCACACTGTTCTTAGATAGACATATGAGTCAATCAATGCTGATGTGATATTAACAAAAGATCAATAGAACTATCTTTTAGTTTGACGTTATTGATGTGTTGTGCATATTTACCGGCTCATCCAGAAAAACCAGTCTGGGATCACCGATGAGGGCAATGGCAACACTGAGGTGGCGCTTCATACCTCCGCTGTAATTCCCCACTCTAACATTAGTTGCAGTTTTCAGCTTTCCTTCTGATAGAGATTTTGCTGCCACCTGCATTCACGATTTATTAGTTTTCCTGCAACATGCAAAATAAGATATATTCTTTGCGCAATTGGGCTGCATACAATGTATAATTTCATTTATTTTTTTCGGCTCTGCAATTTCTGAACTCGAGACAAAGCACTGTTATTCCATGATTAATTACAAAGGGCACAAGAAACATTACATGTGTTCCTAATCCCTCAGTTGTTTCTACTCGGGCATCTCTTTTCTTATTTTATTTTCATTTTTTATCCTTTGGTTGTATGTTGTGAATATACCCATATTAAATGTTCCCAAGTCATGCTCAGGAAGATAATTTTCTAGTAATCACCATGGTTTGAAACTCGCCGAGTTGGCTCGGAATCGGCCCGAGTTGACTCGGACTCGGCGGCCAACGATCCAATTAATGGCGAGTTGGAGCGGATTTGGGTTGAGGTCGCCACTAATGGTGGTCTTCATCCATGGGAAGAGATGATGGGTATCGGGGACATTATGAAAGGTTTCTAGAGTGGAGAAATCGTGACAGGTGGCCGGAAAAAGCACCATGGCTGCTCACGTGAGGAGGTTTAGCCTCTTCTTGTGCTCTATCGGAAGAAAAGGAGGGAGGCGATTTGAGACAGGAAAGAGAAGAAGGATAAGGGACGGAAATGGATAATTCCATTTTCAAATTTTTTTAATGTTTTCTTTTAATTATTATCAAACGGTTCAGATTACTTATAAGTAATTTTAAAACAAAATGATTATTGATCCAAGAACATAGAAAAAATAATAATTTTATTCTATACAATTCTAACTGACATTTTGATATGTTTTAATGAAAGTATAATCATCAAAAAAATAATTTCTTAAAATATTTTAATCAATCAACTCTATTGTTAAAAATTTTTATTTTCAATAAAATTAATATTATATAATTTTATATTATAGTTGATATTCACTTTATTAATTATTTTTTTCTCAATTTTTTCATATTTTGTCTGAGTTTTAAGAGATTAAAAATAATTATTTATAAAAATCTGAGTTTCCAATCCGAATCACCCGAATTTTTCCGAGTAATCCGATTCGACTCCTTAATTCCACATTCCGAGTCCAAATTTCAGAACATGGTAATCACTATGCCATTCCTAGCAAACACTCACAGTCGGGGTACACAATGATTCATAAAAATACCAACTCAATTAAGAGTTATATATTTTGATGTGAACTATAATAAAATTAGTTTACCGATTTAATTTCAGATGGGGGCAACCCTTTGATGTTTGCAAATAATTCAAGGTGCTCTTGTCCTGTCAGTGCATCCCACAATATATCGAACTACATAACATTAAAAAGAGATAAATTTAAAAAGAATATTCGAGAAGAAAAAATTCAAAAATTACTGACCAGAGGAGGAAAACTTTTCCCAAATTGCTGGAACCTAACCTGAGGACACACACCTATCAGCCTTCTGATTTTTGCCATGCCAACAGTGCTAGCAACAGAATGTCCGTATACCAATGCTGTCACAAGAAATGTTGCTGCGATTAATTCTTTGATTAGAATTACTCTTCTATATAATCAGGCCCGTTACTATACATAACAAGTTCATCTCAATCTCAAATTAAAATGAAGATGTTCTGGTTGAAAAAAAAAGAGACGAGTGTGTATACCATCACCCCCTGTGATAGGTGTAATCCCGGTAAGGCAACTAATAGTAGTTGTTTTTCCAGCTCCATTTGGCCCCAGGAGACAGAACAACTGGCCTTTTGCAAGATTTAGCCATAATCCCTGAAAAGTGAACAGAATCAAAAACATATACATAAGGAATTGACAAACTCTTAGAATTTAAAAACAATGAAAGAAGAAAGATTACCTTAACAGCATGAAATGGAGCAGTGCGCTTGACCTTTAAACAACAGCAACAACAAACACAGGAGCATCCTAGGGTGTAGGTGCTAGGATATGTTTTTATCAAGCCACACACTTGTACTGCCACACCCTCATCAGTCATTCCTTTTTCAGCTTGCTGTTTTACCATCATTTCCTCATTGAGAACATCCTTGTCAGTTGGAGATGTATCTTTTACCTGTGGAGGTGAACCGATGAAGCTAAATATGCTCCCCTCTGTTTAATTTTTTTTTTTCAAAAAATTATCAAATTCAGCTAATTCAAACGTAGTACTGATGAATCTGAAGCATGAACAAAAAGGCCAAATTAATGCAAACCTTTGACCTTGCTACCACTTCTTCCAGTCCAGTAGCCTGGGTTCAAAAAGTACAACACTGGTTTCCTCACGCCATTTACGTTTGGTATTATATTATCAAAGTAAACCGCCAAGACAAACCAGAGAAAAAATGTCAAGATGAGCCACTTGTAGATTGTTTCCTATAGATTATCCAATCATATAGCCAACAATTTCATTATTAGATGCTCTCTGTGATTAATTATAGTACAGAACTTGACTCTTATGCAACCACATGTGTTACCTACAATGGTAATGACACAATCATGTTCATTAGAAGTGCACCGGCTTATATTGCTCCAGCTAACACCTGGTTCTTCTTTGATCAGTGTTGCTGCATCAAGACTACTGATAGCTTTTGCAAATATGTTTGGAGGGAAAAAAGACCAAATTATCCTATAAAGTTTCTTATGCGAGCTGCTATAAGGAAATCCTGTTGTCGCCACAAGCTGAACAAATAAAGATAAACAGCATAATAAATAAATATTGACCTCAACAAATCCACTTCTGCATCTGAAAAAAATGGTGTGTTGATCAGATTAATTAATAGAGCTGTAGAAACGCATACCTGAGTTAAGAATCCAATTATGAAAATAGAGAACCCGACAGTAGTAGCAGATGTCGACTTGCTAATGAAAGTTGATATCATGAAGGCAAAGGTAAGCTGCATATATCAATAAGATATCCATGTTAGGTCAACATCCAAGTTTTTATTTCCATAGTCTTACAGTTAGCTTAGAGAAGAAACACTAAACAGTAACAAAGTCAAATAAATTTTTAAGTCAAATAAATTTTGACTGCAAGCCTATGTTTATTTGGAAATCGACTCTAGGTACTATACCATATTTATTTGGAATAGGAAGAACACAAGGAAGAGCACTGCAAAGTTGTTGTACTTGAAGAAGTCAAATTGGAACATCAACCCAAAGAGCACGGTGAGGAGGGCTGAGAGGAATGTAAGCATGGCCTCCCATGTGAACCACGATAGCCAATAAGCTGGTTCGTACAACCCCATCATTAACATCGCCTGACGCAGCTTCAGCTCTTTCTCTGTCACCAATGAGCTTATCTGAAACACAAAACCAAACATGGCGATTGCCAGGAAAAATGTGGGCCCAGCCTTGCCTACCGCAGAGGTATTCTTGATAACTGGTACTGGAAATTTCTTCAGTGCAATATCCCAAGCAAAATTTGGATCTGTCATCGTGAACCAAAAGCAAATGTCAGCTACCTTGAATACATTTGACGTATCCATAGTCCATCATCTCTTTAATTAACCATAAATTAGATATTAAAGAACAGGGTGTTTTTAAATTCCCCTCGAGATTTATTAGTCCTTCGTCCTATTAATTTGGAGAAAGCCCTATCTACTTGGTTCTGATTGTGGTCTTACCTCCAATTAAAGACCTTGCAATTTCCCTCTCAGCAGCAATTTGAAGGGGGATTTGGAACTTGAAAGTGGGATCCTCGTAATCAGCTCTTCTGGCAACTGCAGTAGAGTTAGTTTGTATGCCATAGCTTATTACTGTGGAGTCTTGTACAGTGAAATGGAGAGCCCCTGAACTGCGTCTGGGGTTGTTAAATAGCCATACATCCACATCCTCCGGTGTCTCAAATGACATAATCTGAAAAAAAATATCATATACATGAATTTTATCTACTGGTGACTTTCTATTTTTTTTTTGTTGGTCCTTCTATATGCAGATAAATTCTGGATGTGGAAACAATTTTAGCAGTATCAGTTCTGAATTTGTTCCATTAATTAATTAGTTTACACGCCCTAAATTATGCATAAATGTGGAATAGCAATTGAGTAATAATAAATTGATTAGTGAATGTTTCTTACTTGTGTTCTAATTTCAGTTTTATTAGTAGTAGCTGCTGATGGTGAAACATAAATGAATAAATAAATACATAGATAAATAAAAAAATAGGGAAACCTTGTTAGCAGGAATAGGCCTCCCAGGATTGTTCTTCATGATGGACTGCACAAGGGAGGAGATTCTTGTGCTAGAGTTTCCGCTCCACAAAAAATCGAAGCATGGTGTCTCAATGAAGAACTTGTCTTCACACGGTGGGATGGGGAAGGAGACCTGCGCGGGCATTTCAAGCACCTTGCTGTTGGTGGAGCTGAATTGGGATGCCCGATCTATACAGAACATGAGTATGATGAAGAAAAGTGAAGAGAAAAGCTGTAGGAAGGCAGAGCGCTTGTTACGCCATGTCAGGATAGCGTTCTTGCGCAGCAATGCCAAGTACTGCTGTCGTGCTAGCTGTATTCCCGTTCGCAATTCCATTGTCATCTCTGCTCGTTCCCCTTATATTATTTTGTCTGTTTTCTTCTTTTAAAAATTTTGCCTCCTTGCAGACTGATATATTGATATTATGATGGACCTACTGCTATCGCTATTTTTAGTTTGCCAATTCGCATACATTATTTCACGAAGGCAGAATGAATGCAGGATTCAGCAAGTACCTGCTTTTCTTCTTCTTAAAAAGAGACTATAACACCCAATACTGATGCCAACACAAATTTCAGCCTCTCAGGATCCAGCCTTAGACCACATTTTTCACAAGGAAGCAATACAGATGAATCAGTCTTCTATTTCTAGAAAATTTGGTCAAAGGCACCAACATTTCAATTCAAAATTTAGTCTTATTCTTACCTAAATTCAGCATCAAGTATATCAGCCGCTCATTTTCAAATGTCAAACACTTAACATCATTTCCAAACCAAAATTTTTTTATCATCCTTTCTAAAACAAATATGGTACGACAGGGAAAATAATATATTTTTCATTACCAAATTTGCCATTATATGTTTTGTAACAGTAAAAATATTGCTAACATTCAAAAATCGCACAAGGTACCACAGCATGTTTGAACCTGTGTTTAAAATTAAATAGATTTAGTAAATAGTAAGTCGCCAATATGAAAACTGCGTTGAGAGATTATATTTTCCTGGAAAATAAAAATTGTAAGGGCATTGCCCACGAGGACTTATAAGAAAGAACAACATTTTATTTCACCAATGAGAGACGTATAAATTCTAAAAAAAGGGTATGATGACACTATACAATAAATCAAGAATTATTTTGGTGGTCACATTTAGATTCTAGATGTGGATAAAATTTAGAATAGAAGAAACATTTTATAGATAACATTAACATTCTAAATGTGATCGAAAGATGAATTAAAAAGATAAATAGAAGATACGAAGCAGGAATCTTAGCAACCAAATGCATATCTTAAGCTCCCATCCACTTAATTTGAGATTCTGGATATTTGAAAGGCCAACAAGAATGCTACTCTTGCGCTCATAATTACACCTATTACCAGACTATTGATACAAATGCTCGCACTGTTTAGAGATGGCATGAAAAATCCACTAGAGATGTACAAGTGAAAACACCAAAAGGCAGTGTATCCACCAGCATGAAATTAAGAATTTGAGATTAAGCAGTTGAATATTTCTCCTAAGGGCGTAAAGAATACAGGATCTAATGAGCATGTGATACCTGCGCCAATCAGACATTTCATGACAAGAAAGGTGAAATTTGTGCAAATCGGAGGCCTTGCGGTGCAGTAGAGTCATGCTCACGAAATCCCTGAACTTTGTCAAATTTGTTTCTTTGGAGTTCACCATTATCTGATTCACTATCATCCGATAAAATATTATCCCATACACTATCATACTCAAATTTAGGTTAAAATCTAAAAAGGGAAAAGTGGTCCAGAGATTCTTCTTTCTCTTAGAGAGTACACAGGCGCGAACAGCCTCTTGGGCAGTCAGGAAGGACATGATGAGATGAATTAAGCAATTGGGCAAACAACTTAACATGTCCCTCCCACTGCTCTTTGGGTTTTGAGCTCGTTCCATGGTTGATTGTTCTCAGGGAAATTTAGTCGAACACTTGGTGTGCACTGGCCCTGTACAAACAATTAACAATCCCCAATTAAGCGTCCTGGTTGCTGATGAGGTATTTCTCTAATAGTTAAAATCAGGCAATTGGTGGTTATATATTGAAAAAGCGCTTGATATATTCATTTCATTTTCATAGCATTTCTTTTTTTTCGTGGTTTCACTGGAAAATAGAAAATGCACCTACTCAAATCTGTGAAATATCAACATCAATGAAGGCTAGCAAGGATAAAGGAATGCTCGACCAAGAATACGAACCTCAAAGCTATGAGCATCGCCGGATTTCAGTGCCAAGTGGTGATGTGAAATTATAGAAAAAAATAAATAAATAAAGGAAAGCAAGGATAACACCGCATAATGGGTTTACGAGTGTCAACTTTTATCCGATCTAATCTGTACCTAACCCATAGCTCGATAATAAAACGGATCGGGTCCGATAGTGATTATGTGTTTATGCGCCAAGCCGCCAACTAGGCAACGAACAATTTATAGACCAATATATGTTGCATTTTAAATAGCGATTTAGATCAATCTATATAGACTTATATTAGTATACAGAGATGTCAATTAATGACACTGTAAAATTATAATAATGCATGATTCATTAAATTTAGTCATTTTTAGACACGGCGACGTTGCTTTTAGAATATTACTAGCATGTTCTTCTATTGATTTATTTTTTCTTTGAATGGTTGAGTGTGCTTCCAATATAAAGTAATTATGAAATTAAAACTACATAGTATATATGTAATATATATATATATATAGATGGGAAGACAAATAAATATAAATAGCTAAATAAAAAACAGTCAAAATATTTTCACCGCTAGGATCTCGATTTGACGCACCTTTAAATTTGCACAAGACACCGATCAACGATGATGTGAAAATAATGTCACATTACCTAGATCAGATCCAGCTGAATCGCAACCTACTCAGGTCAGGTACGACCGTACAAAGCCAATCATGTCGGATCAGATTGGATTGGCTATTGGGCTTTGAACCACACAAATGAACAAAACCGAAAAAATTATAAATAACTTTAATTAATTACGAAATTATAAAATAATCTGTTTTTAATAAATTTTCTAAAAATGACTGCGCAGTTTCGGAATCTGAGATTCCGAAACTAATTCTACTTAGTTTCGGAATCTCAAATTCCGAAACTAGCTAGTTTCGGAATCTGAGTTTCCGAAACTAGTTAGTTTCGGAATCTGAGATTCCGAAACTAGCATCCCGAATTTTTTTTAGCGTGTGAGATGGGATTTTGTCTGGAGGCGCTTGGATGGAGCGAAAGATTCTTTCAAGCCAACCTGACTCAGCCAATGAAAGTGAAGGAAAACATTTGCACTTACACCTTGTCAGGATTCCTCTTTTCACTCCCATGTGAGTACCTATATATGATCTCGTTCCTAGAGACTCACATGTATCTTTTATTCTTTTTATTATTATGTCCAAATTCACATTTGCCTTTTTCTTAGCCACGATTGTGGAAAAAAGAAAAACCCGCAGCCATAATTTCATTATTAACTCAAAAATATCATTCAAAATTTTAAATGCCCTTTTTAATTCTAATATGTTGTCACTTTCTCTGTAATCAAACAATTAAAAATCTAAAAATAAAAATATTAATTTGATAATGTTGGATATTTTAGCTTTGCTGAACAAATGAATATTGTTAATCCTTGTTAAATATCGGAAGAATGCACTAATCTGAACAAATTATTGACATTGAACTTTCCAAATCTTAGTGGGATCCATTTATATTAGTAAAAGAACAATGAAATTGAACTTTGAAACATGGAATTTGCATATTTGAAAACGCTCAACACTGGACTTTGAAAATCCTGCCGATTACCAAATAAAAAATATATGAGTTTTCTACAGTGCATTTACAGGCTAAATAAAAATTAATAAAGTAAATATTTGCAAGGGTAAAAATCATAAACCGGACATGCTGCGTGTAAGATTTTTTTTTTAAAATTAGATAGTAAATAAATTATAACTAATCTTAACTTAAAAAAGTAAATATATGTTAGTTATAATTTATTTACTATCTAATTAAAAAAAAATCTTAGACGCAACATGTAAGTGCAAAGATGTTTTTCCTGACAAGATGTTTATTTACTATCTAGTTATAATTTATTTACTATCTAATTTAAATAAGTATTATTTTTGCTTTTAATTAAATAATCAGATTATTTTCGCTTTAATTAAATAAGTAATAAATAAATAAATAAAAGCAAAAATAATTTGATTATTTAATTAAAAGAAAAAATAATACTTATTACTTATTTAATTATTTTTACAATAATAATAAATAAATAAAAGCATGCATTTTTGTCCTTCTAAGTTATATAACATCACTTACGTTCTAAATCATCTGATTATTTTTCCATATTCTCATTTTTTTGTTATTGACCGACTACTATAATCTTATGCTCATATTTATTCATCTCCCCTAAATAAGATCTATTTGATTACCTAACGTGCAAAAAATAAAATAAAATTTTCAAGTATCACAAACATGTTTTCTTGTTCCTCTGTATTAATTTCATGCATTTTCTTTTTGTCTATTTAACATTGTATAAACTTTTATGTTTAAAAAAATTATTTTGTATCCAAAATTTTCTGAAAGTAATGCATAGATTGCAAGATAAATTTGTCTACCATTGCTAATATTCAAGATAAATTAAAGACTTACAATATCGAAAGAAATGCATAGATTGCAAAGTAGATAAAAAATGATTGTTTAAATTTGTAATTGTTTAATGCTAACATCACGGTTTTTAAAAAATAATCTTATTAAATTTTCCTACAGGGCTTTGTTAAAAAAATCATGCAATGAGCTTACTTTGCCGTTGCATTGATAATAAGAATGTTCTACTTTATCTTCAAATCAACAACACAGATATTAGTTTATAAACATGACAAAGGTACAATTTACACGTAGAAACCATATCTGTGCGGTTTGGATAGACAACTCACTGTGAGGACTTGTAGAAAAGAACTAAAAATCACCGCTGAGGGAGTTGACTAGAAAAACCAGCACAAAATCCAAGTGCCTCCAGACAAAATCCCATCTCACACGCTAAAAAAAATTCGGGATTCTAGTTTCGGAATCTGAGTTGCCGAAACTAGCTAGTTTCGGAAACTCAGATTCGGAAACTAGCTAGTTTCGGAATTTGAGATTCCGAAACTGAGCAGAATTAGTTTCGGAATCTCATATTCCGAAACTGCGCAGTCATTTTTAAAAAATTAATTAAAAACGGATTATTTTATAATTTAGTAATTAATTAAAGTTATTTATAATTTTTTCGGTGAACAAAAGTATAATAAAGTGTAACCGGTTCGGCCCAATCAATTAATTTGATGGATCGGCTTTTAATTGTTCGTATTTGGTTCCAATTTCTATTTTTGCTAAAAAAAAAATGCGACATCCGTAAATATCAAGAAAAATAGAGATGACATTCGTAACTTATGTTAGTAAGAAGAATGCACACATCAGACCATTTGTGTACATTGTTGTTCCTAATTACGGCCTAGAGGGGTGAATAGGTACAAAAACACACAATAAACCGGTTTGAACAATTTTGAGAAAATAACTAAAATAACAAGAGAGAAGAGACACGCAAACTTGATTACGGAGTTCCGACCCGCTAGGAAGTGCTAGCCTTAGTCGTATGTCTCCGGGAGTTTCGCTACCACTCAAAGGGTGCGCTCCGTTCAATTCCAACAAGAACGTGTCTACAAATTCGAACCGAATCGTCTCGTCACAAAAGATCTCGAGGTAGATCGGCCTAACCCAAAGGAAAACACACACAAGCTTCTTACAACTCAAGATTGTTGCTAACAACCAAAACACTCAAAGATTCTTGCACTAATGAACTTGGAGTTTGATTAAGGCTAACTAATCTCAATGATTTTGCTAAATCAATGCTCAAACAAGTCAAGTATGAGAACTAGCTGTTTGGAACTCAAAGGAAAGTGTTTTGCAATGTATTCAACAGTTTTTAAAACAACTCAATAATGACTGATATATATAGGGGGCGCAAACATCTCCGGAACAGACTAATTACCTCTAGGGCGTCGCCTAACGTCAGACAGCGTTGTGCAACGCCCAAGTTACAGTTATAAATTCCAACGGCTAGCTTATCTGACAGATGCCACTATCAGAGCGTTGTGCAACGCTAGGCAGAGTTACACAACGCTAGTCAACCAAGGGGACGAAGAAACAGACTGGTTTGACAAACTAAGCTTGGTGTTACACGACGCCAGACACCATCACACAGCGCTGAACAGAAACGTTGCACAACGTTTTATCACGTTATGCAACAGTTCAAAAAAAATACGTTTTACAACGTTTTGTAACGTTAAATAAATCTGAGTTGAACTTAACCCCAAAACGTCTAGAGAGTCAGAGCTAATTCGTCGTATAACAAAGTCAAACGTTATACAACTCTTAGTTTTTGGATCGTTGTACAACGCCAGAGAGCGATGTGCAACGCTTGACTGGGGAAGGCATTGACTCAGCGTTGCCTGACGCTGGATAGCGTCGTGCAATGCTCTTTCACTGCTTGTGAGAGAATTTGCAATTTCAATCGAATTTCAAACGAATTAAACTTGCGTTGTGTGACGCTAGATGGCGTTATGCAACGCTTGCCAGTAAATTGAGCATTTCAATCAGCAAACTGATTGGGATTAGTTTAGAAATAAATTAACCTTAAACTAATGACTCTAACTGGCCTAAAAACATTTCTTAATACTCAGCAACTTGTACAATTCATGCCTTGAGCATTTCTTCAAACAATTATCTAAAAATCACTTAAATTGAGATGTTAGATTTAGAATTTGGTGTTGTTTTGCAAATCGGCAAATAACGGAATAAATTGTTTAGTCCAACATACATTACTAACTTATTTTAGTTTAGTTTGACAAAAGTCATTCCTAACTAATTAATCTTGTTTTATATCAGAAATTTTACATTTATATATATAGAGAGAGAATGACTATACTACTATTCATATATAAATTGTTCTTGTAGGCTAGATTTTGGATTGTTAGATTACTTCAAGATCTGTGCGAATATCTCAAGGAACGTTTGCGATATCTGTTAATTTCTCTGTTTCTCCGTGAGTTTTAAAATCTACCGTCAGTGACTCTTCTCTCAATCCTCTCTCTTTTAACTTCTGTTTCTCCGTGGGGCCCACCTTCGTGCTCCAAGCTTCTTCCCTGGTGATCCCTCTCTCTCGACCTCCACGTATAGGTTGAAGACTTCTCACCTCTCCACCTAGCGCCACTACTCGACTCTTTCCCCACCTCTGCCTCGCTCAGTGCTCAGCGCCCACCTTCTACTTAGTCTCTCTATGGCGAAGGTGGGCCCCACGTGCAAGGCCTCCTCAGCTGTACGCATCCATTTGCTTTGAGGAGGAGCTGCTGACGACCATTAATTTTCTCAAGTAATTAGCTAGTACATACTTACTGAAAGCAAATTTCATAATTCCAATTATCTTTAACTGGGTTTTTGATGATTCCAATTATGGATTGGATAAGCACAGTTTAATCTTCTTTGCCCACCATCACTCATCTCTTGCTCCTGCTCGCAATTGTAATTGATTGACAAATTATGCTCTGATTAGAAAATTGTTTTAATTGATTAGTCATTTATTATCGGATTGGTGTATAAAAAAAAGGGAGCTTAATTAATGAACGTTGAGTTTGTATTCACAAGAACTACAGATTTTGTTATTTCTATAATGAAAGGGGAGCTTAATTAATGAACGTTGAGCTTAAAAAGGGGAGCTTACTTAATACATAATGAAAGAACAAATCTAGGCAAAATCTTAATTTGTATCTCTGTTTGTCCTCGACTCGAGCCTAGACGAAACAGTACTCAATTTGACAAAAGCTAAGGTTTTACAAACCTTGGCTTGAGCAGTCTCAAATTCAGAGGAGAAGTTTGACGCTGGACTCGGTGCAATGAACTTGAAGACACAGCGATCGAATCAAAGGAAGGAAAGTGCATGTAGGAGAGGGTTGCGTTCATCGCACAGATCTGGCCCCAATCAAAGCTAGGACTTTGGTTTTTTTTTTTCTCTTTTTTTTTTGATAAAGTGCGCTTTCGCACTGAGAGGGCTTAGGTTATTGTTTTCTCTTTTCTTTCTGATAAAGTGCTGAGAGGATTAATCAAGAGAGGCGATTCTTTTGTTCTTTGGAGTCGAGAGCTTTTTTTTTTTATATAAGGTTGTCGAAATGGTAGAACTCAGGAGTCGAGACGAAGAGAGAGAGAGCCGTGAGTTTTGTTGTGAAGGGAGCCGTGAGTTTAACAGAGAGAGAAACGGAAAATATTAAAATGACGGAAGAGTTTGAGCGCCTCCATCTCAGCCATTCCCTTTGATCTGCGCACGGATCCTGATGAAATCTAACAATCCAAAAGTCTAGCCTACAAGAACAGTTTACGTATGAATAGTAATATAGCCATTCTCTATTTATATAACCCTTTTTCATTTTTATTTTTTAAATTTATAGCTAGTATAAGAAATAACTTTATCTAATAAATAAATATACCCCACGGAATTATAATATAAAGCAACTATATATTCATATTTATGGTGTTCAATTGTACGATATGTATTTATATTAATATTTATAGTCATTTTAATAAGTACAAATTACTATCATTCATATTATAATTTTTATTTTGGATATAACCCCTCTAATTTTCTCATATACTAATGTAAACCCTTTTGATTTCAATCATATTTTAAATATAAAAAAACGTTTTCTTATTAAACTTGGAGTAATCATCTAGCTATTTTTTTTTTTCTTTCCTCCTATTTGATGGCCCCTGTTGGCGACGACCAAAGAAAAAAAGAAAAAAAAAAAGGAAACGTGAGATAGATGGGGGGATAAGAGACGGGTAGAGATAAGGGCATATCAGTCCAAATCAATAGAAAACGTTTTTTTATATTTAAAATATGATTGAAATTAAACAAAAGGATTTATCTCATATTAAGAAGATTAGAGGGGTTATATATCCAGTTTTGAAGATTAGAGGGGATTATATTTAGTTGGTGAAGATTAGAGGGGGTTATATCCAATTTTTCCTAATCTTTAAATGGGGATTATATTTAGTTGGTGAAGATTAGAGGGGTTATATCCAATTTTTCCTAATCTTTAAATGAGTGATATTGAACCAAAATGAGTTTGGAGCTTCATTGCAATATGACTGATTTTCCTTTTTTTTTTTTGTATATTTGTATTTGAATGTTCGAGTACAACACAACAAAACTAACTAAATCAGGTCTTCTACAACATCAGAACATTGGATCACGTAACAATATCTGATAATCTGAATTAAAGGACCAATTAAGCTGGATAATCTTTCCAAATTTGAGTATAATGTCAAACGCCAAGCTGAGAATAGACAGCAAAACATTCAGACAAAAAGTGTAAGTGAGAGTTCTAAGGACAAAAAAAAAAAAAAAAAATTTGGCAAATAAATGTGAGATCTTGTTCAATTCAAATTTCCAGATCAAACCATATATATATAATAGTGCACATATTTATCAGTCTTTTTAGAACGGGGCCACAAGGGCCTAAAATTAAAAGCTTACACTTCTCTGAATAAAAACATAAGGCCGAAAAGTTTTCTCTATGCTTTTCACTGCTCTTCACCTCACAATAGTAAAACTCGATAATAGCATATATTTCAAAAATCCAAGCACTCATCATAATGGAGGGAAACTTTCAATCAGAGTCTTCTGTAAACTGATCATCCAAGTTATCTGCAGCCCTGGAGCTAAAAAACAAAATAAGAAGTATGATTTCTTTGCTGTCAAATGAAAAAAAAAAATACGGCATCAGATTAGACACAAAATGATTTAGGTCTAACAAAGAAAAATAACTTCAGAAACCGATTTGCACAAAAACAGAAATCAAAGAAATTACTTGTCCTCAGATAGCCAGTCGTATAGAGTTAGAGTAGTCATTTTGATCTGAGCTCTTGATTTCTCAGTGATATCTTGTAGATATGTCATGACCTGAGGGAAATTTTTATCATGCCTACTGAAATTGACATTAACTGTTTCAAGTCGCTTGCCCTTAAATGGTGCAATTTTCAGTGGTTCCTGATTTCTTTGCACTTCCTCCTAGTCAGCAACATATTACGTAAACATAATATTAGATGAGAAAAATTCAGCAAATACAAGGTAACTTGGATTTCATTATGGTTTGGTCAGGTCCATATTACCTAGTTGTTTCTTCCGGTGTTAAGCAGCAATTTTGGTGCATTTTAACGTCTTTATAACTTTTGATCAAATTAGTACAGCTCAAATAATGAATAATTTGTCAAACAATATATAACAGGAAGTAAAATAATTTTTCTTTATCTTGAGAATATCACACTTATACTTGCGAATATCACATTCATAAGTGCTAAACTCCCTTGAAATTCCAGTCCCAGGATAGTGAATAAATGGAGAAAAAAAGTGACAAAGTATGCAAGTACCTCACAGAAGCAACCGCGATAATATAATGAAATCTTCTCCAAATTGGGGCACAGATTCAAGAAATAAGCAAGTAAATAGAAATGACAACTCAAACAAAGGTCATTCACTGTTAAGTCCTTCACATTTGAAAACTCTGGGCATTTCGATAGTTCAATTTCCAGTATGTCCTGTATATGTAAATAACAACATTTATTCCAACAATGAGACAAACAAAAGTCTAATGATGATGCTTCAAATTAAGACTTGATGTAGATTCCAGGTATATCTATTTCTGAATAAATTGAAAGATCTGTACACTTAATTCAGCAGATAACTTTAGCATTCAAAATGTAATAGTAAAATAATTAGAAAGAAAATGAAAGACAAGAAGACAGAATCGTCCTAGCAAACATCCATGCTCATACCTTTATCCAGTGTCCACTTAATTTGAGATTTTGGACATTTGAAAGACTGCTGAGAATATTACTTTTGCCCTTGAAGGAACAATCAGAATGACACCTTGACAAACAAATGCTTGCATAAGTTAGCATTGGCATCTTCATAAGAAATTTGGATCCAATTAAGTTGATGCAAATGCTGCTGCTAAATGAAAACAGATTAGGTGTAATAATATTGATCAACTCCATTTGCTTTTCTATCTCTCTGTCAGAACACCAACAGTCTAATTCAAGATATTTTAGGCTCTGAGAATTTATAGTACAAAACTCCGCAGCACATGCCCCCAGATGAAAATATTCAAGCAAGGGGCAACCATAGAAAACCTTATCAACAAAATCTTGATTTAAATTGATCCCTTTAAAAGACAACCGTCTGAGGCACGGAAGATTTAAAATCTTGATATTATCAACAGATATAAAGAAATGGAGTGATACATCCACTAGAGATGCACAACTGAAAACAACAAGAGGCAGGGAAACCTCTAGAGTACGAAGACCAGTAGTACATTTTGTACGGAAATTAACATTTAACACTTGAAGATTACGCTTAAGGGCATAAAGAATCCATGACTTTACAAACTTGTGAATTTCACGTCCATCATTAGGCATTCTATAGCAAGAAAGACGAAAGTTGTGTATATCAGAGGCCTCGTGACGTAGTAAAGTAATGCTCACAAAATTTCTGAACTTCTCCAATTTATTTCTTTGGGAATTGTATTCTTCTAAATCTAATCCCCTATCAAATAAATCACCATTTTCTGATTCACTATCGCCCCGGTCACACCTGAATTTGCAACAATCAAAATCTAAAAACGGCAAAGTAGTCCAGATATTCTTCCATCTCTTTGAGAGTACGCATGTTTGGACAGCCTCTTGGGCGGTCAAGAAGGACATAATGAGATGAATTAAACAATCGGGCAAACTACTTATCCTGTCCCTTTCGCCTCTCCTTGTCTTTCCGGCTTGTTGCATGGCTGATTATTCTTGCAGGAATTTACTCAAATACTTGGTGTGCACGGATCCCGTAAGTAAGAAATTTTCCAATTAAGTCTCGTGGGTTATAAACGGTCATGATTTCATAGTGCAAAGGATCTCATGTTGTATAATTTTCATTTTTAACTGCATTCACTGCAAAAGCATAAGCTGTCTTCTATATATTAACATCAAGGGGCGTCTGATCAAAAGATTTACATTACAGAGAGAATGCTTGGGAAAAATAAACTCACATTAATGGGTCCTTGGTTTGATCCAAAAAGGGTACCAAGAAACAAGTAGTACCTAGCACGAGAGAGCGATGAAAGTTCTGTTCGATGGTGTGAGAATAGAGATAGCTAGCAAACTAGGAAGAGATTCGCTTCAATAAAAGGTTGAAATGAAGGTAGCTCCATCAGCATAACAAATCCATGATCATTGAACCAAAATTAAGAACTAAAGGTATGATATATATGAACTTTAAAAGATCGAAATGACAAATAAAGTGACTCTTGAAGCATCATTTGTATAATGTACTTTTAAATTAAAACGGAAAGAGATATCTAAGATATAATATGATGCAAGTTGTAAAAAGATCAATAACTTGGAACTTAGAACCAATTCCATTTCAAAAAGAGCTATAAAATTAAGCTACTTTTATAAAATTTTTCTTTCTTCAAAAAGAAAAGGTCTTGAAAATCTTTATTTTCCAAATTTACCAAATTCTTCTAAATCGTCATTAATCATAATAATATAGAACATAAAAATAGTAGTACTACGACAATGCTTGCGCTATGTTCCTGAGTATGACAACTATTGTAGATTTTAAGTTTCAGAAACTCAAAAAAAAAAAAAAAAAAAAAAAAGATAGAAGGTTTTTTCGACGTTTTTTGTTGTGCCTAATGTGCCAAATAATTGTAAAAAAAAAATTGTGACTGATCCCTAAAGATTAAAACACACACACACACACACACACACACACAAACATAAAAGCACATTTGATTTGAAACTCCCAAGTTAAAAATACGATCGTTTCATGCAAAATCAAGTTTAAGAGCATTCATCAGAATTAATTTTTTTATATATAAAGATAAATGATTTTCGTATAGCTAAATTACTTACCAGATTGGCTTGCAACAAATTAAAACTCAACCTAGTTTGGTCAATCTTTGATGCCTTTTTCACTCGCGCTCAATCACTATTACGTTGAATACTCATTTACTTAATTGATGGACGCGGAGCATTGTTTTATACTTTATTTGTTTGTGGTATTCCAAAACATGTTTTATACAGCAGAGGAAGAGAAGTTTTGATTATTTTAAACTGTTCGGTTAGGAATAAGTTCTTAATTTGAATAAGTCATGGTCATCAGGCACGTCTAATTAAAATCTTGTTGATTTTTTTTTTTTTTAAAAAAAAAATTATTTCTGCAGTGCAGTTTTTAACAACATTATTGAATTATAGTTTTAATAAACATTCCTTAAATATAATTAGAGACGTGCCTTACGCAGATCATTGATCCATCAACACGAATTTAATTTATCATATATTTAGTTCCATCAACATGAATTTAATTAGACGTGCCTGACCCTGACCCAGATCATTGATCTAAACTTAAGAACTATATGATAAATTAAATAAATAACAAAAATTTTAATAAGAACATTAAATTATTTTAAATTTTAAAATTTGCCATGGAGCGTGACTTAGATTGGCGTTACAAATTGCCACAACACGTTGTGGGTCCCGTGAGCTGCCTTTCCTCCTGTCTTCGATTGAGCTGGAGGCTATTTGAGATTCCAGTGCGCTTTACAGTCTTGAATTCTTAGCGAGTTGCCCCTCTTTGTGAGGCTCTTTCGGATTTCAACTAGTTTGATGGCTGATTTTTCTCGGGTGAATTTAGTCGAACAATTGGGGTGCACCGATCCTGTAAGCAACGAACTCCCGAATCAAATCATATGTGTTTAAAAGATACGACGTCATATATCATACATGAATGAAAATTCAGGTCAAAAGGTGATTTTATAGTGCAAAGGCTCTGTTGAAATGAAAATAGATAGTACACCTAACATAACCGTATCTATCCTGCGTAGTAATAAAAAGTTCCAGCATTTCTAAAGAACCTCAATTTAGTTCAAAAATATTATATAAGAAAAAGTAATTAAGGTTCTAGTGCTACCAATTTGTAGTGTTACAAAATGTCTTTTTCTTATTTTATTAATATTTTAAACTTTAAATTCAAACATCGAATTCAAACCATCAATTTATTTCATTTAACGAGTGATTTGTTTTTATATAAATTTTATAAGATTTGGAGTTCGTTTTGGTTAACTACAACAAATTAATTTTAATATATTCGTATTTTGACATCTTGATCGAGTATCAAATAAATTTCAAATTTTACAAAATTTATATGAAATTATATCGCTCGTTAAATTGAACATGATCAATGGTTTAGATGTGTCATTCATATTTTTTTAATTTTGAAGTATTAATAATGAAGAAAGTTATGTCATTTGGTGACACCACTAGAACGTTACTCGTATAGGAAATCATATATGTAATATGATACAAATCGACTTATTATCTATATGCCCAAAAAAATTATTTTTTCACACGGCAGGCAAAATATAATTAAAAAGGTCTAATTTCTTATCGGCTTGTTTCTCACTTCTGTTTGACAGAAAGATTAGTAGTAAGTTGAGAGTGGCGTTAACGCATATCTCAATTACACCCAATTAAAAATTCAAAATGCTTAGGCCTTCATGATCAAAATATTTTTTTGCGTGAGATTTCATTATGTTTCATTTCATTTCAATTGATTCCGTAGAATTTCATTGGACCTAATTGAAACCAAATCATTCATTTCGATCACAAATTCTAATGAAATTAAATGAAATAAAATGAAATCCCATGTTTTTTTTTTAAAAAAAAAAAGATTTTGATCAAGGCCTTCATTTTTTTTGGAAATAATAAATTACAGGCTACACATAGAAAAAGCAAAATTACGTTTTGATAAACTTTCATGTCACATTCAAATATTTTTAGTGGGCCACATTCATAAACAGAGATCCATAAATAAATAGCAAAAAAAGAAAACTCTGAATAAAAATATATTTTACTAATGGAGGTAATTAACTACAAACATCTAGCAAATTTCATAAATGTTGGGAAAGTATTTTAATGTTATGTAAAAAATTAAAATTGATTAACAAAAGTGGGCATATCCTTAAAAATTCTTTACTTATGACTTACTTTGAAAAAATAAATAAATAAGGGAACTACGGATGCCAAAAGGCAAATTTGAACAGACCCCAGTTCATTCTGATTCATCAGAACTTTAAAATTAGGTCATCAGAGAATTTCCCTTTATATGATGTTTAACATGCAAATTGGCCGACCCAATTTGGGCTAATGAATAAATAAATGCACAAAATTTTTAATGATTATGAATGGTTGTCCAGCGTCTTTTTGAAATAATCTTAATGATTCAAAAATCAATTTTGAAACTGGACAGGATAACTTAATTATAATTACTCCATATGACTAGTCATGTTGATCAGAGCACTTTATTTCTCTATTCTATCCAGTACATATCCTTCCGGAAGTTCCATTCACTAGTCATGTTGATTTTTGCTCCTGAATTCTCGATGATATCCTGTAGATTCTTCACGATCTGAGGCAAATTTCTATCATGTTTCGAGAATTTGACTTCAACTGATTTAAGTCGCTTGCCCTCAAATGGTGCAATTTTCAATGATTCTTGTTTTCCTGGCACCTGCCCCTAGTCAGCAAAAATTACAACGTTAATGATGTGAAATTGCTGCAAATAAATGGCTACTTCAGCAAATTCTTATTTCATTTATGATTCTTTGTCCACTAATTGCTGCACTGTAGAAGTAAAATCATTCTGGCAACAACAATTTAATTTGTCTAATAAATTATTAAGATTATTTTTGGAATTTTTCAAAAAATATTGTTTTGATCCATCTCAATTGACTATTGCAAAAGAATATTTGAATAAGCAAAAAAAAAAAAAAATAAATAAAAAAACTTTTTGAAGATTCAGCTCACTTGAAATTCTAGTTTCAGTACATTCTATATAAGAATTCAAAGAAGGAACAAAAATCTCTAATCAACTAATCAAGTACCTCACAGCAGCAACAAGTAAGATATAATGAAAGTTTCTCCAAATTGGGGAAATGATTCAAGAGAGATGCAAGCAAATGGAACTGGCAACTCAAACAAAGGTTATTCAGTGACAAGTTCTTCCCATTTGAAAACTCCGGACAATTGGGCAGTTCATTTTCCAATAATTCCTATAAAAAAAAAGGAAAACAACAGCATATATATTTTAACAATGAGAGACAGATAATATCTAGTAAAAGGCTATGATGGTGCTATAAATGTTGTCAACACTCAACACACATGTTGGTGGTCAAGTTTAGATTCAAGTAATATATATCTATTTTAAATGAATTTCAAAATGAGCAATTATTTTTCTGGTAATATTAATCTTTTATTTTTTGTTTGAAGATAAGATGGGATCAAGCCCTATAACTTAATATTTAGAAGGTAATATTAATATTCCGATTGTTTTTTAGATCAAAGATAAACATATATTCTCCATGTTATCGCAGTAAAGAATTAAAAAGAAATAGAAGACATGAAGCAGGAAGCCTAACGAATTTATTAGCATACCTTAATCCTATCTCCAAATAATAGGAGATTTTGAAAAATTTGAAATGCCTATGAGAAAATTACTCTTGATCTCGTAAGCCCAATCAGAATAAATGCTTGCACTGAGCAAAGATGGCAACTTTAGAAGGATTTTGTGTCCAATTACATACGGACATATGGGAGAGTAAAGGGACAAAAGATTAGGGGCATTAATCAACTTCATTCTCTTTTCAGTTTCTTCACCAAAGTAGCAATTTTCTATTTTCAGATATTTTAGGGTCTCAGAATCTATAGGAGCGAAATTCCCACAACAATACTCCAGATGCAAAAGTTCGAGCACAGGACAACCACAACAAAGCTTCTCAACAAAATCCTGATGTAATTCTATCTGCCTAAGATGCAATCGTCTGAGGCATGGAAGATTTATAACCTTGATGTTGTGCGTAGATATAAATTAAGGATCGAGTGAGGCATCTACAAGAGATGCACATGTGAAAACACCAAGATGCAGGGAGCCCTCTTCCTGGTTCGACAAATCGGAATCGGAATCGGAATCGGACAGTTGGACCACGACTTGGAATCGGCTGAATCGGAAAGAATCGGCTGAATCAGATCGGAAACTCGGAATTTTTAAAAAAACACATTTTTATGCCGTTAAAAATCAGAAAAAAATCTAAAAAAATAGGGAAAAAATATGTTTTCATAAATAAGTCAAAAAAATTAAAGATGAACCTTAAAATCAACTAAAATAACTTAATATGCCTTAAAGTCAAGTACGCAGAGTCGCAGACTACGCACATCTTCCTACAATCATTTACATACCTTAAAATAAAAGATAAATAGACTAAGAAGTACATCATATCATCTAATTATACAATAAAGAGACATAAACAACAAATTTTGAAAATAATTAAAATAATATTTTTATTAATAATTTCATTTAGAAATAATTATTTCAGAATATAAAATTTTGGAAATAATTAAATAAATTCCATGATTAATAAGATATTTTTGTAAGAAAATATTTGATAAGCAATATTTCACTAAAACACCATGATATATCAGTTAGAATCCTAGAATAAAATTTTTTAAATTTTTCTATGTTTTTGAATCGCTTTTTTAATCAAGCATGATTTTATTTTAATTTTTTTGCACTTCAGAACAATGTAGACCGTTCAAATTTTAGAAAAAAAATACTTACCTGGATGGTCCAGTTGAAACCTTTCTTCTCCAAACTTTATTTCCTGTTCTCTCTCTTGTCGCGCACTCGCGCTATAGAAAAAGGGTTCGATCCACCGAACAGAGAAGGCGCCGCCCCCTCCTAACCACTTCCACCGGCCTCTCACTTGTCTTCCTCGCCCCTAGCCACCTCAGACATGTTCTCGACTCTCATTTCTCCTCTCTGTGTTAATGAACACCGCCATCAATGGCGGTTATTGATGATCCCACCCGATTCCGCTCGAAACCACCTAAAATCGGCTCGGTCTCCGCCGATTCCGATCCGATTCAGCCGATTCGAATCGGAATCGGCCGATTTTTCCAACCATGCTCTTCAGTGAAATCAAAATGTAACACTTTAACATTATTGTTAATGGCATAAAGAACCCATGATGTTATGAACATATGATACTGGTGCAAACCAAACAGTGTTTCATCATAGAAAGAAAGCCGAAACTTGTGCAAATCAGAGGTTTCACGAAGTAGCAGAGTCATGGTCACAAAATCTTTGAACTTCTCAAACATATTTCTTTGGTGTTCATCATAATCACATTCATTATCATCATGTTCCCTGTATAATAACTGCCTTGTGGCAGCAGTTTTTGTGATGTTGTTGTTAAAATATTTAATTTGGATGTGGTACTTTAGATAGCATCTTTGGCACTGGTACTGGTGTGTGGTACCAGTGCAGTTAGGCAGTCGTTGGATGTAATAAAACTTTGCTTCTGTTAAATGGAAGTGGTGGGCATATTTGCCTACTCGTTTTAAAAAAAAAAAAAAAAAATTATCATCATGTTCCCTGTACTCAAAATGGCTCCAATCAAAATCTAAAAAGGGCAAAGTTTTCCAGAGATTCTTCCATCGCTTTGAGAGTACGCATGTTCGGATAGCCTCTTGGACGGTCAAGAAAGACATAATTGAAAGACGTAAAAAATATTAAACGTAATAATATTTCGTGATTAGCAGCCAAGATCACGTATTTCATATAAAATAAGAAATCATGAGTATAAAACTTACAATTATGAAGAGCAGAATTCGTAAATCGTTAGGCGGAAGCGTAAGTACTGATCTTCAATAGTTTTCCTCAATCATGATGATGGCAACTTAAGCGTTTTTATCTCTTCTGTTTACTTTCTTAATGGATGAAAAATGACAAAAGGTACATCCTATTTTCAGAATTGAGTATATATAATACTGAGGCAACTATTGGGATCAAATATAATGAATCTGGTCCTATTATTTCCATCAAACTCTATGCACCCTTTAGATAATTTTATTAAATGAACTTGGTTCACAATTAATAACATAGGCCACATAAATAAAATTCTAACATTCTCCCACTTGGCCTATATTACGTCATCATAATGAAACACAAATTCAGAATTGGCCAACATTATCTTAAACCTTGTCCAGTTAGAAATACCAAACTAAACTAATATAATCGAAATAACTATAACGGTTATTTGATCCCTATTAATTATAGAATTGGCATGCTTCCCAACAAATGGTTAATAAAATTCATTCGATCCACTTGAGTGAATTTGCTTAAATTAAACATAATGCGCAACATAAGAAATAAGCAAATTTCATAAATTCAAAGTCAAATTCATAATTGAAGCTTCAAATCATAACTTAATACATAATTCAATACAACAAACTCATAATTTAATAACCAGACCCGTGCCGGCAAAAATGGGTGGTAATAATTTAGTGAGAGAATTAGTTAACATAATTCTCAAATAAATATGTTGTATTACTATAGTCATATCTTTGACTTTGTATATAACAACAAAATATGTCGATCCATTAGACACTCGCTTTATTTGTTGTTCTTAAAATCGAAATAGCAGTTGCATTATTACAAAATACAATAAGAGACCTTGCAATATGTCACAAAAGTTCTATTTGTATAGTGGAAGATATCTTTATAAACTGCTTAGCACTCTTCCAAAAAAGTAATCATAATATATACAAGCATAATTAAATAACCTAATGTGAATATCTTACGGACCAATAAAATATCATCTACGTACAAAATGAGGATGATATTACTCCCACTAATCCTGAAATATATACATTGATTTATAATATTTTCTTAATATCCAAACTTGATTATGACCTCATCAAATTTGAGAAATAATTTAGCAAAATTAGTATTTCATCATCGCTGCCTTTATTGATGATTGCAGCGAGATCTTTTCATTATGTCTTGTTTAATTTAAAAAAAATACCAAGACAAATCTCAATTGGGTCTTTTCAAGTTGGAACAATTAGTTTTATTCAATGCTACAAAAAAAATTCAGGAAAAATAAAGGTGGGTATTATAGTCGACTAAAACTCACATAACATAATAAAAATAAACTGAAATATATAATAAAAACGCCAAATAAAATTTCAGTTTTAACATAAAATTCTTCACTTCATCAATTTATACCACCGTTGGGCAGAAAATAAATTGAAGACATGAGACAATTCTATTTAATGAACTATAATGTCAATTAAAGTTGTTCAAATTGACATCCTTAATATTTATTAAATATAAACATTAAGTGATACATAAACAAATATATCACAAATAGCATAATAGAATTAAACAACTATGAGGATTAATACTTAATTAAACTGAAATTAATAAAAAAAAATTTCAGTTTTGACAAAATAGTTGTTCCATAAAATCAATTTGCATCACCGTTCGGCAGAAACAAATTGAATCATAAATGAAATTTCATTTAATAAACTAAAATGACAATTAAAGTTGTTCAAATTGTCAATCATAATTTATTAAATGTAAAACTTTATGGTGATACATAAACTTAACATATCACACATTTTCTTTTAATAAAATGGTAATTAAATTAAAGTTGTTAAAATTGATAACAACCAAATTATTAAAAGTAACTTAATATGGTTTAAGTTATTCATATGCAAAAATTTATAGCAAACTTCCGTTAGACTGCTTGATGTAAATAAGTGCATATGAACTCATAAATTTCAAAAGAATAATGAATCAAGAATTCAAGATACATAATCAATATCCAGTTTACCAAAATAGGATCACAAAGATAAAATTAGTGTGCAACCTACTTTAGCGGGAGAAAATTCCAATAAAATCATGGTGCACAAATTTTATCCTTACAAATTCTTAATGCGTCCGTTCAAAATAAAACCAAAAATTTTAAGTGGATATTGGATATGGTGCAAATATGGGCACATAATTAATATCCGAATTAATTTAGAATCAAAGTGCATAATAACGTAAGTGCATATGCTTAAATCCAGATTAGTAAATAAGGATTAATTGGTCAAAATTAACCACATAAGTGCATAATATTTGTCAAACTGCATACAAGTAACTCATGAGAAAACATCCATGTATATTCGTAAAATACGAAAATAAGTTTGATCCTTCTTCAATAATAATATTCAAGATGAAGGGGGTGCTGTCCCAAGTAAGAGGTTTAAACAAATCATTAATTGTTTAAAGCCATAGCAGCATTAGCACTCTGATGTCTCTTATTTTTATACGTATTTTGACCGTACTTAGCCCTTAATTATTGATCAAACCACTATAAATTGTCTCATAAATTGCTATATTTTTCAGGATATTGCTGCTGCCGTGCTTCTTGTTTTATTTTGTAGAATTTCTCGGAAATTGGAGACAAGACGCGACTTTTGTGAATGATGGATCACATTCTCAGCCAGACGACTCATTCCTGGCCTGCTCAGACATACAACAGGACCACAGGAGCCCAGTAGGAGCCACATCTCCAGCGTGGGCTTGATTCTCAGCCCATCCAGCAGACCTGAAGTGCCATTTCGGACCGAAATGGCACACCGAAATGCCCCCATTTCGGTCCGAAATGCATTTCTGGAAAGTGCGAAAATGGTAATTTTCGGAGAAGGAAAGATCTACACCGCCTCTCCTTGCCCTAGCCGCCTCCTGTGGGTACATATATGCGTCCCTGACCTCCTGGGCACGTATTCGACCTTCCATACTCATTTTCCACCTTCCTTACTTAGCGTTTTAGGGTTTTCCATTGATTTCTTGGGGAGTTCTTGGCGTTTTTGAAGGAAGCAGCAGCAGCACACAGATCCACGTTGATTCCTAGGCCAGAGATAGCGAGTATTAACATTGGGATTCTTCGGTTTACTCTTATATGCTCTTATTTCGTTGTTTTATGGCTTGTATCTTTATCATTTGCATGATACTTGTTGTTATTTCTGTTATGGATATTAGTGAGTAGTTTTTATGATGTCTTAGGGTAGTTAGTAGATTAGTTTAGTATGTTGTCATGACTTGATGATTATATTATGATATTTTGCGATTTACTTGTTTGAGAATTATTACTTGCTTGGTTGATTTGATTGTTTGCTTGAAAGTTAGCTTATTGATGATACGTAGCGTTGATAGGATTTAACTCGACCAAATAATTAGTAGATCAAAGCACTTGAGATAAACCAAAATTCGAAAGGGTAGGTTAGTTAACGATCGAAAGATCTAACTTTTATTGCACCGACAGGACTTTAAATATCTCTGGAAATTCATTCAAGTATTCCTAAATAAACTAGTTTTATTACGTAAGTTTTGGATTAGTTGTTTTTGTGGTAAAACCCGACATCAAACCTAAACCAGAACCAAGAAGCGAAAGTTGAGGTTAGGGTTAAGGTCTGGTCGCTTAGTAACCTTCGCAAAGTATCCTGTAAAATTGCCAAGTCGAAACAACAGGTTTAAGGCAAGTTTTGGTGCCAGACAAAACTCATTTCGCACCGAAATGGTTCTGTTTCGCCCCGAAATGACTATCTACCTCGATGAAAATCGTGATAGAGTTGTCTTAAAGCTAAACTAATTGAACACTTATCCCTAGGACATTTTATTGCATCTGTTTGAGTCCCGAAAACATAAAAAATAACCCCAAAAATATTTTATTATTTATTACTTGTTTAATTGCCTATTTTTCTATTATTATTATTATTACCTTTTAAATTTCTAAAAACACAAAAATTCATCCTCTAGCTTTTAAGAAAGTCTAAGTCCGGTATTCAGTTTAACCGTCCCTGTGGGTTCGACACCTTTGCTTTACTCGAACGTCTAGTGAGATAATTCATAGGTTTTATTTTATTTGACCTAGGATTAAATTCCTTCATCACACTCAAAATTTATATCCGCCTTTCCGTTTCATTTAATCCAAATTTACTTAATGGGTTGACTAAACGAAACTTCTTGATTCCATAAAACGAACTAACAATAGAGGCATAGTTACGTTATTAGAGAGTGCATAATTAAAGAAAGTTTATGTAATTAAAATACCTAAACTTTGCCGTAATCACCATGCCAAAAGTTTAATCATAAGATACCCTTTCCTAATATATATCTTATGGAGACCAGGCAAATTATGCCAAAACGCATAAAGAGGAGGAAGAAAAATACTAATTAAGATCCTCTACAATTTAGGTGTAAAATTATTCCTCTTTACTATATCCAAACCATCTAATTAGATTTCTGGAAAATTTTCGTAAAGTTTTGCTGTGCATCAATTAATGCATGTGATTAAGTTTGTACCATAAATTTGAACTTAAGAGTTGTATCCAATCTATAATTGAATTTTATCAATATGCACATCACACATGTGAACTTCTGTTTTGCGCGTACATGGATGGATGAAGAAAAGTTCAAGAATAAAAAACAAGAAGAGATTCACATCTCCAAAGTCGCACACACAGATTCATAAGAAAAGAATGCATACGAAATTAATCCAATAAATTTCAGTAAATTCGAAATTACTTTATACTATATTGTATACGAAAATACGTACTGCTCTGATACCAAATGAAAGACGTAAATATTAATAAGCGTGTTTAAAAATAAGAACACGAATTGCCAGATCCGTAAATCATATAAAATAACAAAATCTGAGTATAAATCTTACAAATTGAAGAGCAGAAATCGTTAATCGTTAGGCGGAAGCGTGAGTACTGATCTTCAATAGTTTTCCTCAGTCATGATGATGGCAACTTAAGCATTTTTCTCTCTTCTGTTTTCTTTCTTAATGGATGAAAAATGACAAAAGGTACATCCTATTTTCAGAATTGAGTATATATAATACTGAGGCAACTATTGGGATCAAATACAATGAATCTGGTCCATATTATTTCCATCAAACTCTATGCACCCTTTAGATAATTTTATTAAATGAACTTGGTTCACAATTAATAATATAGGTAATAGGCCACATAAATTAAATTCTAACAATAATAAGATGAATTAAGCAATCGGGCAAACTACTAATTCTGTCCTTGTCTTCCTTTCTTGACTTCCCGGCTTGTTCCATGGCTGATTGTTTTCAGGGAATTTTATTCAAATACTTCGTGTGCACAAATTGTATAACCAACAAAATTCTCAGATGCGTTAGGAAAAAAAAAACTGTATACGTATATGCATTTTGTCATTTTTACTATGCAAAAATGTCAACTAAATGTAAACTAGCATCTCGTTCCCAAAAAAAAAAAAAAAACAAAACCACATAAACTAAATGACGCACGAATTACATAGAAAGATAATAGAAAAATACGAAAAGAAGAGATTTTTGTTCTAAGATCACACATATTTTCAATTTTATTGATAAGTTTAATTCTAATTCTAAAACATATCTAAAAATTTTAGGAGACATGATAGCGTCTTAAATAGTAAATTCAAAATCCTAAAAAGACAAATACATAAAAAAATTACTAAAATAACTTTAAAAACTGCAAAAATTATAAAGAAAAGACCAAAAGTCCATGAAAGAAGGCTCGGATCGCGAATCCGAGCTGATGAATTGGCAAAACGAAGCTCCTGGGTCATGGATCTCCTGTCAAAATTTTAATTTCAGCTCGATCTGACGATCGGATCAAAAGTTACACCCCTTTTTATAAAGTGTGCGTAGGACCATATTGCATCACTAAACACATTGAATTTGAAATGCTGTTGTTAAAAGACAATGATTCCATACAAATCCAAGTTGAAATATGCTTTTAAATATTAGCAAATCAATATGAAACTTCTGGTATTCAGAATGAGATGGAAAAAAAGATTAAAATAAAAAATACTGAACTGAGAAAGAACGCTGATGAAGATAAAATGATTTTTGTATAGCTAATTACTTACAAGTTTCGTATTGAAGACATTAATTTTGGGGTGAAAAAGGCAAGACAGAGCTGGTCGCAAAAGTCCGCATAGTTTGGTTAAATCAACGTTGGCCTCTGGATGCTTCATCTCTTTGACTCGATCTTTGAGGCGTTGAATTCACATGGAGCTATGTTTAATATTCATTTTGTTTGTGGTGTTGCACAACAGTGGTCGATAAATTGTGAATATTTTAATCTGTACAGTTTGGAAGAATAAAATTTCTATCCTAAATCAAAGTACGTGGAGGCACTAATTCAAGGTGTAGGTTCTTTCCCCCCAAAAAAAATGTTATTATTAAATAATTATATACCCTTCGTTATAAAATATATAGCAAACAATCTTTAAGAAATATAAAATTTAGTTTCTAATAGTATTTCAATATGAACAATAAATTAAACATTTCGTATTGATCGTTTGACACTCAAATTTGAGAAACGATACCAAAATAAAGTTTTGCATCACTTTGCAAAAAACATTGCCCATCTCGTAATATGATTTGTTTTAACTGATTCCTTTTATATTACTTTGATATTTATTATTATTTTCGTTTTTCAAGATTAATTAATTCTTGTTATGGATCAATTAATCTTTCAAAGATTGGATTTGAGATTGTCAGCTACGGCGGGTCTCTAATACCACACTATACCAGCACTCGGTATTGTTATATTGTATATTTGGGTTTGAGGCAGCGTGCTCCAGGCTGATCGATCTTGGACCATTATAATCTGCAGGTTTTTATATATTACTAAGTTAACATGACATCAAGAAATGAGAAACCCTACCTAACCTAGCACGAGACGAGAAAGAAAGAGAAGAAGATTTTGTACGATGGCGAGAGAAGGGATTGATGCGACCAGCATGCCTTGATTTGATTTGAGTTTGATTTTAGTGTGGGAGTGAAGTGAAGTGTGATGGGAACTGGGAAAAGAGAACAGCAGGGTTTTATCTCTTCCCTATTGTCTATTTGTCTCCTGTTTTTTAGCCTTTCTGGGTGACGATTTCTTTTCCGACTCGGGTGCCTTTCTTCCCTATTTGTCTCTTGTTTCTTTTTGACCAAGTCAACTATTGTATTCTCGGAAGAAGCATCTCTTATGGTAATAAACTTTCATTTGAAGATCGCCAACGAAGATATAAATATTAAATCAAATTTTACAAATATTGGTCCAGATTATACATAAACTCAATAAGACACCCTTAGTTAAAAGTTGCATAAATCCTTAATTTCTCCTTATAAAGATTAGATATGCAGGGGGGGAGGGCGCAAAAGCTACGTTATGGAGATGAATAGCAGTACAGGTACAAAATGAAATTCAATAAAGCAAAACAACTTCCGACGCGTAGCACAAACCAAAATTCTAAGAAACTGCTAGAGCGGTGATGGCTAGTATTCTAGACTAGTCATGTTGATCTGAGCTCTTGAATTTTCCGTGACATCTTGAATATACTTCACGGCCTGAGAGAAATTTTTATCGCTTCTGATGAATTTGACTTCAACTGTTTTAAGTCGCTTGCCCATGTATGGTGAAATTTTCAATGGTTCTTTATTTCCACCCACTTCCTCCTAATTAGCAGCAAATTATTACAAAAAAAAAATTAAGATAAGAAATTAGTTCTGCAAATAAAAGGCAAATTTTTATAGACTCAGATTTGATTAATGATTTGTTCCGGTCATCATTCACCATAGACCATAGTTGCACGACAGTATTTTTTATCCAATTTGAATTAAGATGAAGATTCGGCAATAATAGCAACTGAAACTAAATTTTAGGTATGTTAATTAGCCATGTAATAGTAACTTAATTTGTGGAATTCTTGCCTCAGGATATTCAATTTAAGGAGATAGAGGGGAAAAAAAAAGGCCAAGATATTCAAATACCTCACAATAGCAGCCACTATCTGGGCAATGATATACGGATTTACGATCAAATAATGTAAGCTTCTCCAAATTGGGACAATAATTCAAGAAAGAAGCAAGTAAATCATAATAATTATTCAAACAATGGCTCTCCACTGATAAGTCCTTCAGGTTTGAAAACTCTGGACAATTCGGTAGTTCAGTTTTTAGCAAGTCCTGTAAAAAAAGAACAACAAATATTTCAAAAACGGGATACTCAAAATAGTTTTACAAATAAGAATGATGATGCTATACAGTAGATCCAGACTTGTTGTGGTGGGCAAGTTTAGATTTACCTATGTTTATTTCAGAATAAATTCAAAATCAAAATAAACATGTATCATGTAACGTGGACATTCTAAATGATTTTATTTTGCTCTTTATTTTTTTTTTGCTTTTGAAGAAAAAGTGAACATTTTAAATGTCATCAAAAAATTAAATGAAAATGGAAATAAAAGCAGAAATCCTAGGAAACATATTATAAAAATACCTTTATCCCATCTCCAGATAATACAAGATGTTGGACATTCGAAATGCCGATAAGAATATTACTCTTGCCTTTGTATGACTGTTCAAAACAAAACCTAGAAATATCAATGCTCGCACTGGTCAAAGATGGCATTTTCAGAAGCACTTTGTGTCCGTTTGAATAAGGACAAATGGCATAGCTTAATGATAAAAGCTTAGGTGTATTGATCAACTCCATTCCTTTTCCTCCTACACAGCATTTATCGACTTCCAGATATGTTAAACTCTGCGAGTTTATAGTAGAAAACTCCCTGCAACAATCCTCTAGATGCAAATATTCGAGCACGGGGCAACCAGCAAACAGTTTGTCAACAAAATCCTGTTGTAATGTCATACTAAAAAGATGCAATCGTCTGAGACATGGAAGATTTATGACCTCCATGCTGGGTAGAGTTACATCAAAACCCATTAAGGCTTCCACTAGAGATGCACAAGTGAAAACACCAAGAGGTAGTGAATCCATTAGGTAGAATTTAATGTTCAACACTCGAAGGTTATGCTTAAGGGCGTATTGAATCCATGACCTTACGAACATATGATACTCCCAATGCTCATTAAAATGACCGCATGAAAGACGAAGTGTGTGTAAATCAGATGCTTTGCGAAGTAATAGAGTCATAGTAACGAAATCTCTAAACTTGTCAAGCCCTTTTTGGGGTTCTGACTCACTATCATCCTGTTGATCACACCCATCATACATGAATTCACAAAAGCCAAAATAAAGAAAGGGCAAAGTGGTCCAAAGATCCTTCCATCTCTTGGAGAGTACGCATGTTCTTACGGCCTCCTGGGCCGTCAAGAAGGACATGATGAGATGAATTAAGCAATCAGGCAAACTACTTATCATGTCCTTCTCGCCCTTGCTGGACTTCCCATCTCGTGCCATGGCTGATTGATCTCAGGGGAATTTAGTCGAACACTTGGTGTGCACTGGCCATGCAAGCAACATATCCCCAAATCAGTGTGTTGAAAAGATACATTGTTTCAATCAAAATTCAGAACAATTGGTCTTAGAGTGCAAAGAATCATGTTGTCTTTATGCTATTTTTGTTATTTGATTATTTCATAGTATTTTACTTGAAAAAAGAGAATGAACCAAACCTAACGAAGAATGAAACCAGGAACAGCCTAGTGAGCGAATAGAGAACCCATCGGATCTGAATGAGAATTGCAATAGATGTCTCTGATGACGCGGTTCACCACGAGCCGCTGAGAGAAGTGAATAAAACATTAGAAGAAGAATATGGGTGGTTGCACAGATGCATCTTAGAGGATAAATATGAGGGGGTTTAAGCCTTTAAGGTCATATTTTTAATTTTTTTTCAAAATTGATTTTTTTAATGATGAAAGACTTAATGCAAGAGTATGTATTCTGGTTATTATTTGATTTTGAAGAATTAAGGGATATATTTCAAGATAGAGAAAATTACTGAGTACTTATGTAATTTTGCCAAAACCAAAATAAGTGATCTACAGGCACTGAAATCTTGTAAGTATATAATTAAAAAAAACTTTATACAATTTTTTTTTTAAATACTCTATACAATATATATTGAGTCATAAATATGATTTGCGAAAACCTCAAGCATAATTTAATACAAATCGAATTGTAGGTATTATCCGTAAACCCAAGAAAAAAAATAAGTTTGCACGCAAAAATAATATTGATTTGTAGGCTCTTGATCTCTCTTGTTAGAAAAAGAAAAGACAACAATTCATGCAAAAATAGTTCACAGTCCATGAAATCAAAATCGAAACTTTTAAGTATAAAAAGAGAAAAATAAAGAAGAGCTACAGCTTACCAGCAAAAGGTCGATGAAAATGAACAATACAACAATGCAATGCGGCAGAAATAAGTTTTGTCTTATATATAAAGATAACTGTCTTTCGTATCTCTAATTAATCATGAATTGGGTTTCAAGGAAATTCCAAATTTGTGGCACAATACAGGGCAGAGCTGGTAACAAAAGACCGCGCCTTGTTTTGTTTTATAAACCTTTGAAGGCTTCATCTCTTTCGCTCAATCTCTGAGGTTTTGAATTCTCATTAGCTTAATGAACGTGGAGCTATAATTCTTCATTTGTTTGTGGTGTTGCACAACAGTAATGCAAAATTATTTATTATTTTAAACTTTTCAAATAGGAATAATTAAGTTCTTTGTTTATTTCTAAAGACCAAGTACGTTGCATCTCAAACCATGTCACAACACACTTAAAGCATCTCAAACCGTGTCGATCGCCCAGATCAGATTGGATCGGGTTTGACCAAAAAACTGAAAATAGTAAAACAATGCTTAACCGATTTGACGCAATCCATTTTCATCAGTATTAGTATTTAATAAATTTGATGGACTTTTATAATTTTATGTGTCAATTTCTATTTTTTAAGAAAATTGAGCACATCGTTAATTCATAAAAATAAAATGAAGGTGTAAATTACTCATTAACTCTATAACAGACAGAGTCTGACAAATTTTATTTAAGATCTGAAAAAGAATTGAAATTGAAACTTGAGCGCATTTTTTGTCGATTTAATAATTCTTCTGTTAGAATTGGTACTGAAATAATTATACCCTTAATATTGATTGGATATGCTAACGCTCACAAATCACAATGCACAAGGACACAATTACAAAGGATGCAGCAACCGACTCACAGAATTGAGTCACTAAATACCAAGTCGTATTCGTAAAACATGATAACTATTTTGAATATTATCTATTGTTGTTTTAAATCTGATATGTATCTTCTTTTTCTTTTCTTTTTTTTTTCTTTTTTTACTGGAGCATCAGTTGCGCATTCATCAGATGACATTTAATCACAATAATCCATATTTAAGTTATTTATATGGTCTAGAATATGATTCATATCCTACTTATTGAAAATATAGTGTCATACATAAAGAAATATTTATATAATGTGTAAAAGAAAATTATTTAGAGAATGCATTGAGCATTTTATGTGATTCCTGATTAGTTTGACATCATTTGATAAAAATAATCTATATTTAAGCAATTTATGTGGTCTAGAATATAATTCACAACTAATGTTTTAAAATATTAAGTTATACAAGAAGAAATATTGATATGATTTGTAAATGAAGCAAATTTGGAGCATCTATTGAATATTTAGGCTATTCAAAATTCATTAGACGTCATACGATTACAATAATCTGTATTTAAATATATGATTCAGAACTTAATTTTGTTCGTACTAATTCAACATATTATGTTATATATAAATAATATGAATACGATGTGTAATTGAAGGGTATTTGCAGCTACAGTTAAGCATTTTATGTCATTCTTGATTCGTCTGATATTATTTGATCAGAATAAACTATATTTAAGCACTTTATATGGTCTACAATAAACTATATTAATATAATGCTTTCCAAATAAAGAAATATACATATAATGTGTAAATAAATCATAATTGGTGCTTCACTTGAGCATTTTAAAGCAATTATTGATTGATTTGATGGCAATTTATCACTATAATCTATATTTGAATATCTTATATGGACTAGAATATAATTTGGAATATATTTATTCAAAATATTGTGTAACGCCAAAAAATATATGCAGATAATTTCGTTCTACAAAAAGGAAATATGTATATAATGTGCAAATGAATCTTGTTTGGTGCTTCCTTTCCTAGGTAGCCGCTACCTAGTTATGAAAAACGAAAAACAAAATCTTATTTGGTGCTACACTTGAGCCATTTTAGCAATTCTTGATTGATTTGACGGTACTTGATCACTATATCTATACTTAAACACCTTATATTGTCTATTAAACTATTGCATTAAACATGATGAAAAATGCATATAATGTGCAAATTAAGCTTTTTAGAGTCATCAGTTGCGTATTTGATGTGATCTTGATTCATCTGATGACATTTGATCACAATAATTCATATTTAATCTCTTTATATGGTCTAAAATATAATTCATATCCTACTTATTCAAAATATTGTGTCATACATAAAGTGTGCATATAATATTCAAAATATTGTGTCATACATCTGTTGTGAATGTTATGTGATTCCTGATTTGTTTGATGTCATGTGATAACAATAATCTATATTTAAGCACTTTATATGGTCTAGAATTCAAAACAATAATTCACAACTAATTTTTTAAAAAAATAATATGTTATATAAGAAGAAATATTGGTATAGTGCGAAAATGATGCTTATTTAGAGCATTTAATGAGTTTTTAGAGCTATTCAAGATTCATTAGACATCATTTGATCACAATAATCTGTATTTGAACTCATTATATGATTCACAATTTAATTTTGATTGTAGTTATTTAAAATATTCAAAATATTGCATGTAATGTGCAAATGAAGGTTACTTACAGCTTTAGTTGAGCATTTTATACCATTATTGATTTGTATGACATTATTTGATCAAAATAAACTATATTAAAGAACTTTATATGGTCTACAATATAATTAAGAACTTACTTATTCAATATAATACGTTCTACATAATGAAATATGCATAAATGTGCAAATAAATCTTATTTGGTGCTTCACTTGAGCATTTTTAGCAATTCTGGATTGATTCGACGGCAATTGATCACTATATACTATATCTAAAAACCTTCTATGGTCTAGAATATAATTTAGAATGTCCTTATTCAAAATAGTGCGATACACAAAAAGAAATAAGCAGATAATTTGCAAATGAAGCTATTTAGAGCAATTGAGCATTTTAAGCAATTCTAAATTCAATTGAATATAATTAATAACTTATTTATTAAAAATATTGCATTAAAAAGAAAATATATAAAAATAATGAGCTAATGAATTTTTACTGGAGCTTCAGTTAAGCATTAATAACATCTATTCAAGTACTTTATGTAGTCTAGAATATAATTCATATCCTACTTATTAAAAATATTATGTTATACATAAAGAAATATTCATGTAATGTGCAAAGAAAGCTTATTTTAAACATCAGTTAAGTATTTTAAATTATACTTGATTGATTCGATGTCAATTTATCACATAATCTATTTTTATGCTCATTATATGGTCTCAAATATATTTATGATCTTAATTATTAAAATATTGCATTATAAATAAGAAAATATAGCATTTAATATGCAAATGAAATTATATGGAGTTTTCAGTTGAGCATTTTACTCCATTCTTGATTCATTTAACGCCAATTGATCACCATAATCAATATTAAGAACTTTATATGGTGTAGAATATAATTTATTTCCTACTTCTTTAAAATATAGTATTAAATACGAAGAAATATGCATATAATGTGCAAATGAAGTTTTTCAAGAGCATCAGTTGCACATTTTATGCTATTCCTGATTCATTTTAACTGCATTTGTTCACAGTAATCCATATTTAAGCTCTTTATATTGTCTAGAACATAATTTGTATCCTACTTATTCAAAATAATGTGTCATACATCAAGAAATATGCATATAATGTTCAAAAGAAGATTATTTGAAGCATGTGTTGTGCATTTTTATGTGATTCCTGATTCGTTCGAAGTCAAGTGATAATAATAATCTATATTTAAGAATTTTATATGGTCTGGAATATAATTCACAACTCATTTTTTTTCAAAAAAAAAATATTACGTTATACAAGAATAAATTGATGGTATAATGCATAAATAATGCATATTTAGAGCTTCTATTGAGTATTTTAAGCAATTTTAGATTCATTAGATATCATTTGATCGCCATAATCTTTATTTACGCTCGTTATATGATTTAGAATATAATTTTGATCATACTTATTCACCATATAAAGTTATACATAAATAATATGCATATAATGTGCAAAAAAAAAACTTAATTGTAGCTTCAGTTGAACATTTTGTGCCATTCTTGATTCTTCAGATGTTATTTGATCAGAATTAATTATATTTAAGTACTTTATATGATCTACATGTAAGTGCTAAAACAATTCTAGAATGCGGAAATAACCCAGAATCGTAAAATACCTCGTGCCATCTCTAATTGAAATCGAGTGTTGAGCAGATGAACTTGAAACCACAAACCAAGCGTGTCTCCTTAGTTTCTAATCTCCTCCACATCCTGCAGTGAGAGAATCACTACAAAGCCGATGTAATCACCCCAACTGATGGTGTTTAACAGGGGTTAGTCGGCCTTGACTCGTTCCCTCAAGAAATTCCTAATCTTCTCTCTCTCTTGTCTAAACTAAGGTTAGAACTGAAAGAAGTCCTCTGTCATACTCTCTCCATCATAGAGATATATAAATAGAGGGTTCAAAATGCTCAGAAGATGCAAATTGCAATGTTTAATGAAAGGGTACGATGTTCACATCATTCTGTCCAGGTGCACCGTATGTTGAAACGATTTGTTTCACTCTGAACTTGTCCGTCCTAACGGACAGAATACTACACTACAAATATAATTTGGAACTTACTTATTGAAAATAAAGCGTTCTACATAAAGAAATATATATAAATTATGCAAACGAATCTTATTTGGTGCTTCACTTCTGTATTTTAGCAATTCTTGACTGATTTAATGGCAATAGACCACTATAATCTATATTTAAACACCTTATATGATCTATAATTTAATTTATATCCTAATTATTTAAAATATTGCATTTAACATGAAGAAAAATGCATATAATGTGAAAATGAAGCTTGTATCAGTTGCGTATTTTATGTGATCCTGATTCATCCGACAACACTTGATCACAATAATTCATATTTAATCTCTTTATATGGTCTAGAATATAATTCATACCCTACTTATTCAAAATGTCATACATAAAAAAGTGTCATATATAATATGCAAAAGAAGATTATTTGGAGCACGTGATCTGCATTTTGTGATTCCTGGTTTGTTTGATGTCATTTGATAACAATAATCAATATTTAAGCACTTTATATGGTCTAGAATATAATTCACAACTAATTTTTTTTTAAAAAAATATTATGTTTTACAAGAAGAAATATTGATATAATGAGTAAATGATGCTTATTTCGAGCATCTATTGAGTATTCTAAGCTATTCAAGATTCATTAGACGTCAATTGATCAAAATCATCTGTATTTAAGCTCGTTATGTGATTTAGAATTTAATTTTTGTTGTACTTACTTAAAAAATTAATAATATGCATATAATGTGTAAATGAAGCTTATTTGCAGCTTCAGTTGAGTATTTTATGCCATTCTTGATTTGTCTGACATTATTTGTTCAGAATAAACTATATTTAAGCACTTTATATGGTCTACAATATTATTAAGAACTTACTTATTCATGATAATGCATTCTAGATAATGAGATATGCATATAATGTGCAAATGAATCTTATTTGGTGTTTGACTTGAGCATTTTAAGCAATTCTTGATTGATACGATGACAATTGATCACTACATTCTATATTTAAACACCTTGTATGGTCTAAAATATATTTCAGATTATACTTATTCAAAATATTGCGATATAAAAAAAGAAATATGCATATATTTTCAACTGAAGCTATTTAGAGCATCAATTGAGCGTTCTAAGAAATTCTAGGTTCATTTGACGTCAATTCATCATAATATTTTATTTAAGCACTTTTTTAAGGTCTAGAATATGATTAAGAACTTACTTATTCAACATATTGCACTAAACATGAAGAAATATAAAGATAATGTGCAAATGAATCTTTTCTGGAGCTTCATTTAAACATTTAATTTGATTCATGATTAATTAGACGTCATTTGAACACAAAATCTATATTTAAGCTCTTTATGTAGTCTAAAATATAATTCATATCGTACTTATTAAAACTATTATGTTACACAGACAGAAATATTCATATAATGTGAAAATAAAGCTTATTTTAAACATCAGTTGAGTATTTTTTAAGTTCTACTTGATTGGTTCGAAGTCAATTTATCACAACAATCCATATTTAAGCTGATTATATGCTTTAAAATATAATTATGTTCTTAATTATTAAAAATAGTGTTATAAATAAAATATCATTGGATATATATGCAAATGAAGCTTATGTGGAGTTTTCAGTTGAGTATTCTACGTGATTCTTAATTCATTTCACGCCATTTGATCACCATAATTAATATTTAAGCACTTTTTATGATCTATAATATAATTTATATACTAGATATTCAAAATATTGCATTAAACATGAAGAAATATGCATATAATGTGAAAATGAAGCTTTTCTAGTGTCTCAGTTGTGCATTTTATGTGATTTCTGATTCATCCGATGACATTTGATCATAGTACTTCATATTTAAGCTCTTTATATTGTCTAGAATATAATTCGTATCCAAATTATTGAAAATATTGTGTCATACATAAATAAATATGCATATAATGTTCAAAAGATGATAATTCGGAGCATGTGTTGTGCATTTTATGTGATTCCTTATTTGTTTGACGTCATGTGAATAACAATAATCTATATTTAAGCACTGTATATGGTCTAAAATATAATCCGCAAGTATTTTAAAGAAAAATATTACGTTATACAAGAACAAATATTGATATAATGCGTAAATGATGCATATTTAGAGCTTCTATTGAGTATTTTAAGCTACTCAAGATTCATTAAACATCATTTGATTGCAATAATCTTTATATACGCTCGTTATATGATTTAGAATTTAATTTTGTTCGTACTTATTCAAAATATTAAGTTATACATAAATAATATGCATATAATGCAAATGAAGCTTATTTGCAGCTTCAGTTGAAGATTTTATGCCACTCTTGATTTGTTCAACATTATTTGATCACAATACACTCTATTTAAACACATTATATGGTCCACATTTGATCACAATAATCCATATTTAAGCTCTTTATATGGTCTAGAATATAATCCATATTTAATAGGTAGGATATGCATTATATTCTTGACCACATAAAAAGCTTATTATAGATTACTGTGAGCAAATGACGTCTACTTAATCGCTAATCGCTTTAAATGCTGAACTGAAGCTCTAGAAAAGATTCATTTGCACATTATATTTATATTTCTTCGAGTGTATGCAATATTTTTAATAAGTTCTTCATTATAATCTAGACCATAAAAAGTGCTTAAATATAAATTATTATGATCAATTGACGTCAAATGAATCTAGAATTGGTTAGAATGCTCAATTGATGCGCTAAATATCTTCATTTGCAAATTATATTCATATTTCATTTTTTGTATCGCAATATTTTGAATAAGTACATTCGGAATGATAATCTGGACTATATAAAGTGTTTAAATATAGAATATAGTGATCAATTAACGTCGAATCAATCAAGAATTACTGAAAATGCTAAAGTAAAGCACCAAATAAGATCCATTTGCACATTATTTGCACATTTCATTATGTAGAACGCATTATCTTGAATAAGTAAGTTTTTAATTATATTGTAGACCATATAAAGTGGTTAAATATAGTTTATTCTAATCAAATAAGGTCGGACGAATAAAAAATGGCATAAAATTCACAACTGAAGCTACAAAGAAGCTTCATTTGCACATTATATTCATATTATTTATGTATAACTTAATGTCTTAAATAAGTACGATCAAAATTAAATTCTAATCATATAAGGAGTTTAAATACAGATTATTGCGATGAAATGATGTCCAATGAATCTTGAATAGCTAACATACTCAATAGATGCTCTAAATAAACATCATTTACGCCTTATATAAATATATCCTCTTGTATAACGTAATATGTTTTTTTTAAAAATAGCAGTGAATTATATTCTAGACCATATAGAGTGTTTAAATATAGATTATTGTTATCGTATGATGTCAAACGAATCTCAAATGGCATATTTACACAACACATGCTTAAAATAATCATCCTTTGAAATTTATATGCATATTTCGTATTTCTTTATGTATGAAACAATATTTTGAACAATTAGGATATGAATTATATTCTATCCAATATAAAGAGGTTAAATATGGACTACTGTGATCATATGTCATCGGATGAATTAGGAATCACATAAAATTCGCAACTGATGCCTTAGAAAAGCTTCATTTTCGCATTATATGCATATTTCTTCATGTTTAATGCAATATTTAGAATATGTAGGATATAAATTATATTATAGACCATATAAGGTGTTTAAATATAGATTATAGTGATCAATTTCCGTTGAATCAATTATGAATTGCTAAAAATGCTCAAGTGAAGCACTAAATAAGATTCATTTGCACATTATATGCATATTTCTTTATGTAGAACGCATTATCTTGAATAAGTTAGTTCTTAATTATATTGTAGACCATATAAAGTGCATAAATATAGTTTATTGTGATCAAATAACGTCGGACGAATCAAGAATAATATAAAATGCTCAATTGAAGCTGCAAATATGCCTTATTTTCACATTATATGCATATTATTTATGTGTAACTTTATATTTTGAATAAGTGCGATCAAATTTACTTCTAAATCATATAATGAACTTAAATACAGATTATTGTGATCAAATAACATCTAATGAGAATAGAGTAGCCTAAAAAACTGCATAGATGCTCTAAATGCGCATCATTTACGCATTATATCTATACTTCTGCTTGTATGTCGTAATATTTTTAAAAAATGAGTTGTGAATGATATTCTAGACCATATAATGTGCTTAAATATAGATGATTACTATCAAATGATATCTAACTAATCAGGAATCACATAAAATGCTCGTCACACGCTCTAAATAATTTCCTTTTGCACATTATATGCATTTTTCTTTATGTATGACACAATATTTTGAATAAGTAGGATATGAATTATATTATAGACCATATAAAGAGCTTAAATATGGATTATAGTGATCGAATATTGTTGGATGAATCAGAAATCACATAAAATGCGGAACTGATGCTCTAGAAAAGCTTTAGTTGCACATTCTATGCATATTTCTTCATCTTTAATACAATATTTTAAGTAAGAAGGATACAATTTAGATTATCGACCATATAAAGTGAATTAATATAGATTATAGTGATCAATTGCCGTCGAATCACTCAAGAAGTGCTTAAAATCGCTTAAAATGCTCAACTGAAAATTATATATATCCTTCATTTGCATATTATATGCTTTATTTTTTATGTATAACTCAATTTTTTTAATATTTTGAGATCAGAATTATATTTTTGATCATATAAAGAGCTTAAATATAGATTTTTGTAATAAATTGGTGCCAAACTAATCAAGTATAACTCATAAAATTCAACTGATGTTTTAAATAAGCTTTATTTGCACCTTATATGAATATTTTTTTTGTGTATAACATAATATTTTTAATAATTAGGATATGAATTATATTCTAGACCATATAAAGAGCTTAAATATATATATTATGATCAAATGACGTCTAATTAATGATGAATCATTTTAAATGCTGAACTAAAACTCTAGAAAGTATATATTTGCACATTATATGCATCTAGAAAGGATATATTTGCACTTTATGTTAAATGCATATTTTGAATAAGTAAGTTCTTGATATTGCTTATTATGAATCTAGAATTGCTCAGAATGCTCAATTGATACTCTAAATAGCTTCATTTGCAAATTATATGCATATTTCTTTTTGTGTATCGCCATATATTTGATTTGAATAAATACGTTATAAATTATATTCTAGATCATATAAGTTGTCCATATATAGATTATAGTAATCAATTGTCGTCGAATCAATCAAGAATTGCTAAAAATGCTCCAGTGAAGCACCAAATAAGATTCATTTGCACATTATATCCATATTTCTTTATGTAGAACGCGTTATCTTGAATAAATTCTTAATTATATTGTAGACCATATAGAGTGCTTAAATATAGTAATTCTGATCAAATAACATCGGATGAATTAAGAATGACATAAAATGCTCAACTGAAGCTGCGAATAAGCTCCATTTGCACATCATATGCATATTATTTATGTATAACTTAATATTTTGAATAAGTACGATCAAATTTTATGCCAAATCATATAATGAGCTTAAATAAATAGTATTGTGATCGAATGACATCTAATGAGAATTCATTAGCCTAAAAAACTCAATAGATGCTCTAAATGAGCTTCATTTACGCATTATATCAATATTTCTGCTTGTATATCATAATATTTTAAAAAAAATGAGTTGTGAATTATATTCTAGACCATATAATGTGCTTAAATATAGATTATTGTTATCAAATAACTTCAATCAAATCAGGTATTGCATAAAATGCACAACACATGCTCCAAATAATCTTCTTTGGCACATTATATGCATATTTTTTTAATGTATGACATAATATACTGAATAAGTAGGATATGAATTATATTCTAGACCATGCAAAGAGCTTAAATATGGATTATTGTGATAAAATGTCGTCGGATGAATCAAGAATCACATAAAATGCGCAATTGATGCTCCAGAAAAGCTGCATTTGTAATATCAGACACTATCTGACAAATTTTTTATTTAAGATTTGAAAAAGAATTGAAATTGAAACTTGAGCGCAATTTTTGTCGATTTAATAATTTTTCTGTTAGCATTGCTAATGAAAGAATTATATTCTTAATATTGCTTGGATATGCAAAGCACACAAATCACAATGCACAACGCCAAGGATGCACCTAATGAGTCTGAACAGTATGGAGTTACTAAATATCAAGTCGTTTTTATAAAACATACTATTTTGAATATTATGTATCGTTGTTTTAAATCCGATATTTTTAAATTTTTATTTATATTTTTAAATGCTATCTAAACTCACTTTGATTCTATTTCGGGCCATGTCAGACACTGACTAATCATCCGAGCCATGTCATCCATTCAAAGAAAGAGTTAATAATCTGTTGTTTGTGTTTTGTGCTATGTTTTGTGGTCTTCTAAGATGTTATAAATGTATTTTGGTATTGGTTAAGATGATGTATTAATGGGTAGTTGGTTTTAATTATAGTAGAATGATATTTAAGCTGAAAACTAGAATGTAATTGAAAGATTAATGAATGAATATGAATTTCTGATTTTATCTCTATTTCTTCCTCTTGAGAGCTCAGTGGTATTGCTCTTTGAGTGAATTTTATCATTACACTTCTTTACTACGTGAAACCTCTATCTGATCAGCGTCAATCATGGTCCTGCAGACAATTGAGACCTATATGGGGGAAAGGAAATGAATGAAAAATCAATAATAAAATCCGTCACTGACGAAATATACGAGGGAAGATCTTTGGTGTGTGATTCAAACACTGATTTCCAGGATAATAATGGATATAATACATACCACTCAGCCCACGAGACTGTGCTAAATATGTAGCTCAAAATTTATATATTCTATCCCATTATTATACTAGTATCACATTTGAAGATTAATTGCAATAAGCGAAATAGAGAATTTGAAAAGTTATCTTTGGTCCAGTAAGGTCAAAATATTCTATATAAACGAAATAGATTAGAATTCCGCTGGAAATATTTTTTGTTTATATTTAAAATTGAAAAACTTGAGATGCTTTGTAACGTCCCGATTGAACGCACCAAAACTGAAAAATAATCAGATCAATACCAGAAAAGCCACTGCAACTGGACTAGATCCATACCAGAAGAACTAGAAAATGAGAAAGTTTTAAATCAGCAAAAATTTGAATTGAACCAGTTCATTAATCTGATCGGTACCAGTCAGCTATGGGTGCTATACCCAGTGGCGGATCCAGAAAATTTGTTTAGCCTAGGCACAATTATAATATAACAAAATTTTAAAAAAAATTAAAAATAAAGTAAATAATAAGTTTAACAAAAAAAAAAAAGTCATTCTAAACGTATATAATTGGAATACTACAAAATACATCATCTTTTTTATAAACTTATTCACTTTTCATGATCTTTAGTTCTCTATCAATCACCAAAAAGTACAAAAAAAAAATCTAATTCTAATTTTCTAATAGAGGTAATAGTCCTGTGTGTGACTTCATAGTTTGAAATCGTTGTATAATTGCTTCCCTTGGAACTTTTTTGAATACATTTCTTTCTATGTAGGTAACTAAACTATCATTCAAAAAATCATCTCGCATTCAGCTTCTCAAGCGAGTTTTAATTAAGTTTCATAGTTGAAAATGCTCTTTTAACACTCGCCGTGTTCGCTTCCGATTTGGTTCTTGCTCTTGAGTTCCAATTGATAATGAAGTTGCTTTTTGGAAAAACCTCTTCATATATGAAATAATAAATTTAAACTAAATTACTCGATGGAAAAATCTTCAATTAAACAATAATAACACAAATGAGGAGTATTTAGCCTATAATACATGACATATTGAAATTGAATAAAAAAATTAACAGAAAGAGGCGCATGGTTTACAAGGATAGAGGAGTAATGTTTAATTTGCATTTTGAAAGGAGCAGTAAAATGGTATTACGGCACACGAATTGTTTGCAACGATTAAAAATATTTATACTGAATTTTTATAATAAAAATGGATTAAAAGAGAAAGAGGTGCACTTTGTACATACTGAAGAGGGCAACGATGTGGCACGTGCAGCAGTGAAGGGTGGATCAACGATTTTCAGAGATGGAGAGCACAGGAGGCGATTTTCTATGGAGTCACAGTCACATCAAGTATCGTAATATATGTCACACCCCGAACCAAGCCATAATCCGAGATGGACAGCCCCGCCACGTGTATACACTCTACTGTACACACGTAAGGCTAATAAACAGTGTAACAGAAGTCAAATGATCACAAATAAAAGTGCATAATAATGGTATCAATGTTCATACATCAAAGGAAGCTGGTAAATAAATACATATCAAAATTCCAGCCATAATATAACCAGATACTAAAAAAAATATGCAGCGGAAGATAACTATTCCAGCTTGGCTTGGTCTTCTGGCAAAAACTCCTCTACGGTGTCATCCAAACCTGAACCTGTCTCCACAAATCAAAGTATTGTGGGATGAGTACATTAATACTCAGTGTGGTGATAGAGTGAGCCTACGGTTCTGGTTAACTCTAGCTAGAACTAAACCATACTTAAATACTTTTAATTCCTATAATGCAATATCTAGGTGTAAGCTTAATGAAATGATGAAACAATTCTACAAGTCATGACATGCCCAAATAAATATGAAAAATATCTGAAGAAGCGGAGAATAATACTAGTATAGTAATATACGGTGAATAAGTATATCAATACGAGAGTCAAGCACCCACTCTCAATGGTCAATCATAAGTCATAGAAAATCCAGTATCAATCTCACAAATCCCAATATGTACAGTGCCTACAGATCTACCTACGCATGAGCTCGACACGCAAAAGCTCCTACCTCACTCCCCCGTCGAGGAGTGAGCAGTAAAACACGGTACCGGCCTACTGACGCATGGAGGTCGAGAGATAGTCTGATATAAATGGCACACTCAATCAAGAACTCAAGTCAAGGGATAATATAATACAATAAACGATACAAGTAATCATCAAGTGACCGCAGTACCGCCTGACGGTCGGTCTGCTGAGTGATCATTAGATCGCGTTGCCCACGATCTCTATCATAAGGAGACCTCCGGCAATGGCTTGGGACAATCTCCCGATAATGGAAACCCCAGGCAAAACGAACTTATCACACTCGGTCTCGCTATCCTGATCCGCACCAGATGCAAGTGTTGATTAAGGGTACTTTTTAGTTTATTAATCACATTATTATTAATATGCCATGCATATCCTATAAGTGCAATCTAGTTTTGAGTTAATGATATGTGCTTAACTGTTTACTTAATGTTAATGACATGATATGCACACAATTAATTGTTGATCTAATTACTAACTAAAGATTAAACAAAACCTAAGGCATCCACACCTGGAAAAGCCGGTGACTAGGAAACTACTCCTCAGGATGGTCGATGAAGTCCTGACCAGCCTCTCCTGTCTCGTATTCGGGGTAGTAGTAGTCCTCTACTGGTCCTGAGTAGTCCTGCTGCTCACCTGACGGAAAAGTTAACTAATCAGAACGAACTCTAAGTCTCGCAACACTTAAACTAACGATCACTGAGTTAACCCTCTATTTGGATTCAGGTTTGAGCTATTAGGATAAAGGATTTAGATTTCTGAAAGGAGACTCGGTATTAAAATATATTATTATATTTAAAGAAATACTTTGGTAAAATTTTGGCAGAATTTCCTTTATAAAATGTGTGAAGAAAGACGTGTTGACGGAATCCTACAGTTCTATTCTACTCGTTCAAGTCGTGAAAATATTTTATTTGGTTTTAGGAAATCGTTTGGTAAGTTATAGTTTGTAATAGTGTTTTGCTCAAGTATGAAATATTTATATATGTATCTTTTTGAATACGAGAACCTTATTAGAAATTTATAACTAGCATAAAAATTGTGTTGATACTTTTATTCCATTCAAAATAAATGAAACTCAATAAACATATACAAATAGAAAATATAGAAATGAAACTCAAATGTGTTAATATTAAGAAATGCTAAGTAGCAATAATTGTTATTAATAAATAGTAAAGCTAGCATATGAAATAAATATTAATATGTTGATGTTTTAATGTGTTGGTGTTTTAATGTTTTTGGGATCATACGAGTCCAGATTAGTTTTTCCATCGTATCTGTATTTTGAAATATTTCTGGACTATTTGAAATCATCTCCCATCTTTAAGTTTACGTATTAATCCGATTTATTTAGGCAGCAATATATCTTTGGGTCTAATACCTTATTCTCGGTCCACTTAGCTAACATCATCATATTTCATTAATTCTCACAATTTTTAAGTTAACTATAAATTAACTTAATTAATTTAAGCCCACAAACAATTAATTCTCGGACCTAGCCCAGTCCAGAAACTAAGTCCAACATAGGAGGAAATAGGCTCGGCTATAAGAGCCCACACAAGAGGAATAAGGGGGACGGAAAAGCAGGCCCGACAGGCCCAGAACGGAAGAGAGCCCACCAGGGGGCTTATTGGGTTTCGGGGATCAAATCCGAACCCAACAGACATGGAAATTTACAGAAGGGACCCCAGATCATTTTTATTTGCACAACTTTTACACTACAGACCTTAGGACAGATTTATTTGTAAAGAAGACCTAAACCAGTTCAAAAATATTTGCAGAATAGTCCAAAACTCGAAGAACTTTACACAACAGTCCCTGGCACACTTAGACAGCACACCAGTATGCAATAGAGGGGTACCACGGCTGGTACCAGGCCTGAACCAGCCTGATATCAAGCCAGAAAACACACCACAAGAAAGATACCTCCTATTTGACATGAATCTAACCAAATAATAGCTATACAACACTGTTTCTACGAGTTATAGACCGTCCCAAGCATGCAAACATTTTATTTAGAGCCTCTAAGTGCTAACAGACAAGATATCCTAGCCTTATCCACACATTCTCAATACAGACCACTAAATTAATCTAAATGCAAACACAATTCAGAGATTAGGATCCCATTAACGAGCTATTGCAGCAAACCTATAGTAATTCAATCAGCCAACCAACCCACTACCTCAGCTAACAAGCAACAACTACCGATTACCCCAAATGATGCGAGTATTTACACACTGATCAACTTACAGAGGCAATGTACAGCACAAACAAGCATTTAACAGCACACAAACACCGATAAACCCAAGAGAGGCCATGCACAACTATTATCAAGCATCCAATCGATGTTATCATTTCAGACCAGCAATTTCAAAGCAAACAATCAAATTGGGTGCATGCCTCACAAACAAACAAGCACAGATCAAAGAAAGAAAGAGGGAGAGTTTGCAAACCGAGATGGCAGAGCAAAGAAGAAAGAAGGAAAAAGGGAAAGAGGTTGAGGCCAGCTACTGTCAAACGCCGCCTGCCAAGTCGTCACCAGTCGCCATCACCATGGTTGATTAGTGTAGCGGATAGAGTAGAGAGTGTGGGTGAGAGAGAGAAGCTAGGGTTTGGGCACGGGAGAGAGAAGGAAGGGGGATCCTTCTAACTGAGTGGAGCGGTTGTGAGGGAAAGTCAGTGAGAGTGGAGATGATTGGAGATGGAGGAAAATGGGTTTCGGTGAGCTCGAACGAAAAAGGGAAACAATGGCGGAGAGAGAGAGAGTGAGATGGGTTCTGTGGGGTTGTGTGAGTGAGTGATGGAGCGGAGAGGAGGAGATAAAGAGATGGGAGGTGATTGCAAACTTCGTCGCCACTTGTTTGGCGACTGACTCGAGCAGACGGAGAAGCGGAGCAGCAGAGCTGCGAGAGAGAGATGGTCGGCGCAGAGTGGGGTTACGGACGCGAAAATGAGGAGGAAAGGCGGAAAAGCTGGGGTGAAGAAGAGTTTCTCGTCCGGGATCTTCTGTGGCGAAGACTAAATGGATATGGTGTAAAGAGTGGAAGAAGGAGATCCAACGGTTGAGATTAATTCAGATATTAGCTTATAGATTGGATGGCCAGGAATCCAACTAAATTATATTTAGATTATAATTTCTGAGAATTTCTCAAAATAATTCCATTTTGTAAAGTTTTTTTAATAAAGATTTTTAACTAGTTTAGAATTTTTAATTAGCATTTTAGGAATTCAACTAAATTTGATCATTTCATTCATTTTCTAGAAATTTTATCTAATAGGTTTTTAATTAGTTAGCATTTTAGAATTGATATTTATTTGTTTGCTTGAAATTTTAATTTAGTTAACTCATTTTTAAATTAACAAAAATTTATTTATTTTACGGGATTTTACAGCCTACCCCCCTAAAAAGACGTTTCGTCCTCGAAACGAAAAAGGTAAAAAGAAAAGTTAACCTGAAGAGACGAACAACTCAGGAAATTGCTCAAGCATCTCGCTTTCAAGCTCCCAAGTCGCTTCACGAGGAGTGTGGTGCTTCCACTGAACCAGAACCTGTCGGATAGTGCGTCGACGAAGTCTGGTCTCCTTCGTGTCTAGGATCCTCAACGGTTTCTCCCGATATGTCAAGTCTCGCTCAAGCTGCAAGGGCTCGACATCTAACACATGGGATTCACTTGGGACATACCGCCGAAGCTGAGAGACATGGAAAACATTATGTACACCCGCCAAATGAGAGGGGAGAGTGAGTCGGTAAGCAACTGGTCCAACCCGCTCTTCGATCACAAAGGGTCCAATGTAACGGGGTGCAAGTTTTCCCTTTACTCCAAAGCGAACAACTCCTTTTTTAGGTGAAACCCGAAGTAAAACTTGTTCTCCTTTTTCAAACTTCAAGTCTCGCCTTTTTGGATCAGCATATTTCCTTTGTCTGTCTTGAGCAGCTTTCAACCGCTCATGCACTATCTTCATTGTCTCAACACTTTCCTCAATCATCTGTGGTCCGGTAGGTCGGTAAGTACCTGTAGGTCCCCAACACACCGGAGTCCTACACCGCTGACCATAAAGTGCCTCAAAAGGTGCCATACCAATGCTAGAGTGATAGCTGTTGTTATAGGCAAACTCGGCGAGATATAAGTGATCTGACCAATCTCCGCCCATAGAAAGTGCACAAGATCGCAACATATCCTCTAGTGTCTGAATGGTACGCTCGGATTGTCCATCTGTCTGTGGATGATGAGCGGTACTAAAGGTCACGGTTGTTCCTAGAGCATTTTGAAACTGCTTCCAGAAACGAGAAGTAAAGCGAGGGTCACGGTCTGATATGATCTCCACTGGTGATCCATGTAACCTGTGTAAGTTCTGCATATACAGATATGCCATCTGCTCCCCTGTGAGACCGTATCGAAAAGGTATAAAGTGGGCTACCTTAGTGAGAGTATCCACAATGACCCAAATCGCATCATGCTTTCGCTTTGTCTTTGGCAAACCGGTAACAAAATCCATAGTAATCCTATCAAACTTCTTCTCGGATATCTGTAAGGGGTGTAGTAGACCTGGGGGTCTTTTTCGGTCTGCCTTGACTTTTTGACATACAAGGCACTTGGCCACAAATCGCGCAACTTCACGGCGCATGTTTCGCCACCAAAAGTAGCCTTTCAAATCCCGATACATCTTGGTTTCGCCACGATGAATGGTATAACCTGACTCGTGTGCTTCTGACAATATCTTTTCCTTTATCTTTTGGTTGTCTGGAACACAAACCCGATTTCGGAATCTCAAAACTCCATCTCCATCAACATGGAAAGGAGTTTCTTGCCCAGATCTCACAAGTTCACGCGTCTTTTCAAGACTAGAATCTTCTTTCTGAGCTTCCTTGATCTCATCAATCAAAGTCGGTTTCACAACCAAACTCGAGATCAAGCTTGAATCAGACTCTTGGTTAGTTTCATCGTGGGGTGCTATCCACAACTCCAAGCGTCTCATGTCTTCCAGCAATTCATGCTGTTGAGTAATCAAGGTAGCCAAATTTCCATGGTTCTTTCGGCTCAAGGCATCGGCCACCACATTTGACTTTCCTGGATGATACACAAGTTCCAAGTCATAATCTTTCATCAATTCCAACCACCGGCGTTGTCTCATATTCAACTCCTTCTGTGTGAACACATATTTCAAGCTCTGGTGGTCAGTAAAGATCTTGTACTTTTCACCATAGAGATAGTGGCGCCAAATTTTCAAAGCAAAGATCACGGCTGGCAACTCAAGGTCATGAGTGGGGTAATTCTTCTCGTGTGGTCTCAACTGTCGGGATGCATATGCAATAACATGATCATCCTGCATCAATACACATCCTAACCCATAACGGGAAGCATCGGTATTAACCACATAGCCAGCTCCAGGTACTGGCATTGCCAAAACAGGCGCTGTCACAAGTCGGCTTTTGAGTTCTTCAAAACTCTTTTGCCTAGCTGGAGTCCACTCAAACTTCACTCCCTTATGAAGCAACTGGGTCATAGGGAGAGCAATTCGGGAAAAGCCTTCAACAAACCTTCTATAGTAACCTGCTAATCCCAGAAAACTACGGACCTCAGTCACTGTTGTAGGTGGTTTCCATTCAGTCACTGCAACTATTTTATGTGGATCCACCGCTAAGCCATCTTTAGAGATAACATGACCAAGGAACGAGATCTGTTCCAACCAGAAACTCACACTTGGAGAACTTGGCATACAGCTGATGCTCACGAAGTCGCTGTAAAGCCAACCTCAGATGATGCTCATGTTCTTCCGCACTCTTGGAATAGATCAAAATATCATCAATGAACACCACAACAAAAGAATCCAAGTAATCCTCAAAAACACGATTCATCAAGTTCATGAAATATGCTGGGGCATTCGTCAGTCCAAAGGACATGACCAAAAACTCATAATGCCCGTAGCGTGTGCGAAAGGCTGTTTTTGGAACATCACTTGGCCTAATTCGCATCTGATGGTACCCAGATCTAAGATCGATCTTTGAGTATACCTGAGAACCCTGAAGCTGATCAAACAAGTCATCAATCCTGGGCAACGGGTATCGATTGGGTACAGTGACCTTGTTTAATTCCCTGTAATCTATGCAAAGACGGAGAGTTCCATCCTTCTTGCGCACAAATAGCACAGGAGCTCCCCACGGGGAAGTACTCGGTCTGATGAATCCTTTTTCTAGAAGTTCTTCCAATTGAGCTTTGAGTTCCTTAAGTTCAGCTGGAGCCATTCTGTATGGAGCCTTCGCCATCGGTGTCGTCCCTGGTTGCAACTCAATGCAAAACTCTACCTCACGATCTGGGGGTAATCCAGGCAAGTCTTCTGGAAACACGTCTGAGTATTCCCGAACCACGGGTACAGTTTCAAGATCTACTTTCTTCGAGTCGGTTGACACCACAGAAGCTAGGAACGCCTCACATCCAGATGACATCAGATGTTTCACTTGTAAAGCTGAAATCATAGGGATTCCGGTTCCTGGTTTTCGGCCTTTGAGAACATAGGGTTCGGTTCCTTCTTTTCCAAACCGGACACTGTGATTCTTGCAATCTATAACCGCATGATGGGTAGTGAGCCAATCCAAGCCAAATAAGACATCAAAGTCCTTCATATCAAGTACTACCAGATCAGCGGATAAGTTTCGTCCGGCTATTTGAACCTTGCGGTTTCTACAAATTTGATCAACTAGGACGGTTTTACCGAGTGGGGTTTGCACTGACATCACTCGACCTCTCGGTTCGGTTTCCCACCCATTAAGATTCACGAAATCCTGGGATACGAACGAATGACTAGCCCCAGTGTCGATCAAGGAGTAAGCGAAATAATCGGAGATGAAAACCATACCTGCAATGAGCTCATCCTCAAAGGTCTCATCCTCTAAGGGCACGACATCGGACTCAAGAACATCATCTCCAATCGTCGCATGAACACGAGCGGTATCACGCCCGAACTGACCAAGGTTTCCAGCACCTCGGTTTCCATTGCCGGATCGTCCACCGCGCTGAGGACCACCGCGGCCACCACCACGGAGAACAAAAGAACCACGGCCACGACCAGCATCAATCTGTCCACGGCCAACACCTCCAGAAATCGGCACAAAGGTCTGTCCACCACTAGAACTGGAACCAGCACCAAGTCGGTTTGGGTTCCTCGGACACTGTGCTGCCCAATGATCAGGTGAGTTGCAAAGTCGGCACCCACCTCGGTGAACAAAACATGGCCCGGGATAAGTTCTATTGCATTTCCTGCAAAAGAAGCGGTTAGGAGCCTGATTTTGCTGTTGTCTGTTCTGAGGCACCAACGCACCACGGCTCTGGAATGCGGTCTTGCGAGCACCGCCACCGTCAGATCTCTGCCCAGCTTCTCTTGTCTTATCGCGAGACATCATCAGACTTTCTTGGTAAATGGCCTTGTCCATCAGAAACTCGACAGACGTGCCACTGTAAATATCCATCACACTTGCCAGCCGAGGATTTAAGCCACGGATGAACCTGCTTCTCTTCCTGCGTGGATCAACTACCAAGTCAGGGGCATAGCGAGATAAGCGGATGAAAGTCTCACCATATTGCTGCACAGTCATATTCCCCTGAACCAAAGTCTCAAATTGGCGTCTCAGCTCTTCCTGTTGAGTCTCGCCCAGGAAACGGGCACGGAACACTTGTTCAAACCATTGCCACGGGATATTGGGGCCTTCGCCATCATACTGTGGCTTCTGGGAGGTCCACCAATGTCTAGCATCATGGTCAAAGAGCGTGGCAGCTATTTCCGTCCAATACTCATCTGGAGTGCGAGCAAGGCGGAAGTTATCCTGTACTGCCAAAAGCCATTCTTCAGCGGCTGCAAAATCACTTCTTCCATCAAACCGGGGAGTACTTTCTTTCTGAAACTCCCGGCGAGCAACCACAAACGGGTCCACTTGAGGTCTATCAACTCCTTGTCCAGCATGTTGCGCCACGTTCGCCCAGAACTGTTGAGCAAGGGCTGCAGGATCTAGTCCAAGTGCAGGATTCGCTGGAGGGACGGGTGGTTGTTGAGGCTGAGCTTCTTCTTGCCGAGCGGCACGCCTTCCACGTCCACGACCACGACCACCCCTTGGGTTAGCCAAATCCATAGCAATCTTATAAAACATAAGAGACTGCAAGTTAGAATCAGCCCGTTCAAACAACTTAAAGAGAAGGTTAAGACATAAGATAAGGTGAACTATGTGTAACAGTTTGGTTCAATAGCTGGAATATTTGTGATTTTAACACTGTGTCTCTGATACCACCGAAGGATGTCACACCCCGAACCAAGCCATAATCCGAGATGGACAGCCCCGCCACGTGTATACACTCTACTGTACACACGTAAGGCTAATAAACAGTGTAACAGAAGTCAAATGATCACAAATAAAAGTGCATAATAATGGTATCAATGTTCATACATCAAAGGAAGCTGGTAAATAAATACATATTAAAATTCCAGCCATAATATAACCAGATACTAAAAAAAATATGCAGCGGAAGATAACTATTCCAGCTTGGCTTGGTCTTCTGGCAAAAACTCCCCTACGGTGTCATCCAAACCTGAACCTGTCTCCACAAATCAAAGTATTGTGGGATGAGTACATTAATACTCAGTGTGGTGATAGAGTGAGCCTACGGTTCTGGTTAACTCTAGCTAGAACTAAACCATACTTAAATACTTTTAATTCCTATAATGCAATATCTAGGTGTAAGCTTAATGAAATGATGAAACAATTCTACAAGTCATGACATGCCCAAATAAATATGAAAAATATCTGAAGAAGCGGAGAATAATACTAGTATAGTAATATACGGTGAATAAGTATATCAATACGAGAGTCAAGCACCCACTCTCAATGGTCAATCATAAGTCATAGAAAATCCAGTATCAATCTCACAAATCCCAATATGTACAGTGCCTACAGATCTACCTACGCATGAGCTCGACACGCAAAAGCTCCTACCTCACTCCCCCGTCGAGGAGTGAGCAGTAAAACACGGTACCGGCCTACTGACGCATGGAGGTCGAGAGATAGTCTGATATAAATGGCACACTCAATCAAGAACTCAAGTCAAGGGATAATATAATACAATAAACGATACAAGTAATCATCAAGTGACCGCAGTACCGCCTGACGGTCGGTCTGCTGAGTGATCATTAGATCGCGTTGCCCACGATCTCTATCATAAGGAGACCTCCGGCAATGGCTTGGGACAATCTCCCGATAATGGAAACCCCAGGCAAAACGAACTTATCACACTCGGTCTCGCTATCCTGATCCGCACCAGATGCAAGTGTTGATTAAGGGTACTTTTTAGTTTATTAATCACATTATTATTAATATGCCATGCATATCCTATAAGTGCAATCTAGTTTTGAGTTAATGATATGTGCTTAACTGTTTACTTAATGTTAATGACATGATATGCACACAATTAATTGTTGATCTAATTACTAACTAAAGATTAAACAAAACCTAAGGCATCCACACCTGGAAAAGCCGGTGACTAGGAAACTACTCCTCAGGATGGTCGATGAAGTCCTGACCAGCCTCTCCTGTCTCGTATTCGGGGTAGTAGTAGTCCTCTACTGGTCCTGAGTAGTCCTGCTCCTCACCTGACGGAAAAGTTAACTAATCAGAACGAACTCTAAGTCTCGCAACACTTAAACTAACGATCACTGAGTTAACCCTCTATTTGGATTCAGGTTTGAGCTATTAGGATAAAGGATTTAGATTTCTGAAAGGAGACTCGGTATTAAAATATATTATTATATTTAAAGAAATACTTTGGTAAAATTTTGGCAGAATTTCCTTTATAAAATGTGTGAAGAAAGACGTGTTGACGGAATCCTACAGTTCTATTCTACTCGTTCAAGTCGTGAAAATATTTTATTTGGTTTTAGGAAATCGTTTGGTAAGTTATAGTTTGTAATAGTGTTTTGCTCAAGTATGAAATATTTATATATGTATCTTTTTGAATACGAGAACCTTATTAGAAATTTATAACTAGCATAAAAATTGTGTTGATACTTTTATTCCATTCAAAATAAATGAAACTCAATAAACATATACAAATAGAAAATATAGAAATGAAACTCAAATGTGTTAATATTAAGAAATGCTAAGTAGCAATAATTGTTATTAATAAATAGTAAAGCTAGCATATGAAATAAATATTAATATGTTGATGTTTTAATGTGTTGGTGTTTTAATGTTTTTGGGATCATACGAGTCCAGATTAGTTTTTCCATCGTATCTGTATTTTGAAATATTTCTGGACTATTTGAAATCATCTCCCATCTTTAAGTTTACGTATTAATCCGATTTATTTAGGCAGCAATATATCTTTGGGTCTAATACCTTATTCTCGGTCCACTTAGCTAACATCATCATATTTCATTAATTCTCACAATTTTTAAGTTAACTATAAATTAACTTAATTAATTTAAGCCCACAAACAATTAATTCTCGGACCTAGCCCAGTCCAGAAACTAAGTCCAACATAGGAGGAAATAGGCTCGGCTATAAGAGCCCACACAAGAGGAATAAGGGGGACGGAAAAGCAGGCCCGACAGGCCCAGAACGGAAGAGAGCCCACCAGGGGGCTTATTGGGTTTCGGGGATCAAATCCGAACCCAACAGACATGGAAATTTACAGAAGGGACCCCAGATCATTTTTATTTGCACAACTTTTACACTACAGACCTTAGGACAGATTTATTTGTAAAGAAGACCTAAACCAGTTCAAAAATATTTGCAGAATAGTCCAAAACTCGAAGAACTTTACACAACAGTCCCTGGCACACTTAGACAGCACACCAGTATGCAATAGAGGGGTACCACGGCTGGTACCAGGCCTGAACCAGCCTGATATCAAGCCAGAAAACACACCACAAGAAAGATACCTCCTATTTGACATGAATCTAACCAAATAATAGCTATACAACACTGTTTCTACGAGTTATAGACCGTCCCAAGCATGCAAACATTTTATTTAGAGCCTCTAAGTGCTAACAGACAAGATATCCTAGCCTTATCCACACATTCTCAATACAGACCACTAAATTAATCTAAATGCAAACACAATTCAGAGATTAGGATCCCATTAACGAGCTATTGCAGCAAACCTATAGTAATTCAATCAGCCAACCAACCCACTACCTCAGCTAACAAGCAACAACTACCGATTACCCCAAATGATGCGAGTATTTACACACTGATCAACTTACAGAGGCAATGTACAGCACAAACAAGCATTTAACAGCACACAAACACCGATAAACCCAAGAGAGGCCATGCACAACTATTATCAAGCATCCAATCGATGTTATCATTTCAGACCAGCAATTTCAAAGCAAACAATCAAATTGGGTGCATGCCTCACAAACAAACAAGCACAGATCAAAGAAAGAAAGAGGGAGAGTTTGCAAACCGAGATGGCAGAGCAAAGAAGAAAGAAGGAAAAAGGGAAAGAGGTTGAGGCCAGCTACTGTCAAACGCCGCCTGCCAAGTCGTCACCAGTCGCCATCACCATGGTTGATTAGTGTAGCGGATAGAGTAGAGAGTGTGGGTGAGAGAGAGAAGCTAGGGTTTGGGCACGGGAGAGAGAAGGAAGGGGGATCCTTCTAACTGAGTGGAGCGGTTGTGAGGGAAAGTCAGTGAGAGTGGAGATGATTGGAGATGGAGGAAAATGGGTTTCGGTGAGCTCGAACGAAAAAGGGAAACAATGGCGGAGAGAGAGAGAGTGAGATGGGTTCTGTGGGGTTGTGTGAGTGAGTGATGGAGCGGAGAGGAGGAGATAAAGAGATGGGAGGTGATTGCAAACTTCGTCGCCACTTGTTTGGCGACTGACTCGAGCAGACGGAGAAGCGGAGCAGCAGAGCTGCGAGAGAGAGATGGTCGGCGCAGAGTGGGGTTACGGACGCGAAAATGAGGAGGAAAGGCGGAAAAGCTGGGGTGAAGAAGAGTTTCTCGTCCGGGATCTTCTGTGGCGAAGACTAAATGGATATGGTGTAAAGAGTGGAAGAAGGAGATCCAACGGTTGAGATTAATTCAGATATTAGCTTATAGATTGGATGGCCAGGAATCCAACTAAATTATATTTAGATTATAATTTCTGAGAATTTCTCAAAATAATTCCATTTTGTAAAGTTTTTTTAATAAAGATTTTTAACTAGTTTAGAATTTTTAATTAGCATTTTAGGAATTCAACTAAATTTGATCATTTCATTCATTTTCTAGAAATTTTATCTAATAGGTTTTTAATTAGTTAGCATTTTAGAATTGATATTTATTTGTTTGCTTGAAATTTTAATTTAGTTAACTCATTTTTAAATTAACAAAAATTTATTTATTTTACGGGATTTTACAGCCTACCCCCCTAAAAAGACGTTTCGTCCTCGAAACGAAAAAGGTAAAAAGAAAAGTTAACCTGAAGAGACGAACAACTCAGGAAATTGCTCAAGCATCTCGCTTTCAAGCTCCCAAGTCGCTTCACGAGGAGTGTGGTGCTTCCACTGAACCAGAACCTGTCGGATAGTGCGTCGACGAAGTCTGGTCTCCTTCGTGTCTAGGATCCTCAACGGTTTCTCCCGATATGTCAAGTCTCGCTCAAGCTGCAAGGGCTCGACATCTAACACATGGGATTCACTTGGGACATACCGCCGAAGCTGAGAGACATGGAAAACATTATGTACACCCGCCAAATGAGAGGGGAGAGTGAGTCGGTAAGCAACTGGTCCAACCCGCTCTTCGATCACAAAGGGTCCAATGTAACGGGGTGCAAGTTTTCCCTTTACTCCAAAGCGAACAACTCCTTTTTTAGGTGAAACCCGAAGTAAAACTTGTTCTCCTTTTTCAAACTTCAAGTCTCGCCTTTTTGGATCAGCATATTTCCTTTGTCTGTCTTGAGCAGCTTTCAACCGCTCATGCACTATCTTCATTGTCTCAACACTTTCCTCAATCATCTGTGGTCCGGTAGGTCGGTAAGTACCTGTAGGTCCCCAACACACCGGAGTCCTACACCGCTGACCATAAAGTGCCTCAAAAGGTGCCATACCAATGCTAGAGTGATAGCTGTTGTTATAGGCAAACTCGGCGAGATATAAGTGATCTGACCAATCTCCGCCCATAGAAAGTGCACAAGATCGCAACATATCCTCTAGTGTCTGAATGGTACGCTCGGATTGTCCATCTGTCTGTGGATGATGAGCGGTACTAAAGGTCACGGTTGTTCCTAGAGCATTTTGAAACTGCTTCCAGAAACGAGAAGTAAAGCGAGGGTCACGGTCTGATATGATCTCCACTGGTGATCCATGTAACCTGTGTAAGTTCTGCATATACAGATATGCCATCTGCTCCCCTGTGAGACCGTATCGAAAAGGTATAAAGTGGGCTACCTTAGTGAGAGTATCCACAATGACCCAAATCGCATCATGCTTTCGCTTTGTCTTTGGCAAACCGGTAACAAAATCCATAGTAATCCTATCAAACTTCTTCTCGGATATCTGTAAGGGGTGTAGTAGACCTGGGGGTCTTTTTCGGTCTGCCTTGACTTTTTGACATACAAGGCACTTGGCCACAAATCGCGCAACTTCACGGCGCATGTTTCGCCACCAAAAGTAGCCTTTCAAATCCCGATACATCTTGGTTTCGCCAGGATGAATGGTATAACCTGACTCGTGTGCTTCTGACAATATCTTTTCCTTTATCTTTTGGTTGTCTGGAACACAAACCCGATTTCGGAATCTCAAAACTCCATCTCCATCAACATGGAAAGGAGTTTCTTGCCCAGATCTCACAAGTTCACGCGTCTTTTCAAGACTAGAATCTTCTTTCTGAGCTTCCTTGATCTCATCAATCAAAGTCGGTTTCACAACCAAACTCGAGATCAAGCTTGAATCAGACTCTTGGTTAGTTTCATCGTGGGGTGCTATCCACAACTCCAAGCGTCTCATGTCTTCCAGCAATTCATGCTGTTGAGTAATCAAGGTAGCCAAATTTCCATGGTTCTTTCGGCTCAAGGCATCGGCCACCACATTTGACTTTCCTGGATGATACACAAGTTCCAAGTCATAATCTTTCATCAATTCCAACCACCGGCGTTGTCTCATATTCAACTCCTTCTGTGTGAACACATATTTCAAGCTCTGGTGGTCAGTAAAGATCTTGTACTTTTCACCATAGAGATAGTGGCGCCAAATTTTCAAAGCAAAGATCACGGCTGGCAACTCAAGGTCATGAGTGGGGTAATTCTTCTCGTGTGGTCTCAACTGTCGGGATGCATATGCAATAACATGATCATCCTGCATCAATACACATCCTAACCCATAACGGGAAGCATCGGTATTAACCACATAGCCAGCTCCAGGTACTGGCATTGCCAAAACAGGCGCTGTCACAAGTCGGCTTTTGAGTTCTTCAAAACTCTTTTGCCTAGCTGGAGTCCACTCAAACTTCACTCCCTTATGAAGCAACTGGGTCATAGGGAGAGCAATTCGGGAAAAGCCTTCAACAAACCTTCTATAGTAACCTGCTAATCCCAGAAAACTACGGACCTCAGTCACTGTTGTAGGTGGTTTCCATTCAGTCACTGCAACTATTTTATGTGGATCCACCGCTAAGCCATCTTTAGAGATAACATGACCAAGGAACGAGATCTGTTCCAACCAGAAACTCACACTTGGAGAACTTGGCATACAGCTGATGCTCACGAAGTCGCTGTAAAGCCAACCTCAGATGATGCTCATGTTCTTCCGCACTCTTGGAATAGATCAAAATATCATCAATGAACACCACAACAAAAGAATCCAAGTAATCCTCAAAAACACGATTCATCAAGTTCATGAAATATGCTGGGGCATTCGTCAGTCCAAAGGACATGACCAAAAACTCATAATGCCCGTAGCGTGTGCGAAAGGCTGTTTTTGGAACATCACTTGGCCTAATTCGCATCTGATGGTACCCAGATCTAAGATCGATCTTTGAGTATACCTGAGAACCCTGAAGCTGATCAAACAAGTCATCAATCCTGGGCAACGGGTATCGATTGGGTACAGTGACCTTGTTTAATTCCCTGTAATCTATGCAAAGACGGAGAGTTCCATCCTTCTTGCGCACAAATAGCACAGGAGCTCCCCACGGGGAAGTACTCGGTCTGATGAATCCTTTTTCTAGAAGTTCTTCCAATTGAGCTTTGAGTTCCTTAAGTTCAGCTGGAGCCATTCTGTATGGAGCCTTCGCCATCGGTGTCGTCCCTGGTTGCAACTCAATGCAAAACTCTACCTCACGATCTGGGGGTAATCCAGGCAAGTCTTCTGGAAACACGTCTGAGTATTCCCGAACCACGGGTACAGTTTCAAGATCTACTTTCTTCGAGTCGGTTGACACCACAGAAGCTAGGAACGCCTCACATCCAGATGACATCAGATGTTTCACTTGTAAAGCTGAAATCATAGGGATTCCGGTTCCTGGTTTTCGGCCTTTGAGAACATAGGGTTCGGTTCCTTCTTTTCCAAACCGGACACTGTGATTCTTGCAATCTATAACCGCATGATGGGTAGTGAGCCAATCCAAGCCAAATAAGACATCAAAGTCCTTCATATCAAGTACTACCAGATCAGCGGATAAGTTTCGTCCGGCTATTTGAACCTTGCGGTTTCTACAAATTTGATCAACTAGGACGGTTTTACCGAGTGGGGTTTGCACTGACATCACTCGACCTCTCGGTTCGGTTTCCCACCCATTAAGATTCACGAAATCCTGGGATACGAACGAATGACTAGCCCCAGTGTCGATCAAGGAGTAAGCGAAATAATCGGAGATGAAAACCATACCTGCAATGAGCTCATCCTCAAAGGTCTCATCCTCTAAGGGCACGACATCGGACTCAAGAACATCATCTCCAATCGTCGCATGAACACGAGCGGTATCACGCCCGAACTGACCAAGGTTTCCAGCACCTCGGTTTCCATTGCCGGATCGTCCACCGCGCTGAGGACCACCGCGGCCACCACCACGGAGAACAAAAGAACCACGGCCACGACCAGCATCAATCTGTCCACGGCCAACACCTCCAGAAATCGGCACAAAGGTCTGTCCACCACTAGAACTGGAACCAGCACCAAGTCGGTTTGGGTTCCTCGGACACTGTGCTGCCCAATGATCAGGTGAGTTGCAAAGTCGGCACCCACCTCGGTGAACAAAACATGGCCCGGGATAAGTTCTATTGCATTTCCTGCAAAAGAAGCGGTTAGGAGCCTGATTTTGCTGTTGTCTGTTCTGAGGCACCAACGCACCACGGCTCTGGAATGCGGTCTTGCGAGCACCGCCACCGTCAGATCTCTGCCCAGCTTCTCTTGTCTTATCGCGAGACATCATCAGACTTTCTTGGTAAATGGCCTTGTCCATCAGAAACTCGACAGACGTGCCACTGTAAATATCCATCACACTTGCCAGCCGAGGATTTAAGCCACGGATGAACCTGCTTCTCTTCCTGCGTGGATCAACTACCAAGTCAGGGGCATAGCGAGATAAGCGGATGAAAGTCTCACCATATTGCTGCACAGTCATATTCCCCTGAACCAAAGTCTCAAATTGGCGTCTCAGCTCTTCCTGTTGAGTCTCGCCCAGGAAACGGGCACGGAACACTTGTTCAAACCATTGCCACGGGATATTGGGGCCTTCGCCATCATACTGTGGCTTCTGGGAGGTCCACCAATGTCTAGCATCATGGTCAAAGAGCGTGGCAGCTATTTCCGTCCAATACTCATCTGGAGTGCGAGCAAGGCGGAAGTTATCCTGTACTGCCAAAAGCCATTCTTCAGCGGCTGCAAAATCACTTCTTCCATCAAACCGGGGAGTACTTTCTTTCTGAAACTCCCGGCGAGCAACCACAAACGGGTCCACTTGAGGTCTATCAACTCCTTGTCCAGCATGTTGCGCCACGTTCGCCCAGAACTGTTGAGCAAGGGCTGCAGGATCTAGTCCAAGTGCAGGATTCGCTGGAGGGACGGGTGGTTGTTGAGGCTGAGCTTCTTCTTGCCGAGCGGCACGCCTTCCACGTCCACGACCACGACCACCCCTTGGGTTAGCCAAATCCATAGCAATCTTATAAAACATAAGAGACTGCAAGTTAGAATCAGCCCGTTCAAACAACTTAAAGAGAAGGTTAAGACATAAGATAAGGTGAACTATGTGTAACAGTTTGGTTCAATAGCTGGAATATTTGTGATTTTAACACTGTGTCTCTGATACCACCGAAGGATGTCACACCCCGAACCAAGCCATAATCCGAGATGGACAGCCCCGCCACGTGTATACACTCTACTGTACACACGTAAGGCTAATAAACAGTGTAACAGAAGTCAAATGATCACAAATAAAAGTGCATAATAATGGTATCAATGTTCATACATCAAAGGAAGCTGGTAAATAAATACATATTAAAATTCCAGCCATAATATAACCAGATACTAAAAAAAATATGCAGCGGAAGATAACTATTCCAGCTTGGCTTGGTCTTCTGGCAAAAACTCCCCTACGGTGTCATCCAAACCTGAACCTGTCTCCACAAATCAAAGTATTGTGGGATGAGTACATTAATACTCAGTGTGGTGATAGAGTGAGCCTACGGTTCTGGTTAACTCTAGCTAGAACTAAACCATACTTAAATACTTTTAATTCCTATAATGCAATATCTAGGTGTAAGCTTAATGAAATGATGAAACAATTCTACAAGTCATGACATGCCCAAATAAATATGAAAAATATCTGAAGAAGCGGAGAATAATACTAGTATAGTAATATACGGTGAATAAGTATATCAATACGAGAGTCAAGCACCCACTCTCAATGGTCAATCATAAGTCATAGAAAATCCAGTATCAATCTCACAAATCCCAATATGTACAGTGCCTACAGATCTACCTACGCATGAGCTCGACACGCAAAAGCTCCTACCTCACTCCCCCGTCGAGGAGTGAGCAGTAAAACACGGTACCGGCCTACTGACGCATGGAGGTCGAGAGATAGTCTGATATAAATGGCACACTCAATCAAGAACTCAAGTCAAGGGATAATATAATACAATAAACGATACAAGTAATCATCAAGTGACCGCAGTACCGCCTGACGGTCGGTCTGCTGAGTGATCATTAGATCGCGTTGCCCACGATCTCTATCATAAGGAGACCTCCGGCAATGGCTTGGGACAATCTCCCGATAATGGAAACCCCAGGCAAAACGAACTTATCACACTCGGTCTCGCTATCCTGATCCGCACCAGATGCAAGTGTTGATTAAGGGTACTTTTTAGTTTATTAATCACATTATTATTAATATGCCATGCATATCCTATAAGTGCAATCTAGTTTTGAGTTAATGATATGTGCTTAACTGTTTACTTAATGTTAATGACATGATATGCACACAATTAATTGTTGATCTAATTACTAACTAAAGATTAAACAAAACCTAAGGCATCCACACCTGAAAAAGCCGGTGACTAGGAAACTACTCCTCAGGATGGTCGATGAAGTCCTGACCAGCCTCTCCTGTCTCGTATTCGGGGTAGTAGTAGTCCTCTACTGGTCCTGAGTAGTCCTGCTGCTCACCTGACGGAAAAGTTAACTAATCAGAACGAACTCTAAGTCTCGCAACACTTAAACTAACGATCACTGAGTTAACCCTCTATTTGGATTCAGGTTTGAGCTATTAGGATAAAGGATTTAGATTTCTGAAAGGAGACTCGGTATTAAAATATATTATTATATTTAAAGAAATACTTTGGTAAAATTTTGGCAGAATTTCCTTTATAAAATGTGTGAAGAAAGACGTGTTGACGGAATCCTACAGTTCTATTCTACTCGTTCAAGTCGTGAAAATATTTTATTTGGTTTTAGGAAATCGTTTGGTAAGTTATAGTTTGTAATAGTGTTTTGCTCAAGTATGAAATATTTATATATGTATCTTTTTGAATACGAGAACCTTATTAGAAATTTATAACTAGCATAAAAATTGTGTTGATACTTTTATTCCATTCAAAATAAATGAAACTCAATAAACATATACAAATAGAAAATATAGAAATGAAACTCAAATGTGTTAATATTAAGAAATGCTAAGTAGCAATAATTGTTATTAATAAATAGTAAAGCTAGCATATGAAATAAATATTAATATGTTGATGTTTTAATGTGTTGGTGTTTTAATGTTTTTGGGATCATACGAGTCCAGATTAGTTTTTCCATCGTATCTGTATTTTGAAATATTTCTGGACTATTTGAAATCATCTCCCATCTTTAAGTTTACGTATTAATCCGATTTATTTAGGCAGCAATATATCTTTGGGTCTAATACCTTATTCTCGGTCCACTTAGCTAACATCATCATATTTCATTAATTCTCACAATTTTTAAGTTAACTATAAATTAACTTAATTAATTTAAGCCCACAAACAATTAATTCTCGGACCTAGCCCAGTCCAGAAACTAAGTCCAACATAGGAGGAAATAGGCTCGGCTATAAGAGCCCACACAAGAGGAATAAGGGGGACGGAAAAGCAGGCCCGACAGGCCCAGAACGGAAGAGAGCCCACCAGGGGGCTTATTGGGTTTCGGGGATCAAATCCGAACCCAACAGACATGGAAATTTACAGAAGGGACCCCAGATCATTTTTATTTGCACAACTTTTACACTACAGACCTTAGGACAGATTTATTTGTAAAGAAGACCTAAACCAGTTCAAAAATATTTGCAGAATAGTCCAAAACTCGAAGAACTTTACACAACAGTCCCTGGCACACTTAGACAGCACACCAGTATGCAATAGAGGGGTACCACGGCTGGTACCAGGCCTGAACCAGCCTGATATCAAGCCAGAAAACACACCACAAGAAAGATACCTCCTATTTGACATGAATCTAACCAAATAATAGCTATACAACACTGTTTCTACGAGTTATAGACCGTCCCAAGCATGCAAACATTTTATTTAGAGCCTCTAAGTGCTAACAGACAAGATATCCTAGCCTTATCCACACATTCTCAATACAGACCACTAAATTAATCTAAATGCAAACACAATTCAGAGATTAGGATCCCATTAACGAGCTATTGCAGCAAACCTATAGTAATTCAATCAGCCAACCAACCCACTACCTCAGCTAACAAGCAGCAACTACCGATTACCCCAAATGATGCGAGTATTTACACACTGATCAACTTACAGAGGCAATGTACAGCACAAACAAGCATTTAACAGCACACAAACACCGATAAACCCAAGAGAGGCCATGCGCAACTATTATCAAGCATCCAATCGATGTTATCATTTCAGACCAGCAATTTCAAAGCAAACAATCAAATTGGGTGCATGCCTCACAAACAAACAAGCACAGATCAAAGAAAGAAAGAGGGAGAGTTTGCAAACCGAGATGGCAGAGCAAAGAAGAAAGAAGGAAAAAGGGAAAGAGGTTGAGGCCAGCTACTGTCAAACGCCGCCTGCCAAGTCGTCACCAGTCGCCATCACCATGGTTGATTAGTGTAGCGGATAGAGTAGAGAGTGTGGGTGAGAGAGAGAAGCTAGGGTTTGGGCACGGGAGAGAGAAGGAAGGGGGATCCTTCTAACTGAGTGGAGCGGTTGTGAGGGAAAGTCAGTGAGAGTGGAGATGATTGGAGATGGAGGGAAATGGGTTTCGGTGAGCTCGAACGAAAAAGGGAAACAATGGCGGAGAGAGAGAGAGTGAGATGGGTTCTGTGGGGTTGTGTGAGTGAGTGATGGAGCGGAGAGGAGGAGATAAAGAGATGGGAGGTGATTGCAAACTTCGTCGCCACTTGTTTGGCGACTGACTCGAGCAGACGGAGAAGCGGAGCAGCAGAGCTGCGAGAGAGAGATGGTCGGCGCAGAGTGGGGTTACGGACGCGAAAATGAGGAGGAAAGGCGGAAAAGCTGGGGTGAAGAAGAGTTTCTCGTCCGGGATCTTCTGTGGCGAAGACTAAATGGATATGGTGTAAAGAGTGGAAGAAGGAGATCCAACGGTTGAGATTAATTCAGATATTAGCTTATAGATTGGATGGCCAGGAATCCAACTAAATTATATTTAGATTATAATTTCTGAGAATTTCTCAAAATAATTCCATTTTGTAAAGTTTTTTTAATAAAGATTTTTAACTAGTTTAGAATTTTTAATTAGCATTTTAGGAATTCAACTAAATTTGATCATTTCATTCATTTTCTAGAAATTTTATCTAATAGGTTTTTAATTAGTTAGCATTTTAGAATTGATATTTATTTGTTTGCTTGAAATTTTAATTTAGTTAACTCATTTTTAAATTAACAAAAATTTATTTATTTTACGGGATTTTACAATATACGCCAGGCACAAGTTTTATTTTAGCCCGGGCACATCCTAAAAACTTCATATACTAGGCTGAATTTTATAATATTTCAGCCAAGGCACTCCACTACATGGATCCGCCCCTGGCTATACCGGAGTATTTTATCTAATTAATGAAGTAACACTTGATCTGATCGGTACCAGTCATTATATGCGGTAAGCCTCATAACACTTGATCGTTATTGTGCCAAAGGAGTATAACAAGGCCTAGTATCTGTTAAATTCCATAGCAGGGTACTTGGTTGTGTATTTTTCATCTTTTGTCGTGCCAATTTCATTTGATTTAAATTTACGGTATTTTTTTAATGGTTCATTGCAACTAGTTAGATATTTCTGTATTTGAGCGTTGAGTCCATTATTATGGATTATTTTGCTTTCATCTGGTCATTGAATAATCGAATAACCCAATCAGAAAAAGGTAGTGTAATATTAGCCTAGCCCAATCAACTGTCGAAAGCCAAGCTGCGTGTTCCGTACGACAAAATGTTCAGGAAATAAAAATTTAAGATTTTGGAAGTTATTACTAAATGACTCCATTATGAAATCAGATAGCAAGACTGAATATAATGTTACATTTTCAGTCATCACTTATTATCTATGGTACAAATTCTACAGCTATCTTGAGACTGGATATTCTTTGTCATATAATTTTATTCAGGTCCCCAAATTAGATACTCTAGCAATATTGTCCTAAAAATAAAAAGATAACACCGCACATATCAATAATAATTTGGCAACGGAACACATTGACATGGACTTGAGAGGCTATAGTTCCTTCTCAAAACAGTAAAAGTAGTCCCAAAACTTTCCTCTCTGCTTAAACAATAGCATACTGCATATACTCGAAGCGCTCAATCCAACAAAGCAGGAGAAGCAATACAAAATAAAGAAATATTATATATCTTCATCAGCAATACATCAGCAAATTAGATGCAAAAGGTCCATTGAGCAAAACAACTCCTGATGCCAACAGCATAAAACAAAGAATTCTAATACAGACTAGTCATGTTGATCTGAACACTTGATTTTTCTGTGATATCCTGTAGATACTTGATGACACGAGGGAACTTCTGATCATATCGGTTGAATTTGACTTCAACTTTTTCAAGTCTCTTGCCCTTAAATGGTGCAATTTTCAATGGTTCTTGATTTCCATCTACTTCCTCCTAGTTAGAAACATATTATTATAAAAAAGACACTAGGATGAGAAAGTTTGAACTTGAATTCAATTAATGTTTGACAAAATCTATCTTTTCCATTGTTGCATTGGAGTACAAGTTCCAATCAGTCAGGCAGCAACAACATTGACCCAAATAAAATGAGGCGGTTTTGCAATTCTGGTTACTTTTTATTCTAAGACTTAGGAAGGGGCGCCACTATCCCAGCCTGGATCCAGTCTATGCTATTAGTGCTCTCAATTGACCACAAAGAAAGAAGTTTGGGCCAAGCAATAGTACTTTAGTAGGCAAAATTTCAAATTCGAGCATCTTCAAATGTAACAAAACTTATGTTTGACAAACTTTTTAAGGCTTAAGCTACCTCAAAAAATTCCAGTGAGAAGGAGCTTATTCCCTCTACCATGTATTTCATGTGAATAAGCTTTTTTCCCATTTTATTCTTTGTTTGGTTGGTGCCTCTTCTCTCTTCCATCTCACATCTTTCCTCTTCTTGTGCAACCAGACACAGTAATAAGGATGTTTGGTATAAGGACGAAATAGATCAAAAAGAAGAAACAAAGTAATCAGGTACCTCACAGCAGCAACAATCATGTTGTAATGAAAGCTTCTCCAAATTGGGGCAATGGTTCAAGAAAGAAGAAAGTAATTTGAAATGACAACTCAAACAAATGTCAATCACAGATAAATCCTTCAGATTTAAAAAGTCCGGACAATTTGGCAGCTCAGTTTCCAATAAGACCTATAAGAAAGGAAAACATATATATTCAAAAATGAGAGACCCACAAAGGCTAAGAAAGGGTATGCTGATCCTATAAAATTAGTCAACACTTGTTGTGGTTGTCAAGTTTAATGAAAGGATATCCATTTCAGAATAAGAAAAAACAATTAGCAGGTACAGTTGACATTCAAAATGTTATCAGAAAATGGATTAACAAGAAAAATAAAAGACATGAAGCAAGTACCTTTATTCCATATCCATTTAATTGAAGATTTTTGACATATGAAAGGCCAATGAGAATATTACTCTCATCCTTGTAAGAAAAAGGATCATAAGAATTAGATAAAATAATGTTCGCACTGGTAAGAGATGGCATCATCAGAAGCATTTTGTGTCCAAAGAATTCGCGATTAGTGTAGTGAAAATACAAAAGATTAGGTGTATTGATCACCTCCATTATGTTTTCTGCCTCAAAGTCGAATTCACAATCTTCTAATTTCAGATATTTTAGTCTCTGAGAGTTTATATTAACAGAATACTCCCTACTGCAATCCTTTAGATGCAAAAATTCAAGCACAGGACAACCACAGAAAAGCTTGTCAAGAAAATCCTGAAGTAAATCTGTGAACGAAAGATGCAATCGTCTGAGGCATGGAAGATTTATAATTTCGATGTTGTGTACAGAATTTATGTAATTGAGTGAGACATCCACTAGAGATGCACAAGTGAAAACACTGAGAGACAATGGACCCTTTAGCGAGAAATTAACATCGAACACTAACAGTTGAGGGTTATGTTTAATGGCATAAATAAACCAAGAGCTTATGAACATGTCACACTCGGGCTGAAACATTCTATCAAAATAAAGACGAATACGAAACTTGTGCAAATCACAAGGCTCACGACGTAGTAGGGTCATGCACACAAAATCTCTGAACTTCTCTGATTTATTTCTTCTAGGGCCACCATACTCAAATTTCCACAGGTCGAAATCTAAAAAGGGCAAAGTGGTCCAGAGATTCTGCCATCTCTTTGACAGCAAGCATGTCCGGACAGCCTCTTGGGCGGTCATGAAGGACATAATGAGATGAATCAAGCAATCGGGCAAACTACTCAGTCTGTCCCTCTTGCACCTCCTTGACTTTTTGGCTTGTTCCATGGCTGATTGTTCTCAGGGGAATTTACTCGAACACTTGGTGTGCAGTGATACTGTACCAACAAAATTAACAATTAAGACTTACCAGTGCTGAAAAGGTAAAACTCTCTACAAAGCAATTGGGAAAAAGGGTCAGTTTCTAGTGAACTAACCTCAGACTCAGAGCCAAGGAGTCCGCGGCTTGATCGGAAAAGAATAGCATGTAGGGAGGGAGAGAGAGAGTAGCAGAGGGTTTTGCACGGCGGCGACAGTATAGAGAGATTGAGAGAGGAATGGAGTTTCGTCGGTTTTTGTTACCCGATTAGCATGACCAGATTTTAGCAATGGAGAACGAGAGGTTGGAGAAATTAATGGAGAGTGACAACATTAGTGATACGGCACAAATGAGAAAGAGCCAAAAGCACATTTCTCGATGGATTAGAGAAATTTAATTTTATGTCACTCTAAAAAATTTTAATTTCAAATATATCATTATAAAATGATTGATTATATATGTACTTATAAACTTACATAAATAATTTTATACCACTATTTTCTCTAAGACTATATTAAATTTGATTTATGTCACTCTAATTTATGTAAAAAATACGTACAATACGCCTTAGCAATATAAAGTAATTTTTTTTTTTAAAAAAAAAAGATCCATGTTATTCCAAATCTCAGAAATTTTAAAATTTACAATGGTTCAATTTTACGGTTTGCAATATTCTAGAATCTAAATTGATGTAAAATAACATTCTCAGCATTATTAAGGCTAATTATCGTTAATGAACTTATTTTATCAATGCAATTAAAGAATTCGGTAGTCTGCTACATTATTTGTTTGTTCCCAACTTCCCATTCGGACTTAATTGTAAAATATTTGGATAATCATGCTTATCCTGAACGTAGTATTTTATTGGGGAGTAAAAAAAAAAAAAAAGAATTTCTGGCCGGGTACCAAAAGCTTTTTTTTTTTAGAAAAAGCGACTGTCTAGTGTTCTAGCTACCAAAAGTTAGGTAAATATTTTTGGAAAATTCTAATATGGACACAAAAAAATATAAACAACCGCGCATATCTTCTCTTTTGTTTCGTTTATTTATGGTCACGGCGTAAATTTCTTTCCCCTGCTTAGATTCAAACAAGCAAATATATATAACTTCTTTTCAGCCATAGTTATTGAAGAAATGCGACAAAATGTGCAAATTTGCCCAATATCATTTAAGAAAAGAAGCGCGCCAATTTTGTACCGCCTAATCTCTTAAAAGGTGTTCTTAGGCTGCCAAACGGATCTTCTAAAAATTTTAAGGTTTTTAACTACATAGCCTCTATCTAGTCTCTCTAAAAAAAAAAAAAAAAAAAAAAAAAATTAAGGTTTTGCTAATATTTTTAAGTACCCATAAATGCTAATATTTTATTTTTTTAATTATTTTTTTTTAAATTAAGATTTAAATGTCTCATACAAATTATAGTACTTGTTTTAATTTAACGAGTGATGGTTCCAATATAAAATTTATAAATTTTGAAGTTTATTTGATACTCGATCAAAGGACAACATATGAACGTATTAAAATGAATTTATCATAGTTAAAAATGTTCATTGAAGTTTCCACCTCAAATCGAGTATCAAATAAACTCTAAAATTTTTAAAATTTACATAAAAATACATTGCTCATTAAAATTGAATAAGATCAACGATTTATATTCGAATTTTTAATTTTAAATTTTGAAAAATTGATTACAATATAAATTTTGACAATTGAGGACAACCAAAATGTTAGCACTGCAACTCTCCTGTTTCCAAATAATGGAGTGAATTTTAACTTGCCAACTACTCAACTACAAATGAATTGCTTAACGAATGACCAATTTTCAAACAAGAAAATAATAAATATCGTTCCTCACGTATGTTTCGGATTTCAACCATACAGACAGGAGCACGAATTTTGAAAAAAAAAACTAAAGGAGCAAGGACACAAAGAAGAATTTGCAGATTTGCATAAATATAAAGTTACAATAACTTTACCAACCGTATTATAAAATGAACCAAATAAGCCAAACTTAATAATAGATTTTATTTAATTAAAATTAAACGAAATTAGTTCGAAAGTTTCAATCTACAACCACAATTATGCATATTCGAGGAATTACGTAAAATATATAATATTGATAAATATTTCAGTTTATTTTGTTTGATCAATTTCTTTGATATAGGCTTCCGCTATTTTAAACCGAGTAAAATCAAATAAACTAAAGTACTAAACTGAAGAACTAAACCATTTGTCCAAAATATATTTTGTACGGTTTATGCTAACATACGTAACAGGACCGTACGTCTCGAAATTTAAGTACAACAACGGAGTGGTTGTTATTATTTTACCTTTCACCATGAACAATAACCAACAAAAATGAATTTATATCAAAATCATGTGCACCATTCTAAGTTCTAGATAGAAAACATGTCTATTTCTCAGTTCTCATACATACGAAAATAATTCGTGCACTCACTGAGTGTAAAGGGAAACAATACGTAAAAAGAAAAATTAGAGAAGCGAAAATTAATGAGAAAAACTAGAAATCAAGAATGTCAGCGCTGTGAGTTTTGAACCTTGTTCTTATTCCATTGAAAACATGGAACTTGAACAAGCTTGTTCTTGTTTTTGTTCTTATTCCACACCACTAAGAATACAACAACTCCTTAATAAATTTTGCTCGTCAGAAGCTACTCCAGCGACAAAAAAAATCTCTGAATATCGTAAAAAATAAAAAAAATGAAACAGAACGTTTCCAGTGAACACTTTTAAGTAATTCGAAACTACCTTAGGAAGACACTAATCCTCTGTCAACGGCGCCAAAGAGAACTAAAATTAAGTACAATTTTCAATTTAAAGAAGAAAGTTTGTTTCAAAGCATCAGTATTGATGGCAGTAAGAACCATACGTCGACTAAGCATCATCCCACATTGCCACCCATTAAGGAAAAAAGAAAAGGGTATTTTTGAAACCTTTATTTTGTAATTAAAGTTATGTTTTGGTTGTAATAGATAAAAAAGCACCAGATTTTCAAACCCATTAAAAACTACCTTTCGCTATTTTTTTTTTTCAGCATCTGACAACATGAGTGTGCTTCTAACTAGTGCCCCCATAATTATAAACCCAACTTTACTGCTTTTTCTGGCTTAACGCAAAATTTATGTTTTATGCCATGTATTATCCTTCGTCTACATAATAGAGTTGTTCGTTATGAATCTTATGATAATGCATATAATATAGAGAAACGGTCCCTCGTATAACTATAACAAAAAAAAAAGTTAGCAAAAATAAATATAACTTAAAAGCAATAATTGTTTATACCTTCCGCACAGCATACGGTCATCTGCTAGATAACATACTTGTACAATAAAAGTATGACGACTTCTCAACAAGTTTTCAAAGAAAAAGAAATCAAGAGATGGGAGGTGGAACCGTGGAAGTCCCTCCCACCAAATTTTCCTGGGCAAGCCCACTTCTCCATCCCCAGCCCAAGTCATTTCTCTGATGAACAAATAAAAATAAAAAGCTATTTAATGTAGAACAAATAGTACAAAACAAAATTCAACAAACCAAACCAACTTTGACACCGGTATATAGCTGAGCTTTTTACATAATCAATCTCTTAACAAACTAACTAACTACTGCTCATTAAATGCTCTAACCAACACTCAGTGCACTAATTGTCGTAAGTCGTCTGAATTAGATGCTGTGTCTTCTCCTGTACTACTGGAACTGGACACATCCAGTTCTTGAAATAGCCAGCCTAGTAGATCAGTGGCATCAGTCATTTTGATTTGACTGCTCGATTCCTCGGTGATGTTGTGCAGATACTTCATGATTTGAGGGGTATCTTTATCACTTCCGCAGACTTCGACTTCAACTGTTCGAAGTTGCTTGCCCTTAAATGGTGCAATATTTAATGATTCCCGATTATTGTACAATACCTCCTAGTTAGCAACATATTACAAAACACAGGACATTAGGATGAGAAATATTCTGCAAATAAATGGTAAAATTTTACAAACTCGGATTTTACTAAAGGTTTTGTACAGTATCTTTACCTATTCTTACATTACATACTAACTCCTTCCAGTCTGGCAGTTTGAACAATCAAATTAAGGTTGTTTTACAATTCTCTCTCTTTTCTTATGTAAGAATTGTTATAGTACAGCTCAATTGACCATTAAGAATGAACATTTGGGCAAACAAAAGAATGAAAAAAAATATATTTTTGTGTGTCTTAAGAATATAATAGTAACTCAAATGTGCCAAACTATTTGAGGCTTCTGCTCATTTGAAAAATTTATCCCCAGGATATTCAATATAAAGAATGGAAAAGAAAAAAGAACAAATAAATTAATTACCTCACAGTGACAATTAACACGCAGCAATGAAAGCTTTTCCAAGTTGAGGCAATGATTCAAGAAAGAAGCAAGTAAATTGAAATGACAACTCAAACAAAGGCCGTCCACAGATAAGTACTTCAGATTTGAAAACACCGGATAATTTGGCAGTTCAGATTCCAGAAAGTCCTATAATTCATAACACCATATATTTCAACAATGAGCGACATACAGCTAAAGTAATAAGACCATACAATAAGTCAAAACTTGTTGTTGTGGTCAAATTTAGATTCCAAATATATCCAGTTCAGAATAAGTACAAATATTTAGTAATCCACAGTAACAATTCTAAATGTTATCCCAAATTAAAAAGAAAAGAAAAATAAAAGACATTAAGCACATACCTTTATCCTGGATCCACTTAATTTAAGATTTTGGACATCAGGAAGGCCCATTAAAATATTACTCTTGCCCTTGTAAGACCAATTCTTCAATTTGTACAACGGACAAGTGATATGAATGTTCGCACTAGTCAGAGATGGCATCTTTAGAAGCATTTTGTGCCCAAAAAAGTCCACCCAGTCAGTATAACAAAAGGACAAAAGATTAGGCGTATTGATCATTTTTATTACACATTCTGGTACACGGAACAATTTGAATACGATGCTTTCTTTTTCTTGCAAAAATGAATCATGGTTTTCTACTTTCAGATATTTTAGGCTCTGAGAGTTTATAATAGAATACTTCCTATAGCAGTCCTCCAGATGCAAAAATTCAAGTACGGGGCAACCACAGAAAAGTTTCTCAAAAAATTCCTGATATAAAACTATCCACATAAGATGCAATCGTCTGAGGCATGGAAGATTTATAGTATTGATATTTTTCACACATAGAGGGAAATTGAGCGAGGCATCCACTAGAGATGAACAAGAGAAAATACAACTAAGAGGCACTGAACCATCAAACATGAAATAGATATGAAGCTCTTGAGGATTATGCTTAAGGGCATAAAGAATCCATGACCTCATGAACATGCCATACTCAGCCAAACCAAGCCCCGGATGGCAAGAAATATGAAACTTGTGCAAATTAGAGGCCTCACGAAGTAGCAGTGCCGTGTTCACAAATTCTCTGAACTTATTAATCTTATATCTTTGGGTATCATCAAATTCCAATTCACTATCATCTGATTCATCATCGTACTCGAAATTGAGCTGATCAAAATTGAGAAAAGGCAAAGTGGTCCAGAGATTCTTCCATCTCTTTGAAAGTACACATGTCCGGACAGCCTGTTGGGCGGTCAAAAAGGACATGATGAGATGAATTAAGCAATCGGGCAAACTACTTATCATGTCCCTCTCATCCCCCATTGAGTTCCCGGCTGGTTCCATGGCTGACACTTCTCAGGGAAATTTAATCGAACACTTGGGGTGCACCTAGAAAAATTGCAAATTAAACCAAGTCCTGACAAGGTGACATTTTTTTAATCTTTAATAATTAAAATCAGGCAAAATAGAATGGTGATGTTATAGACTTATAATGCAAAGGATCGCATGTAGTATTCATTTCATGTTCATAGTATTTATTCTACTGGAAAATAGAAAATGCACCTAACCAAAAGCATGTTTGGAAAAACAAACCTCACAGCTCAGAAAAGCATGAAGAAAAAGAAACCCTAGCAGAAGGATTTTGCACGACGGCGAGGGGAGATAGAGAGAGAGAGCGAGAGAGCAAAAATAGGAAGAGATATGCTTCAACAAGGTTGAATGGACACTTGGTAGTTCATTTTCTTAAAAATTTCTAAAAAAAAAAAAAATAACAAGGTTGAATGGAACATAGTTTAATTTTCTAAAAGTTACATTCCTCATCTCCCGGTCCAATTATAGGTAGTTCCTGAAGGTAGGATAATGGATTATGATCCAATTGAGAATGGAAAAGCCCAAGAGCATGTATGCATTGTATTTGTATCACAATTTTACCACAGTTATTATAAATTCATAAAAGAAAAAAAAAACATTATTTGTGCAAATTACAATCTGCTTTAGTTCCCTGCATATATAATAAAGATTTACATAACTCTATAATAAAAATTATTTTTTTATGATCTGCGTAACTATATTTTCAACAATGCCTACAATTTTTTTTTTTTCTTTATGTAAGACATAACAAAAAGGGATAAGAAATTTGATCGTTTCTGTCATATTTTGATAAATAAGGACGTTGGTCTAACAATGTCAGGAATTTATTTGCCTGTGAGGTATTAATTTGTTTCTGATTATGAAGACACCACAAATGTTTGTATCCATAAATTTATTATCACTGTTTTGAAATTATAAAGCACGATTTATTACAACTAGAATAGCATTTGAATTTTGTAAAATGGGCCGACGTTGCATTTGGAGTATATACTAGGACGTGATTTTATTTATTTACTTTTGTTTGGTTGAGTGAGTTTCTCAATTGAAAGTAATATATAAAGTATTGATAGATGCTTTTATAATCGTTTTGTGAAAATTTCGAATTTTTCCAGAAAATGCTTACATCTGTAAATTTCTTTCTTGCATTGCTTACATTTAAGAAAGAAAAAAAAAATGGGGGCTATGCATAATTTGGTCCGATCAAATTTTTTCCCCATGGATTAGAATTGATTGGTAATATTCCCATTTTGCCACTTCACAATTTAATGGATCTTACTTCCAATATCAGACAGTTGACTGTTGACAACTTGACATAGACTTTTTTTTTGGTAAGGATTGTACAGTCATTGCTGTATTGCTACTGCCATTTAGTTCTTAAACACTCTTTCATGTGCATTGTAACAATTTTCTTTTCCATTGACGTGTAGGAAGAACTTCATGTCATTATCTGTTAGTCAAAGGATCAACTATCCGACGGTATGGATTGGATTGACAGAAATATGCTCAACAGATGGGCTTTATGTGAATGTTTATTTTCTTTCAAGATATTCTGACCGAGCTGTCACCAATTTCCACTGGGGTTGTCAAGTCCTTTTGCTCATGAAACCTTACCATGTTGGATTCTTTATTAGCCATTAATTTGCTCATTGATAAAATTCGATATAAACACGATACAATTTGAAAATAAAAAGATAAATTAAACAAGTTTAGCATCACCTCTCTGAATGTAAATGTTTCATGTCAGATTAGAGACTTTGTTTAGTTTGTTTGAGAACACTTTATGGAGTTTAATGTTACCACTTTCTTGTATACATTGAAAGCATAGGAATGAGAGATGACGTCGATTAATTAATAGTGGGGGGAAAATTGTGGGAATTGAACATTACAAAATGCAGGTACAACCAGAAAATTCTGGAGTAATCAACTTATGGAGACAACTTGATGAAAGAGGAAAGGGAAATCACTGCCTCACTAATTGTTAGGAAAAGTGAATCTGTCCCAAAAAAATTATGAAGCTCATTTGCTCGTTGCAACTTCTCCATAACCTCTCCAACTGGATTTACAAACACTAGCTGCAAGATAAATTATGGATTTAGAGTGGTAAATATATTAGAAGAAAAAGCTCTGACAAATTGAGAGAATTAAAATAATAGTACTTGCTGTTTTTTTTTAGAAACACTAGAGAGCAGATATCTAGTAATAGTACTTGATGTTAATTACCTCAAGACCTCGTTTTTCTATTGTCTTTTTCAAGTCCATGATGAATGCAATTCCGCTTGTATCAACAGTTGTTACACCTGGAATAAGTATTTCTATTGTAAATGAATTGCTTGATAGTCTCAAATGAATCATATTGTTATTAAAAACAAAAGAAAAAAAAAAGGAATACTCACTGGATAAGTCTAAGACGACATACTGAAGGCCCGTAACTTTATTTTCAGCACTCTGCTCTTCTTCGATCCATCTTTTAATTCTGCCAGGAAACCATAAAAGATGAATTATTATAATTCGTACAAATTAACATAGAATATAAAAATAAATCATGATTTGTTCGACCTGTATAAAAAAAATAAACAGTATTTTAATATTAAATAATACTATTCACTGTACATTTATTAGCTTTTTTTTATTATTTATTTACTTTTTTTAATGTCGCATCGCAGTACTGCTTGTTTCTGTTCTATATGGAAACAAAATACAATTAAAAGTTATGTTTACCTTTCATTGAGGTAGTTTGTGTTTGCAAAATTGATTGGTGCCTCAACAGAAAGGATTAGAAAACCCGGTATTCTCTGAGCTTCCTTGTAATGATGCAAATTCCTATAAATATCGGTGCCTCGGATGTTCCCTAAAATCACCATCTTAGGTCTAGTTATCTGAAGAAGAATTCTGAATATCGATAGACCCACCTACAGATCAGTGAAATTACCTATGAGAAATTGATACAAGTGTAAAATAATGAGGAAAATTATTGGTGCAAGAATGCTCGTCCATGAGTTGTGTCAGTATCTGCGGCAGCACAAATGTACTGTTTCTCAAGTGAAAGTCCTCACCATTGATGGAATTTTCTAATTCTTTTTTGGAAGGGAAAAAAAAAAAAAGTATAACTGCATGGTCTATTGGACAAAATAGAATTACAATAAAGTTTTTTAAGTTGCAAAGTGCAAAATAACATGCGAAAATTATAAATAATCTCATATAGACCAGACAAAAACTGTATTATTTGCAAGTATGTACTTTTTCTCACTGCTGCACGAAATTGGTTATTGAGAAGAAATTTTATCACTACAAAGTACAAACAAAATATAAATTCATGTACAACATCAGTGTATATATATCTATTATACTATGTGATTGTTTACCTACCGCAATGGCGAGCCCTTCTTGTACTGAGATGAAGATGACCCCCAGAAAGGCACAGATGCAAACGAGGAAATCGACCTTGTCCATCTTGTAAATATGGTATGCTGCCTGAATGTCTATTAGACCTATTACGGCCACAATTATGATTGCCGCAAGAACCACATTTGGTGTGTATGCAAACAGGGGCATTAGTAGGAGGAGCGTCACCATAACTGTCATAGCCATCACTACATTCGACATCGGAGTCTTGCAACCAGCATTGTGGTTCACAGCAGAGCGTGAAAAGGCTCCTGTATTTTTTATTTATTTTTTTATATCAAGTGAGAATAAATTATAGAAAATGCTTGATGCTATTTATAGTTGGCATTAGCATCTCTGAAAAATTATCTATTGAAGTACTTTCCAGTTTCCAATAAAATGAAATCTTCAGGTCAGAATAACAAAAGAAGAAAAGAAAAACAAATTGGCTGATTAATTTTGTCACAAAGGTTTCAATCACCAAAGAAGTCAGTGAATTGTCATTTGCCAAATATACAGGAAGGTATCAGGGCCAGAAAAAGAACCAGCAACAACAATAATAAAAATGGTAATACTAAGATGTTAAAAAAAAAAAAAAAGAAGAAGAAAGAAGTACAGATGTACCTGTTGTTACATAGCATGAAGTGCAAGAACCCACAACATTCATCAATCCTATGGCCATCATCTCCTTGTTTCCATCAACCTGGTAGCCCTTGAGAGAAGCAAATGTTCTTCCCACAGCCACTCCTTCCTGAAACCACAATTTGTGTTGTTGCCAATCAAATTTTTTTTTTCTTTTTTGAAGGTTAATTGGCAACCGCCAATCAACAAATTTTATTAAAAATAAAAGAAGTTACATGATGCAAAATTTACAAGCTAGGTACACCAAAATACAAAAAGAGAACAAAAATTACAGTTAAGATATCCGAAATTGTTGCCACTCAAATTAAGCTTTAAAAAATCCAATCATGATTTAAGAACTTCCAATTCCAAAAAAAATGCAAATATGAATTGCTTACAGTTAATGAGATGATTCCAGTTATGAGACCAGTTTTCATTGTGGTGCCCAAGTAGGTACCATCAAATAGCAATTTGTCCCAGGATGGGCGATTTAATCCACATTTCAATTGCCCAATCTGCCAAAAAAAAATTAATTGTTTAATTACAACAGACAAATGATAATTTGAAATAACATCTTCGTAATTAATAATTTGAAATCAATACTAACAACACTTATTCTGTGCTTTTGTGCTTTGAACAAGAAGACGACGAGGGTTGAAATGATGACAGATGCGAGAGGAGCCCCAGCAGAAACCCAGAACAGTTTGGGCTTTTTCATGCTCTGTGTCAACACAAATATTTGTAGAAATAAATTTAGCACCAATATTTATTTCAGCTATATAAAATGAAAATCAAAATCTCTTGTTAGTCACAGCAGTTTAGTTTCCAAGAATCTAGGCTTCTTATATTCCTAAATTGCAAAAGCAAGGATATAATTCGGAAAAAAAAAATTGTAGGCCAACAGAATATTGTTTATATAGTTGTAATTTTTTTTTTTAAAGAGATGACAAATTCTAAATTTAACTGATGTATTTAATTAAGAAGAAGTTTGACTTAGTTTGACATAACTTTGACTGAATTTGACCTATCATTCTAGCAATATTTTTCTTGAATTTGGCTTGCCTAAATATATTACATATGCGATATTTTCAGACTCTGAGTATTAAATAGTTTTAAATCCCAGTCTTGGGGGAATGCCACTCAAGAATTGGGCCTCAATCTGCCTCCCTAAAGAATTCGGGGGTTTTGGTGTTAAAGACCTCGCACTACAAAATAAAATCCTTTTACTGCGCTGGTGGTGGAGGCTTTACACAGCCCCGAATTCGCTTTGGTACCAGCATATGTCCGCTATTTACTCCGAAGATCTCAAGTAACACCCCCCATCACTTGGCTATCCACTGGATCGTTTTTCTGGAAGGAATTGTCTAAGTTGCGCCTACTTTTCCAATTATCTACAAGTTGGGAAGTAACAACTGGCACGACAGCTTCCTTCTGGTTTGATGCGTGGGGAGGGCAACCTTTGTGTTACCTAAACCACGAGGATCCCAAGCCTTCAAAGCCTAACATCTCTCTTCAACAGGGACTACCGATTATTCAGGACCTGCTTCCTTTGCCTCATAGCCTAAGCACTCAATCCATAGCTGTTTTCGCTAATACTCTTGCCTTGTCTCAAGGTCAAGACAAGATTTCCTGGAAATGGTCTCGAGATGGCACCTACTCCTCCAAGTGTACTTACAAACATTTCGTCTCTGGGGGGAAGATCCGAACACCGGCAAAGTGGATTTGGTCACTTAAGATCCCGCCGAAGATTAAGCTCTTCGGAGTCCTTTTGTTACAAGGAAAACTCCTAACTCAACAAGCGCTGCTTAAGAGAAACATTCTTGTTGAGCCCAACTGTGCGTTATGTGAGGCTTCGCTTGTAGAAGACGATCTTCACCTCTTTTTCAAGTGTCCTTATGCAATCTCTCTTTGGACCCAATTGGAAAACCTGACAAATTTGCATGTCTTACCCGGAGAGAACTCGATAATACAGACGGTCCTAGAAGTCTATAACTCTCTAACTGGTTCGGCCAGGAAAAGGAAATTGGGTTTCATGTTCACAGCGTTGTGGATGCTCTGGAGGGAGAGGAATAATAGAAGATTTCGGGATGAGAAAGTGCAGGTGCAGGTGTTAGCAAGGAGAATACTACAAGAAGGCGAGCTTTTCCTCAAAACTTGTTAGCTAGAAGCGAGGTGTTACTGTTTAGAATGTCTAGGGAGGCTTTAATCTTTTTTGTTGTTTTATTTATGTTTTTGTTTTTGTTTTGTTCTTGACAGCTGCTGTCAAGTTTTCTAAAAAAAAAACTTCTGATTGTCAATAATATTAAAAAAACTATCTAGTGATTTGGTTCTATAACATCAACCAAGTGATTCTTGCTTCGAATCATAGAAAAAGCATCATTATTTTTTTTTAATAATAAAATCGTTCATTTCAAACCAAACCTTAAAAAAAAAGACATTACGAAAACCGGAAATCATGTATATATGCTTCCTGTTCTCAATTTCGGGTGCAAAGTTAGGTGACACTGACACATCAAGACGTGAGATGACACGTAACACCTCATGAGTCATGACACAAAATGTTGTAATGTATAGTCATGAATCGATATAACTCGGCACGCACAAAACGGTATGGCACAGCAAAAATCAATAAGAAAAAAAAATGATGCGACAACAGGCTGCCTATAGGACTCTGCGTCTCTGCTCCTCTCTCTGTGTGCACGCATCTCATTAAGTTGGGATCTTTTGTGGGCCCTGTTAAAAGTTTTGTGAATAATGCAAGACAACTAGGGGTGTAAATGGATAAGGTACGATACGGTAGAGACATTTTTCATATCCATACCCGTTAAAATTTTCCTTACCCATACTCTACCCTTACCCGTTAAAAATTGACTTTATCCGTACTCTACCCTTACCCGTTAAGAATTAACGGTAAGGGTTTAACGGTAAGGATAGGGTAACGGTAGAAAATGGATAATAATGTTAATAATTCAATGAAAAAATTGTACAATATGAATAAATAAAAATATTGTATAAATATATTAATAAAGTGCACTATTTAATAATAATTTAAATATAATAAAATCATACAATATCTTCTCATTTCAATTGTCAAAAAAAATACTAACTAATTAGTAATTACTAATATATAATATTTTCTCAAACGAAGGAATCTTTTGAAAAAAGGTTAGTATTTTTTTAATGTAGTGTGTGAATGAAGATAAAAAATATATATATAATTAATATATCAATTGAATCTTACCATCACATCTTTCTAATTTAATGCATTATTATCTCAATCAAATCTAGTAATTTAATAAGTAATTTAATTATTAACGCATCAATTGAATCTTACAATCACATCTTTATAATATTGTTTGTTATTAACGTATAATTGAATCTTATAATTATATCTTTTTATTATGATTTAGATTATAAACTATATATATAACGGTACGGGTAATTAACGAATACGAAATAGCTTTACCCATACCCTTACCCAATGAATTAACGAAAATTTTTTTCTATCCATATCCATACCCGATAACTTAACGAAAATAAAACTTTACCCATACACGTCTTATCGAATACGATATGGGTAGGATAAACGGTTAAAAGGGTACCATTGACAGCCCTAAAGACAACAGGTAGTTTCTATTTGTTGCAAATTTCTCTTGGACTTCTTGTTTAAATCCTTACACGTTTGTACCCCTGAGCTGCCATCAACCTATTTCTGAGTTAGATTTTTTCGGGACGTTTTTCTATACTTCACCGGTTTAATAAGAAAAAAATCACCATTTCAAATTCTAAAAAATTATATGTAAATAATTTAACAACATCATGGCACGCCGCGTTATGATTACACCTAATGTATAGTATCTGTAACATGTCAATTTGAGATGGATTTGTATCATATATTCATATTATGGCATGTTCAGCAAATTTTTTTCATTTTATGACATCACACATCACTTTTGACTCGATAATGAAATGTTGGTCAAGCCATGTCACGGCACGGACTTATTTAAAGCTCTATTTGGTTTTAGTCTTTTAGACAACCAAAACATCTCCATTTTAACAACAAAAGAGAGCAGCCTATGGTCTCCAACAAACAAAGACAAAAAAGTACTTGAGTAGATACGTTAGAGAGGAAAAGATGCCATACCAGGTGCCTAGTCAATAGTAGAAAAGCCAAGAAGCAAATCCCCATCAGAATCGTCTGCCAGGACCACTGCCAAACAAAATGTCTCAAGCTCAGACTCACCACACAGACCAAAACCAAGATACAATAGTGACATAAGCCCATAGTAAAGAAGTAAATAAAGGAACAATTTTGAAACATATTACAGGAACAATATTAAAACAAATTAAGGAATATAAATATTGAAAGCCAACCTCATCGGTTGTGTGGAAAACAGAGCTCATAACAGGAACAATTCCCATCTCTGTTGTGAAATGTGAAATTCCCAGGAGGCCCTTGAGCTGTTGCAGAGAGACTATGATAGCAGCCCCTGCCATGAACCCTACTAGTGTTGCTTTTGACAGAAAGTCTATGATAAAGCCCAGTCTACACCCAACACACAACCAATTAACAACTGGAATATATGATCATCAGGTGTATCGTATATTCGTATGCAATTAATTCTCTTTTTTTTAAACAAAATAAATTAATGTCTATATCTGGGATTTTTATGGACCAGTGTATGTCCCTATATATATCTTTAATTAAAAAAGCACCTGAGAATAGCAACTTTAGTTAGATTCTTGTAGTCTACCGAAAAGGAAAATTTCTTTGTGGTTTATTATTGTCACTATTGTTGTTGTTGTTGTTATTATTAATATTATTATTATTATTCAAGGGAGGGGGGGGGGGGGGGGGGGGGGGGGGGGGGATGTACCTGAGGATTCCGAGGGAAGCTTGAACCATTCCGGCAAAGAAAGTGGAGGTAAATGCGAGCTGAAGGAAGAGAAAGGGGTCTGTGCTAGGGTTCACGGCTTGTCTCAGCATCGCTCCCATTATAAGAGATGCAATTGAAACAGGACCAACTGCAAGGTCTCTTGAACTCCCAAACACCGCATACACAAGTGGCGGCACGAAGCTTGAATCTTCGACATGTCAAGATCACACATCACAAATGACATGCATAAAATATTTTTATTCTTTTGCATAGTGAGTAATTATTTAGTTCAATGCTTATTAACAAATCGAATAAAATCAGTATTTAGCTTACAAAGGCCAATGATAGGTGGCAAGCTGGCTAACTTGGCATAGCTAATACCCTGCAACAAAAAAAGAAGAACCTCCGATCATTTTTTTTTGGAAGCATTTAATGTGTTATAAGTAATCAAGCACACAGCTGATAATAATTAATTAACATTCATGCTATAGGTAACTAATTTAATTACCTGTGGTATAGCCAAGCTGGCAATGGTGAGGCCGGAGATTAGATCAGACTTGAAGAGCGAGAATGAGTACCGTGGTGCCCAATCGAGAATCGGGAAGAGATACTTAACGGCAAGGAGCCATTTCTGCCGAGCCGGCTGTCCCTTGAAGCTCCTAAAAGGATCATCAGGGAAAAATGTCTCCTTCATCTTCCCCTTCAATTTGTCAACCGTGCTCTGTCGCGGTGGTGCCACGACTTTGTGCACCCCAGCCTCCATCCCCAGTGGATACTGCCTCTGATCCGAACCATCCATGTGTATCCTAGCTTTATGTTATTATTATCAGTAGTAACAGCAGTTGTAGGATTGCAAGGTTCGGGCCGGGCTAGATATGCTTATATATATCTCTCGCATGCACATGCAAATTTTGGCTTGCTATAGCGAACCTATATATAAACCAGCCAACCAGGTAATGTGTTGATTTTGCATTGTATAATAATATATATAGCTTGAAGAAAGTGTTAGAGGACAGATGAGGGTGGAGTAGTTAAAGAGTACAGTGAAAAGGAGAAATCATCAGAAGCACAGTCGTCGGACCCATGTAATTATGCAGAGAAAAGAAAAATATCTAGTGCTTCATTTTTACAATTAAGATTGTAAAGTAATGATTAAGTAGTGTAAGTAACTGGGTTTTCAGAAGGCTCACTACCGACTTTTACTTAAACAGTTGGAGACGCAACAGACTAATGTCAGCCCGTGTACGTACCAATTTTGTAAATTCCAGAATTTAAAAACAATACTAGAAAAGTATAATTTGGTACATCTTTTTTATTTCGACATATATATTGTTCATCTTTTAAAAAATGAAACAAAAAATAAAATTGCCAAATGCAATATAGTCAAGTACATAGTACCAATAATAACTAGACTCAAATCAGCGTTCAGCGGTGAGAAATATGTGAACTCTCACACAAATAAATTAATGCATGTTTTAAAAAAAAAAACTCAAAGCATAAAGTAATATATTTTTTGTGTGCATGTATAATATGTGTAGGGAAAAAAATATTCGTATACTTGTTGTGCATGCACACAATGCATCGCTCTTAATATATAGAATTTACCTAAATTAATTAATGGAACCAATTTTTAGTCTAATTAATGAATGCCTAATTAAGATGTACGCTTCTCGAATGGAGGCTCGGATTCGAAAGACATCCATAGTGATTGAATATACAATTACTTGTATTCTAGGCCAAATTTAGATATTGTATTTAATCCAATAAATTAATAAGTATAAGATTTAATTGGCTTCACTTTTAACATTTGACTTATAAAAAACTTACAACTCTTATAAGAAACAGAACTATTCTGGAAAAACAAAGAAAATAAATCTGGTTTATTAATAAAATGATGTTGAATGGACAAAGAAAATTGTACGCACCTTGAAATATTATTAAGTTACATATATAATTGTTTATTGAGTTTTAAAATATTTTAATATGGGTTAAGAATTAGAGCATAAAAAATAGAAGCATTTAAATGAACCATATAACAAAGAACATATCTAAAAATTTAACTATTGACATCGGACAAGCATTGTCAGAAAAAATGATTAATGCATCTTATATATCTATATTAATACGGATTTTTTTTTATTAAAACCATCTTGATTTTATTTTATCCATGTATATGTAATGATTTTGTGACCAAAGTATCAAGTTGGTTAAAATGATTGGACACGTCATTCCCCGTTCTTCGCAAACAACTAGTCTTGTTACGGAGATTATTCTCGAATTGTGGTATGGAACGAAATAAATGCGGTCAGGATGGAGTTGAATGCCTATCAAACTCGCTCGTTGACAATCTTTGAAAAAGGTAGCAATAAGCAAAAAAAAGCAAACCACAATGATTGATCTGGATTGATTGATTTGAATCCAATATCAGGTAGCCTTATCGCGTTTTGATACCATTTTTATCTGATTTGTGTGGGCAAAGAATCCCAAATAACACTTTTTAATTAGGCGAATCATTCATTGATTGGTCGAGTCTGTAGTAGATGAGATGCATTGTAAAGTGTGCCTTGAATCAAAAAGTTTATTCAAAAAAATTTATGTAGAAGGATAAGGCATGACGAGAGAAATATGTAATTGGACAGATTTGACTAAAGGAATATTAGATGTTACACCTACTGCTTTATAATATTCGGAACTAAGCTATTTTTTCAAGTTAGTTTATTCAATTCATGCATATTTATATTTACCTGGAAAAAAAGGATATGGTTATTAAAGTGAGCGCAATGCTATAGTTTTATTTCAGAGTTGTTGACTTGATTTATGCTAATAAATTTCTCTTGTACCATTGTATATTTCAAGGACTCATTTGTTAAGATAGATAACATTTATAAAAAAAATGAAAGTGATCAAGGCTCTCAACTTATTTTTTTTATATATAAATTAAATATTTATAAGAGTTTTCTCAATTGAATTTTACTTATGGGACCTCGGTTCAAAATATGTTGTCCTCGCCACTAGATCATAAAAATAAAAATAAAAAAATATTATTTTTTATTAAAATTAATAAAAAACAAATAATTCATCTGGTGGACTTGCTCGTTGACAATCCTTTGAAAAAGGTCGCAATAAGCAAAACCAAATGATTCATGTGGATTGATTGATTTGCAAAATCGATATGGGAATAAAAAGGGGGGACCGAATAGGATCTGATCAAACGAAGGAGGCTTTATAAAAAGTTAAGTGGGGACTACTGGAGAGGAGATGCGAGTATATTTGTTTGTGGGGCGGTCGAAAAGACTGGAGCAGTCCGGTTCGTCGGTTGCATTCTGCAAAGAAAGAAAGACAATGAGATGCATATATGATACATGATCAGATAACTACGACAAAAGAAGGAAGATAATGGAAGAGAGAGAGACTGAGAAAGAGAAGTTGAAAATAGCAACCGCTACAGGGAATTTATTCTTTTCTTTTTTGTTCTAATATAAATTGCGTGTGGGACTTGTGGGTGTTAGGCAAGGAAGAGGCAAGTAGAGTTGTCATTATTTTCTAATAACAAGATCTTCAATAATACTGCAGCAAGACAAAAAATAATTAAAAAAATATAAAAATAATAACGTTAAAAGAAACAACCAAAAGGACCAAGAAAAAAAATCTTGATAAGAGATGAAAAATCAATTACAAACTCATTGGTCGTAAAATAATTTTAAATAAAAAGGAAAACAAAGAAAATAGTTTTCATGACAGAATAACCCAAAAAAAAAAAAAAAAAAAAAACAGAGAGAGAGAGAGAGAATAGATGCTTCTCAGCTCAGAACATTAATAACATTTGGTCAGATTTGACTAAAGGTATTTTAGATGTTACACCTAGTGCTTTATCATATTCGGAACTGAACCTTTTTGTCAAGTCAGTTTATCCAAATTATATTAGAGTGAAAGCAGCTCTAATATTTTTTTTTTCAGACTTGTTGAATGGTTTTATGCTAATTAAATTAAATTCAATCATCATTATTCTAGGACTTCGATGTTAAAATAGGTGAGAATCAAAAGATATAATAAAGAAATTATTGTTGTAGCAGTGTTGAAAAGATATTTAGGAATTTTTTTTTTTTTTTTTTTGTAACTAGAGTTGTTCTTCTGATTTCGCAATAAATATCTATCGTAGAAAGAATTTTTTCATAAAATAATTTATGAAAGTTTTCATTTAGTGGAATTTGGGAAAAAATTTATATGTTAAAATTTTACATAATTGTAAATAGCAATATTAACAATAATGTAATTATTCATGATGAAACACAATTGAATTGCATTTCTTTAAAAGGTTATATTGCATATTGTGCATATAAAACAAGTCTATCTTTTTTCTAGAGAAGACGTATGCATGAGCATGACATAGAACAATCCAATCAAGATACAGAAGATAGAAAAGTAAACTTAGAAGCATAAATTAATAGATAATATAATTATAATTAAAGAGTAATTCTGTGATGTATAAAAAATTTTAATCAGGTTTGAATTTCATTCATCTCTATTTAATATTTTAAATGAACGATTTCAATTAAAATCTAACTACAAAATTATGTACACAACAAAATCTATCATAAATAAAATATTTTATTAGAAGCACAATTGTCCGTTTATGTAATTTAAATCATAGACATACTTATTTGGATAAAATAAACTAATAGAAATGTGTGTATGCTTTTTGCAAAACATGTATGTGAGAAAAAAAAAATAAAAAAAGGGGGGGTGGGGGGGCCCGAAGAGTATTGGAGTGGACCTATACTCTAGGGAAGGTGCGGGTATATTTGTTGGGTCGGCAGTCCAAAGACTGGACCAACCTGGTTCGTTGGTCGCATCCCGCAAAAGAAAACAATGAGGGAATGAGACGCATCCATATGATAGATGATCATCAGATAAGTACGACAAAATAAAGAAGAGAGAACCTATGAAAGAGAAGATGCAACTAGAGCTATCATTAATATTTATTTATTGAAAAAGATTTCAACAGTTAACACTTAACACCACAACATGACAAGTTGACAACAAGTAACAAATACAAATAGACGTGTTTCAAAAATATATATAATAGAAGATAAACAACAACGTAAAAGGAAACGGAAAGGTTTTATTAATATCTTTATAAGATGATGAATTAAACAAAAATCTCATTGACCTTAAAATTCATTTAATAATAATTTAAAATTCATGATACATTCACAAAAAAAAAATTATATAATAAATGCTTCTCAGAATGCTTAGAATTTCCAGATTTGGTCTCTATTACGAATTTACGGTGGACATCATAATACCTTGGTTCCCTATTCAGAAACTCAATATTTCATTGGGACCATGAATAGTATTGAATACAATTTACGAAAGACTTCTAATGCGGAAGTTAAAAAGAATACTATGCTAATTTGAATTTTCTTTATAGCCATTGATTCAACTTTTAATTAATTGAAACATTGAAACATCGATGTTAGCAACTATTCCGAACACCCAGTCAAAAATGAAATTTCAATTTAAAATAGTTATTAAGCGGGAATGTTCTATTTCTTATCACTTATCACTACGTAAATTTGTCAATCGCAGGACAATTGTGGTTGTGGGCAATAACACCATCAGTCCATCAGGTAACGTTCTCTTTCCAGAAATTATATGCACCATCCATTTAATTACCATCCAATAGGCTTCAACATGTCAAATTGGGCTTCAGCATTCATTTTTCGCGTGCTGACGTAATCATTTTTTTTTTCCGAAAAAAAAATTTCAAAATTTTTTTTTTCCCGCGCTGACGTTATCAAATGGACGGATTTTTGTGTTCCGTTAGTTGCGTCAAGGGTTGAGTTAAACTTATTATGTGTTCAGTTAGTTGCATCTTAAAGTCGAATTTTCATATATATTTGTTCTGTTAAACACGTTAAGGGATGAACTTAAAGATTTATGTGTTCAGTTAGTTGCATCTCAAAATTGAATTTTCGCATTGTTTGGTTCAGTTTAACACATTAAGGGATGAATTTAAATTATTTATGTGTTCAATTAGTTGCATCTTAAAATAAAATTTTCATATTTTTTGGTTCAGTTAAACACGTTAAGGGATGAACTTAAGATATTATGTGGTCAGTTAGTGGCATTTCAAAATTGAATTTTCACATTTTTAGGTTTAGTTTAACATGTTAAGGGATGAATTTGAAGAATTTATGTGTTCAGTTAGTTGCAATAAAAAATTTTAATTTTGTAGTTTTTTGTGCTCAGTTAAACACGTTAAAGAATTGGGTCATGCTATGGTGGACAGAAAAAATTACAACAGTAAATCACAACCATATAATTTGTGAGGGTAAAATCGGTATAATGTCACAACTAATCTCCGTTACCTCTCTCTCCGTTAAGCATTTCTGTTCTCCTCCGTCTGTTGAAGTTGGAGAGGTTGTGCCGCTGTGGTGCCCAGTCGGAAAAAAAAATATATTTGAGGGTTTTTTTCGTCGTTCTGAGAAAATTCGGGCTCTCTGTGGTGCTCACTTGCGACGAGATTGCCGAGGGTCGTGGTTGAAGGGTAGCATCCCACCTCCAAAGAGGGTCGTGGTCGAGATTGCCGGGGATAAAGTGGGAGCTAGATTTACTACAATCTCGACCACGACCCTCAGAGAAGCTATGTTGTCTTTTAATTTTGCAGGCTGGACATTCGGTGGTCAAACTTCTGGTATGGCGCACATCAGCTCATGTTCAGGAAGGCATGAAAGTTATACCAATACTATTAAAATCCTCGTTTGATTAATCCCTTCACATGTGCTCATTTTTTTACAAGCTAGCTGTGTTGGTTGTTTGGACTGTTCTCTCATAAGCTTTGAACTATTCTGTAAACTATGTGATTGTTGGAAGTAATCACTTGATCACTTGATCCCTCATCCTAACCCAAAACAGCTCAGAGAAGTTATGCTGTCTTCAGCACATATCCCTCTCAAATCAAGCAAGGAAGCACAAAGAGGAACTGATAGGATGGTTGAAAAAGAGTTTTTCTTGGGGCTAGGATTGGAATTGCAATTGGATGCTAGAAGTTCATGTTTAATTAGGTTTTTTATTTTAATTTTAGAAGTAGTATAGTTATAAATCTGTTATCTTTTGTTTTTTATTCAAGCACTTTATGTTGTAGGTTAGTTCTGTACCACTGTTGTTTATGTTGTAGGAAACAAATTGTGAAAGGCTTATTGCCAATATAATTCTGTATAAAAATTTTGGGTGCGCTGTAGGTCACATAAACTGAGTGCGCATGAATTTTCTTCACTTTGATAAACAAGCATCCTTTTGTTATTTATATTGCTTTTGTAGCTCAACTTGTTTAACTTATCATGAATAGCAAGGGTGATAGTTTGAGTACCAATTTGAAAGGCCAATTGCCCACAATAGGTACTGGTACCACTCTTTGGGTACCACTGTACCACCTTGAAGGCACGAAGTAAGTGACGAATCTGATGATTATTGAAAAAATTCTCGTCCTGAACCTGAAGCAAGTGTTGTAGCTGGTAAAGTCGTTCAATCCCCTCTCTCATTCCTGTTTGGCAATCAAAGTAATTCCATTCTGGCAATTCCAGCGGGATGGTGTCATGGTGATCAAGGCAATCAAATCTTTCAACAGAATTGTCCCTCATTCCTATAATTTCATATCGAGTTGTCAATAAATAGAAAGTGATCTACTTTTATAAATTTAGCTATTTAATTCACTGCAATCTGGCCTAAAGACAAAGATAAGGTATTTAATTAACCATATTGCCTTGTCACTTTCTGTAAATATACCAAACGTGTCACTTATTTGGCTTGTCTCGGTAAACATACCAACAACGATAATACATTATACATCTGGGGCAAATATGTTAATTTATAAATAGAAATTGATCTAGGCCATATGACTATTGATCTGGATCTAATCTTCCATATCTAATTTGTATCTTTACATCCGAATTCCGTGTAAAACTGGGACACACAGCCACAGCCCACAGGTACAAACACAAAGCAGAAAAATATGCCACTTTTTTATAATTTGAGGATCGTCCTAGATTAATATAATCCAATCCATAGAAGTTGAATCGTAAAATGTATCGTGTATCGTAACATTAAGTATCGTATCGTGTATCGTGTATCGTATCGATTCGTTTAAGATACGCTAAGTTATCCTTAAAATTATGTAAAATAAGTAATTAGAATTTGCATTGAACTATTTTCATTAAAAGAAATCTCATATCACACTATATCTTTATAATCATTGGATTTTACTTAAATATTATGATATATAATATGTATAAATCATTTACAATTATATTTTATGATATTAAACTGTAAAATTTGTATAAATTATACTCATTATTAATTATTTTGCATGCATAAATTAATTATTATATTTTTTTTATAAGAGTGCAATGTATTTTTATAATATTATATTGCATAATATGAATATATTTTTATTTGTATAAATTATAAATATTATATTGTATAATAAAACTATAATCTGTATAAATTATATTATTAATTATTATATTGTATAATATATGTAGAAAGTATTAAACTATTAATCATTATAGTATAGTATTATACTATATAATTTGTATAAATTAATATTATTATTACTGTTGTTCTCATTATTCTACTAATATTTAATTATAACCTATATAAATTATAATTGAAAATGATTATTATTGACTATTACCGAATCGTTTGTATCTTAAGATACACCCTAGTATCGTAAGTTACGTATCGTGTATCTTAAGATACATTAAGATACACTGCAATTGAGATACAATGACCAAGATACGTATCGATTAGGCATTGAATCGTATCGTATCGTGAGTTACGTATCGTGTATCTTAAGATACTAAATTCTATGATCCAATCAACAGAGCTAAAATAATTTTAAACCCAAGTATTTAGACTTTTGTAATTTCAAATTATAAATTTTCACAACTCAAAATTTTAAAATTTTGATATTAATATTTTTGAAATTTCAAATTTTAAAATTTAATTTCAGAATTTTTTTAAAAAAAACTTCAAATTTAAGAATTTTTATGTAAATAAAATTTAAATTCTAATGCAAGTGTCACAAAACTACAGTTTCCTTAATTCACTATGGAAACTATATTCCCCAATGGACGGTAAATGAATGTAAATTGACCAAAATTTATGTGCTAATATGTAATGTTCGTGCTAGCTTTTCTAGAAATAAGATGTAATGTTTGTACCGTATCATACGCCATGTAGTCGTGTCAGGTTAGTTTATTATTTTTAAAGTTAAAACTTATCAATAATTAAAAATAAAAGAAAAATTTTACTAATAGTATTTCAATTAAATTTTTAAAATATAAAATGCACAATGGGAATCCACTTTGATACTGAGCCTATATATATGAAGTTATGGCATGAAAACCGACCAAGGACAGAGAACAAAGCTAAAACAATTTTAAATCCGAAAATTTAGACTTTTCTAATTTCAAATTTCTAAATTTTCACAAGTAAAAAATTTAAAATTTCGGAATAAATAATTTCATAATTTCAACTTTCAAAAAATTATATTTCAGAAATAATATTTTTGTAAAATTTTAAATTCGAAATTTCAAATTTAAGAATTTTTATGTAAAAAAAAAGTTAAAATTCTAATGCAAGTGTCAGCAAGCTCCAAATTCCTTAATTCACTATGGGAATTTGGATTTAATTGAATTTGGATCTTATCGTTTATTCTCTTTTATATCTTGATTCTATATCTAGTTCAATAAAAATCGAATTTGATAAATGGTTGATACTTCTAAATTATGAAAACTATATTCATGAATGGACAACTCCATTTATTCAATTTCAGTAAATTATATGCCACCTTTTTGATATTTTGAGGGCCTTCCTAGATTTATTAGAATCCATTATATCAATATTTTCACGTTTTGTCTTTAAAAAAAGAGAAGCTTTAAAATAACATGAAATAAATGAAATTTGAAGAAGTTTGAATAAAGAAATAATTTAAAATATAAATAATTTTATTTGGATTTAAAAATCACATTCTATCTACAAGTAAAAATATTTCATATTTGGTGATTTTATAAAGTGAAATGAGCCTTAAATTAGTTAAAGCCATCATTATTGCAGGTAAAAGGCCGAATGTTACTGAACAAAATAAAAATTTCAAAACTTGATGAAAAGTAAAGATTTCACATGATGAACAATAAAGTTTATTAAGCTTTTCAAGTTTGGTTCTTTAAAATGAAACAATTAAAACTAAAATAAGTTTTTCTTAATTTTGTCAAAATACTGAAATCTTCATGGAGACCAATATTTATATGTTTTTTCAAATTTTTTAGTATTTATTGATAATTGGAGGGCCTTCTTTTAAATAAAAAAATTAAATAATTACATGTATTTTTTATTAGTTATTAGTCCAATGTAATATATTTCAAAATGAAACAACTAAAACAAAAATAAGGGGTTTTAAAATTTTTTAGATTACAATGGCTGATCCGAATCACTCACTTTGTTCTCTACATTGAAACCTTAATGGAGATAAAAAAAATATTATATATTTTTTTCAAATTCTTTTACTATTTTTTTTATAATTTTATAAAATTATCAATGGTTCGGATGATTGATTAAAAGTTTAACACTTGACTTTTGGTTTGTGTTTTAAATCAAACATGTTTAATTCTGGTAAATAAAAAAAATTGAAATCATCAAATTAAAGGGAAAATGGTACTGAATATAATCAAACATCTCAAAACTTCACGGGGAAAAAAATATAGATTTCATATGATAAACAATAAAGTTTATTAAAATTTGATGAAATTTTATCAAGTCGTGTCATTTCAAAACTTCTTGGTAAGTCATGTTGACACGTATTAGTCGTATCAAGTCGTGCTGTGTTGATACGTCATGTTAGTCGTGTTAAGTCTTTGTTGAAGCTTCTTTATAAGAATATTCTTCGATTATTTTTTTTTTTCGGTATGAACTTCGATTATAACATTATGCACTTTATCTTTATTTATATAAAATTAGACATAATTTTTAGATATCATTGCTTAATCCGTTAATAAGAACTTTTCTTTATAGAATTTTTCAAAATTTATGTTTTAAATTGAAGTTAATGCTAAAGCCAAAATTTACTGTAATTTCATTAAAAATGTAATAAATAGTACAAACCAAACTTGTTGATTGGGGCTGTCAGAGATAAACTAAGCCCAAAACTGAAGTGCAAGTAATGGCGACCAACCAGCGGAATGAAATAAATTACCAGTAGATTGCACGGGCCATACATTCTGAGGCATACAGCCATATTGTACAGAATTTGGTTGATTAATAATTAAAATTTTGAACTTCCAACTTTCAAAAGCACAAAACAAGCATTGATACAAAGAAATATTCTTAAAAGATATAAGCTAATTGGATTAAAATTGACCTGTACTGTTCAGCCTGTCAAAAATCAAGCTAGCATAGGTTCACATATGTTGGTTTCCACCAGAGATGTAGAAAAAAATTGGTTCAAATCTGAATTTCAATCTTAGAAACTTTTTATACGTAGCACGCTTATGAGCTAATTGGACTAGAATTGGTACCGATGCAAAGGATAAAAAAGAAAAGATAATTCTCATACCAATTGATTACGTATACTCATCAAATTAACAACGCTACTCAATTTTCAATTCTCCCCCGCTTCAACATCTCTTTACGGGAGGAGAAGGGAGAGACTGAAGGATGAGGAGACACCAAACGGAGAAGGAATTTTTTGGAATGACATTTTTGCCCTTCTAGAAATTTTTTCTGTTAAATTTAACGGAGAAATTTTAAAAATGGACGGTCTATATTGTTTCTGTCCACAATAGAATTTCCCTAAAGGGAATTAATTAAAAGTGTTTATGTGTTCAGTAGCAGTATTTTGATTTTGTAGTTTTTTGTACTCAGTTAAACACGTTAAGGGATTAATTTAAAGGTTTATGTGTTCAGTTAGTTGCAAATTTCTGGGTGAAAATTAGAATTTGATTTCAATAACTCCATGCATCAGTAAAAGCCAGCAAAATCAGATAAAAAAGAAAATTAGATTGTGATCTCAGTAACTCCATGCATCAGTAAAAACAAGCAAAATCAGACAAAGAAAGTGGATATTATGAAATTACTTCCACATACAAGCAAGCAAAATCAAGCGTAGTCAACCCTGTTTGACTAACAAATATTCACCTACGTCTCTCCCCTCAACAAAGATAAACCCTGAGCCATCTCCAAAACAATAACAGATCCATTTGATTTTTTTTTTTTCCTTTAAAAGAAAAAGGAAAACGAAACAAGAACGAATTTGTATTGATGCATCTTGGTAGAATAGTATGGTACATAAGAAGAACCAATGTATCGGAAAAGTGGTTATTTTTGCGAAACAAGGGCTTGTATGTTAACAACTAATTTACTTAATCTCGGAAAGAAATAATCAAACCAAAGCTTTTGCCTGAACCGAATAAATCCATCTCTCTTAATTACGAATTAAACCAAGTTTTATGTCTTTGGCTTGTTTCTAGACCACATCGTCGGCGATCTGTACGGCTCAGGTGAACTTGCATGAAGAAGAGAGGCGACAACGAAATGAGTTCGGTCGGCGGAGGTTAGATCGGAAGGAGAGAGAACAACGACGGTGGAGAGATGGATATGGCAGCAAAATGATTTTCAGCGGCTAGGGTTTGTTGGAGTGAAAGGCGAGTCAGAGGGATATAAATAGATTGGGCCAGTTGTTGGACTTAATCTGGTCTGTTTAGAGCCTGTGGATGGTTGGATGGTAATTTGAAGTATGGTGAGTAGTAATTACCTTCTCTTTTACTGAGGCTTGGTAGAGGCCATCGAGGTGGATAGAACATTGTACGTCCAATTAAACAAAAGTCCAAGTCATCATACATTGGGCCGTCTGTCGGGAACCAGCTTACATACTTAACATTAAGCCTCGCTTGCTTTTCCAACTTTTCTTAATTTAGGCCCGTTTATCTGTGACTTAAAGGGTGCATATAGGGCTGCAAATGAAACCGTTTCAGCCGTATTTCGTTTCGTTTCGTGCAAAACGGAACGATAACGGTTAGGAAATTCTGGTTTCGTGTAAGGGACGAAACGGTGGATGCAAATAAATATAGTTTCGTTCATTTACCGAAACGATTAACGAAATGGTCAGGTTTCGTTTCGTTTCAACCGTTTATTTCGTTATTTCGCATAAGATTCTATAGCTCCGTTATTGCGATGATTGCAGATAGAACCAGGCGGAGAAAACAAGTAAAACCTAAGGGTCTGCTCCAGGATTTGATTTTGGGAGTAAGGGAAGGGAAGGTAACAGAGGAAGTCAAATACAAGGGCTGCCCGATGCTGGTTTCCATCCGTTTACTTGCTCCAGAATGAAAATAAAGGAAGGAATGGAAAGTAACACAAGGGAAGAAATAGAGTAAATTTGTTAAGACTTTACTCCAATCTGTTACCCTCCAAATTGGAGGGTACAAATTTCCGGTCACTCCTTCCCTTCCATTCCATTCCTTTACTTTAATGTGTGTTTCCTGGAGCACAGCCTAAGTGGCTAAGTCCCTAACACAGTCTTTCCGCCTCTTCCTGTCATTTCCGCCGCTTCCTCTCTACTCTTAGCCTCTCATCACTCCTGACTCCTCCCATCAGTCAATCTCCCCCTCGCGCATGCCTGATCTCCTCTCGCGCATGATCTGATCCCCTCTCTTCTTAATCTAATCTCCTCTCTTGTACTATCTGTACCACAAATATCCACTGTACCTCGCTCTCTCTCTCGAGTTGTGCGACTCTCTGAAATGCTGGCTATGGCTGTGCGCCTCTCGAGCTTTGTGTTACTAGCCTCACCTAGCCACCAGGCAGTAGGTAATCGACAGGTCTTGGGTCATATATTCTTCGATCTTGGCAAAAGAGTGAGCAGAACAAAGAGTAAGATAGAAATAGAGAAGGAGATAGGAATTGAATATCTGGGATGGCGCATCTACATTTTGAGAAAACAAAAAAAAATTCCAGCTTAACTGGATTATTCTTTTCTTTATTTTTTATTTTTCTCTTTACTGGTAGATGGAACTCAGTATAATTTTAGCTATGGGTAGTTTGATTTTTCTCTTTAGTATTTAATTATAATCTTACATTTTAGCTTGATTGTTAGTTTGTCGAGTACTCACTGCTGTTGTTTCTTTTGTTTTTGTAGTTTGCTGGTATAAATGGAGTTCTGTACTAGACACCTCATATTCTTGAACAGGATGGAGTAGAGGTTCTCCTGGCAAATATGGTATTAGTTCTCACTCAGCATCCTTTCTTATCAGTGCCGTCACAACCTTTGTTAATGATGCCAAGTATTGGGATTGCCATGAGGCTGATGGATATTTCTGGAAGAAGGTAAAAATTATCTCTTGGAAAAATACTACCCTGGGATCCTTGGTTTTGCATTTCATGGTTCATACTTTTGAGTTCAGTTTAAAAATAACATTCTTCTTTGCCAAAGTACCAATTCTAATGTTGCAATGACACCTTTTTTAGTTCAGTATAATCAGAGTTTATTTTTATCTCATTTATAATAGTATGTACCAATTCTAATAGGATCATTGATCGTACTGGTTCTGTAACATTACGTTACTTTTATACACGTATATTTTTTTATTAATACTACTATACGTATTAGACTACAAAGAGATTTTGAGACATGTATTTATTTTAATTATAAGTTCTTTTTGTTATGACCATATTTTTCTAAAAGTTAGGCGCTCATATATGAGATTCTGATCGTCCTTATATCATTCTCTGATAGCTTACGATATGATTTTATTTTTACCAATATATAATAATATCTTCTCAATCATCCGAGCCAGTTCAGGTAATTAGCAACTTGGGCCCAAAGTTTCTCGTTCATTTATTATAATTAAGGAATAGGATTCAAATCAATTTCAGGTCTATTAGCAACCCTTTCTTAGATTGATCGGTACATATTATATATTATGCCTTATATTAAATTATTAATTTACTAGAGGACAAACTTTACCTTTTTCATTTGTGTGGTATTTTTATTTCCACAATCCGAATGTAGCATACCTTCATTGACTTTGTTGGACCCATTTATCATGTCGCATATACTTTCATTTCATTCATACATAGTCACCTTGTTGTTATCAATATTTTCTTAAAACCACTAAGCTTATTTGGTTATGTTAGCTGCGTCCAAAACAAATTACACCTTCTTAGTCTTTACATTTTATTATCATTATAGTTTATTTTTCTCGGTTTGCATTTAATTGGCAGCTAGATAGAAGTGGCAACTTTTGATATCTTTTAAACGTTACTCCTCCTACAAGACACGATTATTCGTACAATATATCTAGGCATTAAGTCTGATTGCTAATCGAATCCTTAGTTGTGTTTGTAGCTTGGATTCTATATGAAAAGAAACCATGCAATTGTGACGTGGGAAAACATTAATGCTTGTGTGCAAGGCACACACATAGAGCCACACCATAAGACCGGCCACCTCTTCTTTTCCCATGCACATTTACCCCTGGACCAAGGCATCTATTTCCTTATTATTAACCTGACCATTATTAGTTGATTAGAAATCCAACCTGGTGCCCTTGCGTTGATTAGGATTAGGCAATCAAATATAATATTTGCATTTATGAATTTGATTATGAAAAGATACATTTTCTGTACTATAAAAATGGCCGAACTACACCTCATTTCTCATTCAAACAAAATACAAAATAATGTACTCTCCCTCCTCTCGCTCGGCCATCAAGGTACAAACAATTTAGGTGTAGCTTTGTCCTTTGTTATAGCTAGTAGGAACGAGACAGACGACCGAGTGACGACTAGAAGAATTATCAAATTTCTGTCGAGTATTTCTTCTTGATTTCAATTAAGGTGCGGGTTTCCTAGGCTTTGTTAAATGATATTCTAGTCGTTTGTACTTCCTTTGTTTTACTATAAATTATGCATATTTGTATCGGACATTATCTTGACTTGTGCCCTCAAAAGACAATAAACTTGCATGATCGTTTGAAGCATGGAATTGATTTATATTCGATTGAGCATGAAAAGAAATTTGTTAAAGACGAGTGATAATTCATAGTACCAAGAAATCATCACCTTTGAGTATGTTCATGTACATGCATGCTACACCCTAATGAGGCCGTTCGCGACGGAGTAGGGCTAAAAGATTAATGGTCATGATATGCGGCTTGGTAATAAGGATGAATTATTACTAAAGATTGTGATACGTGATTGAGAATGATGAAAATTGCATGATTAATATAGTTGCATTGTTTTTAAATATTTTATTCATAGTTGACGTTTATCTAGAACTTTAACAAGTCCCGGGCTGGAACTAAATCCCGCACTGAGAGACTTGTCCGATCTCTCACCCGTTTCCACTTATGTGGGTTCCAGGTATTGAAGATGGATCCAATAAGCTTCCGCAAAACTAAGTGAGGCAAGATGATAGAACCGGGTCAATGAATTGCCACAAGTTCTTATTTTATTTTATTTTGTTTTGAATATTTGATCTAGCATGGGGAATTCCACAATAAATCCACCATGTTAGACATGTTCTCATTATTGTAAGACAATAATTTTGTTAAATAAATGTGGCAATTATTATTTATTTTTAAATTGATAATGTATGTGATGTGTTTACGCCTTGCGTTTATACGCGGCGGGTTGTCTTCCCCCTTCTCGGGGTGTGACAGGTTCTGTCTAATAGGATCATTGACGGACAGAATTCAGTGCTTTGGGTGCATCAAGATGGTTTAGTGGTGTTAACAATATGTGCAGTTCTCTTTGTAATATGCATTTCTCTTTGTAACAGGAAAGGAGTCAAGACTGAAGGTGCAACGACAATAAACATCAAGTTGGAAGGAGTGAAGGATGTAATATTTGTTATGTAATATTTTGTAATATTCGTTATGCAATATTTTGGTTCAATCAGATTTTTGCAAGTGCAACGATGTGTACTATTATGTATGTTAATATCAATTTTGTTTCAATTGGATTTTCTCCGAGACTATTAATATGGCTGTGCTATAAATGAAAACGGTCAAACTTTTGAAACGGCTAAACCGTTTGATAGGATCTGGCCCAAAAGGGTCCAATCCGGAGTAAGATTAACAATAAGGCCATACCCAAGGTCCAGCCCGAGAAAGATCCAGAAGTCGTTCGAAGAAGCATAAAGAGAAATTAGGCGGGAAACCAAAGAAGAGCGGGGTACAAAATACAAAGGAATCCTGGAGGGGACTAGACAGTTAGAATCGAACTACCTAAGCGAGGCCCACTGGAGGGCATGGATCCGAGATGTCGAAAGAATGTCTGGATAACATCTCGGATGGAGGTTAAAGCCTCTCAGCGCGAACATGAGGAGCTCCAGAACATCTCGGGAAGAACAAGTGGCACAAGTGGAGGTAACCGTTGTCTGGTGACGTCAGCAAAGGGAATCTCTCCTCGAGGTCTATATATAGCAGGGGTAGAGCACTGTAGAAGGGGTTGAACATTTTTACTTATGCATACACACATATTCCACTGTAATCCAAGATTGTTGTCAATAAAGATCCATTTTCATCTCTCTCAAATCTCAATCTCTACCAATTGTTGATCTCTCTACTAAGCTAGACGTATCATCGTTATAACCGTTCAAGTGAACGAAACAATTAACGCAACATTTTTTTTTGCGCTCAATGGACGAAACGAAACACACAAACAAAAAAAATTCCGTGACAATGGACGAAATGATCAACGCAAGAAGCCATTTGCGTGATCGTTGTCCACGTTATGCAGGCCTAGGTGCATAACTTAAAGTTATGCATCCTTAAGTTACCAAACGTCTGTTACATAAGACGCCTTAAGGGTGCATAAGTTATGCACCATCCTCTTTAATTTTTTTTTCCAACAATACCCCTTAGAAATAATTAATCATAAAATTTAATAATTAACAAATAATTAATAATTAATAATATTTAATAAGTAACAATAATTATTAAAAATCATAATTAATAATAATTAATCAATAATATTTTTTATATTAAACAATTAATAATATTTATAATATTTAAGAAAAAGTAGTTATTGATTTCTCATAATAACAAAAATGATTTATTATTATCATATATAATTAATTTTTATAATAACCGATAATTAACAATAAATAGTAATTAATAATATTTAATAATTAACAAATAATTAATAATAACTAATAAATAAGAATATTTAATAAGTAATAATAATTATTAAAAAATTATAGTTAATAATAAAGATTAATTATAATAATAATTAAATAATAATAATAATTATTAGTAAAAAAGAATTAATCAATAATTTTTTTATTGTTACATAATTAATAATATTTATAATATTTAATTAAAAGTAATTATTAATATTTCATAATAATAAAAATGATTATTATCATCATTAATAATTATTTTTGCAATAATAAATAATTAACAATAATTAGGTCACAACGTCTTGTTAATACATAATACTAATTCAAATTAAATAATTCAAATGTAAGGGCATTTTAGTCTTTTGACATGAATTTATACATGCATTAAATTACTCATCCTTACTACACAACCAAACATCCATTACATAACACTACATAAACACTTAGACATCCTTAACTTATGCAATCCCTTGCTACACAACCAAACGCCCCTTAGGATTCAGTCCCCAATGCTGTGAGCCTGTGATACACTCTTCACACGATAAGATTTGTTTTAATAGAAATTTATTATATGAACATTGGAATATCAAAACTGCTGATTAGTTATTTTTTTGGACAAATCCCTCTTTTTTCTTTTCCATTTGCTTGTAGAAAATAATCTGTGATTATCCAAATAAATAATAACAAAAAAGTTCCTTCTTTTTTTGTAATGAAGCGGGATCATTGATCTTTTTCTCTTGCTCATTCTCTCCTCTAAAATTAACACAAACCAATTATCTATTATGGATCCGACAGGGAAAAACAAATGGTCTCTACACACTGTTATAAAAATATATTACCCAACTTTTGCTGCATCTTAGCGCAAGCGGCAACAGTGAAAGAATGAACAAGACACACCATGTTATTTGATTTCTTACATAAATATATTTGAATATCTTCTTTTTATTAATACAATTGCTCTGTCAGATGATTAATAGTTGGGAATGGGACGGTTATACATAATGTAATATGCTCATTCAGAGATGTAAGGAATGAGAGTACAAGGCCGGAACCTCAAAATTTAGGTGATTTTATTGGCGGAAAAAAGTTAGTATCTGAAAAATCGAGTTTTTATATCACTATATTAATAAAATGATTATATCAAATCATATGAATTTTTTGAAGTACTAGTCAACAATATAATCATACATTCATACTCACACTTCTATGAGGTCAAATATAGCTTTCTTAAACAATTTGTCTATATTAACATAAATATATGTACACAAATATTTGATGGAAAAAGACATGGAAAATATTGGATAGTACTAAATTGGAATCTCCCACTGGATGATTAGCATTTACTTTTCTTATTTATTGAAAAATAATCCAAACACGAATATAAAGTGCTTTTCAATGTTTAAAATTAAACGATGTCAATGCTTCTACATAGTCGTTAGATCTTATTTTAGCTCTTGCCATGATATTGTTGACATAAATTATTATTTTTGCAAATTTTCATTACTAAGTCAAGTGCTTATAAAGGATGCCAATGTTTTTCATTCTATCTTTGAGTTAGGAACTTAGGATACATACGTGTCCTAGCCTCATTTTTGTTCCGCATCCGACTAATAGGAGCTCAAATAATTACAGTAGTATACAGAATACAGCCAAGTAAAAATTTTCGCTTCCTAGTTAACAAACCGGCTAGAGATACAAAAACCTCTATTAATTGAATGAGGATTTTATTTATCCCTTAAAATGGAGAGTTAAAAAAAAAAAATGAGAGATTTGGGCTAGAAATAGAGGCAAAAACTTAATTTTGTGTATCTTATGAATGCGACAGTAACTTATTTACAAGTAGAAAAGAAGAAAGCACAAAGTATTCAAGTACCCAACAGGAGGGACCATGATGAAATATTGAAAGCTTCTCCAAATTGGGGCAATTATTCAAGAAAGAAGCAAGCAAACCGAAATGACAACTGAAACAAAGGCATTCCACATCTAAGTCTTTCAGCCTTGAAAACTCTGGGCAATTCAACAGTTCATGTTACAGCAAGTTCTATAAGGGGTAAAAAAAAAATAACAACATATAATTTTTAGAAGTGAGAGACATGCAAAACATTAAAAAAAAAAAAAAAAAACAGTATGGTGATGCTATATAATAAGTCAGGGTTGATTCCAGCTATGTCCATTTCAGATTAAATTCAGAAATAAGAACAAACATTTAGCAGGTAGCATTACCATTCAAAACATTACCGTAAAACAAATAAAAAACTAAAATGGAAGTTATGAAGCAGGAATCATGGCAAAGTAACATGCATACCGTTATCCCATCTCCATTTAATTTTAGATTTTGGACATTTGACAGGCCGATGAGAATATTACTCTTACCTTTGTAAGACCTATCATAACTACACCTATCAATAAAGATTCTCGCACTGCTCAGAGATGGCATCTTCGGAAGCATTTTGGGTTCAACTGAGTGCAGGCAAATGTGATCGTAAAAAGACAAAAGATTAGGTGTATCGATCAACTCCATTCTTGTTACTATCTGCCGGCAACTGCAGCAGCAGCGTACACTCAGATACTTCAGGCTTCGAGAGTTTATATCAGAAAACTCCTTGTGGCATGCCTCCAGATGCAAAAATTCAAGCACAGGGCAACCAGAGAAAGGCTTTTCAACAAAATCCTGATTTAGATCTATCCGTGTAAGATGGAAACATCTGAAGCGCGGAAGATTTATAACCTCAATGTTATGGATGGGTCTGAAGCAATCGAGTGAGACATTCATTAGAGATGCACAAGTGAAAACACCGAGAAGCAGTGAATCCTCTAGCATGAAATCAACATTTAGCACTTGTGGGTTATGCTTAAGCACACAACAAACCCATGATTTTACAAACATGTGATACTCATACCTATTACACATTTCTGGCAAGAGAGATGAAACCTGTGCAAATCAGAGGCCTCGCGAAGTAGTAGAGTCATTGTCACGAAATCTCGAAACTTCCCAATTCTCTTCTTCTGGGGTCACCATATTCTGATTCACTATCATAGTGAAAATTATGCAGATCTACTTTAGAAAGGGTAAAGTAATCCAGAGATTCTTCCATCTCTTTGACAGCACGCATGTTTGAACAGCCTGTTGGGTGGTCAAGAAGGACATAATGTGATGAATTAAGCAATCGGGCAAACTACTTATCATGTCCGTCTCGCCCCTCTTTGGGTTTTGAACTCGTTCCATGGCTGATTGTTTTCAGGGAAATTTACTCGAACACTTGGTGTGCATGGGTCTGTAAGAAACAAATTTACCACTTAAGCCCACAAATTCCTGATTGACAAGGTAACATACTAATAATTGTGTAATAATTGAATCAGGAAAAATAAATCAAAGGGTGATTTTATAGTGCACGTGCAGGCTCTGCAGTTGTATTCTTTACAATAATATCATCGGATAAAATAGAAAATGGACCTAATTTTTAAAAGCACAAAGAAAGAATGGTTGGGGAACTAACCTGAAAGACAACGTAAGGGGATGTAACATGAAGGAAGAGAAACTGTAGTACTATTAGGAGGGTTTTGTACGACGGAGAGAGAAGAGATAAGAGTGAAATAGGAAAGAGAAATACTTGAACAAGTTAAGTTGAGAGAGAGGAAGTGAGTTTCATCGGTTTCTGTTACGAATTTGGGAGTTGAAAGAATACATTTTATTTGACTCTACTTTTGACTTTCATATTTTTTTTTCCAGGTATGCATGATTACTATCAAAAATTTCAAAATATGTATATAACTTTTTAACTAAGTCCTAGTGGGACCAGGCAAAGAGCTAACCAGATCACCTAATATAATTGTCTATTCGGATAGATAAATATTTCTGAAGTGATCCTTTTTGTTAACATATTTTCCATATTAAAATTGTTAATGCTTGGGAGTTGGACGGCTAAACAAAATGTATAATGCTGTTTGACATATGCTGAAATTAATTTTGTATCAATATCAATAAAATTATGATATAAAAAAAATTATTATTAGATATGGGTCAACACTCAACAATACAATTATTTTCAAAATTTTTAGGGGATCAAATGTAATATGTTTAAGTAAATTGTTTATATAACCATAAAAATGTATATTAAAATATTCCATTAAGAAAAAAAAGATATAGGCGATATTGTAATTCAAATCCACCACTAAATGATTTCACATTAATATCTTTCATTTCAATGATCCAAACACGGATATAAGTACTTGTCAATTTGTGAAATTACACACTATAAATGGTTCTCCTTTGCAATTATTAGCCAATAAAATTCTGAATGTATATAATTCCTTCTATCATTGCGAATTAGGTGCTTATTTCCACCGTTTATCAAGTAATTATAATTATAAATATACCGCCTGCATGAGTTCCCAGGGCTGTCAATGAAACCCGTTTACCCACTTACCCTACCCGTATCGCATTCGATAAGGTGGGTATGGATAAGGTTTTATTTCGTTAGACTAACGGGTGTCGATACGGATAAAGAAAATTTTTCGTTAACTTATTGGGTACGGGTACGGATAAGGGCTATTTCGTACCCATTATCTAACGGGTAAAATTTTACAAAAATATATGTATATATAATCATGTTATTAGTATATTTCATAAATATGTTATTTGTTTCCATCTTCATCCAAATTAAGTTATGTTGATGAAAAAAAGTAATTTATACCCTATTATATTATAATTTTTAATTAGTTATATAGATTTTTTTGAATTCTATTGATATGGGAATAAATTTCATGATATATTTTTTTATATCTAAAGTATTTTCTAATGTTGTACTTCATCCATATATTTATTTGATATTTATTTAGCACATTATATATTTTTTATTAAATTAATAATATTATTATTACCCATTATGTACCGTTACCGTACCCTTACCGTTAATTCTTAATGGTTACGGGTAGGATGCGGGTAAAGTCATTTTGTAACGGGTGTGGATAGGGTACGGGTAAAGAAATTTTTAACGGATGCAGGTATGAAAATGCCTTCTACCGTACCGTACCGTACCCATTGGCAGCCCTATGAGTTCCGCGTGGGAACACTGTGGTAAGCACAGTGTTTCGGATTTTCTGTGGTATCTGATTTTTTGTGATAAAAATAGTATTTAGGATTTTCTGTGGCAGTTTTTATATAATATTTGAATAGTATTTTCAATTTATGATATTTTTTATATATTGTGTTCGTATAGGAATGAATCGCGCAACGCGCGAAATTAGCGCTAGTAACACTTCAAGGGTGATATATTTTGAATTAGGACATCCGTCTTACAGTCCTAGTCCCATATTCGTCCTGCATCCGATTAATAGGAGCTCAGATGATTAATTACATAGCGCCAAGTCATCACCATAAATTGTTTGGACCAAAAGTGGTAGCTCGAAACAACACGTGTACTGCAATCTCTTCTTTTTGGCAGCTTGGCGCCACGTATCATTCAGACGACCTCTCCCAAGCACCGTTTAAGAACCTTTACACCAAATTCAGCGGTCAGATTTAAATCAAACGGTCAATAATAGCCAGTCCTTTTGATTTTATAGAATTCAAATTGATCTCGGCCGTTCAATCTAGATCGGCAACTTCATGTCGCACTTCCTACTTAACATATCAGCTACTAAACTATTGACAAAAGAAAACATCTGTTGATTGAATTAGGCTTTTCTTTTCTTCTAGCTATTCCCAAAAATGGAAGATCAAACCATACCTGAACTAGCAAGAACTTACGCTCCTTTCATTCGTAGAGATGTTTACAGCCGAGGCGAAATCCCATTTTCGGAAATAGCCCTTCTAGCCATTGCTTTCTTCACTTTAGTCCCTATAAGATTGACTATTGGCGTGTGGTTAATTTCGGTGTATTACATGGTGTGTCGATTATGTACTTTGTTTTGGGATTTGGATAGATGTTACCTTGTGGGTTTGAGAAGGGAGGTGGTGGTGAGGGTTGGAAGGTTTCTGTGTAGGGTTTTTATGTTTGTCCTGGGTTTTTATTGGATTAATGAATACTATCCGATCTTAGAAGAAACTAAGGTATGTATGCTTGGATTATTTTTTTTTATTATTATTTGAAATTTTATGCAAAATAAGATGCATGCAATTATGAATGCAAGGGTTTCGTGGTGTACCAAATTGCAGTCTCAAACCTTCTTTGCTAATAATAATTGCTTTTCAAAAGAATTAGTTAGTTAAGTTCAATTCTGCATGACCAACAGTTGGTATAAATAATGTATCAATGATATTTATCAGGATGAGAAGAGAGGTTATCATGAGGAATTGGAGAGGCCAGGGGTAATTGTGTCAAATCATGTTTCTTATTTCGATATACTCTATCATATGTCGGACTCATTTCCAAGTTTTGTTGCAAAAGTACGTTTACTTACGTTTCTCTTAAATTCATAAATTGTTTCTGAGAAAGATGAGATAAATCATAATGTTATAAATAACTAACCACTTGTTTTTTGTGGTAATAATTTTGACCTTTCTTAAGGTATCAGTCTCCAAGCTACCAGTTGTAGGTCTCATCAGGTATTCGAGTCAGCTTACAATTTCAATTCTAGTATTGTTTCTTTTGTATTTCTATAATGTTATCAGTAATTGGTACTATTAAGTCAAGTAGTTAAACACATTTCCCTTAGTTTCTGCTCTCCCTAATATAGGGTCGTGTGTGACTGTCGAGTAATTGATAGAGAGGGATTAATTTATGCATGTTTTGCTCTTTAACAAAATTTATTTGCCTCCTTTTGTTTTTGTTACATTTCGTAGTAAATGTCTTGGTTGTATATTTGTTCAGCGGGAAACAAGAACTTCAGAATTACTGGGTGTTTCAGGTACATTATGCATCTAAAAGAATTTCTGAAAAATAACTTAGTTTCAATGTATATATTGGTATTGAAGTTCTTAAAGTACTAGTAATTTTTTATTAACTTATTTCATGTCAGGCCTAGTAACACAAAGGATTGAAGAGGCTCGATTAAACAGACATTGCCCTGTTGTCATGATTTTTCCTGGTTTTTCTTACTTTAATCTATCTCTGTATTCATTCATTTATTTACCTTTTTATACATATTGATTCATAAATGAAATAGTTTTGTTATAATTCGACTGGGATACAAAATGGTGAATGTTCTTTTCCTTGTTTCTTAACATGATGAGGACAATTGGACCCATAAAGTTCAGTTTAATTTAAAAAAATATTATAGCATTCATCATTAAGTATTCTTTCTCTCACATTACCTATAACTATCTGGATTACATAGCTCCTTTAAATTTTTTTTAGAGGGTACAACTACAAATGGAGAGTATCTCCTTCCATTCAAAACTGGTGCATTTCTTGGAGGAGCCCCTGTACTTCCCATAATTATAAAGTATCCTTACCAAAGACTTAGTCTAGCTTGGGAGTCTATATCAGGGGTGAGAAATCTATTTCATTTAAATGTTTTCTTGAATATAGTTCACAGCATAAAACAAGGTTCTAATCTATGTTTCTATCAAATGATAACATGTTATGAGATTGACCATTGTTAAGTAAACCCTCACTGCCCCCTTTTAGTAATTTGTCTTCTTCTAATCTTGACTGTTATTCAATTTCCTCACAATCCTTAGGCAAGTATGGCTAGAAAAGTAGGAGTCTAATTCCAACTTACATATGTCAGGTTCCTCATGCAATTTTGGTTCTCTGCCAATGGATCAACTATTTGGACGTGATAAAACTACCAATGTATTATCCATCAGAGGAAGAGAAAAAAAATCCTCAAATCTATGCTATCAATGTCAGAAAATTAATTTCCCGTGAGGTACTAATTTTATTCAGACCATGAATACGCCATACATGTTTAATTTTTACTAGTTCATCCATTAAACATAATGAACAATTTCTCTTAGCATTCTTAATTTACTTTAATTTATGTTTTCCTTTTTTCTGAAGGGTGAATTGATACTTTCGGAAAGTGGGCTAGCAGAAAAGCGAGACTACCTTGCAATGCTTAGAGATCCTAGGGAAGCTCATTGTATTTACCCAAGCACTCTAATTGATAATAAAGCAGAATGATACTGTATTTCTCTGTCTAATCCTTGAAGCTGGTTTTTTTTTTTCTTTTTTTTCTTTTTTTTTTTTTAAAAAAAAAAAAATCTCTTTCTTCTTTTTTTCCCCCTTAATAGGAGATGGAAGTATATGTCTTGTGTATGTGTGCTTGCTTGTACGCCCTTGTGTGTTTGATAGGTAGTGAAGAAAATGTAAACAGGAACTCGGATTAATTATTCCAAATGTTAGTGTTTCCGGGTGTGGTCATGTGAATTAAAACTATGGTAAATTTTAGTTAATTGGTATATTCCAAGTTTCCAACATTGTACGCTTTTATCAAAGGCCCAGATCAATAACATGTAAATTTCAATCAAATGACACCAAATCCATTCATTTTGATAAACAAAATTGCAATGAAATGAAATTCCATGCTAAAATAATAGGATTTTGATCAGGCAATCAGGCCCTCAATTTATTGGGTACTAAATTAGTTTCTTAGCACCGAAGAATGATGTTAAAGGCCCAAATAGTTTCTGTTTTTATCATCATTTGTGTTGGATCTCAAAAACCGGCCCATATGCAGCAATGCATACTGATAATGAACCGAAAAAATTATAACTAACTTTAATTAATTATGAAATTATAAAATAATCTGTTTTTAATAAAATTTTTAAAACTGACTGCGCAGAAACTAAACCTGCCGACATTTTTGCGGGAAAATAGCTAGTTTCGGAATCTCAAATTCCGAAACTAGCTAGTTTCGGATTTTAGGATTCCGAAACTAGCTCCTTTCCCGCTCATAATGATTATTTAATCAATTATTTCACTATTTAACCACTATTTAATCAATTATTTCACTATTTAATCAATTATTTGCCCGTTATATATAACCCCACCCTCGTCCCTTTCATTTCACTCCTCTCTCGCCTCTCGCGTCTCCGAAGAGCATCAGTAAGTTTTTATTTTGTTTTTTATTTTAATTTAATTATTTATTTTATTTAGATAAAATATGTTAATATTAGAAAAAATAGAGAAAATATTTGAAAATTTTGAAAAAATCTGAAAAAAATTTTATTATTTGTTATGTATAATAATAATATAATTTTTGAATTTTTAACGTGATATAATAATAGAAAATTGCATTAAAAATTAGGTTAATATTAGAAAAAATACAAAAATTATTGTTAAAATATTGGAAAATTTTGAAAAAATCAGAAAAAATTCCGTTATATATTATGTATATTAATAATATAATATTATGTATATTAATAATATAATTTTTGATTTTTTTACATGATATAATAATAGAAAATTGCATAATAAATTAGGTCAATATTAGAAAAAATAGAAAAAATAGTGGAAAAATTAGAAAAAAATTTTATTTGTTATGTATAATAATAATAATAATATAATTTAGAAATATTGTAAAAATATTGTAGAAATATTGGAAACAAGTTAAAGATATTATAAATAATATGTAAAAAAATATTGTAAAATTATTTTGACAGATTATAATAATTTAGAAATATTTTAAAAATTGGAAAAATTAATACTAAAATTTGATAATTCGTTTAGGTTGATATTATTTTTTTAAAATGTACAGAAAATATCTTACAAGAAGAGCAGTTGAATTGAACTTTGAGAGATATGGAGAAGGGAAAAGCGAAGGTTGATGCAAAAGTTGACAATACTCCAACACTCAAAAACGAGGAGCAGTTGAATTCAATTTTGAGTGACGATGAAGATGGTGTAATTACAAAAAAACCAAGAAAACTAATGCATGTACGAGATTACAGGGCACTTTTCAAGCTTCCTGCCAAAAAGATGAAAGATGGTCCGAAAGAAGAATCGAGTGTTAACACTCCGAAAGAAGAACCGAGTGTTAACACTCCTGAAGATGATTGAATGCCTTAACGTCCTCTTTATTTGTGGACAAACTATTGTGTTGTTTAATTATGCATCTTGTTAACATATGTGATCTTTATATGTATTTTGTTAACTGTTTGTTTAATTTTAATATGGCTGACATTTTGTGTGGTTTAGTTAGTTGTTTAATCTTCACATGAGGTTATTTTTTTTAAATATGAAAGAGATATATATGAAAGAGGTTGTTTAAGCATAAAACTAAAGAGATATATAAAATATGAAATATAAAAATCACAATACGAGATATATAAAAAAACACCAAGTACGAGATGAAAATATCATAACAATGTCATACAAAACGAGATACAAAAATCCTAATTCCGTCCATCACGACGGTAATTCCCCGTTTCCGGGGAATAATCAATATATGCGCCTGGTGGCTGTCGGCCGCGAGCAAGTCCTGGAGTGGGACGAGGCGCAGGAACTGGAGTGGGAACTGGAGTGGGAAATCGAGGAGGTCTACTAGATGATGCCCCAGGATGACCAGACTGTGGACTGTATCCAGGAAATGGAGATAAAAATTTACGAACCTGCAAAAGATCGAGATAAAAAGCAGGAACTGAGTCCCCCGTGGCATCCGGAAATAACGTGCAACCAATAAGCTCTAGCACGAATGCCCGTGTGTATCTATCAATCTGATCATCATCGTCGAGGACAACATCCTTCCAAATCTTCCGCAGCTTCGTAAATCTAACGCAATGTTTTTTCCTGCATTTCGACTTTATTGTCAGAACAAAACAATAACTTTATTATAAAGTACACAATAAGTTTTATAATTTTCTTACGTTCTATCTTTTTCTCGGAAGCACTCTTCCACTTCCTCCTGCGGTGTGTCCCGCGGCAACGCATATGTCGAAAGAAGCTCGATATAATCGAAATGACAACGACCCGTCACGACTCGGTCACTCGTGACGGGTAAACCATATAAGAAAGCCACGTCCTGCATGATAGTTGAAATACTATTAGTATACATATAAATCATAACACAAGTAAGATGAAATTTACTTATAAAATGTCATGTACCTCTAGACTGACGGTCATCTCGCCGACATGAGGAAAGTGAAACGTGTGGGTCTCCGGCCTCTAGAACAAGGCCAAACCCTGCACAAGCGTATGATCCACAGGCATATGACCAAGCTGAACGACGTGGATCAATCCAAGTGTCGTCAGATGCTAGTCCACTTGAGGAGTCCTAGCCATCATCGGCTTGTGCACCAGTGGATGCCATTTCTTTATTTATAAGAAAAAAAATTAGAGACTATATTGATTTGAAGTGGATTTTCAAATAGTAATGAAAAAAACAAAATAACATACATCATGGCCACGAAGCTGGTCTGGTTGCAAATGCAACAGACGATCAGCACCAGGAGGAGGAGGAGAAGAAGGAGGGGAAGAAGAAGGGTCCGCTGAGGTAGAAGCGCCGGCTAAGGTAGAAGCGCCGGCATCAGCAACACCAGAGGAAACGACGTCCGTAGGCTCAGGCACGGCTGAAGTAGAGGCCTGAGGATCGGTACGTAGCCTCGTAGATCTACGTGAACCTGGAGACGTTCTTCTTCTCGGAGGCACTTTCACTACTTAATTAAAAAAATTAAATGTAAAAAATAATTTTTAATAATATAATTTAATATGATTTTTTAATAATTTTTAATATTTTTGGAATATTTTTCCTAATTTTCTTGTTATTAACCTAATTATTTAAACATTTTTTAACTATTATAAGATGTAAAAAATATAAATTTGCTAAAATATTTTTTTCGTAATGAATAAAATTTAATCCGAATTTTTTATATATTTTTAATATTTTTTTTGAATATTTTTCTATTTTTTCTATTATTAATCTAATTTATAAAAAAATATAATATTTACTAAACTATATTTATCCTAATTAATAGAATTTATTCTGATTTTTTTAAATTTTTTTGATATTTTTCGAATTTTTTTTTAGTTTTTCTATTATTAACCTAATATAACTAAAAAATAAATAAATAAATGAATTAAAAAAAAAACATACCTGAGAGAGGAGAGAGATCTCTCTTCGGCGGAAAATGAAAGCAACAGAGAGAGGGAAGAGGTCCACGCTATATATAATAAGCGCAATTCTAGTTTCGGAATCTGAGATTCCGAAACTAAGCAGAATTAGTTTCGGAATCTCAGATTCCGAAACTGCGAAGTCATTGTTAAAAATATATTAAAAACGGATTATTTTATAATTTCTAAATTAATTAAAGTTATTTATAATTTTTTCGGGATAATGAACCTGACCTCAAAATCATGGTGATCTACCGGTCCATACCCAACAAAAAGTTTCTTTTCTAAATGCCCAAAAAAAAAATGCTTTTCTGATTAAGACTTGCATGGAGAAACATGGAGTTAACAGAGATGAGAATATCTTCAACTTGGTCCTTCTATGTGAAAGTTTTTTTTATCTAATTAATGATTCATCATCGTAAAATTATTTTATTATACTTCAAAATAAAAAAAATATAGGAAATACTGCAGTTGTTTCTTACATCAAGACTTGGTATCAAGCTATCAAATTATTATGCAACTGCTCTCTGCATGTGAGTTAACTTGAGGAAATTCAAAGTTAATAGATTTACAAAATATTCAAATGAGGACAGAATGGTGAGTTTCTTAAGACTAAAAAAAAGTTCGTCATTTTTGTATTGTTTTGCTAATGCTTTCTATGATTAAATTTTAGAAACATCGTGTAAATATAGAAAATATAAAGCTTCTGTTTATAATAGCTTTTGTAGTTTCACAATGAGTCGTACACCTATGAGAAATTAATTTCACAACAAAGATGACTAAAGTTGTAATTAGGTGATAAATAATGTTGCGAATGTCTAAATAAGGTGCTGCCGCCAGCTAATAAATTAAGATAAAAATTCTAATTCTTGCAAAACCAAAATATATTTTTTTCTTTACCGCACCTCCAGAACTCACTGGAACGCCGGTCCCACACTCCGCTCACTCTATTTTTCGACAAATCCGTACTCGTCAGAACCTTTCAACACAGTTAATCATTTCAATTTCGCCACATAGAATCCGGACAGCTTCCCGAATATGGCAATATCCAGCGCGAGTTCCGAGTTCCGACTCTCACTCGACCAAACCCTAACCCTCCTAGTCCTAGGCTCCTACCTCTCGAGTCCGTCGACGCGCCTGAGATCAGATCCAGTGATCCAGTGATCCAGACCCAAATCTGAATCCCGACTCTAATCCTAACCCTAACCCCAACCCCAACTCGAACTAACCAGATCATGTCGAGCTCTGGCGAACCCATTGTCGACCCCACCAACCCCTACTTCAACCATGACGACGATGACGACAACGACAACGACAACGACAACGACGACGACACCGGGTCCGACACCAACGACGACACCGACCACGACCACGACCTCCGAACCCTTACAACCCTTACAACCCCCGCCGCCTCCGAGGAGCCCCTCACTCCTCCTCCTCCTCCCAAGTCTAACCCTCCCCCTAACCCTACTCTGGATAATGGGACCGGGCAGGTCTGGTCCAGTGTGCCTGGTTCGTCTGACGAGTCGCGAAGGTTGTTCCAGCGGCTATGGACCGATGAAGAGGAGATCAGGATTCTACGAGGCTTTCTCGAATTCACCTCTAGACGAGGTACCATTCATAATTCTAGCTACATTATTGTTATTCCAGTCATGTATTGGTTTTAATTGAGTATTGGATTGTACCCATCATTTTTTAAATTACTAATTTTATATAATACATGAAAAGGTACCACATTTGCCTCGCACCAGTACGACACGGGCCCTTTCTATGAGGAGATAAAGAAACAGTTCACTTTTGATTTTTCCAAAAATCAGCTCATTGAGAAACTGAGACGGCTGAAAAAGAAGTACAGGTTATGCGCTCTTCGAATGCAGACGGTGGGTAAAGATTTCTCCTTCAAGAGTGCACATGAGCAGGTACTTATAAATTTGGCAGTCATTTATGGAGGGAAGTAGATATAGCAAAGTTAACAATATAAATGCTAAATTGAGATTTTCTGAACCAGTGTTGAACTTTAATATTTCTAGTTACTCTCTAGTACTAGCTAGTAGCGCCACTGATAAGTGAGTGTTCCTGAAGAGTAATTTTACTATGACTTAACCCCAAAATGAAATGAAATGAACCTTTTAAAGATGACAGATTGTCATTTCAACTGCATAGTGAACTTGGGACTGGTGAACAATATGAGCATACTATTGATATGCACATGAACAATATGAACTTGGGCCTTGCAGCTTGGGTTTGTCACACTTAAACTGGTCAGCATGCACTTGTTTTGTCTAAATTTGGTCAAAAATTCTGATAAAAGATTCGTTGTATAAATAATAAAGTTCTACTTTTCACTGCATGCACAGAATATTTATGATGTGGCCCGCCATATATGGCGTCCAGAGATGAAACGTGAGCGTGAAAGTGATGATGAGGACGGTGACCTAAACCAGATTCCGATTGTTGCTGCCAACCATGGTACTGACCGCATTGTTGCTGTGATAGAAGAACCAAGGTCAAAGAAACGGGTCAGGAGGAGATCTACTGAAGCACCTGATACAGTTTCTTTACTTCCTGTTCAAGGTACATGCTCGCAACATGAACTGTGCATACCTGCAACGTATATTCAATTTAGACAGTAATTTGACCAGTATGGTACTAGTAACTTATGTTTAAGCCTTGGTTTCAACTGATGTTGCATTTGCTCTTATCATTCACTGTAACAGTCAGGAACCTGTGTTTATACAACAGATTACTAATATTGTGATTGTAATTTATGATTGACATTATGCAATATGTGGCCCATCTTATAGTTGCAGGAAATGAGACTGAGGTGCCACTGGAAGTCAAGCAGGAGAACTACATTACAGTACCAAATGACTTGTCTGCTGATACAACTAAATCTGCAGCAATAGAAGAGACAGTCAAGACTTGTCTCTCTCCATTGTTCAAGGAATTAATAAACACAGCTATTAACAGTGGGATGGGACCTGGCGCCAGTGGTACCAGTGGTATTTTAGGTTCAGGGTTTGGGTTGGGATTAGGATTAGGGTTAGGTTCCTGTGGGTTTCTTAACCCTGATGGATCAGTTCCTGTTCCGAAAGATGAGAAATGGCGGAAGCAACAGATAATGGAGCTGGAGGTGTACTTGCAGCGAATTGAATTACTTCAAGATCATGTGAAGTCTACCCTGGAAGAGCTAAAGTCCAGCTAATGGCTGATGCTGTCATAGGGCTTATGTCAGGTTTATATGGTTGGGTAGTCAATTAGCTTGTTTGTATTATACAGTGAGTGATAGTGTTTATCCCTTCTAGTAATTTTGTCTTGGTAGTTAACTCAATGGCTATGAGTCCTTTTATAAGTTTATTTGTATAATATTTTTAAAAGCAATGACTAGGTTTTTTTTTTTTTTTTTTTTTTTTTCCAAAATTCGAACAGAAATTTTACAGTATTTCCATGAGTAGATTTACTTATTAATGTGTTTATAAATATTGACATAATATATCCATATGTGTATTTCCATGGCAGAGCTCTCATGTATTGCTAATAAGTTGAAACTTCTCCATATCAAAACTTTCACGATATAAAGTGTTGGCTGATTTTTTTAGTTAGATTTGTATATCCCTTTACAACTTATTTAATAACACTACTTATATATTTTTTGACTTTTTATTTTTTATCGTACTAATATTAGGAGGCATAATAATCGCTACTATTATATATATGCACGAGATTTTCAACAAATAGACGACACAATGACATATATTAGAGAGGAAAACCTCTTTTAATTGCACTAGAATAACTTTTTTTGACCTTCGAAAATGTAACATGAGTCTATATAATATTTTTTCAAAAAAAATCAATATATATATAGACGATCGAATAAACTATAACAACGTTGAAAAGTTCATGTATTACTGGATCTTTTTTTCTCTTTTTAGTTAAATTAATTGAGAAAAGAAGTCAAAGTTAGTATGAAACATTTATGATCATAAATAAGTTTTAAAGAAAAACAATTGAAAGGAAGGCCAATCTGACTTAGACATACCGACCATAAGAGTTATTAATGACATCCAGTCGTATTTTCATTTCATCACATATGTCAGATTTACGTTCTTAATAGAAAAATATAAATATTATATTTAATTCGAAACAAATAATTAGCATATTTTTGAACTAATAGGCACGTGTAATAAATAAGTATTGCTACAATAAAAAAGTTCTAACTTATAATAACAAATTTATATAAAAATAAAAAAAATACATTTATTACTTGATTTCGTAGTAGATGATCAGACAAATGATAGGTTGACAAAGTTTATAACATCTATTTTTACTTAAAATTCACAAGATATGGTTATTGGCATAATTTTGAGAACAACCGTATTCTTATCTGCCTTTATTACAATCAAATCTAAGCGTAAAGTAATGCTTTAATAACTTTAAATATGAGAGAGTCGCTTGATTTGGTCTTACAAATAACAAGGTTTTCTAAGAAAGTTCATTAATTGTTTTCTATCTCCTCTCTCATCAGATTTTTTTTTTTTTTTTTAGAAAACAGGTTAATGGTTCTGCTGACCTCTTTATCAGTATATAATGCCCTTGCGCTATCAAACCCAAAAGACCATGTAATTGATGATAATAACAGTCAACTGGAGACGTCCAGCAACAATGAAATGGATGAGTAGTACACGAGTTTGTTAGAGAAGTTAGTTAGTGCTAGACTGTTAGTGTTTCAGCTGTGTATATAAACGATATACTGTACACGGTAAAAATCAATTGAGATAATAAACATTACTTCTTCTCAATTCAATTATCTTATATGGTATCACAGCCACTGAAAGAGCACACGCTCAATTAAAGAAATCTCCATGGCTAGCACAGCTGCTGCCATGGCTAGATCTACACCGATCCAGTTCACTCATCAAATCCACACAGTTCTTGATCAAGATAACTTCTTGATCTGGAAATCGCAAATTCTCCCAGTGCTCAGAGGTTATGGTTTGGTTGGCTTTGTCGACGGCTCACGCCGAGCTCCAAATCAACTCATTGTTGGCGAAAATGGAGCTCAGCATGTCAATCCTGAGTTTGAATCATGGATCCAACAAGATCAATTGATTCTAGCTTGGATCATGAGCTCGGTCTCCACATCAATTCTTGCTCAAGTTGTCAATTGTGACACCACCGCTGCTCTTTGGAATCAGATTCATTAGATATATGCGTCTCAGTCCATTGCTAAAGAGCTTGAGCTGAAATTGCAACTTCAAACATCCAAGAAGGGTGCCAAGACGTGTATGCAATTCACTCAACACATGCAAACTTTAGCAGATCGCTTGCGCAGCATTGGATCTGAGATCTCAAATCGAGAGTTACTGATGTATACTCTTCAAGGTTTGGGAACAGACTATGACAATTTTGTCACAGCTGTGACAATGCAAGAAACACCTCCCTCCATGGCCAAACTCAACAGCTTGCTGCTAGCACATGAAGCTCGACTTCAGGCAAATCTCAGATCTCTCTCCAACACAGGAGTTCATCTTACTGATGCCTCCAATCAGAATAGCCAGGAAGTCCACTACTCCAACAACAATCAAAATCGAGGTGGTCGACAGAATAACAGTGCTCAAAGGAGTGTGCAACCCTTCAATCAACAAAATGGAGGCAGATACAACTCAAACCGTGGCAGAGGCAACTATCGTGGTCGTGGAAGAGGTCGCCAGAATGTGTCAACTACTCCAAAAGTTGACTCAGTGTGTCAAATCTGTGATTTGTGGGGACACACGGCAGTCAACTGCTGCCACAGGTTTGATATCAGATATACTGGTACTACATCCACAGTAGCCAGTGCACCTGCAGCTCATCATCAGGCCATGATTGCTGAGCCAAACTCTACACCAACAGCTGCCTGGTTCCTTGATTCTGGAGCCACTACACATGTCACCTCTGACATCAACAATCTATCTTCAGTGCAACCATACAATGGAGCAGAATCAGTGCACATTGGCAATGGTATGTCTCTCTCCATTTCTCATAAGGGGTGTTCTTCAATTGTTACCAGTATCAAACCTGTCAAGTTGAATAATGTTCTGGTGGTACCAGCAATTACCAAAAACTTACTGAGCATTTCTCAGCTCACTAAAGACAACCATGTTGTGGTTGAATTCTCATCAAATTGCTGTCTTATTAAGGATCTGGAAACCAACAAGACACTTCTGCATGGCACATTGCATAATGGATTGTACAAACTGGAATCTTCAACAAAAAATCAACCTCAACTTTTTCTGGTTACTCAGAATTCTGCTGATGTCTGGCATTATATAAACCCCTTGAAGTGGTGCACTCTGACTTGTGGGGCCCTTTCCCAATTGTTTCAAGTCGAGGCAACAGATACTATGTGTATTTTATTGATGAATATACTCGTTTTTGCTGGATTTATCCTTGTGCTTCTAAGTCTGATGTCTCAAAATTGTTCCCTCTATTTAAAGCAAAGGTGGAAAATTTACTGAACACAAAGATTCAGACTTTGCAGTGTGATGGGGGCTATGAACACAAACCTATTATGACTCAATTCCCTGAAATAACTTGTCAAATCTCATGTCCCCACACGCCTGAACAGAATGGCCTTGCTGAACGCAAGCACAGGCACATAGTTGAGCTGGACTTAGCAAATTTATTTTATGCTGACTTACCTATGGAATATTGGGACACTGTGTTTGAAAGTGTAGTGTTTGTAATAACAGACTACCCTCACAACCAAATTGCAACATCTCACCCTACTAGAAACTCTTCAATCAACCACCCAATTATCATTTCCTTCATGTCATAGGGTGTGCATGTTACCCTCTTCTCAGACCATACTCTTCACATAAACTGGAACCTAAGTCAGAGAAGTGTGTATTTCTTGGGTATTCCCAGACCTATAAAGGGTATCAATGCCTACATGTGCCATCTAACAGAATTTATGTATCAAGGCATGTTGTCTTGGATGATTGTGACCTTCCTTTCACCTATCAGCACAACAATCAAGCTGACAACACCACCAGCTCAACCAGTAATAATACACTTCAGAGCACTCTGACAGTGTTACCTCCAACATCAATGCAACCTATCACTGCTCAGGCACCATCTGCTGTCAACACTGAACCATCCACTCCTCAGCTGCCACCACAACAAGTTCAACAACAACCAAATGTTTCAACTGTTGTTTCCTCAACTGCCACAGGAACTAACAATCATTCTATACAAACAAGAACCAAAACCAAGAAACTGAAATCAAAACAATTCCCAAATCATCAACTATACTCCCTGTCAGCATCTCAAAATTCAACTTCAGACCCAACTACTTATAATCAAGCTGTAAAGTTCAATTGCTGGCGCCAAGCTATGGCAGCTGAGCTAGATGCTCTAGCAAAAAATGCCACCTGGGAATTAGTACCACCACCACCTGGGGCTCATATAATTGGAGTTAAGTGGATATTTAAAACAAAATACAAGGCAGATGACACAGTAGAGAGATACAAAGCCAGACTTGTGGCCAAGGGCTTTAATTAGGAAGAAGGCATTGATTACAATGAAACTTTCAGCCCAGTTGTGAAATCAACTACAATTAGGATTGTACTATGCATTGCTCTTTCCAAGTCATGGCCCCTTCATCAGTTGGATGTAAATAATGCATTTCTCAATGGAGACTTAGAAGAAACTGTATTTCTTGAACAACCTCCTAGCTTTAGTGATTCAGTCAACCCTCACTATGTTGAAATATATAAGGTCTACATGTGTGTGTATAGACCGAATTATGTAGCGTGAGGTTCGTATGAAGAAAACAGATCAACACAGGAATGATTTCGGTGCGAAATGGTTGTATTTCGGTCCGAAATGGTATGCCGACCTAGCATATTTGGTAAGATATTTGTGCTATTCTGCCAAATTTTTCAAGATACGAATGATGCATATAGGCTTGGTGTATTTTCATATTGAAGAGGATCTGATGTGTGTCAGAAGAGAAGGAAATAAGAAGAATAAAGACAAGATTGTGTGAATTGATTTTATTACCAAAATGGCTAGTTGCCTTATGTAATTTTCTTAATGTCTATTTATTCTTCTCTTCTCCCTCAAACAATGTATCTCAGAAAATTGAGTGAAATAGAAAAATTGTGTGCGTGTGTGTGGAGGACGTAGGCACCAAGTTGGTGCTGAACCTCGTTAAGTCTTGTGTTCTCTTTGTATCTCATTGTGTGATTGTTTATTCTGAGATCCTCGTGCTGACTAATCCTAAGGGACACGGTTCTTGTGCAGTTGCACTTGGATCGTGCCTCCTCGAACCTAAAACTCAACGTCCGTTGCGTGAACTCCAAAACTCAAATTCATAACATGGTATCAGAGCGTGGTTCAAAGATGGGAGGACAAAACGAAGGCGATGGAAGGCAAACAACGACTCGAGACAAGTGCAAGGCGGGTGTTTCTTCAACCAAAAGGTGTATGGAGATAGGCAACCGTTCGAGTAGCATTCTACATCGACTTTGGAACACGAGCAGTGGCATCGACTACATCAAGTTGGTGCTACCATGTTGCATGAAGTTATCACGGAGGTATCGTTCGAGTCGAGCGATTGGTGGCAAGTACATGATTCAAAGGTAATTTGAAAAAAAATATGAAAAAGAAAAAAAAAAGGCCGACGTGGTAATTTAAAAAAAAAACGTAAAAAAAAAGGAAAAAAAACGTGATTTTGTCACGTAAAGGAAAAAAAAAGGAAAGAAAAAATTTTGCCTTGAAAAGAAAAAAAAAGGAAAAAAAATCCGACGTGGTGAAAAAAAAAAGGAAAGAAAAAAAAGGGTATGAATTGGCTTTTTTGGCATAAAAGTTGATTTGCCATTTTTTATTTTTTGAAAAACCCGAGACGTTTTTGATTTTTTGGAAGTTTATTATCATGAAAAAAAATTAGTTCCATGTTATTCATGATGTGTTTCATGCATGTATATAAAAAAAAAAACTTGGAGTGGCCCGAGTCGAGTGGAAGTAATTCATCCAAGTTGTCATTGAGACTTTGCTCGAGTTGTGTGACTCATGAGCGGTGATTGGAGCCTAACCACAACCATAAAGAAGGAGATGTCAAGCCACAACAAAAATAAGGTATATGTTCTATGTTCTAGGAGATTAAATCAACAAAGTTTGATGGTTGTGTGACCATAATCTGTCTAGAATATCAAAATAATTGTCTGTGAAGTTTGTCTACGAGTCAAGCATCTTTTAAAAATCAAATCATGTGAAAAATCAAAAGAATTCAGTCTGAAATCAGGGTAATTCGGTCCGAAATGAGGTTGTTTCGGTCCGAAATTAAGGGAGTTCGGTCCGAATTGAAGGTGATTTGGTCCGAAATCATAGTTTGGAGACTGTTTTGTGCTGAAATAAAAGGAAAATATGGTGGTTCAGATAGGTGTATTGCAGTATAGCAGACAATTAATGGTGTAATGTTGTGGTGACTTGTTTAGAAATAATTTGGTTATGTGGTAAATTGTGGTTTTGGGGTATGATAAATGCGACAATCAATGAACTTCAAATGGCCCAAGTCGGGTCATGAAGGTGGCCCAAGTCGGGTCCAAGGAAAGGGCCCAAATCGGGTCCAACAAGAAGGCCCAAGTCGGGTCTAAGGAGATGGTCCAAGATGGGTCATGAAGAGAGCCCAAGTCGGGTCTAAGGAAATGATCAAAGTCGGGTCCAAGAACGTGGCCCTGGTCGGGTCAAATAAGATGAGTTTCATGTGTAACCAAATATCTCTCTCAGGGGGAGAGCAAAATTGAGAGAGATCTTTGGTATTAATCAAGTTGTGGCCGATGGTGGGTCAAGAAAAGAGGCTCAAGTCAAGTCTGAAAGGTTCTTCGAGTAGACGAGCAAGATGTCTTCAAGTCGAGGACATGTAAAGTCAAGAGTCAACCAAGTATGCAAGTCACCAAATATCCCTCTCAGGAGGAGAGTTGAAGTGAGAGAAATATTTGGTATTCAAGATGGATATCAAGAGAATAGGCATGAGAAATTATGATCAATGGAGAAGAGTGGCTCTAGTCATGTCATATGGTCCAAGTTGGGGTCAAGTGGTCAAGGCGAGTAATTGAAACAATATCTCTCATGTGTGATGGTATGAATTGTGAAGGTGGCTTGAGGTAAATGTGTTAGTAAGTGTTTAATTCCATTTTTGCGCCATCAAATAGCAAGAAACAACAACTAAACACAAGGGATCTAGGTTTCAACATCGTTCACAAGCATTTCAAGATGAGAGTAGGAAGAATTGTACCTCTCATGAAATCGCATTCATGAGGCTCGAATCCATGGCATGGGAGTCGATGGCATGCCTTCTCCACCACCACCACCATGGTTGTGCCGCCGGCCTCGAGTCCACCAAGGAGATTAACCACGTTCTCAAGGTATGTGCTAGCACACCCAAGAACAAGCCTAATCCCATTAGCTTTCTCTCTACTAGCAATTAAATCTTTCATTTAAATGGAGAAGAGAGCTCAACACATGAGCAAAAGAGGGAGAAAAGAGGAGGTTTGTGGCAGCCACAAAGGGAAGGAAGAGAGGAGAGAGAAAGGCTAGCTCTTGGAGCCTCCAAAGGGGTCCTTTTATAGAGCTCAAACCCTAGGAAAAACTTTCCCAAAATTACACCTTTTGCCACCCTATGGCTGGCCACGAATTGGGCCTATATGGGCCACCTCACAATCTCATTTGGGTCTTTAATTCACCTAATTAAAGTCTCATTAGGTTGCTCTATAATTGGGCTATATATTTTCCTATTAAATAACGGCCCAATTAATCAATATAACCATTTATATTGAAATGTGTTGATCTAAAATTAATTATTAACTCATTAACAATTATTTTGGGATTAGATAATGCATTAATTTATTTCTATATGATCTCTTTGACTTAATTAATTATAACGGTTCATAACGGTATATAATTAATTAATCAACTCATCATATTTCCGCAATACTCACTGTTGCGAATAAATAGATAATGCATTGTGTGGTCAAAGTCCTATTTGTGTGACCCTTTGAGGATTTATGCTATGTTGGCCATGGAGAATAAATCACTATTTATTTCCAATAATCATAAGCGGTATCTAGCAACACGTTATGATTCCCAATTCGCATAAATAGTGTACCGTTACAATATTTCAATCCTGCATAAGAAATAAAAGTATTTCCTTTGTCTGATTCTTATGTCACATGATATCATTGTATAATCCAAGATAGGAATGTGTCATTCTTGCAGATTATACATTTCTTGATCTAGAGTTGATCGTCTAGTTTGCATGCATACGATCCAACTCCATCAAGGGGCCCAAACAGATATCATCAATCATTAAGTGTATTAATGAGGGACATACGGTTTTCTTGATGAACAACTTTTCCCCGCACAATTCAAGAGAACATAAATAAAGTCCTTATAGCAGCCTTTATCAGGAATCAACATTAGACGATATTTATTGAACCTATCCTCATGTGGAAAAGGTGAACATCTCAAACTTAGAATCAAACTTATATGAAATAAACAATGACACTTAACACAATCCATATGTTTATTTCATTGGGTCAAGTCCTGTACTATGTTCCAATAACATACACATATGCAATTAAGTTGGTAACTCCTTACCTATGATTTGTAGAACTTAATCATCACTTAACTTGCATACTAATCTTTTATGATAATTAATGTTCCTTATTAATTATCAAGATTATGGACGATTTAGATTTATTATTGTCATTCTAATGAATGATCCACAGAGATCTACAATTCAGATCCTCAACCTGAATGATCTGTCAATAATAAACTCTAGGAACAAATAATCAAATATCATCATTAACATAAACTAAAAAAATAAGTCATTAAATATTGACTTCTAGGACATAACTCCAACAATCTCCCACTTGGCCTAGAGTCAATCAATAGTGAGTTCTAGCCAGTGAAGAATTTAGAACAATGTCATATATCCATATATATACATGTCTCGAACCTCAAAAGATATAATACACTTAAAGCAAGTTACTCATACGTCCATCACGCATGGATGCACAATTGCATCTCGTATACCGCTTAAGGTAGAGGTTAAGTTAGAGTGTTCGCTGTGTCCGCGAACCTATCCAATTTTGTTTGTCCCTATATACATATATACTCCTATATATGTGTTCTTGATCGTCATCATGTGAGATCAAGTGACATCGTCATAGATCTTAGTTGGATCACCAATTTAATATTGGGTTCTTCAAGTTTAAGCTATGGTTCGAGATGCATAGAACCATATTAGCTTGACTGAGAACTTCACGATCCATACTACATTCTTTCATTGCTTCACAAGTTGCTATATATTTTTGTTTTGGTGACGGAAACGGTTGTAATATCCCATTTAGAACACCTTCTAAATTTACAACACCACATTAAACAAAATATGTAGCTCAATTGTATTTATATCAATCTTTCAAAAACTAGCATCAATATAACAATTTATATATGAGCTTTCTTTCATCTTGTCAGATGAAAAACATATCACTCTTTCTCATAAGATACTCGAGGATATTCTTGATTATTGTCCAAATGTGTTTTTCTTTGTATCCAGTTGACAACTGCTTGTCATACTCCTTGGGTACAACACATAGGGGCATGTGCATAAGTATGGCGTACGTAATGAAACTCATAACAGAAGGATGCTCGAATTGTATCGTGCACTCTTCTCGAATTGAATTGCAACACACCGAGTCGAACTCAAGTGTATGCCATACAACGTGGTTAGACATCTTTTACAGGAGTCTATCTTTTCGTGTAACTAGAACACTTTGTCATTATATGCACATTTTTGCTCAAACTTAACATCCATCATAATCTATCTCCATAGATTTTGTTTCCTTGGATTTAGGTGACTTGCCCAAGTTCTCTATTGAGTAAACATTCTCCAATGAGATCTTGACAATATTCATTTTCTTAATGTTATTCCCAAATAATGTCTTGTATCTTGTACAATACATGTAACACAATCATGCTCCCACTGAATATCTTGTCTATATAAGATACTTTTGACGAAGTGCAACTCCTTGACTTCATTGTCAAAAGGTTTATTCCAATTTCCACAATACTTGCTTCAATCCATTAATGGATCATTGAAGCATATATATGTTTCTAACAATACCACAAATCCTCGGTTTGTGTCAAATACACAATAACTTCCTTCATTCAATCGAAGAAGGCGGTTTTGATGTATCTTTCCATATATCTATATATACGAAATATAATCATTGCTAGAATGATCTTTATTGACTTATACACAGCTACAAGCGAGAAGCCGTGCTTTGTACATGGTCAACTCGTTATCGACTTAGACATAGCAACAATCATGAATTTGTGCTTTGTACATAGTCGACTTGCTATCCATATCTATCTTTCCTTTTAAAGATCTAAATGTTCTAGATGAATCGCTTCTTCTTGAACATCAATCAAGGTCTATACCTTGTTGTTATATATATGGATTGCACTTAAAAGATCATATATATTCAAACCATACTTGTGGAATCGGGTCTTTCCATCGCTTTTGTATTTATCAACGGATCCTCATATGTCAAGTACGAGGATGTTGTGAAGCCTATGTACTTTTCAGTTTAGGCAATTCACTCTCGTTGATCTTAGTAGGATTGGTGCTTGAGGTCAACAAACTACTTCTACAACATCTTGTAGAGTAAGTTCTTGATCCTAATATATTGCACGAGTTTCTCGAACATCATCCATTCGCGAGATGTTTGAGTACTCTTTAGAAGCGAGCGTACTTATAAACTTCTTCCTTTCACAACTACTTGTGAATTAAGTTCCGCTCAACTCCCACTAAACACCATGTATGGAGTGACAAGTTTCCCATTAAGGTACTTCTTGTAGTGACGCATAAACTCCTTTAATGCTCACTTTACTCCCACTACTTCTTCTTGAGAATGTTATTCCTCAAGATTATGATTAGCAACAACTACTTTGTTCTTATCACGTTCGTAGAAGTAGTACCTTTCGGTTAATTCAAGATATCCTACAAAATATTAAGCGTCTTATTTGGGTCCAAACTTATCAATCAATCGAACCTTGAAATAAACTTCTCAACACCAAATCTTGAGAAATAATATATCTAGAGATCGAATCTCGTAAGATATCTTTCTCAATAAACTTCAATGGAATTTTTTATTCAGTGTAAACAATATTGTCCTCAAATACAAATCCCTTACATGAGTCGAACAAGTCAATTTGATTTATTACCGATCGAACTATATCAAACAATGTTCGATACCTTCATCCTTGGATACATTTTTCAATGTTTCTCATGGAGCGAGTAGTGAAACGTCTTTTATACTCTTTAGGTAATATATCAAACTATATGACTTAACTATTTACCATGATCCATCTTAAGACTTTTACTTTTATTGAATGGTATTTCAACTTTACTCTTGAAATCCTTTTGATCTTGTCAAAGATTCATACTTATACCATATCAAATAGATACGTTAATATCTACAATGATCGTTGGTCAAGTGGTAAAGTGTCAACAACCTTTCAATTACACAAGTACATATAGGTCTATATACATCAATATGTATAAGTCTTAATAAAGTTTCTTGTCCTTTAAACCTTCGTAATTCAAAGGCGCTTTTGTCATTTAACAAACACGATTCGCATAAATTTCAATTGATTTGCAATCGAATTGATTTACGAGATCCACGTTACGTAGACTCTCATAATGCGATTCTTGTTTATATTCGACTAAGCGATTATTTTACATAAAAGTCAAATACTTTATGTGAAGTCTTACACATTTGTCATTCAAAATTTGTTTATCTATTTCAAGCAAATTCAATCAAGATGCATGAAATCTTATACACAAATTCATAACAATAAGAGAACAACATTTCTCTATTACAAAATATGATCATCCATCATCAAATATGAAACGGAGATAAAGTTTTATGAGATGTTTGGAATAAGGTATACAACCTCAAATTCCTAAACAAACTCTTTAAAAGATAACTCTACGTATTCAATGGTAGCGGCTTAGACGTATAAGCCATTTCCAAAACGGAGTTTACTTTACTTATCTCGAACTTTCTCTTATTTATCATTGCCTACACATTTCGTTAAATGCGAGCACATGAACTAGCACCTAATTACTAGTGTGAATTAGAGATAGTGAGATAATTTGAACGACAAATATCTTAAGGTTTAGAACATCATGGTATTTCGGACAACCTTTCAAATGCCTCCTATAAATGGCAAATGAAACATCTTATGTGACACACGGTCACTAGTGAGGGTCTCAAAGTTTCAACTCATATCTTGGTGAAATATTCCTTTAATACTTAACCAATTACTTTTAGCACTAACAAGTGTGCGAACAATATATCCTTTATCCATAGAAAGAGATTGTATGACAATATCAACAATCCTTGATATTGGAGATCTTAATATCTCTAGTTGTCAATTAGCTACTCAAACCTTTCGGTTCGCAAGCTAATGAAACATTTATTTCTTATAAGAAGAGTCTCTTGGTTAACTCCATTACTCGATCATAAATGATGGAGTCTATATTTACTTTCTCTAAGAACGTCTTCTTGAGTAAGTGGATGAGAGTGTAGAAGTCTAGTCTAGTCCTTATGAATTCTCAAATTTAAAGGTCTAGAACTTCTAAAAGGATATAAGCATTCGCTTTATTGAATAATTTTCATCAAAACTAATCAATCATTGCGAAGCTATGTTCGGGAAGTTGAGGAACGTTTTTGGGATTAATCATGCTCAAGTTTCTCCTTTCCAAGAACATATCTTAGAAATTGATGTTACTTCTCCAAGTAAATACCTTAGAAACGAGCTTGTTATTTTCAAAGATTGATCGCAACGAAATTAACATATTTAATATCTATAACAATTTCAATTTAAGGTCATTTAGTTTATGCAATGTTTTATTTATAATGATAAACAAAACTCCCACTACATTTATTCAATGTCCCAATGTAGTTGGTTTTCCAAGATCCCCGTTTTCATCAAGTAGAGCCTGCTATGGCACGACACCCTACTTAACTAGAAAAGGTAGGTTCTTCAACCAATCATATCAACCATACGACTCTTGATTTGTGAATATCTAAGTATATTTACAAACTTCGTCCCGATGTCCAAGAAAACTTGTTGGGTCCATCGATAAGCAACCTCTCTCTATTTGCTCCTAACAAATCTTTTCATTTGTACCCCGACTATCAAGCTTGACAACCATGACGTCCGCTATGGCGGACCGCGCCATGATTGGCAATTGACGTGAGGGGGATAGAGAGAAGGAGGGCGGTCGACTTAATCAATTAAGTTTGGGACAAAAGCAATTACGTGACTTTGTTTGGTGGTCGTGTAAGCATACACCCATACCTACCTATGACAATTCAAGGCATTCACAAACAATCACATAACATAAGCATCTCAAGCATTGTCGTGGGTTTGTATGGCTCCCGCTTGCATTAGTCTTCGTCGCATCTCCATGTAACGAAACTAATCTAATTAAACCCTCTTACTAATTACTAAGATCCTATCTAATAATTAAGGGAAATAAATACTTGTGATAAAATCCTAAAACCCATCTAGGCCTTAGGGGCATGCAAGCCTCACAAGTTACATCAAGAATTAATCAATTATTAATTATCAAGGCACCTTAGGCCACATTACAAGCAATCACATGCATTCACAACATTTTACAACACACAAGGCATTGACATCTTGAGCCATATCAAACCCACATCCTCCTACAAAAACAAGTTAGCACAATATACAAATATATGTCTAAGTTGTTCATAACTAGTGAGCTCTTAAGTGTCTTTGCGTATTGTTTGCTAATTTGTGTTTTTCCATGCAAAGAGAGTTTAACATTCAAACAACTAATTGCTTAAACTCTTTGATAAAATCAACATTCAAAAAATCCAATGGATGACAGCAAGGATAGTTCTAATCAACTTATCAACTAATTGATTAATTAGAACGAACACCTTTCATTCAACGGGACCCGAAAAAATCAAGAAATTTTTCGGTCTCCAAAAAATCCAGAAAAAATCATGAGCAATCCTTATCAAGAGACAAACTACCTGTTCAAATTTCAGGAAGAAATCATTTACCAATCGGGAGAACCAAAATTATCAAACTTCAGGTTGTGTATTAAAACATCGGTTTGAAGTTTCAGGTTTTGGTCTCAACCTTTTGGACTGTTTGACCATCTTCCAAAAACTTTTAATGCAAAACAATTTTACAGTAAACAATCACAAGTACAAACCATGAAAGATTTCCAATTTTACTCATTCAAAATCATCAAGTTTAAGGAGTTTGAATACAAGTCCCCTGTTCTGGAACAGCACGTCGACGAAAATGAATTTGAGTGATTGGGGTACCAAAACTGGTCCGATTGATATGAAATTAATTTTCATGGATTCAGGACTTCAAAAGGAAGTTTTATATTTAAACACTTTTTCTATAAAAAGTTTCAATCAATACCAGTTTTCAAAACAATCCGATTGGTACAGAAAATCAATCAGACCGTTCTTGTCTTTCATCGATTCAAAAAAATAGAAAGACTTCGATCCATACCATCAAATTGGTATGGAAGGAAGTACTCCAAGTATACTTCATTACTAGCCAATAAAATTAAGGTCTCTTTATCAAGATAACTCAGATAATGCTCACAACACCAGATCTGGTCGCACAGAAACTAGTCCTGCGCACCGTCACGGAAAAATTCACTAAAAATCCAAAACAACTCGGATTAAAGTGAAACCAGTGGAAAAATTCTCACAATTTATCCCTCTTTCAAATCCATCAAAAAGAAAAATCAAATCGAAAGCTCTGCTATGCGAAAAATACAGAAAACCTCGGAAAACACAGAGTTCCAAATAGCAAACAAAGGCAGCAACTTAATTACTCAACTAATTACACATTTCTCATCTAATTAATGCACAAAATATATTAAAACCGACCATGTGCTCTGATACCACTGTTAGTAAGTGTTTAATTCCATTTTTGTGCCATCAAATAGCAAGAAACAACAACTAAACACAAGGGATCTAGGTTTCAACATCATTCACAAGCATTTCAAGATGAGAGTAGGAAGAATTGTACCTCTCATGAAATCGCATTCATGAGGCTCGAATCCATGGCATGAGAGTCGATGGCATGCCTTCTCCACCACCACCACCATGGTTGTGCCGCCGGCCTCGAGTCCACCAAGGAGATTAACCACGTTCTCAAGGTATGTGCTAGCACACCCAAGAACAAGCCTAATCCCATTAGCTTTCTCTCTTCTAGCAATTAAATCTTTCATTTAAATGGAGAAGAGAGCTTAACACATGAGCAAAAGAGGGAGAAAAGAGGAGGTTTGTAGCAACCACAAAGGGAAGGAAGAGAGGAGAGAGAAATGCTAGATCTTGGAGCCTCCAAAAGGGTCCTTTTATAGAGCTCAAACCATAGGGAAAACTTCTCCAAAATTACACCTCTTGCCACCCTATGGCTGGCCACGAATTGGGCCTATATGGGCCACCTCACAATCTCATTTGGGTCTTTAATTCACCTAATTAAAGTCCCATTAGGTTGCTCTATAATTGGGCTATATATTTTCCTATTAAATAACGGCCCAATTAATCAATATAACCATTTATATTGAAATGTGTTGATCTAAAATTAATTATTAACTCATTAACAATTATTTTGGGATTAGATAATGCATTAATTTATTTCTATATGATCTCTTTGACTTAATTAATTATAACGGTTCATAACGGTATATAATTAATTAATCAACTCATCATATTTCCGCAATACTCACTGTTGCGAATAAATAGATAATGCATTGTGTGGTCAAAGTCCTATTTGTGTGACCCTTTGAGGATTTATGCTATGTTGGCCATGGAGAATAAATCACTATTTATTTCCAATAATCATAAGCGGTATCTAGCAACACCTTATGATTCCCAATTCGCATAAATAGTGTACCGTTACAATATTTCAATCCTGCATAAGAAATAAAAGTATTTCCTTTGTCTGATTCTTATGTCACATGATATCATTGTATAATCCAAGATAGGAATGTGTCATTTTTGCAGATTATACATTTCTTGATCTAGAGTTGATCGTCTAGTTTGCATGCATACGATCCAACTCCATCAAGGGGCCCAAACAGATATCATCACTCATTAAGTGTATTAATGAGGGACATACGGTTTTCTTGATGAACAATTTTTCCCCGCACAATTCAAGAGAACATAAATAAAGTCCTTATAACAGCCTTTATCAGGAATCAACATTAGACGATATTTATTGAACCTATCCTCATGTGGAAAAGGTGAACATCTCAAACTTAGAATCAAACTTATATGAAATAAACAATGACACTTAACACAATTCATATGTTTATTTCATTGGGTCAAGTCTTGTACTATGTTCCAATAACATACACATATGCAATTAAGTTGGTAACTCCTTACCTATGATTTGTAGAACTTAATCATCACTTAACTTGCATACTAATCTTTTATGATAATTAATGTTCCTTGTTAATTATCAAGATTATAGACGATTTAGATTTATTATTGTCATGCTAATGAATGATCCACAGAGATCTACAATTCAGATCCTCAACCTGAATGATCTGTCAATAATAAACTCTAGGAACAAATAATCAAATATCATCATTAACATAAACTAAGAAAATAAGTCATTAAATATTGACTTCTAGGAGATAACTCCAACAAAATGATTATTTGACTTATGTGCACGGGGCGTGCCAAGTGGGCACAGACCGGGCAAAATGGAGTTGATGCAAGGCGCTAGGGTATAACACAAGTTGTGTGACTCGTGCCAAAAGAAGATTTTGATCCATGTGATGGTGTATGCCATCGTCGTGTGTGCGACTCATGGAATGATTGAATCAAGAATTTGGTGGCATGTGTGTGCCAATAAAAAGAAAAAGGTGTGTGCCTTGGATGACGGTGTGTACCGTGTGCAGCACTCCTAGCAAGTGAGACATGACGAGTCGTGCATGTCCACTTGAGGGGGAGTGTGAGAAAGTGCTGCATAAGATCGTGCTCTGGATCGAATGCGTGGCACTAAATAAAAGGAGCAAAGTTGATCAAAGTTAGAAATAAAGGAAAAAGAACCAATCACGAATACCAAACCCGACAAGTAATTTGGCAAGTTGACATTTTCAAGTGTGTACATGTCAACTTGAGGGGGAGTGTTGAAATATATAAGGTCTACATGTGTGTGTATAGACCGAATTATGTAGCGTGAGGTTCGTATGAAGAAAACAGATCAACACAGGAATGATTTCGGTGCGAAATGGTTGTATTTCGGTCCGAAATGGTATGCCGACCTAGCATATTTGGTAAGATATTTGTGCTATTCTGCCAAATTTTTCAAGATACGAATGATGCATATAGGCTTGGTGTATTTCCATATTGAAGAGGATCTGATGTGTGTCAGAAGAGAAGGAAATAAGAAGAATAAAGACAAGATTGTGTGAATTGATTTTATTACCAAAATGGCTAGTTGCCTTATGTAATTTTCTTAATGTCTATTTATTCTTCTCTTCTCCCTCAAACAATGTATCTCAGAAAATTGAGTGAAATAGAAAAATTGTGTGCGTGTGTGTGGAGGACGTAGGCACCAAGTTGGTGCTGAACCTCATTAAATCTTGTGTTCTCTTTGTATCTCATTGTGTGATTGTTTATTCTGAGATCCTCGTGCTGACTAATCCTAAGGGACACAGTTCTTGTGCAGTTGCACTTGGATCGTGCCTCCTCGAACCTAAAACTCAACGTCCGTTGCGTGAACTCCAAAACTCAAATTCTTAACACACTATGTTTGCAAGCTGAACAAGGCCTTGTATGGCCTCAAACAGGCACCAAGGGCATGGTTTCAGAAACTGAAAGCCTTTCTCCTCTCACAACAGTTCACTGCATCCAAAGCTGATCCATCTCTCTTCATTTTCTCTCAGAAACAAGTGGTCATTTATCTCCTAGTCTATGTTGATGACATTATTATAACTGGCAACAGCTCAGCAGCAATTACCTCCTTAATTGATGTTTTGGATAGACAATTTTCCATCAAAGACCTTGGCAGTTTAAATTACTTCTTGGGAATTGAAGTTTCTCACTGCAATTCAGCATTGCATATCTTTCAGACAAGGTACATCACTTCCATACTTGAAAGAGCCTCAATGCAAAATTCAAAACCCTGTCAAACACCAATGCAGGCTGGCTTGCAATTGTCCAAGTTCTCTGGCACACTCATGGACAATTCACACATGTATCGGTCTATAGTGGGTGCACTTCAGTATGCAACCATCACCAGACCAGATATACAGTTTGCTGTCAACAAAGCCTCTCAGTTCATGGCTCAACCAACTGACACTCACTGGCAACTGGTAAAAAGAATATTGAGATACTTGAAAGGCACATTAGACCATGGTGTAACAGTAAAACCATCAGATCTCACCATCAATGCATACTGTGATGCTGATTGGGCTGGCTGCCCAGATGACAGGAGATCTACAACAAGCTTTGTAGTGTATCTTGGGTGTAATCTCATTTCATGGTCCTCAAAAAAGCAAAATACTGTGTCAAGAAGTTCAACAGAGGCAGAATATAGAAGTATGGCAGTAACAGCAGCTGAAATTACTTGGATTCAGTCTCTACTCAGTGAATTAGGTTGTTTATCCAATGTGGCACCAACACTCTGGTGTGACAACCTAGGAGCAACATTTTTAGCTGCAAACCCCATCTTCCATGCTAGAACAAAGCACATCGAGTTAGATTTTCATTTTGTCAGAGAGAGAGTTGTCAGTAAACAGCTCAATGTTAAGTTCATATGTTCAGCCGATCAATTGGGTGATGTTTTCACAAAAGGTCTACCAAGGAGTCATTTTCATGCTCTCAGGGACAAGCTCAATGTCTTTACCAACCCGTTGAGCTTGAGGGGGGCTGTAATTGATGATAATAACAGTCAACTGGAGACGTCCAGCAACAATAAAATGGATGAGTAGTACACGAGTTTGTTAGAGAAGTTAGTTAGCGCTAGACTGTTAGTGTTTCAGCTGTGTATATAAACGATATACTGTACACTGTAAAAATCAATTGAGATAATAAACATTACTTCTTCTTCTCAATTCAATTATCTTATAGACCAAATTAATTGATAGTTTTTAATTGAATGTGGATACTTATTTTGTTCCAATTTATGTAATTATTTCTGATTTTCAATTTTGATTTCTTTTTTTATAAATGTAACGGTTTGGAGATGGTCAACTAACTAAAAGGAACTCTTTAATAAGATATATTCTAGTTATATATATAGCGTAAGATGCCCTCATATGTGGGCAAATAAAAAAACAAAATAATGTTAGACAATAAAAATATATTTCTTAATTTACCATCGATATAAATTGATATGTTATTCAATTGTTTCTATATTAGATGGAAAACCAATCAAATCCAAAGAAAAATTTTTCCTTCTGTGCAGCAATTCATAACCGAGATAATTCTTTCCTTGTGTGCGCATAGAGATATGTTGAGACAGATCTAACCATATATTTACAGATCAACGGTATAAAAATTATTGTGACCTTTCTCTAGGTGCATTTATAAGTAGTAGAGATATATATATATATAAAACAGTTAACAGTTTATTAATTGCGGCGACCACACAAGCAGTAATTAAGACATACACTGCGATTTAATTGTCACAGACTCACATGTCACATATCCTTCACCGAACCAATAATCGGGGATAAGTTCCCGCGCCACATCCCCACGACTACAAATTAAGGTCTAATTCCCATATATGCTACAGCGAGATTTCATGACGTATCATGGATTTGTGTTAAGAATACAATCGTTAATCAAAGAACGAAAGAAGGTATGCACAAAGATTATTAGAGCAAAGAAGCAAAGAAGATTTGCACCTCTTCAAGATATGGGCATCCAAGATGCATGATCTCCAATTAAATAGAGAAATATGATTAGAATAAGATTATATCATTACAATATTGAGTTTCTATTTTTAAAATAGAGGAAGGAATAAAGAGAAGAGGAATTAGACTTGTGCATATGTAAGAAAACAAAAACAAAAACATTCTTTCTGTAATAATTATGTAAATCGTTTTTGATGAAATAAAATGAGGATGGTAAGGAAGTTATTTGGGATTCATGTGTTCATATGTTCTTTCCAGTATTTCTGACAAATTGAATAACGAAGAAATAATTCCCATCTAGGTTGAGTTTCTTTAAGGCGCACTTTTTTTTTTTTTGACTCTCTTTTATTTGTCAATAATGATAGCCTAATATCAGGTGTTGTGATTTTTTTTGATGAACTATCAGGTGTTGTGATACAAAATAGGAAAAGTATGATTACGATCATTAACATTTCCTATGTTGAATATTATCCTGATCTGATATATTCTTGATTTTATTATCAATTTGCTCTCCTTAATTTATTTCCAATTTTGTTTTCTTCTTTCTATGGTTGCACAGGTGTAAATATTATTTTTTCTACAATTTGAATCTGGCTATAATATCATTCTTCAAAATATTTCCTTATGATATATGGTTATTCATTATCTTTCCTATATTAGTTATGCTTAAAGCATTTGTGTCCAGATCCATTCACCTTCACCTTTCGACACCCAATAATTACCTCTAAACCAAGCAATTTGAGTAAAGAAAATTTTACCCCACTTCACGTCCGTCTCACTCGGCTCTGTCGTGATTCCTGAAGAAATAGAAAAATTCTTGAAGTCTTATTGCAAGAATTATTATAGCTGTCTGTTTCACTTCAGGTTTGGTACGAGAAATTTAAACCCTTGATCATGCTTTTGTCAAATCTTCGTTAATATTAAGTAATTTCCTTTACTTCATTATTCTTCGGCAATTCTGATGAGTTTTGGTTAGTTCTTGTCTAATTAAGTTTTATTAGCTTAAATGTTGGAGTTATGTCCTAGAAGTCAATATTTAATGACTTATTTTCTTAGTTTATGTTAATGATGATATTTGATCATTTGTTCCTAGAGTTTATTATTGACAGATCATTCAGGTTGAGGATCTGAATTGTAGATCTCTGTGAATCATTCATTAAAATGACAATAATAATTCTAAATCGTCCATAATCTTGATAATTAACAAGGAACATTAATTATCATAAAAGATTAGTATGCAAGTTAAGTGATGATTAAGTTCTACAAATCATAGGTAAGGAGTTACCAACTTAATTGCATATGTGTATGTTATTGGAACATAGTACAGGACTTGACCCAATGAAATAAACATATGGATTGTGTTATGTGTCATTGTTTATTTCATATGTTGTTGATTCTAAGTTTGAGATGCTCAGCTTTTCCACATGAGGATAGGTTCAATAAATATCGTCTAACGTTGATTCCTGATAAAGGCTGCTATAAGGACTTTATTTATGTTCTCTTGAATTGTGCGGGGAAAAGTTGTTCATCAAGAAAACCGTATGTCCCTCATTAATATACTTAATGAGTGATGATATCTGTTTGGGCCCCTTGATGGAGTTGGATTGGTTGGCCAACATGTACAATCAACTCTAGATCAAGAAATGTATAATCTGCAAGAATGACACATTCCTATCTTGGATTATACAAAGATATCATGTGACATAAGAATCAAACAAAGAAATACTTTTATTTCTTATGCAGGATTGAGATATTGTAACGGTACATTATTTATACGAATTGGGAATCATAACGTGTTGCTAGATACCGCTTATGATTATTGGAAATAAATAACGATTATTTCCATGGCCAACATAGTATAAATCCTCAAATAGGGTCGCACAAATAGGATTCTAACCACTTGGTGCATTTATTGTTTATTCACAATAATGTGTATTGTGAAATGTGATAAGTTAATTAATTAATTATATACCGTTATGAACCGTTATAATTAATTAAATTAAAAGGATCATATGGAAACAATTTAATGCATTAGCTAATCATAGATTAATTATTAATGAGTTAATAATTAATTATGTTCAACTTACTTTAATTAGTTTGAGCTAATTGGGCTTCTATTTAATTGGTTAATTAAAGGCCCGATTTAAGGAAGAATAAAGAGAATTAAAGGGGATTCATTAATTGGTGAATTAATGAATAAAGGCCTTTTATTAAGATGGCCCAAGAAAGCCCATTAGGTGGCCTCTTAGGGTGGATGGCATACTTGTAAATAGTATGAAAGGTGGATGAGAGTTGTTGGCTATATAAAGGGGGTCTCCAAGAGGAAACCCTAGCCATCCTCTTTCTCTCTCCTTGCGCCTCCCTAGCCGCCCCCTTCTCTTCTCCCTTCCAAGCTCATGTGTTGAGCATCCCACCTCTCTTCCTCTCCATTAAATAGTTAATTAGAAGAAGCAAGGTGATTAGCAAGAGGTTCAAGAGAACTAGCATTCTCTTTGAGCTTGGTGGTGGGTCCTTGGTGGGCTAGAGGCGATTATTGGTGGTGGAAGAGGCGGTGCAAGCACGCCATCGATTCCCATGCCATGGATTCGAGCCTCATGAATGCGATTTCATGAGAGGTACAATTTCTCCTACCTTTCTCTCTTGATTGGATGTGTGATTGCTTTAGCACTAGATCTATTGATTTGCTTGTTGTTAATGGTGATTAATTAGTTGTAATTAATCTAAAATTAAAATATGAGCATTTCCTAACAGTGGTATCAGAGCTATGGTCGTGCTTAAGGTTTTTCACACTTAATTAAGTGAGAAATTCGTAATTAATTAAGTTAATTAGTGATGTGCATGCTTGCTGGCCCTGGAATGGCTGTTTTCTGTCTTGTTGCTTGTTTTTCGTGGTGTAAAGCTCTCTGAAATTTTTTCCTTCTTATTGGAGGTTGTAGCCCTTTGAGTTGTGGTCGTTTTTCCACTGGAATCATTGAAATTCGATGTAAAATGAATTTTTAGTGATTTAAACGGTAACGGTGCGCAGATCTGTTATTCTGCTGCACAGTTCTGTTGTTGTGGTTGGTAACAAATAAGTTTGTATACAAAGTACCTGTAACTTTTAGATAGGATTAATCTAAACTTGATGCTCTTTCTAGATATGTAAATTTTGTTGCATATTTCGGATTTTATGTGGGCGTTCAAGGATGAAAAGTGATGAAGTTGTCAGATCTGTTTTTTCAAACAAACCGATTGTTTTGAAAAACTGTACTTATTGAGAAACTTTTATGGAAAAGTGTTAAAATGGAAATGTTCTCCTTTAAGTCTGGAATCTGTGAAAATTAATTTCATAGATTTTCATTGAGATTTGATACCTCAACCGAGTGAAACCTTTTTGGTCGACGGTCAGTTCCAGAACAGGATACCTTGCTTAAATGCTTGTTATCTCGTTGATCTTGAATATAACTTGTGGATTTTCTTTTCATGGAATGATAGCCTATTGTATGTAGTATTTTTCTATGTAAATTGTTTGCTGGAAAAATATCAAGGGGATGATCATACAAATCAAAAGGTTGAGACCCATAACAGAATTTTCTCTAACGGTGCTTCGCGCACGATATGAGGATTTGTCTTTTTTGGTTCTCCCTGATGATAATTGATCTCTCCTTGAGATTTTTACAGGTAATCACAATTTTTGTAAGGAGTTCTCTGGATTTATTTCGGATTTTTTGGAGACCGAATTATTTTGAATTTTTTCGGGCCCCGAATTTCGTATTTTAATTAGTTAAAATAATTTCTAATTAATCAATTTGTTGAAATGTTAATTAGAAGACTCCTTAAATACCCTCCTTTCTGTTTTGATAGTTGGATTTAATTTAAAAGGGCTTAAACAATTAGTTGTTAAGGTTAAGCCTTCTTTGCATTCGAAAAACTTAAGCAACAAGTATGCACAAAGATTCTAATTAATGAAATTAATTAAGAGCAAGTGAATCATGTATATTGTATATGTGCTAACTTTGTTTTGTAGGAGGATGTGGGTTTGATATGGCTCAAGATGTCAATGCCTTGTGTGTTGTAAAATGTTGTGAATGCATGTGATTGCTTGTAATGTGGCCTAAGGTGCCTTGATAATTAATAATTGATTAATTCTTGATGTAACTTGTGAGGCTTGCATGCCCCTAAGGCCTAGGAGGGTTTTAGGATTTTATCACATGTATTTATTTCCCTTAATTATTAGATAGGATCTTAGTAATTAGTGGGAGGGCTTGATTAGATTAGTCTCGTTACATGGAGATGCGACGAAGATTAATGCAAGCGGGAGCCATACAAACCCACGACAATGCTTGAGATGCTTATGTTATGTGATTGTTTGTGAATGCCTTGAATTGTCATAGGTAGGTATGGGTGTATGCTTACACGACCACCAAACAAAGTCACGTATTTGCTTTTGTCCCAAATTAACTTGATTTAGCCAAATCGTCCTCCTTCTCTCTATCCCCTTCAATACAATTGATTGTCTATTGATGCATTCCTGCCGACGCGGACATCGTAGTCCATCATTGTAGTCGGGGTGTAAATCGGATTTACTAGGAGCAAATAGAGAGAGGTTGCTTTACAACGGACCCACTCGGATTGGACGTTGGGACGAAGTTTGTGGATATACTTATGATATCTCACAAACCAAGAATCATATGGACAAGATATGATTGGTTGGAGAACCTACCTTATCTAGTTGTTTTAGGTGTCATGCCGACGCTGTCCCCTATTTCAACGAAAATGAGGATCTTGGAAACCGACTACATTAGGGACTTTAAATAAATGTAGTGGGAGTTTTGTTTATCTTTCCATAAACAAAACATTGCATAAACTAAATGACCTTAAATTGAAATTGTTATAGATATTAAATATGTTAATTTCGTTGCGATCAATCTTTGGAAAACAACAAGCTCGTTTCTAAGGTATTTACTTGGAGAAGAAATACCGATTCCTAAGACATGTTCTTGGAAATGAGAAACTTGAGCAAGTTTAATCCCAAAAACGTTCCTCAACTTCCCGAAAATAGCTTCGTAATGATTGATTAGTTTTGACGAAAATTATTCAATAAAACGAATGCTTATATCCTTTTAGAAGTTCTAGACTTTTGAATTGGAGAATTCATAAGGACTAGACTAGACTTCTACGTTCTCATGCACTCACTCAAGAAAAACGTTCTTAGAGAAAGTAAATATAGACTCAATCATTTATGATCGAGTAATGGAGTGTGAGTTAACCAAGAGACTCTTCTTATAAGAAGATAAATGTTTCATTAGCTTGTGAACCGAAAGGTTTGAGTAGCTAATTGACAACTAGAGATATTAAGATCTCCAATATCAAGGATTGTTGATATTGTCATACAATCTCTTTCTATGGATAAAGGATATATTGTTCGCACACTTGTTAGTGCTAAAAAGTAATTGGTTAAGTATTAAAGGAATACTTTACCAAGATATGAGTTGAAACTTTGAGATCCTCACTAGTGACCGTGTGTCACATGAGATGTTTCATTTGCCATATATAGGAGGCATTTGAAAGGTTGTCCGAAATACCATGATGTTCTAAACCTTAAGATATTTGTCGTTCAAATTATCTCGCTATCTCTAATTCACACTAGTAATTATGTGCTAGTTCATGTGCTCGCATTTAACGAAATGTGTAGGCAATGATGAATAAGAGAAAGTTTGAGATAAGTAAAGTAAACTCCGTTTTGGAAATGGCTTATACGTCTAAGCCGCTACCATTGAATACGTAGAGTTATCTTTATTAAATAAAGAGTTTGTTTAGGAATTTAAGGTTGTATACCTTATTCCAAACATCTCATAAAACCTTATCATCATTTCATATTTGATGATGGATGATCATGTTTTGTAATAGAGAAATGTTGTTCTCTTATTATTATGAATTTGTGTATAAGATTTCATGCATCTTAATTGAATTTGCTTGAAATAGATAAACAAATTTTGAATGACAAATATGTAAGACTTCACATAAAGTATTTGACTTGTATGTAAAATAGTCGCTTAGTCGAATATAAACAAGAATTGCATTATGAGAGTCTACGTAACGTGGAGCTCGTAAATCAATTCGATTGCAAATGAATTGAAATTCATGCGAATCGTGTTTGTTAAATGACAAAAGCGTCTTTGAACTACGAAGGTTTAAAGGACAAGTAACTTGATTAAGACTTATACATATTGATGTATATAGACCTATGGGTACTTGTGCAATTGAAAGGTTGTTGACACTTTACCACTTGACCAACGATCATTGTAGATATTAACGTATCTATTTGATATGGTATAAGTATGAATCTTTTGACAAGATCAAAAGAATTTCAAGAGTAAAGTTGAAAAACTATTCAATAAAAGCAAAAAATCTTAAGATGGATCATGGTAAATAGTTAAGTCATATAGTTTGATATATTACCTAAAGAGTATGAAATACGTTTCACTACTCGCTCCATGAGGAACATTGAAAAATGTATCCAAGGATGGAGGTATCGAACATTGTTTGATATAGTTCGATCGGTAATAAATCAAATTGATTTGTTCGACTCATGTAAGGGATTTGTGTTTGAGGACAATATTGTTTACACTAAATAAAAATTCCATTGAAGTCTATTGAGAAAGATATCTTACGAGATTCGATCTCTAGGTATATTGTTTCTCAAGATTTGGTATTGAGAAGCTTATTTCAAGGTTCAATTGATTGATAAGCTTGGACCCAAATAAGACGCTTATTATTTTGTAGGATATCTTGAATTAGCCAAAAGGTACTACTTCTATGAACATGATAAGAACAAGGTAGTTGTTGCTCATCATAACGTAATCTTAAGGAATAACATTCTCAAGAAGAAGTAGTGGGAGTAAAGTGAGCATCAAAGGAGTTTATGCGTCACTACAAGAAGTACCTTTATGGGAAACTTGTCACTCCATACATGGTGTTTAGTGGGAGTTGAGCGGAACTTAATTCACAAGTAGTTGTGAAAGGAAAAAGTTTATAAGCACGCTTGCTTCTAAAGAGTACTCAAACATCTCACAAATGGATGATGTTCGAGAAACTCGTGCAATATATTAGGATCAAGAACTTACTCTACAAGATGTTGTAGAAATAGTTTGTTGACCTCAAGCACCAATCCTACAAAGATCAACGAGAGTGAACTGCCTAAACTGAAAAGTACATAGGCTTCACAACATCCTCGTACTTGACATATGAGGATCCGTTGATAAATACAGAAGCGATGGAAAGACCCGATTCCACAAATATGATTTGAATATGTATGATCTTTAAGTACAATCCATATACATAACAACAAGGTATAGACCTTGATTGATGTTCAAGAAGGAGCGATCCATCTAGAACATTTAGATCTTTAAAGGAAAGATAGATATGGATAGCAAGTCGACTATGTACAAAGCACAAGTTCATGATTGTTGCTATGTCTAAGTCGATAACGAGTTGACCATGTACAAAGCACGGCTTCTCGCTTGTAGCTGTGTATAAGTCAATAAAGATCATTCTAACAATAGTTATATTTCGTATATATAGATATATGGAAAGATACATCAAAACCGTCTTCTTCGATTGAATGAAGGAAGTTGTTGTGTATTTGACACAAACCGAGGATTTGTTGTATTGTTAAAAACATATATATGCTTTAAGGATCCATTAATGGATTGAAGCAAGTATTGTGGAAATTGGAATAAACATTTTGACAAGGAAGTCAAGGAGTTGCACTTCGTCAAAAAGGTATCTTGTATAGACAAGATATTCAGTGGGAGCATTATTATGTTACATGTATTGTACAAGATACAAGACATTAATTGGGAATAACATTAAGAAAATGAATATTGTCAAGATCTCATTGGAGAATGTTTTCTCAATAGAGAACTTGGGCAAGTCACCTAAATCCAAGGAAACAAAATCTATGGAGATAGATTGTGATGGATGTCAGGTTTGAGCAAAATGTGCATATAATGACAAAGTGTTCTAGTTACACAAAAGATAGACTCCTAGAAAGGATGTCTAACCACGTTGTATGGCATACACTTGAGTTCGACTCGGTGTGTTGCAACTCAATTCGAGAAAAGTGCACGATACAATTCGAGCATCCTTCTGTTATGAGTTTCATTACGTACGCCATACTTATGCACATGCCCCTATGTGTTGTACCCAAGGAGTATGACAGGCAGTTGTCAACTGGATATAAAGTAAAACACATTTGGACAATAATCGAGAATATCTTCGAGTATCTTATGAGAAAGAATGATATATTTTTCATCTGATAAGATGAAAGAAAGCTCATATAAATTGTTATATTGATGCTAGTTTTCGAAAGATTGATATAAATACAATTAAGCTACATATTTTGTTTAATGTGGTGTTGTAAATTTAGAAGGTGTTCTAAATGAGATATTACAACCGTTTCCATCACCAAAATAAAAATATATAGCAACTTGTGAAGCAATGAAAGAATGTAGTATGGATCGTGAAGTTCTCAATCAAGCTAATATGGTTCTATGCATCTCGAACCATAGCTTAAATTTGAAGAACCCAATAATTAATTGGTGATCCAACTAAGATCTATGACGATGTCACTTGATCTCACATGATGATGATCAAGAACACATATATAGGAGTATATATGTATATAGGGTCAAACAAAAATTGGATAGGTTCGCGGACACAGCGAACACTCTAACTTAACCTCTACCTTAAGCGGTATACGATATGCAGTTGTGCATCCATGCGTGATGGACGTATGAGTAACTTGCTTTAAGTGTATTACATCTTTTGAGGTTCGAGACATGTATATATATAGATATATGACATTGTTCTAAATTCTTCACTGGCTAGAAGTCACTATTGATTGACTCTAGGCCAAGTGGGAGATTGTTGGAGTTATGTCCTAGAAGTCAATATTTAATGACTTATTTTCTTAGTTTATGTTAATGATGATATTTGATCATTTGTTCCTAGAGTTTATTATTGACAGATCATTCAGGTTGAGGATCTGAATTGTAGATCTCTGTGAATCATTCATTAAAATGACAATAATAATTCTAAATCGTCCATAATCTTGATAATTAACAAGGAACATTAATTATCATAAAAGATTAGTATGCAAGTTAAGTGATGATTAAGTTCTACAAATCATAGGTAAGGAGTTACCAACTTAATTGCATATGTGTATGTTATTGGAACATAGTACAGGACTTGACCCAATGAAATAAACATATGGATTGTGTTATGTGTCATTGTTTATTTCATATGTTGTTGATTCTAAGTTTGAGATGCTCAGCTTTTCCACATGAGGATAGGTTCAATAAATATCGTCTAACGTTGATTCCTGATAAAGGCTGCTATAAGGACTTTATTTATGTTCTCTTGAATTGTGCGGGGAAAAGTTGTTCATCAAGAAAACCGTATGTCCCTCATTAATATACTTAATGAGTGATGATATCTGTTTGGGCCCCTTGATGGAGTTGGATTGGTTGGCCAACATGTACAATCAACTCTAGATCAAGAAATGTATAATCTGCAAGAATGACACATTCCTATCTTGGATTATACAAAGATATCATGTGACATAAGAATCAAACAAAGAAATACTTTTATTTCTTATGCAGGATTGAGATATTGTAACGGTACATTATTTATACGAATTGGGAATCATAACGTGTTGCTAGATACCGCTTATGATTATTGGAAATAAATAACGATTTATTTCCATGGCCAACATAGTATAAATCCTCAAATAGGGTCGCACAAATAGGATTCTAACCACTTGGTGCATTTATTGTTTATTCACAATAATGTGTATTGTGAAATGTGATAAGTTAATTAATTAATTATATACCGTTATGAACCGTTATAATTAATTAAATTAAAAGGATCATATGGAAACAATTTAATGCATTAGCTAATCATAGATTAATTATTAATGAGTTAATAATTAATTATGTTCAACTTACTTTAATTAGTTTGAGCTAATTGGGCTTCTATTTTTATTGGTTAATTAAAGGCCCGATTTAAGGAAGAATAAAGAGAATTAAAGGGGATTCATTAATTGGTGAATTAATGAATAAAGGCCTTTTATTAAGATGGCCCAAGAAAGCCCATTAGGTGGCCTCTTAGGGTGGATGGCATACTTGTAAATAGTATGAAAGGTGGATGAGAGTTGTTGGCTATATAAAGGGGGTCTCCAAGAGGAAACCCTAGCCATCCTCTTTCTCTCTCCTTGCGCCTCCCTAGCCGCCCCCTTCTCTTCTCCCTTCCAAGCTCATGTGTTGAGCATCCCACCTCTCTTCCTCTCCATTAAATAGTTAATTAGAAGAAGCAAGGTGATTAGCAAGAGGTTCAAGAGAACTAGCATTCTCTTTGAGCTTGGTGGTGGGTCCTTGGTGGGCTAGAGGCGATTATTGGTGGTGGAAGAGGCGGTGCAAGCACGCCATCGATTCCCATGCCATGGATTCGAGCCTCATGAATGCGATTTCATGAGAGGTACAATTTCTCCTACCTTTCTCTCTTGATTGGATGTGTGATTGCTTTAGCACTAGATCTATTGATTTGCTTGTTGTTAATGGTGATTAATTAGTTGTAATTAATCTAAAATTAAAATATGAGCATTTCCTAACATTAAATTCGATTGAATTAAATATATTTCAGGACATATAATTTTGCCTATTTTATTTAACATTGAAATATGGTTTCCGGGTTTTTTATTCTAAGCAGTTTTGTTAGCGTTGTGAACGAGGAACTTATTGATGGGTTCATTATCCCTTATTTATTTATATTTCCTAGTACTAACCATTGTGTAAGAGTCCAGTTTATTTCATTTTAATTCTTCCTGTAAGATTTGTAACTTATATCAAACGAAGCCTTAAATTGTCTTTTGATCCGTGCTAGTACACAATTATTATGCAGCTTGTATTTCTCAAAGATTGAATTAATATTTTTCAACACTAGTGTAGAGAAATCAAGCACAAGATAGAAGAAAGAATAGTGTTGTAATTGATTGTATTATTCTATTGTGAATGTTACATAGTCAGCTGTGTTTATATAGACAGCGTTTCACATACACTCAACAGAATCATTAATGAAGCGTAACAGAGATAACTAACTACCCTATACAAACAGCTAAATGAACTCCATTCTATACAGTACTGGAGATGTCCTGTATACTCTTATCACGCCCCCCGCAAGCCAATGTGTTATCAACTACATTGAGCTTGGATGTAATAAAACTGTGTCTGGCCAGAGGGAGAGTTTTGGTGAACACATCAGCTAACTGATATGTAGAGCACAGAAAACGAGCAGAAAGCTCTTTGTTTGCAATTCTTTCTCGCACAAAGTGGTAATCTATCTCTATATGCTTTGTCCTAGCATGAAAGCTTGGATTAGATGCTAGAAAGGTAGCACCAATATTATCACACCAGATTGTTGGTAATTCAGTGAGAGTGATACGCAATTCACTGAGTAAATGTTGAATCCACAATCCTTCTGCACAAGTTAAGGCAAGACTGTAATATTCTGCCTCAGTACTTGATCTGGAAACTGTTGGTTGCTTTTTAGCACTCCATGATACTAGATTGCGTCGCAGATATAGGCAAAAACCAGACGTTGACTTTCTGTCATCAGCTGACCCAGCCCAGTCAGCATCACTGTACATGTGCAGTGTGAGTGGAGAGTTTGAATGTATGAGCAAACCATGCTTTGTTGTACCTTTGAGATAGCGCAATATCCTTTTTACTGCCATCCATTGGTTTTGTGTTGGACTGTGCATGAATTGAGAACACTTATTTACAGCAAAGGTGATGTCAGGCCTTGTCACAGTTGCATACTGCAAGGCCCCAACAACACTTCTGTATAAGTGAGGATCATCAAAGAGTGCACCGTCATCTTTGGACAAACTTGGAGAAGTAGCCATTGGTGTGGCACAAGATTTGGCAGTGTGCATATTTGTCTTGGTCAAAAGGTTCTCAATGTATTTAGTTTGTGTCAGATGCAAACCATGCTGCACATGTAATGCCTCAATTCCCAGAAAGAAATGAATGTCTCCTAAGTCTTTGATTGCAAATTGAGAGTGTAGATAGGCAATACATGCATCAATCTGTTTCTGTGATGTGCCAGTCACAAGAATATCATCCACATAAATTAGTAAGTAGAGGGACTGACCATCTGAATGAGCAATGAAGAGAGATGGATCATATTGAGAGGCATGAAACCCAGCTGACAAGAGTGTGGTACTCAATTTGTGAAACCAAGCACGTGGTGCTTGTTTCAGGCCATATAGTGATTTTGACAGCAAACAGACATGCTCAGGATGAGTGGGGTCCACAAAACCCTGAGGTTGTTGCATATATACTTGTTCTTGGAGATCACCATGCAAGAATACATTTTGAACATCAAGCTGTTTGATTTTCCAACCAGAAGAGACAGCTAGAGAGAGTATAACTCTGATAGTTGCAGGCCTTACCACTGGACTGTAGGTTTCAAAGAAATCAACACCTTCAATTTGATTGAAGCCTTTTGCCACTAAACGAGCCTTGTATCTGTCTATTGTACCATCAGCTCTTCTTTTAATTTTGTAGACCCATTTAGACCCAATGATACTTTGATTGACAGGTGGGGGAACTAGTGTCCATGTATTATTTTTTGCCAAAGCTTCAATCTCACTGGCCATAGCCTGTCTCCACTCTGGAATGGCAAATGCTTTAGTGAATGAAGTTGGTTCAGTGTCAACAGCAGTGAAAAAGGTTATATGATTAGGGTATGTTCTTGGCTTTCTAGTATTGTCTTTAGTCCTTGTTGTCATAGAGTGTGTGACAGGAGGTGGGACCACCCTGTCAGAAGGTGTTGCAGTGCCTGTTATTGGTTGAATAGTTACAGTCTGAGGTGGATTGGATGTAGGAGTAGTAGGTTGACTGTGAAGTGCATCAGTATTGTCAGCTGCTGCAATTAACTGTTGTTCATGATCAGGAGAATGTACAGGAGCTGCAATTGGTTGCAGCAGAGATAGAGAAGAATGAATAGTGCTGTCCTGAGGAGAAGTGGTAGTGGCAGGGGTAATTTTGGAAAAAGGGAAGACATCCTCATCAAATTGTACATGTCTGGAGACAAAAATCTTGTTTGTTGGTATGTGTAAGCACTTAAAGCCCTTCTGATCAGCTGCATAGCCCATAAAAACACAAGGCAATGCTCTTGCTTCTAGCTTATGAGAGTTATAAGGTCTTGTGTAAGGAAAACACAAGCATCCAATTACTCTCAAACTGTTGTAGTCTGGAGGCTTGTTGAACAGTTTTGTGTAAGGAATGATGTTGTCTGAATTGGGCAGTCTATTAATCAAAAAGGCAGTGCTTGTCACAACATCATCCCAGTATTTAGATGGAATACTGGCATGAGACATGTTGGCCAGTGTCAACTCAATGAGGTGTCTGTGCTTTCTTTCTGACACAACATTCTGCTGAGGAGTGTAGGGGCATGATTTCTGATGAACAATCTGTGGATGTTGTGCTTGAATTGGACTGTATTCAGTGCCCCCATCAGTTCTCAACACTTTGATTGTTGTCTGTAAAATGTTCTCAGCTTGAGCTTTGAACTGTGAGAAAATCTGTGGCACTTCACTTTTTGATTTCAACAAATACACCCAACAATATTTAGAATAATCATCCACAAACACAATATAGTATCTGGAGCCTTTATTTTACAACATTGGGGATGGACCCCACACGTCAGAGTGTACAATTTCAAGTGGAGCAGAAGTAAAAGAAGCAGAAATTGGAAAGGGCAATCTATGTGCCTTAGCTGTACAACAGTCATGACAGACAGAAAGCTTATTACTAGAACAAGGTAATTGAAAACGTTTTAATACATCCATAGTAACAAAATGTGATGGATGTCCTAATCTAAGATGCCATTTATTAGCAGTTGTCTTGACACCTAGGAGAGCTTGAGGTGGAGAAGACAGCTTCAATGCAAACAAACCTTTGGAGCTAGGTATTTGAAGCAGTGTAGTCATAGTGGGGAGGACCTTAATATAACAAAAAGAAGTTGAGAATTCAATGATAATATCAGGGTTGTCAGTGAGTAATTTAGATATGCTGATTAAGTTGCAAGAGAAAGAGGGTACATGAAGAACTTCTTTCAGTGTAATTGTATGATTTGAGAGAGAGAGAGAGAGAATGTACCAATGTGCTGAATGGGAGTGCCAGAGCCAGTGCCAACTTGCAAAGTATCAGTACCATTGTAATTGAAGAAAGATGAGAGGTTGTTTATGTCGTTTGTGACATGATTAGTGGCTCCAGAATCAAGCACCCAAGAAGAAGAGCCAGCAGCGGAAGATGGGGCCTGAGTTGCAAATGCTTGAAACCTAGGGTTTGGTTTCCAAGCTGGATCCTCCTCATATCTGAAATAACATAATTTGGCAGGATGGCCTGGTTTTGCACAAATTTGGCAAAGAACCTTTGGTCCAGGTTGTGGTCTAGGTGGTACATTAGTATTGTTTTGTTTTGGTTGCATAGGAGGTTTGCAATTTGTACTGACAGACTGGTTTGGTGTACCAGTATTGTTTCTGGTATGAGGAAAACCAGAAACCTGATTGTTATTGGTGTTTCTGTACTGACCACGACCATAGGTATTGTTATGTCTAGCAGTATTGAAAGCAGCGGAAGAAGAATCAGTTAGAAGGTGATTTTGGAGAAGAGATTCATGAGTAAGAAGTAAACCTTGCAGATCGGAGAAGGAGATAGGCTCAGATCTAAGAGAAGTGTTGATTGAAGTCACAAAAGGAATGTAATCTGACCCAAGCCCATTGAGTGTTGCAGTTACTAAATCATCATCTGATATTGGCGAGCCAATGAACAATAGCTCATCTGCAAGTTGCCTCATGTGATGGAGATAGTCAGAGCAAGAAGAACCTCCCTTTGAAGCAGTTTGAATCTGTCGACGCAGATCGGTCAGACGAGCACGAGATCTGCTTGAGAAAATGCTTTGAAGTGTTGACCAAAGCTCAAATGTCGAGGTGCTGGAGATCACCTGAGCTTGAACCACCTCAGTTAGAGAAGATCGAATCCAGCCAAGAAGCAGCTGATCTTGGCGATACCAAGGCAAGAATTCAGGATTTGGTACTATTTGATTATCACCATTTGTAAGGGAGGGAGAAGGAGGAAGAGATGCAATGTAGCTGGTGAGATTATAGCCATGGAGAATCGGCAAGATTTGCGATTTCCAAGTGAGATAGTTGTTTTGAGTGAGCTTTGTAGAGATTGTAGTGTTTAAGGTAATCACTGAGTCCATGGATGCGGATCCAGTGGTTGTGGTGGTGGAAGGGATCGAGTTTGTAGAGGCCGACGCCATTGTTAGGTGTATGATACCATGTAGAGAAATCAAGCACAAGATAGAAGAAAGGATAGTGTTGTAATTGATTGTATTATTCTCTTGTGAATGTTACATAGTTAGCTGTGTTTATATAGACAGCGTTTCACATACACTCAACAGCTTAACATAATCATTAATGAAGCGTAACAGAGATAACTAACTACCCTATACAAACAGCTAAATGAACTCCATTCTATACAGTACCGGAGATGTCCCGTATACTCTTATCAACTAGGAATGTATCCACGAACCACGGAATATTGATTTTTGGTTAATAAACCATGTGCTCTATTGTTGTAACCTTCTGATTTTCTTCCATCCAAACAGGAATAACTTCAAAATTTCACCTTCTTACCCACAATAGTGTTTCAAACTATGGTGGGTTCAGCTGTACTTTCAGAAACTATGGCGAATTCATTGGCGCAGTCAGCTGACATTGCTCATGCTATCGGGAGTTTAGTGGTACAGTCAACTGTACGGTCACCTGTACCGCTTCAACTTATATCAGATGCATTTGTATGGTCAGCTGCACGTCAAACTACGGCAGCTTCATGGATACAGTCAGGTGTTTTACCTGCTTTATATGCTTTTTATGCGAGTCGAGCCCAGATACGTCAGTCAACCAAGACCCAAGCTATTCCTAGAGTTACAATGAGCAAATCACAAGTCCATACAATGAACAAATCACAAGTCCATACAATGAGCGAATCCGCAATCGTCCTTTAAGAAATTCTATTTCCCATGTTCCCCAAACCTTGTTTCTTGGTAATGACTCCATCATATCAGGTCAGACAACAAAGCCAATCCATAAGCAATCTAGAAGCGTTGCTATAAAGGCCATGTTTGAGCGATTTACTGAGAAAGCTATCAAGGTAATATTTCTGTCACTTTTATTAGAACATTACAGCTCTGTAATTTTGTAATAATAAACGTTCTGTCAAAATCTGGTAAATAATGTGAAAGTAACCTTATTTTTCTTGAAGTGAAAATTTCCTCACAAACTTTTGTTGACATGAAATCTTTCTTTCTGAGAATCTTATTTATCGTGAAAGAAAGATGTAGAAGCTGTAATTGAAAATGCTTCCATTGTGAGTATGTTGTTTGGTTATGGCAGGTAGGCAATTAATTGATTATTAAGAATTTGTTTCTCACCGTACCACTTTATTTCTGAAAGGTTATTGTTCTGGCTCAAGAGGAAGCAAAAAGGCTAGGACACGACTCTGTCGGGACATAGCAGATTTTACTGGGGCTGATAGGAGAGGGGACAGACATAGCAGCTAAAGTGCTAAATTCTATGGGTATAAGCCTAAAAGATGCAGGTGTGGAGGTAGAGAAGGTTATCGGTAGAGGAATTGGGTTTGCATATGAGTTTTATGTTGAGTACGAAGCCAAAAATGGGCCAAGCCCATATTGGCCCAGTACGGAGAAGTGAGGAAAAGGGGGCAGCGATGGTCTCTCCCTGTATCGCGAATTCATCTCCAGAAGCTTGAAGCTCTCTTGTCTCCTGTGAGCTATCTAGGATTTACCATTTCTCTTTGTAACTCTTGTTAATTCCACCTCAAATTGTGAGAGAATGTGAGTGAGAGTAAGAGGAAGGTAGATAGCTTGATTGATCTCCATGTACTTGTAAGAAACTCTTGATTTAGTGGATTTGCACCGATCGCTCCCGTGATTTTTCCCTTTCGGGTTTTCCACGTAAAATCTTGTGTCACTTCTTTATTTTCTTGTGCTATTGCTTGATTGTGCTATTGGTGTTGTTGATTCTCAAGTGTTAGCTTCATTCTTGCTGGTACCGCACTATGTGTATGTTTATGTGAACAAGCATGTATGCTTTGTGTGATCAAGGTGTATGTTTATGCTCATAACCTGTCAGCCGAAATTACCCTCCTTGTTCCTCTTTGAATTGGCTTCCGCTGCCGGTACCACTATACGGGGTCTTGGTCCAACAACTGGTATCAGAGCGTGTTGGCTCGTTGGTGCTAAGAATAGGAGATTGAGACTTGGTTCGGTGTAGACCTAAGTTCTTGTGTATTTCGGTGGTTTGCACGTGTGGTGTTAGAATGGAGAAAGCTATGGAATTTGAGAAATTGAATGATAGCAATTGGGCAATTTGGAAAATGTTAATGCAAGATTATTTAGTGGTTAGAGATTTGGATTTACCATTGATGGGACCGAGTGCACAACCTATGCATATGGAGGATCATGAATGGGAGTTGCTAGATCGGAAATGTTTTGCGGCTAAAGGCCGTGTATTTCACCATCTATCTTGTTTGATGTCTATCAATGTAAGACCGCTCATGAGCTTTGGACCACATTGGAGCGATCATATGAGCAACCTTCGGGTGTAAACAAGATGCATGCTATGAAGCGGTTATTTCTCTTGAAAATGAAGGATGGCATATCAATGAAAACGCATGTAAGTGAGTTCAACTCAATTGCGGCTCAATTGAAGTCCTTGAAAGTAAACCTTGATGAAGAGGTTTTGTGCTTGCTACTTTTGAGTTCTTTACCTACAAGTTGGGATACTCTTGTGACTACCGTTGCTAACACAATGGGCAATCAATTCAAATTGAGTGATGTTGTTGCTTCATTGATGAATGAGGAAACTAGAAAGGCTACTACCCAATTGGAAACCGGGCCTAGTGAGGCACTGACGGTTGATAGGGGACGGCCGGTGACTAGGGGCAATTCCTCGGGTAGGAAGGGTGGATCTCAAGGAAAGGGTAGATCAAAGTCTAAAGGCCGGAAACTTTCTTGTTGGCATTGCAAGAATGAGGGTCATATGAAAAGAGATTGTCCTCTTTTGAAAGGCAAACATAAAGAGAAGAAACAAGATGGTGAAGTGAGTATAGTTTCCGATGAGATTGGAGATGCGGTGACTCTAAGTGTGACAAGTTCCGAGAAAGAGAACATGGATGTTTGGGTATTGGATTCGGGTGCATCATTCCACATATGCTCGGATCGTTCTTATTTTGTCAACTACAAGGATGTAGATGGTGGGAATGTCTATCTTGGTGATAGTCGGCCATGCAAGATTCTTGGAGTTGGTGATGTTGAGCTTGAGCAAGCTAATGGAAGGCGATGTAAATTGAGTAATGTGAGGTATGTCCCGAAGATAACCAAGAATCTTATCTCGGTGGGTCAACTTGATGATGGTGGATTTGCTATATATTTTGGTGAGGGATCATGGAAAGTATCAAAGGGTTGCATGACATTGATGAAAGGACACAAAAATGGGAGTTTGTACACTCTTCATGGAGCGCCTCGAAAAGGTGTTGCGGCCATGGCAAGTGAGCATAGAGATATGCACATGTGGCACAACCGACTTGGTCATCTAAGTGAAAGAGGTATGAAAGTGTTGCAAGGTGAAAATTACATTCCTTCTTTTGATTGTTCATCTCTTGAATTTTGTGTTCATTGTGTAATGGGAAAACAAAAGAGAGTGAATTTTAAGAGGAATGAGTCCCATAGAAAGGTGAAACCATTGGAATTGGTTTATTCCGATGTGTGTGGTCCATTTAATGTCAAATCCCTTGGTGGTGCTTGTTATTTTGTTACTTTCTTAGATGATTTTTCTAGGAAGTGTTGGATTTATCCCTTAGCCTCGAAAGATCAAGTTCTTGAAACCTTTAAGAACTTTAAATCTCGTGTTGAAAAAGAGAGTGAAAAATTCATTAAGTGTTTACAAACCGATAATGGTGGTGAATTTTGCTCTAATGATTTTGATAATTTTTGTGCGAGACATGGCATTCGGAGAGTGAAGACGGTTCCATACACTCCACAAGAAAATGGGGTCATTGAGAGGATGAACCGGACCATTGTGGAGAGTATTCGAAGTATGTTGTCTCACTCGGGTCTTCCAAAATCATTTTGGGCCGAAGCGGCTAACACAGCGGTTTACCTCATAAACCGATCACCTAGTGTGGCATTGGACGGTGGCATACCGGAAGTCGTATGGAGTGGCAAGAAGATCTCTTATGGCCATTTACAAATTTTTGGATGCGAGGCTTATGTGAAAATTCCAAATGTGAAGAGAAATAAGCTTGATGTTAAGTCACGGAGGTGTGCATTTGTTGGCTATGGCGGTGATGATTTGGGCTATAGGGTTTGGGATCCTATTGAGAAGAAGACAATTAGAAGCCGAGATGTTATATTCCGCGAAAATGTGATGTTCATGGAAAATCATGAGAAATAGCAAAGTGATGAAAAACATGTGGAGAAGCATGTTGATGCTAGTATTGCACCTAGAATGCTAGCAGATCCTCAATCAAGTGGTCATGATCAAGAGGATGAGAGTGATGTAGTGGAAGAGCATGATGTTCAAGGCATCATTGAAGAAGAGCACACTAATACCCCTATACAAGAGTTGAGGAGATAAACTCGGATTTCTAGAGCTACGCAAAGGTATTCACCTTCCCTATTTTATGTTTTATTCACGGATGCGGGTGAACCCGAATCATTTCAAGAAGCTATGAATTGCTTGGAGAAAGCCAAGTGGCTTGGAGCAATGGAAGATGAAATGAACTCGTTGCATGTGAATGAAACTTGGGAGTTGGTTGAGCTTCCAAAAGGAAAGAAAGCATTGAAAAATAGGTGGGTATTTGTGTTGAAGAATGAATTTAAGTTGTCTAAAGAGAATTCTCCAAAGAATGATGAAGAGAGATTGAAGATGGAAAAGGTTCCATACTTGTCGGCCGTTGGTAGCTTGATGTATGCTATGGTGTGCACAAGGCCGGACATTGCACATGCAGTAGGAGTTGTCTCTCGGTTTATGTCTAATCCGGGATGGGAGCATTGGCAAGCGGTGAAGTGGATACTTCGGTACTTGAAAGGCACTCGTGGCTTGCAATTATGCTTTGGTGGAGAAAATTCTAAATTGACAATTGAAGGGTATGTTGATGCCGATCATGCGGGTTGTAGTGAGACTTGAAAGTCCACGACGGGCTATGTGTTTACTATCGGTGGTGGAGCCGTTAGTTGGATGTCTCGACTACAAGACGTTGTTGCTTTATCTTCCACGGAATCGGAGTATGTCGCATTGACCGAGGCGGTGAAGGAAATGCTTTGGTTGAAAAGGTTGCTTGCACAACTTGGGTTGAAGCAAAAGGAGTATGTGGTGCATTGTGATAATCAAGGTGCCATACATCTTTCAAAGAATGCGGCATATCACTCAAGAACTAAGCACATTGATGTGCGATACCACTTCATTCATGATGTTCTAGACCATGGGCAACTAGTCGTGAGAAAGGTGCACACGAAGGAGAATGTTGCTGACATGTTCACGAAGGTGGTGCCTCCTGATAAGGTAATATTCTGTAGGGGGCGATCTAGGTTGGTTGAATAACTCGGATATGTTTGGAGCGAGGTGCTGGATGAATGCTTGTATAATCAAGGGTGTATGCTTGTGTGACCAGAGGTATACGTGTATGCTTTGTGTGATCAAAGTGTATGTTTGTGAGATCAAATGTGTATGCTTCTGTGATCCAGTGGGAGCTTTGTCTTCGAGTGGGAGGTTGTTGAGTACGAAGCCAAAAATGGGCCAAGCCCATATTGGCCCAGTACGGAGAAGTGAGGAAAAGGGGGCAGCGATGGTCTCTCCCTGTATCGCGAATTCATCCCCAGAAGCTTGAAGCTCTCTTGTCTCCTGTGAGCTATCTAGGGTTTACCATTTCTCTTTATAACTCTTGTTAATTCCACCTCAAATTGTGAGAGAATGTGAGTGAGAGTAAGAGGAAGGTAGATAGCTTGATTGATCTCCATGTACTTGTAAGAAACTCTTGATTTGGTGGATTTGCACCGATCGCTCCCGTGGTTTTTCCCTTTCGGATTTTCCACGTAAAATCTTGTGTCACTTCTTTATTTTCTTGTGCTATTGCTTGATTGTGCTATTGGTGTTGTTGATTCTCAAGTGTTAGCTTCATTCTTGCTGGTACCGCACTATATGTATGTTTATGTGAACAAGCATGTATGCTTTGTGTGATCAAGGTGTATGTTTATGCTCATAACCTGTCAGCCGAAATTACTCTCCTTGTTCCTCTTTGAATTGGCTTCCGCTGCCGGTACCACCATACGGGGTCTTGGTCCAACATTTTCTTTCACCCCTGCTGCTAAGCGGGTTCTGGAACTTTCACTGGAAGAAGCCCATCAATTCGGTATTTTTTTTTTTTTTGACGGGTTTTTATTTGATAATGATTGTAATGATTATGTTCTGAAATATGTTATTAGAAAAATTATTATTGTTGCCATTGTGATATTTCTTTTCATTTTTTTGTGGAATTATTATTATTATTATTAATCATGTTAGTATTGTTTTCTCTCGTGAGCAATAATGAAATTTCAGAAGGGCCGGGTTGGGTTTGGAGAGATCGTGCCAACTATGACTCTTAATTACAACAGCCGAGTCGGGTTATTAGACTTACGAAGGGTCAAATTGGGTTATACTTACCAACGGACCAAATAAAACTGTTTGAACAAAGAAAGTCCCGGCCCTTCTTAAGTCCGGTCCTAGATCGGGATTGAAAAAAAAGTTATAGCTGACTTTTTATTTTTTTTTCCCAATTTAGCACCATGATATCATTTTCATAATTTAGAAATAAATAAAAAAAGATTAGATATTATAATTATATTATAAAAAAGTATCAAATTCGTAATGGTTCCAAACCATGCTTGGGAGACAATTATGCTATTATTTTCTCTATTTAGGCTAGTTGGGTTGGGTGTTACACTGTTACCTTCATTTTTATTTTTAAGGTTAGTTTGCTAGAGCAAAAAAAAAAAAGAAAATAAAATTTAAAACTGTCAATGTTACCTTCAAATGTTGGAGTAATGGTAATTTTGATAAGTGTAATGATTATAAGGATACTTATTCATAATATAATCATATATATATTTCTGAAATTAAGTATATAGAGAGTAATTGTAGAAATTTCCTATTACAGTTATTGTGATTTCCCTTTTCATGTTACCAAATCTTATAAAATTCTTGTCCTGGTCCGTCAACATATTCCGTGGTTGGTTTTGGTACCACAAATTGTGTTAAAATTCTACAAGAACAAGGTATTGGAGATTTAGTTTTTTAGTTTAAAATTTCACGGGATACTTTTGATGAAAAATTGTTTTCATATTTTAAATTGAATAAAGATACGATTAAATTTGGGTAGATTAATTATTATATCTATTATAAAATGTTTGTTTTTCCTACTACAAATGAAGTATTTGTCTATGATCCTTTTTAATAAAATAAATAAAATATGAAATTATGAATGCTACTGTCATGCTAATTTGTGTTTTGCATCACCTGAAATTGTTCTTACATAATTTCAGGCCACGACTACATTGGAACAGAGCACTTGCTCCTTGGTTTGTTGCGAGAGGGAAAAGGTGTTGCTTCCTGTGTGCTTGAGGCCCTTGGGGCTGAACTCAGCAAAATCCGTACTCAGGCAACAGTAACACCGTGGAAATTTGCTGTTTTGTTCTTTGTCTTCTCGGCTATATATTCTTTTGTATGTCTGAAGGTAGCTGTGGAAAATTACTGTTTTGTTCTGTCTCCTTTTTTATAATGTATTTTTATCTTCTTTTGTATGTCTGAAAAGAACAGGAGCTACTTCATTGTTAAAACGTGGTCATCTTTTTGATGTCTACAAATAACCCTGATATGCTTGCTCATTCTCATTTAAAATTCAACATAGCTTGTAGATATTTGATGTCTAGATGGCATTGAGCATTGAGAAATTTGCGAATTTTCCTAAATCATCATTTTTATATTTCCAATGTAATTTTTCTTTTCCGAGAAGCTTTCCATGAAATTGAACTAACAGCATTTCCCTAGCTAGAGCTAACATATTATTTTCCACAAGTTGGTTATAAGGATGATGGGGGAAGACACAGGGGATGCGGGTTCAGGTGATGGAGGTGGAAGCAGTGGGCAGAATATGTCTACTCTTGAGGAATTGTGTCACGATGGACTAACCATGCCATGGTGGTTTGGCATTTATTTGTAATTTTCACATGTAGGTTACTTTTTTTTTTCTCGAAAGTTCTTTTTTAATTTGAAATTCCTTTATGTCTTGCAGAACTTCGAAATACCTTTTTGACCCCTGTAAATTTTGCTATGGTTGTGATTTTGCATGGGAGATGATTATTTTTTCATTCAGCAAAAAAAAAAAAATGTTTCTGTACCCTCGAGCATATTATTTTTTTTATTATATATTCTTTTAATTGGCTATTTTTATTCAAATGAAAAAAAAGTCATTTATTCTCTAGTAGCGCATAGGTGTGATTTCTTTCTTTCTTTTTTTTGAAACTGCATAGGTGTGATTTCATTAATTAGGTTTACATCAATAATCTTTACTTTTGAATTGTTTATTGTATCACGCTCCCTTCGTTTTTTTTATAATATTTATTTTTGGTGAGTAAATAAAGTAAGCTAGACCCAGTTGCGGGGAGGGAAGAGCAGATAGAGCGCGTAATACAAATTCTAGGGAGGAGAACAAATAACAACCCGTGCTTAATTGGTGAGCCTGGTGTGGGCAAGACTGCCATTATAGAAGGCCTTGCACAGCGTATTGCTGATGGAGTTGTTCCCGAAGCTATTGTTGGAAAAAGAGTTAGTTCTCATTCCTTACGAGAGATACACAAGTTCTACGAAGATATTAGACCTCATAAAATTTTGTTCGGAAAAATTAGATAAGTGTCATGTCAAAGTTAAAAAAAAAATATAATTTGCCACACAAAAGTTTAACTTTTGAAAATTGCCACCCTAATTACAATTAAATTAGGAACTTATCACTTTTATTGAAAAAAAATCATTCATGTCCATATCCAAATATTTATATTGACCAAAATATCCATCTCTCTTCTCTTCCTCGTTCATCTCCTAACTCTTTAATATTATTTTTACTGAACGCAAGATAATTTTTTTTACTGCTTCTGTCATCTAAAAATGAAATCAATTTTGCCTCGGAGATGATCATTTGCTTTTTGCGGTGACTAATCTAAGAATCTAAGATTTGGATTCAGTTACTTTTTTTGTTTTTCACTCTGGACAGCCTCCATCTAGCATTTCTAAAAAAAAATACTATTTTGTTGTTAAATGTGTGTGTACGGTTCGTATTGGGATTTGCTCGATAATTAAGAAAGTTCTCATTACTGGAATTAATCCGAGGTCCATTATATCAAAGATATGATTATTATTTACACAATTACGATTACGAAATTGTGTAAAGTCGATGATATACCTATTTATTTTCTGGATCAATATCTTCAAATATATAAGATGGGGGTGTGATAAGTGTAATCCCCGGATTTGTCATCCCGTCATCCCCTTCCAAAAACGGAAAGCGCGTGCTCACTTCCGCTCCCCTTCCCTCTCTCCTTCGGAACTTTTCCGCTCCCCTACCCTCTCTCCTTCAAAACCTTTCCGCTCCCCTCTCCTCTCTCCTTCGGAACCTTTCCGTTCCCCTCTCCACTTTTCCATTCCCGCTCCCCTCTCCACTTTTTCCTTCCCGTACCCTCTCTCTTTACTGTACTCTATTATCTCGTCTCTCTCCTCTGTTGTCCCATGATTATAACAATCTGATCTCTTGTTATGACAATCTGATCTCTTGTTATGACAATCTGATCTCTTATATTATTATAATAATCTGATCTCTTGTTACAACAATCTGATCTCTTATAATAACAATATGATCTTTTATAGTAACAATATGATCTCTTGTTATAACAATCTAATCTCTTGTTATAACAATCTGATCTCTTATAATAACAATCTGATCTCTTATATTATTATAATAATATGATCTCTTGTTACAACAATCTGATCTCTTATAATAACAATATGATCTTTTATAATAACAATATGATCTCTTATCATAACAATCTAATCTCTTGTTATAACAATCTGATCTCTTATAATAACAATCTGATCTCTTATATTATTATAATAATCTGATCTCTTGTTACAACAATCTGATATCTTATAATAATAATATGATCTCTTATTATTATAATAATCTTATCATTTATTATACCAATCTAATATCTTATAATAACAATCTGATCTCTTATTATGACAATTTGATATCTTATTATAACCATTAGATCTCTTGTTATTACATGAATATGAGAGACGAAGGTCGGACGAGGAAGGAGAAAGAGCGACAGGTGCAAGGAGGGATGGATGGAGGGAGGGAGGGAGGGAGGGAGGTCACGCAAGGAGAGGATGAGTCGCGTGAGATGAAGGGAGGGAGGAAGGGCGCCAGGATGAGTCGCGTGAGATGAAGGGAGAGAGGGAGGGCGCTGGCGCGTGAGAGAGAGGGGAAAGGGAGGGAGGGATGGCGCTGGATCAGAAAGGAGGGAAAGGGAGGGGAGCGACATCCCTGGGATTACGGGGATGACATTTTCTGGGATTGTCTCAATCAATTCCCTATAAGATGTTAGTTGGATATACCATCCAAAATGATGTCAGAACCTTCAATTATTTATAAAGTCTAAACTAAGTAGTTGCAATGGTAGATCACGAATTCGAAAAAGAAACTCAAAATTAAAAAAAAATATATATATATTGTGCAGTTAAGAGTTTGGGAAACTATAACATCACGTGTTCTAATCTATAATTTTTCATAAACTCAATTGAGAAGGTTGACGGGTATTTTCGTCAATATGAAAATTAGGTTTGACGAGGTGTGATTTTTGCCTTATTGTATTTAGTATTTACAGTGGCATGCAATTTTCAAAGGCTCAATTAAGGAGTGGTAAATTTCTAATTTCTCAATTTTAGGGTGGCACATATCATATTTCCCTTTTTGTTCTGGTGCTGGTGCCCGTTATGTTTTTGTTATCTGCATAGTGCAAATAAGCATTCAGATACACACTGGTTTAAGTATTTTCTACTTGTTTGCAAGCCTATTTACATGCACCATACCTAATAGAGTATTTTCTATGTATTTATGACTCGTTTTGAATAACTATACAAGCCTCACTCTTTACTATGTTCTTAGGTAATAACACTTGACGTGGGACTGCTTGTAGCAGGGACAAAATATAGAGGGGAGTTTGAGGAGAAGCTTAAGAAGCTCATGGAGGAAATTAAAGAACGTGATGCTATCATCCTCTTTATTGATGAGGTTCACACCCTTATTGGAGCAGGTGCTGCTGAGGGTGCTATTGATGCTGCCAATATTTTGAAGCCTGCTCTGGCTAGAGGAGAACTTCAGGTAGAGTATGTCTTCGGCTTCTATTGTTTTGAAGGAATGGTTCTTTCCTTCTCCCACTAAATTACAATTTCTAAAACAAGGTTTTATTCTCAGATTTTAGTTGTAGGAGTAGGACTAGGAGATTATACTTGGCTAGAGAGCATAAGCATGGATTATTGAATTCATTAATGATAATAAATGAAATCAGGGGAAATTGTACATTTGCTATATTTTATAATAAATGGCAACAGAGTGGCATAAGGATACTCTCAAGTTTAGAAAATTTTAATAGAGTTAAATTTTATTTACTATTGACAATTGTTTATATTTTGTAAATTAAATCACAGTGCATTGGTGCAACAACAATAGATGAGTACAGGAAGCGCATAGAAAAGGACCCAGCACTTGAAAGAAGGTTTCAGCCTGTTACCGTGCCCGAACCAACTATTGAAGAAACGATACAAATTCTTAAGGGCATCCGTGAGAGGTATGAGATCCATCACAAGGTCCGTTACACTGATGAGGCTTTAGTTGCTGCTGCCCGGCTTTCTCACCAGTATATTAGGCAAGTTCTGATACGTAAACTCAAATAAAATAAAAAAAAAAAAGGAGGCTTGTCGGCACAACAGTGTGAACAAATTGTTCTTTGACTTCAAAATTTTGTGCGCAAATGAGCTGTAACTAGCTAGGATTAATGAGCTGTAAATTTTTGGTGTAAAGTCGGTAAAAACTAAACCGACATTGAATTGTGCCTATAAATAGGACATGCATGTATGTGAAAAAATACATAGAGAAATATAGAATTTAATTGGCAAAATCTTGTGTGCTTCTCCTTATAAATTATTAGAATTTATTTGAATTCCATTGCAACAAGTTCTTTAATGTGATTTACTAGTTGTCTTTGTGTGCATGCTATCCTTTTCTGTTCTTTTGGGTGTTTATATCTTGCTGTTGTAGTTTTGTTAATTAATTTAGTTGAATCTTTTTTACTTTGTCTATGACCGTGGCCTTCAAATTTTCTCTATTTGAATGTTATTGGATGTGCAGTGACCGTTTTCTCCCTGATAAAGCAATTGACTTGATTGATGAAGCTGGTTCTCGTGCCAGGATTCGCCATGCCCAGGCATAGGTACGATTTTATCTTATGATAACTTTCTTTTATCATCATTGCTTAAGAATCACCAGTTCATCTCCTAGGACACAAAATAAGACAATATTTCTGAATGCTCCTATTCTGACAGATCCCAGAAGAAGCCAGGGAACTCGATAAGGAACTCCGCCAGATCACCAAGGAGAAAAATAAAGCAGTTCGAGCCCAAGATTTTGAGAAAGTACATTTTTATTATTTAGTGTTTGGGGAAAATTAGATATGTGCAACTTAAAATTGAGAAATTAGAAACAGGACCCTCTAAAGTAAATTTTTGAAATTTGACACTCAAAATAAATTTACTTAGAAAATTGGCAATTTTCATTTCTAACTTTTCATATTGACCAAAATATCATCTTCCTTTCCCTCCTCTCTTGTGTTGGAATGACCTCTGCCTAAGGACTTGTACCGATTAAAAATGAAAATCACCATATGCTTCTCTCTGCTACTACTTATTTGGACTTAATTAGACCCAAAAACTATTATCGAATAATTGTTGTATAATAATTTAGGAAAAATACGATAACGTATTTTCTACATAAGGTCCACTGACTTGGTTGCTTAACAGATTTAACCTTCATCCCAATTGTATGCAATTTTCTAGTGAAGGGTTAAAAGTCCAATCATTCATGCGTAATTTGCTCGTTTCTGTAACCTTCACGCTGACGTGCTCTGTAAAGATGCTAGTGAAATCCCAAATAATTACCTGTTCTCACTCCTAAGATGAAAATTATTATTCAAATTCACTTTTTTTTTTAAAATCAGTACAATCTTTTTCAATTCTAAGGTGAAAAAAATATTATTCAATATTCATTTTTTTTAACCGGTTGAACTTCTTGGGAAGAGGTGTTTTAAATTGGAGAGAAGGAATAGGATATTTTGGTCAAAATGAAAAGTTAGAAATAAAAAGTGGCAATTTTTTTAAAGAAAATTAAGTTTGGGGTAGTAATTTTCAAAAGTTTAATTTTAGAGTGGAAAATTTATAATTTTTCAAATAATTTTGAGGAAAAATATCTATTTTTTCCTACATTTTATCGTCATAATCACTACTTAGATTAAGTTGATAATTAATAATTATTAATTACTGATGCTAATTTATCATGGCATTTCTTATTTTGCTATGCTACCTGGCTAGAGAGCTGAGAGATCGTGAGTTGGAACTAAAGGCCAAGATCACAGCCTTGATTAACAAGGGCAAGGAGGAGAGCATGGCCAAGAGCGAATTTTGCGAATCTGATCCAGTTGTGACTGAGGCTGACATCCAATATATTGTCACTTCCTGGACTGGCATCCCAGTTGAGAAGGTTTCATCTGACGAATCAAAGCGTCTATTGAAAATGGAGGAGACCCTCCAAAACCGCATCATTGGTCAGGAAGAGGCTCTCAAGGCCATCTGCCGTGCAATTCGTCGTGCCAGGGTTGGCCTCAAGGACCCTAACCGTCCAATTGCTAGCTTCATCTTCACAGGTCCCACTGGTGTAGGCAAGTCTGAGCTTGCCAAGGCTCTTGCCGCCAGCTACTTTGGCTCAGAGGATGCCATGATTCGTCTTGACATGAGCGAGTTCATGGAGCGGCATACTATCTCAAAGATTATTGGTTCACCACCTGGTTATGTCGGGTACACTGAGGGTGGTCAGCTCACTGAGGCGGTCCGTCGTCAACCATACACTGTGGTACTATTCGATGAGATCGAGAAGGCACACCCTGATGTGTTCAACATGATGCTCCAAATCCTTGAAGATGGAAGGTTAACTGACAGCATGGGCAGAACCGTTGATTTCAAAAACACCATAATCATCAATGTCGATAAAATTCATCATGACATCCAATATCGGTAGCAGTGTTATTAAGAACTGTAATCGCCCAATTTTGTTTGAAATGGAGTCTGACGAGAAAGATGACAGATACAAGGCTTTTGCAACGGAGGGTTAGCAACGGGTTTTATAAATAACTGTTAGAAGCAATAAAGTAGGAGAGAGAAAAAAATCGGAGAGAAAAATAGCAACGGGTTTTACATTATAACCGTTGCCCAATTCTAGGCCCGAAAAAAATATATATATTTTCAGTCCAAATAAAGACGGTTTTTACTAAAACCGTTGCTATTTGTTTATTCAATTTCAGACGGTTTTATAGAAAAACCGTCTTTATTTTAATAACAACGGTTTTTATATGATAACTGTCTTAATTTTGAATGTGTTTTTTTTAGTGAGAGGCGCGAACCCCACTCGATCTATCTACCCAGAAAACTAAAAAAATTGCTATCTCCCTCAAACCCCATCCATCTCCTCTCTCAACTCCACTCTCAAAAACCCTCACTCCCCCTCTCGAAGCCACTCCGTCGACAGCCCCTCTTGAAACCCTCACTGTCTCTCCGCCTCTCTCCGCCATCGTCGAACCCTCACTCTCCGCCTCTCACTCGAAGTCGACAGCCCCTCAAGCTCCTTGACTGCCGACAGCCCCTCAAGCTCCCCGACAGCTGCCGGCAGCGCCTCAAGCTCCCCGACATTACCTCAAGCTCCTTGACTGCCGACAGCACCTCAAGCTCCTTGATTGCCGACAGCCCCTCAAGCTCCCTGACAGCTGCCGACAGCGCCTCAAGCTCCCCGACAGTTCCTCGCCTCAAGCTCCCCGACAGCCTCTCAAGATTGGTGAGGTACATGCAAGAAAGCTCATAGGAAATTAGAAAGATTACAAGAGCAATTTGAAAATCTGTTTGCAATTTGGTTAGTTTTTTGAAAGTAGTCTCATGGACTACTGTTTCATTATATGAAAAAAACAACAATGAGTACAAGTACTAATTGATCTGCTGTATATATATTAAAAAAGTTGTCGAGGGTATGTTCATTTTTCTAAGCTACTCATCATGAATTAATTGAGCTGCTGTATGACTTGTTTCTGGTTTGTTTGAATTAATTGCCTTGTCCTAACATAACCTAAACCAGCCTTGTACATGTTTGAAAGTGGGAATTAAAAACGGGACAAACATGCTTATGTGAGTTATATTAGTTTTATATTATTTATAGTCCATGATTATGATTGTGTCATTAGCAACAAATATTATGTGATTTGCATGGTTGCATGATGCGGCTACGGACGGTAGCAGAAATCAATTTTTTTTAAAAAAATAGCAGAGTTTAGCGACGGTTATTATCAAATAACCGTCATAAAAAAATTAAAAATATAAAAATATAAAGACGGTTTTAAAAAAATAACCGTCGTTATTTGAATGAATAAATGTACAGCGGAATTTTCGGATTTATTTAAAGACGGTTTTAAGTAATAACCGTTGCTATTTTATTAGGCCGGAGACGGGCTTTTCATTAAAACCGTTGCTATCCGTTCAATTTAAAGACGGGCTTTAGTTAATAACCGTTGCTATTTTTCAGACGGTTTTTTTCTAAATAGCAACAGGGGCTTCTGCAACGGACGGAAACCGTCTGTATTTCGACTTATTAACCGTTGCACAATCTCTATTTCTTACAGGTACCTTGTCATTAAGGAACTCATGCAACACTTCAGACCAGAGTTCCTTAACAGACTTGATGAGATCATCGTGTTTAAGCAGTTGACTAAGCTCATATTGAAGGAGATTGTTGACATAATGTTGAAGGAGGTGTTTGATCGGCTGAAAGATAAGGGCATAGACTTGCAAACTACAGAGAGGTTTAGGGACCTGGTGGTAGATGAAGGGTATGATCCGAGCTACGGTGCTAGACCACTCAGGCGTGCCATCATACGGCTTCTTGAGGATAGCCATGCTGAGAAGATGCTTACACTCAGGTGTGCCATCATACGGCTTCTTGAGGATAGCCATGCTGAGAAGATGCTTACAGGTGAGATCAAGGAAGACGACTCAGTAATTGTCGATGTAGACTCAGAGGGCAAGGTTATTATCTTGAGCGGTAAGAGTAGTGGTGCTGCCAAGGAGGTTGACGCCCTGCCTGATGAACGTCCACGGGGTTTCAGTCCATTATAGGGACCTATATATATAGACTATAGTAGCTAGTTATCTTTTACGTCCTTTTATATTACCTTATTTATGTTTTTGTTTTTGTCATGTGTTTAGTACGGTGATGTCAAGTGCTTGGATAACTAGGGACTCGGAACAAAGAGTGTCAAATATATTACATGAACTTAGCTCTTGATAGCAATATATGAAATTTTATATAATATTAATATATTATCCAATGTTCATTCTAGTTTCTTCGAGCTTTTGTTAAACTGTAAGATTCCTCTCTAATAAAATTATCTTACGTGCTTAGAATTTGTTCCGGCCGGTTTAATTATAAGTGTTCTGATTGATTTTAATTTTATTTGTTTTCCATTTACGTGTTGCTCCAAAATTTTGTTCGCTTCCGCATGCAACTGAAGGGAGGGAATTGGTTCCGTGTCTGAGATTTCAGGCTTTGTTTTATACATGTTCGTATCTTTCTTTTACAATTAGTCGCGCATAAATTATGCACTGTGCCCACTAATTATTCGTGCTCAAATCATCTAAGTATGCATTGAGACCGTCCTTGTTGACTAACGATTCTATACAAACATAATTCTATTATTAGTCAAATTACTGCTGAAATATACATTCTGCTATGTATAACAACGAGAAGCTACTATCATATTCTCTTATCCATACTACATGTCGGCAACCCACTAATATTCCAACTTTGGCACATTCAACAAATGAGCAAGCATATCCTCCAACTTTTAAGTGTTGCATGGACGCAAAAAGTCATCTAGATTTAGTTACTAGATTGATCTTAACCGACATCATAAAAAGTCGGTTCTTAATTACTTCTTGAATATTCTAGAGTGATCGAAGAGTACTCTATAAATTGATTTGGGGCAAATATTTAAGTATCGTTTCTTTTTCGTTTTATGGCGTTTCCATAGTTCCACACTTCCACTTTAATAAGTGAGAAGTTGATGTATTAATGGATAGTTTTCTCTTTTTTTAAATAAAAAATAATTTGAGAGACGAATTCAAAGTTAGTATAAAACATTTATGATTATAACATTACCACAAAAACAGATTTTTATAATGGGTCCTCTGTAATGCTTAAGTAAAGATCTATTACAGATTTGTCGAAAAAATGGCGCTGAAAAAAGGCGAAAGTAATATGTAACGCTTCCTATAAACCAAGCGTTACAAATTATTCCATCAAAAAAATACTGTGGACGATTCTGTAATGCTTGCTCCTTTATGAGTGTTAATTACAATTCTGTAACGTTTCAAACCTATGGAGCGTTACAAATGGTCATAATCTGTAACGCTTATTAGTTAATAAGAGTTACAGAAGTCTTGGAAATTTTGTTTTTAGGTTAATTTTCCTTTCGTCTCCTCCAATCAATACACAGCGCCGCACCCAACCACCATTAACCAGAAGCCATTTTCATGCATTAACTCCATTTTTCATATTTATTTTTCCACTCCAAAAAAAGATAAAAATTTTTAAAAATTCTGAAAAAATTAGAATTTGGAAGAGAAGGACAAGGACAGCAGTTTGGAGGTAAAAAAAATAATTTGAACAACATTTCATATTTTTTATTTTTCTCTTAATTTATTTCGATTTTTATTGAAAAATAGAAAATAATTCTAAAAAAATCTGAAAAAATTATAATTGGATAGAAAAGAAGAAAGAGATTAGATATTATGTAAAAGAAGTTTAATTTGAGCTATATTTTATATTTTTCAATTTTGTCCTTATTTTTTTGTAAACTATTTTGATTTATGGTTAAATTAATGATTAGTTGATTTTTCATGGTATAATTTTAGGTCTCATTCAAGAGGAGAATAATTCCATCGGATTGAAGGTATAATTTCATGAGATTGAAGGTATATTTTCATAAAACTTTCTTATTTATTTCATTTTAATTACCAAATTATTCATGCATGCATTAATAATTTGCATATGCATTTAATTATTTAATGGTATTGTCATATAGGACAAAAAATATCGGAACAATACCGAATTTAGGTCGTTGCCCGTATAATGGATTAATCTCAGATAGTCCCCGTTTTGGGACTGCTCTTTGGATATTATGTCTCATTTCGGATTAGCGAGTCGTACGCTAGATGTAATCTGTTGTTTGAGAAAAATTCAACGGCATTTCCCTTTATATATTCTCACGGATGCGTTCTCACGAGCAATCGTGTGTTGGCGCATTCAGGGAATATTAGGGGAAATGCTGTCGAATTTTTCTCAAACAACAAGTTACATCTAGCGTACGCTCGCTAATGAGACAGAGTATTCAAAGAAAGACGTTACAAACGAAATGAGAGATGAGATGTGGTTGGAGATCAAGGTAACTACTTTTGACTATTTTGGGAATTTAAAACTGTAATTAAATTAAGAAACTAACTTTTCACAATTTTAATTTCAGAAAGCGTTCAACATCGAGGATGATATCGGCAAGGAGAGAACTCTAAAAGTCATGGGCAGAACACAAATGACCTTTAGGAGTAGGCTCGTGGATGAATTCATTAAAAAAAATGTCAAACGACCGTGGGACATATTCCCATTCTCAAAGAAGGTACAAGAAGAGTTTTACCTAAATGCTCCTTACATTTGATTGATATGATATTTTGATTGAAATGAATATGATAATGATTTTGATTGAAATTGAAGGTTTTGGATGATTTTGGATTGAATTTGAGGAAAAGAGTCAAAAGGGGAAGGAGTTGAGAGAGAAATGGAAGGAGCCTCACACGATGGGTTCGACCGGCTATAAAGGAAAGGAGGGTACGTGGAAACCTACGGACACGATTACTATAGGTGGTGATTCGGAGGGTGTCGGTTCCACAAGCATCGTCATTGGCGACTTAGAACCTAGGAGCCAAAGGTATTTCATGGGAAGGGTCGTGCCTACTGGGACATAAGGTACTTAATTCCACAATCCACCAATTTGATTTGATATTGAATGTGATTTAATATATAGGTTCTTACACATTCTATCCATCAGATACGGCGACAATTGAAGCATTTAGTTGGTTACAGACTATGTCTCAAGAAGTCAGTTCCGGGTCAATCGAGCCTAAAGAAGTCTTGAGTAAGGCGGTTGGGAGGCCAGAATATTCAGGTAGAACGAGAGACAGTTCTGGATACACTAACATGACAGATTTATATGGGAGAAAGTCTAGAAAAAATGTGCATGCGGAATGCTTCGCACCAGGCCAAGTGGCACACTTCCTAGATGCAGTGACGGAGAGATGTAAGAATGAATTGAGGCAAGAGATAACAAGTTGGCTTTGCATGAACGGAGTTCAAATTCCAGAATTACCGCCGCAATTCTTACAAACGCTGCATCAAGTATTTTCGGCCGAGGTGGACTCAACAATGCCTAGAGGTGTTGCCTCAAACACTTTGCCTCCGAATCCGACTGGTGATGCACAGGTTGATTTCATCTTATCATTTTCTATTAAGTAATGAATTCTTGGATATTATTCATTCTTGTAAATAATGATGTGATCTTAGTGTTTTTGCAATTTTCAGGACTTGGTTGAATGTGATCTCTACTTGCATTGTTCATCACGAGGGTGTGTTTTAGCGGCCAATGGGTTGATACTTCTATCATTTGTCGGTATTCTAGAACACAATGTGCCTCTTCTTGAATTTCAAACGTTAATCCAACTTTGCGGATGTGGCGATGAATTCCGAGACTAGTATATTCCTGGATCGTTGGAGGCATTTGGCGAGAGTTTTGGAGGACGATATCCTTGGCCGTCAGCTGATGTGGAGCCACGCCAAAATGTATCACAATCTATTTACTTGTAAATATTAATAATACTGACTTGACTGATTACTTTGAATGCAGAGTAAGACCAGACCGAAGTCACATGGGGAGAAAGAGAAGAAGAAGGAGGAGGAGGAAGAAAAAGGGTTTGGGAGGGAAAAAAAATAGATAATGCCAATAGGGCGGGGATCCCAAGTGAAGGATCTAGTTTTTTCCGCGAAGAGCGGTTAGACCAGATGATTATTGAGGGACTTTCTGATTCTGCGCGAAAATTATACATAGTGTTGAAGTTCACACCGAAAGGGGAGTTATTTGAGGTGCCTGAGTGCCACCATTGGGGTACACACACCGTTGTGCCATTCACATTCAACTTAGGTGATATTATGGAATGATTCAAAAGAGAATGCTTAAGCATATCGATGGTCAAGATGCACTCATGGTATTATTTTCTAACTTTGATTTTTATTTTCAATATTCAAATTCAATTTAAAATATATATCGAAGTATTGGATAATTGCAAGTATTGGATGATCGAACTTAAGAAAGAAATGGATTCGATATAAGCATCACCTTATGGGATCCGGAAATTCTACATGGAGATTCATGGAGAAACAACTCAGATTTTAACGTGGACTTGATGAAGAAGTCGTTCCTTGAGAATCCAGAGTGTCAATACTTTCTTTTTGCCGTATAATCAGGGGTATATCTTACTAAACTTAATTGTTAGTTGTTTCAATCAAAACAATAATTGAACTATATTACAGGTTCCATTGGACGGTTATCGCCGTTGATATCAAGTATGAGAGGGTTTACATCATAGATTCCTTGGTTTGCGACGATCCCGTATCAGACTTAATAATTAAGTCGTTTATCACTTCGTAAGTTTCGAAAATTAAGAAAAATAATAGTGCTAATTTGAGATTTTGGAAATTGCTATATATATAATCGAATTTAATTAAATAAATTGAATGCAGCGCATATAAAATCTACAATATGGAGAAGACATGAAATAATATACGTAAAGCCAAATTATTCAACTGATACGAAATAAATGTACAAAAACTATGGATTAGTGGTTTACAGATTATTATTTCTGAAATTATTACAAAATTCTTATCTAACTACTTGTTTAAATTGTGATTTTAGGCTCCAAAACAAAATGGCAATACAGAGTGTGCCTATTTCACGTTGTTGGCCATGAGACATGTATTGAATTATGTCAGATCAATCGGACAACTACCAAAGATATTGCTTTATTTCAAAATTTAGGAATTTAGGGTTTAATAACGGTTTTAGAATACCAACACCAATCGACTTTGGATTTAGGGTTTAGGGTTTAGATAAGATTTGATACGATTGGAATTAACTAATTAATATGATGTTTTTGATTTGTTTTTAAATGTAGCAAATTGATCCGATTGGAGTTCCATACACGAGCGACGATATTTCAGAAGTCGTGGATGAACTCATGCATTTCATCTATGGTAACATATTTGGATAGTTGATCAATTTGTTGAACTTGTAAAATATTGTTGATATTAAATTTTGTGGAACTTGATGCATGTTTATGTCTTGATGCATGTTTATATGTGTGTGTATATATGTGTACGATGACATGTCTATTATGTATGCTTTGTTATATTCTGTTTTGGTACATTGAAAATCAATGTACCAGTTGGCACGGCTAGAAAACCTGGCCTAGCCACAGAATACCAACGGTATATAAAAAACAATTTAATCAACATCTATAACGCTCATTACATAATAAGCGTTACAGAACTAAGAAAAAATATGAAAAAAAATTAAAAATATCAAATTTGTAACGCTCAATAGCTTCCAAGTGTTAGAGAATGAGGCTATCTGTAATGCTCATTAGCTAATCTGTAACGCTTCGTAGCTAATGAGCGTTACAGAGAGCCCCATTCTGTAATGCTTAGAAGCTATTGAGCGTTACAGATTTGATGTCATGTAACTCCTATTTTTAAGATCTATAAATTTTTTATAGTTTTACAACGGGGTCTACAGTAACGTGCGCGTGAACATTATAGGTTCTCATTTTTGAACGTTACAGACGTCAAATTTTGGCGTAGTGTATATTTTTCAATTTGAATACATCGTATCTTCATTCGCAGGGATCGATTTATTTAGGTATGCATAACAGCAATGTAGATTTTTTTAAAATTTAACTTTTAATTTTTTTTTCTCAATTTTTTTTTAAATAGGAAAACTATCCACTAATACATCAACGTCTCAATGTGTTTGTTTATTTGATCTTTTATTCAATCTAAAATTCGGAGATAAATATATGAGTAAATCTATCATGATGTCAAGAGATTTTCATGCATCATGACTATATTGGTCGGTAATTTTACATATTTAAAATTTCATGTATATATACAAAATGTCACGGATTTGAAACCGGGTTGGAGATCTTTTGTAGTATTTTTTTTCGAAATAAGTTATAATGATTAATTCCATCTTTTTTTAAAAAAAAATATTTGCCATGTCTTCGTGATTTTTCTAGGCTTTTTTTACTTAAATATATCTCTCTATTCTTTATACATTGGTTTTTTTACACCTGATAAGTTGTTTTTATGCATATAAATACAGCTTGTTTATGACTTAATTCCATTGATTTATATGTGTTTCATACACTTTATTTGTTAATTTAGGGTAGAAACTAGGTACTGCTATGGCTCCTTTTGTTTTTTACATGATTTGTTTGATGTTGCTACTCAAGAAAACTGACTTCTGATCATGATTGGCGACCCACCGGAGATTTTGGCGACCCACAGAGAGCACAGCGAGTAGCAGACGAGACTGACGACATAGAAGACTTTCAACGGGCCGCTGGAAAGGTGAAAACCGATATCCAAAAATATCTCAGCCAATTCTGCATCCATTTGCACGCGTCCATTGCCTATTCTAGAGCCTCAACCTCCACGTTCTCGACATTATTAGAATCTTTCCCTGCCTATATAAACAACAAAACTACACAGAGAAAAGGTTTCAGGAGTTTGAGGGTTAAATCCAGCTATTGATAAAGCAGCCAGAGGTATTCCAGCGGGTCGCTGGTAGCATCAACGGACCACTGACTAAGTAGCAGAGAGCAGAATGATTAAGGAACTTGATTTCAATTGTTGTAATCTTTATTTCTATCTTATATTCTTTCATTATTTAAATACTAGTGATTGTTTTGTGATGTTTTCTCGTGAGTAGTCGTATATTATGGGCCATGGTAGTGAATCTTTTCTAGTTTATGTTTGATAATATACTTTGAAGTTTATTTTATTTGTTGCATGTTGCACTACGACAGAAATGATTTTTGGAAACACTCAATTAGAAACGGTTTTTAATAAATTCGTTTCTAAAAATAGATAGTGGCATTTTCGCAATTGTCAGATGAACTTTTTAAAAACGGTTTTTTATCAGAACCGTTTCTAAACTTTAAGCAAAAAAAAAAAAAACACTATATATTATTAGAAACGGTTTTTTACTAAAAACCGTTTCTAAAAATACTATTTTTAGAAACGGTTTTTACTAAAAACCGTTTCTAATAATCAAACTGATTTCATTTTTTTGTTTGATTTGTAGAAACGGTTTTTTACTAAAAACAGTTTCTAAAAATAGTATTTTTAGAAACGGTTTTTAGTAAAAAACCGTTTCTAATAATCAAACTGATTTCATTTTTTTGTTTGATTTGTAGAAACGGTTTTTTACTAAAAACCGTTTCTAAAAATACTATTTTTAGAAACGGTTTTTAATTAAAAAACAGTTTCTAAAAATCAATTTGAATTTTTCTTCATGTTTTTATTTTCTGATTTTATTATAATGCAAAATAATTAACTATTATATATTTTTCATTTCTGATTTTCTATTAAAATTACGAAAAATAATATTAAGTTATAATTTTTATTAAATATATAATATAAAATAAATTATATACAATTTTAATATGTTCTTTAAATTTTTTTTTTAAAAAATATTAATGATTTTTAGAAACGGTTTTTAATTAAAAAACCGTTTCTAAAAATCAATTTTTATTTTTCTTCATGTTTTTATTTTCTGATTTTATTATAATGCAAAATAATTAACTACAATATTTTTTAATTTCTGATTTTCTATTAAAATTACGAAAATTAATATTAAGTTAGAATTTTTATTAAATATATAATATAAAATAAATTATATACAATTTTAATGTGTTCATAAAATTTTTTTTTAAAAAAATATTAATGATTTTTAGAAACGGTTTTTAATTAAAAAACCGTTTCTAAAAATCAATTTTTATTTTTCTTCATGTTTTTATTTTCTGATTTTATTATAATGCAAAATAATTAACTATTATATATTTTTCATTTCTGATTTTCGATTAAAATTACGAAAAATAATATTAAGTTAGAATTTTTATTAAATGTATAATGTAAAATAAATTATATGCAATTTTAATGTGTTCTTTAAATTTTTTTAAAAAAATATTAATTATTTTTAGAAACTGTTTTTAATTAAAAAACCGTTTCTAAAAATCAATTTTGATTTTTTTAAATAAAAAATGAATCAAAAAGATTAATATATATATTAGTTTATTATATATATATGTTATATATATTAAAACCAATAAAATCATCTTATATATTATGATTAATTCTGCAAAAAATAATTTAAGGTTTTTTCCTTTTTAAGACAAGTAATAGATTGTTAAAATTATATGACATATATAAAAATTATTTTATTTATATATATTAATAATAATAAACTTTTATGAAAACAATCCTCTCAGTTAATCCCATAGCTTCAGATCAATACGAGATAATACTCAACATAACACTTTTTATTGCGCTAGAGAGGAATGACAAGAGGTTCATGCTATATCCAGACAGGAAAAAGGATGCAAACACCCATGTTAACTATAATTAAAGTCACTTGATTTACTACATTTATCTTTTTTATGATTAAATTTTTTTTAAAAAAATTCTAAGTAATTTTATGTGATGTTTAGGTTTGAAAACTTTCAAAGTAGATTTTGGAGGTTCAGACAGCGTTTTTTGGCCCCGAAAATGGTCGTTACAAAGTAAACCCCGATAAACCTTGTACATCTCGTCGCAAGCTTTCCGGAAAGTGCTCATATGTCCAAAACGGACTTTCCTATCAAAAGTTAAGCCTCCTTGAAGTTATAGTGTTCCAAAACATCGATTTTTTAACGACCATTTTCGGAGCCAAAAAATACTGTTTGAACCTCCAAAATCTACTTTGAAAGTTTTCAAACCTAAATATCACATAAAACTACTTAGAATTTTTGAAAATAAAACATTAATGATAAAGAAGAGATATGTAGTAAATCAAGTGACTTTCATTATAGTTAACAGGGGTGTTTGCAGGGGTAGTAAATCAAGTGACTTTAATAGAATTTTAGAAAAAAAAATCGAAAATAAAAAACGATATAAACAAAATAATATATATATATGTAAATTATTTTATAAGTTATATATATTAAAAACAAGAAAATCATCTTATATATGATAATTAATTCCGTTAGAAATAATTTAAGATTTTTTCCTTTTTTAAATATTTAATGGATTGTTTAAAATTATATGATATATATACAAATTATTTTATTATATATATATATTAAAAATAATAAACTTTTATGATATATTTTCTAGATATTTAATAGATTATTTTTGTTTTTTATGATTTTTAATAGAATTTCTGAAAAAAACGAAAAAAAAATCGGAATTGATTTTTAGAAACGGTTTTTAAGTAAAAAACCGTTTCTAAAAATCAATTCCAAAAAAATCTGATTTTATTTTTAGAAACGGTTTTTAAGTAAAAAACCGTTTCTAAAAATCAATTTCAAAAAAATCGGAATTGATTTTTAGAAACGGTTTTTAAGTAAAAAACCGTTTTTAAAAATCAATTTCAAAAAAATCAGGTTTTATTTTTAGAAACGGTTTCTTACAAAAAACCGTTTCTAAAAATCAATTCCAAAAAAGTCTGATTTTATTTTTAGAAACGGTTTTTAAGTAAAAAACCGTTTCTAAAAATCAAATTCGAAAAATCTGGTTTGATTTTTAGAAACGGTTTTTTGTAAAAAACCGTTTCTAAAAATCAAACCAACTTTTTAAACAAAATCGACCTCGTTTCTCTCTCTCATTCTTTCATTCTTTCATTCTTTCATCAGTGCCTTGCTTGACTATTTTCTAACCTGAATTTTAGGTGCGTTACAAGTATCAATTGGGGGTGTTTTGTTGATTTTCAAGTGATTGTGATTTATGGTATTAGCTATGTTTTACTGTCTTCCTCTTTTGACACTCAACTTAAATTTAATTCTATGCGTATGCGTTAATTCTTTAGGTATTGATTTCCTCTACATTTTCCTCTACATTTTCAGGTAAGTATTGTTTTTATTTTTGTTGTTTTTTGCCTTCACTTGACATGTTCTCGGTTCCATGGTTTTTGTTTGTTTCACTCCTTTTGCAGGCAAGACAAATAACAAGGATGTTATTTTTGTTGTGTTATAGAGGACAAAGGTCGAGCAAATGTGACCTAGAGGACAAAGGTCGTGGCCGAGTGAAAGAAGCCGTGGTCTTGGTGAATAATTATTGTTGTAGTTTATATCTTGTGAATAATTTGTTTATTATTTGTATTTTGAATTTTGGTTATTACACAAGGATGTTGTGTTATACTATTTAGGTTGTAAAATAAATTATTCATATTCGAGTTAATTAATTTTGAATTTGTCAATATTCTGCATTCTTTACATTTTATGAACTATTAATTTATTAAAAACTGTTTCTAAATGATTAAAATTTCGGATTATTATTAGAAACGGTTTTTAGTTAAAAACCGTTTCTAAAAATACATTTTTAGAAACGGTTTTTAACTAAAAACCGTTTCTAATAATAATCAAAAAATAAAAAATAAAATTCGGTTTATTTTTAGAAACGGTTTTTAGTTAAAAACCGTTTCTAAAAATGTATTTTTAGAAACGGTTTTTAACTAAAAACCGTTTCTAATAATAATCCGAATTTTTTTTCAGTTTTTGGAAACGGTATTATTAGAAACGGTTTTTTATATATCTTTAGCACCACCTATTTTTAGCACCGCTGCCAAACCGGTGCTAAAAATATATAGAAAACCGTTGCTAAAAATGAAAAGTGGCGCAGTGTTGTGATGTATCCTTTGATTTAATTGCTTAGATTACTTGAACTGAATTGCTAAAGTTGAATTGCCAGTACCCGTTAAGTAAGACGTCGCTTAATTGTTAGGTGATTATGTCCAAACGCTCTTAAGGAACAAGGTTTAAGTATGGTAAACACAAGAATTGATGTCGAAAGGCTAGATTAGGATCAAGAAACAAAATTTGAATTGTCCTTTTCAATTACAAGAGTATCGGAAGTCGTAGGTCGTAAAGCATACACTTATATAACTTAGACCAAGAAACAAAAGTTGAAATCTAGATTCTATTTGAGGGTATTTGGGTTAACTATAGGTAACATGGCCTTAAACGAAAGTGGAATTGAGGAGCCTTAGTTAGAACACGTACCCTACACAAAGTAACTTCTAAAATAACCTAAAAGTTGAGTCTACGCCTATCCTAGCGGGTTGCTGGAAGAGTCAGCAGGTTGTCTATGACCACTGCCTTCAGCGACACATTTTGGAGTCAGTGACCTGAGTTCTTAACGGGTCGCTATGCAAGTCTGCGGGCCACTAGTTCTAGAGTAAACTAAAAAGTATTAGCTGCCAATTAAACTCCTAATTCTTAATTAGTTGTTTTTAAACCTTTTTAATTGTTGAACTGCTAATTTAGAAATTTTACTTAATCGCAATCTTTACTTTTAATCTGTTCCCAAACATTCATTCCTTTTATTGATTTTGTATCCAAATCTAATTAGCCAAAACTAAATAAACTTAGTTAATTGAATAAATGTCCTTGTGGTTCGACCCCAAAATACTTAGACGATTGTTATATGCTTGCAACCGATTTTTAGGTATATTTGGATATAAATTTAAGAGCGCATTATCGACATTAATACCTTTTTGAATCATATATAGATGAAATAATTTACTTTTAACTAGAGTAATAAATAAAATTCGAGAATCATATAATAGGAATTTGCAATACAGGACTAATAAGGATCATCTTCAATATTCTCTCATGCCATCATCTCCTGGGAATCATTAATTATCTATCCTCCTCATTAATGAAGTGTTCCTCATTAACTAATTTTCTATTTTTGTCACACTCCACTCCTCCCCTGTATTTTCCTCTCTCAGGAACTTTTTTTTCGTATTTTTTTCTAACACATTTTGTATTAAAACTAGAACAATTACCAATATAAACTAAAACAATTAGCTAAATTATATAGAAAAATAAACTATATTAACTAGAAAAATTACTTATATTAACTAGAATAATCTATATTAACTAAAATAATTACTTATATTAACTAGAATAATTAGCTATATAAACTAGAACAATAAGCTATATTAACTAGAACAATTACTAATTGTTATAGTTAATATAAGTAATTGTGCTCAGAAAAAACTAATTGTTCTAATTTGAAAACTAATTGTTTTTGAAAAAAATACTAATTGTTCTAGTTTCAGAACCTAATTGTTCTCGAAAACTATTTCACTTGAAAAAAAAAGTTTTGGGAGGGAAGGAAAACACAAGGAAGGGAGGAGGAGAGTATGATGGATTAATTGCATTCCAAAAATGGAAAGATATAAGTCATTAATGAGGATGATGAATGAGATGAGAGATGAGAGAATCTTTGGACAGGTTCTTTTCGAAAATAGAAAAAATAAATACGCTGAGAAAGGGATGATGGAGATGACACTAAAGAGGATAATGGTAAGCAATTTCGTTTGTCATGATGTTACTAAATACAAGAATAAATAACATACATATACTCTAGTTAAAAGTAGATTGATAAAAACAAAAAGATCTCTTTCCTAGAATAGGTGCAATAGAATAAAAAGTTAAATTCGGGAAACAAGTTAAGGGAATTACTTATGACAATCCTCAAGATTGTCATTCCCGCAATCCTATCGCTCATGTTTCTTCCCCTCCTTCCGAAAAATTCCAGCGTTTATGTCGCTACCCTCTCCCTCCTTCTCACGCGACCCAGCGCCTCCCTCTCTCTCACACGACTACTCCACTCTCTCCCGGTTGACCTCCCTCCCTCCCTCCCTGCACCTATACTCCATCTATCCTCCCTCTTCCGACCTCCATCTCTCCTCCCTCCATTCTGCGTGACCTCCCTTCCTCCATCCCCGCACCTATACTCCATCTATCCTCCCTCCTCCGACCTCTCTCCTCCCTCCCTCCCTCCCGCGTGACCTCCCTCCCTCCGCCCTGCACCTATCACAAGCACAAATGTTATAATAAGGAATCAAATTGTTATAATAAAAAATCAGATTGTCATAACAAGAGATTAGATTGTTACAATAAATAAAAGATCATATTGTTACAACAAGAGATCAAATTGTCACAATAGGAGATCAGATTGTTATAATAAGAGATCGGATTGTTATATTAAGGGATCAGATTGTTATAATAAAATATCAGATTAACATAATAATAAAAAAATAGATTGTTACAATAAGGGATCAGATTGTCATAAAAAGAGATCAAATTGTTGTAATAATAACGTATCAGATTGTTAAGGGATCAAATTGTCATAACAAGAGATCGAATTGTTATAATAATAACATATCAGATTGTTAAGAGATCAGATTGTCATAATAAAATCGGATTGTTGTAATAATAACATATCAGATTGTTAAGGGATCATATTGTCATAACAAGATATCGGATTGTCATAACCAAAGGTTTAAAAAACGGTAATTAGCGCCGCAATAGCGGTTGATTAGCGGTATTATGAGACATCCGCTATGGTGCTAAATACAATATTTGTCAATAGCGGTAATACAATAATACTACTGTATAAAGTATGTATAAAGTATGGTGTATTCGGCGCTTATACTAATTTTGATTTCAACGCCCTACATAAGAACAGCCCATAATAAGCCCATTATACATACATATATAGAGATGTGGACCATGTGGTGTGTACGTACTCTTTCAGCCTACTTTTGATTTGTTGTGACAGATTTTGTGTGGTTTAGTTGAAACATCCATCTAGTGACCACAATAGATCTGAACGCATTTTAATTTTTTTTTTTTTTTTTATCATTGTGCTATGCTAATCTCATCAAAGTAGCGTTCTACTAATTGTCGGATCAAAGAAGAATGGTATCCGGACAAAAATTTAGGCCCTTATACTAGATTAATTCCACGTTTCTTTTAATGAAAAATTTGACATCTCCATTTCTTTGTTTTAAACAGCACGCATTTAATTTTTCTTATTATTATTATTTGATGGACTTTCTAAATTCATTTGTATTCCAAAATTTTTATACATGACTGAAAAATTATATACAACCGGATGATATAAAATTTTTCATTAGTTGACGTCCAAACTATTTTAATAATTTTCATACATTATATTATTTTATTTATTTACTTTAAAAAAAAAGTCTCTAGCTTTTAAATTATTTGGAGCCCTTCATCGTTTTTCCATATAATTTTACATGTATGGTCAGAAAATTAGTTTAGCATACACCTCATGATAAATTATATATTCTCATAATATTTTTATGATTTAATACGTGTGCATAAGTCTTGTAGATAATGTTTTATATTTTGATCCGATAGCGGCCGCTAAATACCCGCTATCCGCTAACCGCTATCGAAATGCATGTCCGCTATGAACCCGCTAACCGCTATTTAAACCTTTGGTCATAACAAAAGATCAAATTGTTGTAATAATAAATTGTCAGATTGTTAAGGGATTAGATTTGTTATAATCATGGAACAAGGAAGAAGAGTGAGACGAGAGAACAGAGGACTGGAAAGAGAGAGGGGGCACAGAGAGGTGGCAGGGAAAGGGAAGAGTGGAGAGGGGAACGAGGAGGGGAAATGGGATAGGGGATTGCCTGGAGAGAAGAGGGGAGCGCCTGGAGTGGAGAGGAGAGCGGAACTAGACGCGGGGAGGGGAACGAAAGTAAGAGGGGGGAGACGCTGGGCGCAACAAACTTTCTATTTTCATATTGGAATTACGGGATGAAAAAATCGGAGATTGCACTTATAACGCCCGAGAGGTTAATGGTTGTGCCGACCTCTTTATCAATATAAAATGCCCTTGTGCTATCAAACCCAAAAGACCAAAATAATTGATAATTTTTAATTGAAGAGTATACTTATTTTGTTCTAGTTTTATGTAATTTAAATTTTTATTGTTAATTAATCTAACGGTTTGGAGGTGGTCAACTAACTAAAAGGAACTCTTTAATAAGATCTATTTCTATTTATAAAAAAAAAGAGTTAACAATTTATTAATTGCGGCGACCACACACAAGCAGTAATTGAGACGTACACTGCGATTTAATTGTCACATGTCACATATCCTTCACCGAACCAATAATCAGGGATAGGATCGCCACATCCCTCACGACCACAAATTAAGGTCTAATTCCCATATATGCTACAGCGAGATTTCATGACGTATCATGGATTTGTGTTAAGATTACACTCGTTAATCGAAGAAGGAAGAAGATATATATGCATAAAGATTATTAGAGAAAAGAAGGAAATAAGATTTGCACCTCTTCAAGATGGTCGATCTCCAATTAAGTAATGAAATATGATTAGAATAAGATTATATCATTATAATATTGAGTTTTTATATTTTTAAAATACAGGAAGGAATAAAGAGATCGAAGAGGAATTAGACATACCAATATATATGTCGAGTAAAAAAAAACTCTTCCTGTACTAATTATGTAAATCGATTTTTGATGAAATAAAATAAGAATGGGAAGGAAGCAGTGGCGAAGCCACATACACTTTGGTGGGTCCAGGGACCCACCTCAAAAAAAAAATTTACATGAGATAATAATAATTTTTAAATAAAAAAAACATGCACAATGAAGTAGGGACCCATCTCAAAAAATTGAAGGACCCAGGTGAACAGATTGTGTTTGCTAATCACATAATGATTCCTGAAAAATTGTATATGGACCCAGATCACATTAGTTCTTGATAAATAGCCTCCTCTCTTCAATTAAGATAAAATTTATAACATAATGAGAGACGCTTGTATATATCTATTATGCAAAATTGTCAGAAAATAAAAATTCGTAGGAAATTATTGTATTTTTATTTTTTTATTGTCTTGAATTATTATTTGAATATTTGTATTTTTTTTTAGATTTTTGTGTTGTTATTATAGATATATTTAATTTTTCATAAATTTTTTATTTTATATTGTTTTAGAATTGTTTATTTAAAAATTATTGTTATACTCTGTCTATATTATACATTATGTCGTATATATATATTCAGCAAAAAAAAAATTTATGGACCCAGCTAATATGAATTTCTAGCTTCGCCCCTGAAAGGAAGATATTTGGGAGTCGTGTGTTCGTATGTTTTTTGAGAGTATTTCTGAACATTTGAATAATGAAGAAATAATTCCCATCTAGGTTGGGTTTCCTTAGGCGCACTTTTTCTTCTTTTTTTTGACTTTCTTTTATTTGTCAATAATGATAGCCTAATATCAGGACTTGTGATACAAAATAGGAAAAGTATCATTACGATCATTAACATTTCCTATGTTAGCCTTCAAAAAAAAAAAAAAAAAAAAACATTTCCTATGTTGAATACTATCCTCTGATATATTCTTCTAAGATTTTATTATCAATTTGCTCTCCCCAGTTTATTTCCAATTTTGTTTTCTTCTTTCTATGGTTGCGCGGGTGTAAATATTATTTTTCTACATTTTGAATCCAGCTATAGTATCATTCTTCAAAATCTTTCCTTATTGTTTTCTTCTTACATGAAGTTTTGACAGACCCATTCCCCTTCACCTTTCGACACCCAATCATTCCCTCTAAACCAAGCAATTTGAGTAAAGAAAATTTTACCCCACTTCACACGTCCGTCTCTCTGTTTATTTTTTTATTATTTTTTTTATTTATTTATTTTTTTTATCATCACTTCACGTCCGTCTCACTCGGCTCTGTTGTGAAATAGAAGAATTCTTGAAGTCTTATTGCAAGAATTATTATAGCTGTCCGTTGCACTTCAGGTTTGGTACGAGAAATTTAAACCCTTAATCATGCTTTATGTCAATCTTCGTAAATTAATTAGTTTCCTTTACTTTACTCTATTACTCTTCGGCTATTTTGATGAGTATTGGTTAGTTCTTGTCTAGTTAAGTTATAATAGCTTAAATTCGATTGAATTAAATACATTTCAGGACATATTTTGTTTAACATTTAAATATGGTTTCGGGGACTTTTATTCTACGCAGTTCTGTTAGCGTTGTGAACAAGTAACTTATGATGGGTTTCATTATTCCTTATTTATTTTTTTTTGCTAGTTCTTGTGCTAACCATTGTGCAAGACTGCAGTTTATTTTGATTTTAATTCTTCCTCTAAGATTTGTAACTTATATCAAACGAAGCCTTCAAATGTCTTTTGATCCGTGCTGGTACGCAATTATTAGCAACTTGTATTTCTCAAAGATTGAATTAATATTTTTCAACACTAAGTATGTTATCATATAGTTTATTTGGATCTATTTTTGTAATAATGATAGGATCTTACAGTTGGTTTCCACGGAATATTGGTTTTGGGTTAGTAAAGCATATGTTTCATTCGTATTATTTGTTTGTTAAAGGTTTGCAGTCGAACCTTGATTGTTTGATTTATACATTGTTAATATACTTAACTAGGGTTTATTCTGTAATGTATCCCTAAGACTTGAATGTTTGTTTTGATAATGCATATCAATATAGTTAAGTAAAGGTTTACAGGTTATATTTTTGTGTTTTATTCTAATATACAAAGTATATATACATTCATGTTGGTTGTCACCTGCGGGCGTTTTGACCTGCATGAGGTAAGTAAACTAATTTGTTAATCTAGAAGTTAGACTATGGTGTTTAAAAGTATCAACTTTAACCTTAGATCTCACAATTTCATTTATAGTGTTGCCAAACGTCTAGTCGTTTAATTTTAAAATATAATAGAGATTTATTTGTTTATAACTAATCAAGACTAGGTTATGTAATTTAGATTTGAGTCACGACGTACTGAGGTCAAAGAGGATATGAGATTCGTGTGAACTTGCCTAAACTCATTTAACTTAATTATCTTTTTTGTTCATATTGTTTATTTTATTTTTGTGATGACGCATGTTGAATCGGCATCAATTTGAATAGTAAATTAGATCCCTTTAAATATTTGAAATCTGAATGAGATATATTTTTCATTCCAATATTTTTAATTCTCATGAATTGTGCATGGCATGAGATATACGAACACATATTTCTTTCAAATTCATTTGAATTGAAATGTCATATGAGTTGTACAGCTTCCGCAAGAAATATAGAGGTGAACTAACAGATTACGTTCTAAAAAAAAAAACTAACAGATTAGCTAGCTGGGGGAGTCGTGTGTTGTCCTCAACATGCTAGTTTTTGTCGTTTGTCAAATTCTTTTTTCATTATTGAATGATTGAAGTTTTGTGTCATTTTATGTATGTTTTAATTGATTATGTATTTTTTATCCTAACTAGAAATACGCAATGAGTTATTAGATTTCCTCACATAATATTTCCTATCCAATACTTTAGAATAACATTCCTTAAATTGTTCAATGTCTTTCTTAATTGCTCGCATCTTCATGAGACTTCATAGCTAATTGTTAACTTCTGATTTTCTTCCATCCAAACAGGAATAACTTCAGTTGTTTTTCGGACTATGGTGAATTCAGCTCTACTTTCTCAAACTATGGCAAATTCATTGGTACAGTCAGCTGTATTTCCTCATACTACGGCGAGTTCATTGGTACAGTCAGTTGCACGTCCTCAATCTACGGCAGGTTTATCTATACATCCAGCTGTTTTAATTGCACCTGTAGCTGCATTATGTGTTTTTCATGCGAGCCGAGCGCAGATGTGTCGGTCAACCAAGACCAATGCTATTGCTAGAGTTACAATGAGCAAATCACAATGCCACTATCGTCCTTTAAGAATTTCTGCATCCCATGTTCCCCAAACCTCGTTTCTTGGTAATAAGTCCATCCTATCAGGTCAGACAATGCGGCCAATCCGTAAGCAATCTAGAAGTGTTGCTATCAAGGCCATGTTTGAGCGATTTACTGAGAAATCTATCAAGGTAATGTTACTGTCACTTTTATCAGAACATTATAGCTCTGTTATCTTGTAATAAACGTTCTGTCACAATCAGGTAAATGATGTGAAAGTAACCTTACTCACAAATTTTTGTTGACATGAAATCTTTTCTTTCTGAGAATCTTATTTATTGTGAAAAAAAAAAGACCTAGCAACCGTAATTGTAAATGCTTCCATTCATCCATTGTGAGTATGCTGTTTGGTTATGATAGGTAGGTAATTATAATTGATTATTAAGATTTTATTTCTAACCGTAGTATTCTATTTTTGGAAGGTTATTGGTCGGGCCCAAGACGAAGCAAAAAGGCTAGGACACGATTCTGTGGGGACAGAGCAGATTTTGCTGGGGCTGATAGGAGAGGGGACAGGCATAGCAGCTAAAGTGCTAAAGTATATGGGTATAAACCTAAAAGATGCGCGTGTTGAGGTAGAGAAGATTATTGGCAGAAGAATTGGATTTGAGGTTGAGTCTTTCACCCCCGCTGCTAAGCGGGTTTTGGAATTTTCGTTGGAAGAAGCTTGTCAATTGGGTATTCATTTTTGCATTTTTTTAAATTTTATTATGATTACGTTTCGAAATTGATTGTCGTTGCCACTGTGATTTTTCTTTTTTTTAAATTATTACTACTCATGTAGTAACGTTAGTACTGTTTTCTCGCGTGTGCAATTGTGAAATTCTAGAAGGGCCAGGTTGGGTGCGGAAAGATCGGGCCAATAGGACTCTTAAAAGGACCGAGTCGGGTTAGACTTACGAATAGGGGTGTCAGAAACCTGCTGTTTTTAACGTTTTCATTCCGTTCCGTCCGGAACAGAACGAAAACGGAATGGAATTATGTTTCGTTTTCAGAAACGGAACAGAAACGGAATAGAATTTAGTTTTATTTCAGGTATTTATCATGAAAAACGGAATGATTTTTCAGTTTCGCTGACTGGAACGGAACGAAAAGGGAACTTACCAGTTTCGTTCCGTTTCGCATGCTTGACACCCCTACTTACGAAGGACCAAAATTAAATATAATCTTTGACCACTGGATATAATCTCGCGCACTCTCAAATTAGATATAACATCCTCTATTCTTTAGAGTTTAGAGTTAAGGAAATAACACCTTTCAATTCAATTCAATCATTTATTAATAAAAGATAAATTATTTTTACATCATATGACAAAAATACTCTTCCTCTCTTCTCTTCTCCCTTTCATTGTGTTTTCTCTCCATTTTCCAGCACAACTTCAGAAGGAAATTGTAAATATTTAATTTCATGTTGCTGAAAATATTGACTTTCTTTCTAAATCCATAGGAACATTGCTATCTCACACAGATATAGCCGTTTCCATTTTTTGCGCCTTTCCTATATATGATTAATTGTGCGAGGTCCGTTGCCTCTCTGTTAAACAAATATAATAGTTCGGCCTTTTATATGAAAATAAAACTAGAACTTATATATTGAACGCATAAATTAATGATATCGTTTGGACTAGTGTATATATAACTAATATATATTGGAGCGATGATGCAATTTATTGGTTGAAGTTTAACCATGCTTTTGTCTCTTGTATCAATTTTTAGTACCGTGAATTGGTGTCAGATCGAGACAACAATGCAAATGGCAAATATTAAATAGCAAACATAAGTATATAAATGAACTATGCAATATCAAGTTGCATTTGCTATCAACATGTTAATACATTTTGAGTGCTAAATTAACACTTCCCTATGTCTGGTTTATAGAGATGAAAAAAAAAAACTATATATTGGATATCAATTCAATTATTTCCTTTTACAATATGTTTGGATAGTAAGAGGGGAAGGAAAATGAAGGATAAATATGGGAGGGAAAGAAAAATATTTTCCTTCCTTTCTGTTTCGTGTTTGGATATATCAATTTAACAAAAGTAAAATAATTATACTTGACTATTAAGCCCCTCAACCTTCAAATCATTTTTCCTGTCTACTATTATTCATTAAAAAAAGAACTATATTGTCGTTACCTTTATGTGTTTGTAACTTTGTATTATTTCTGTCTTAAGGTGCTGTGAGTGAACTGGGTTGCTACAATAAGTTTAGTCAAAAGAAAAATACTAGCTAAGGTATATGAGAAACCTATCGACACTCAAAATGTAAAATATGATACCGTTTTTAATATAAACACATTAACCACTTGACTAGTAAATTTTGAGAATTGAGCAAAAATAGTACGATAAAATAAAAACAGCAGAACAGTCCCTATAAAATCCCAAAGTCAAGATCGCCAGGAACTTTCTCCTAATCGTGATTGGTAGAAATGGGAGGAAAAATTGTAGGGGCATCTTTGATATTTTTCTGAGAAGAATAGAAGCCAAATCAGGGTATAATGAATTTGTATAGGAAGTAACAATAGCAAGGGGAAATAATTCCATCCGTTTAAAATTTTCCATCCTAAAAATTACTAACCAAACAGGATATTTACAAATTTTCCTTCCTAATTTACAAATTTTCCATCCTAATTTTTCCTTCCTAATTTTTCATTCCATTCCCTCTAAGTTTGTCCATAAAATTGAAAACACATAGCCAAATTTTATAAAACTTATACAAAAACGCATCGTCCGTAAAATTGAAAAAGATCAACGGTTTTGATTGAACATATGAATTTTAAAATTTTTAAACATTGGAAAAAAAAAAAGACGGTATGTACTGTCCTTTTTTTTTTTTTTTACTGGTGAGGATCCGGTTCGGTCGGTGGTTTTTTTTTTCTGCCACAAATCGTGTTAAAATTCTAGAAGAACAAACTATTGGAGATTTAGTTTTTATTTTTCAAATTTCATGGGATACTTTTGATGAAACATTTTTTCCCATTTTAAATTGAATAAAGATATGATAGATTAAATATTATTTTGTAAAATGTTGTTTTTTCCCTACTACATATGTAGTTGTCAATGCACTTTTTTTACTAAAGTAAAAACGAATGCTATTGTCATGCTAAAATTTGTTTTTTTGCACTTTTGCATCAACTGAAATTGTTCTTATATAATTTCAGGCCACGACTACATTGGAACAGAGCACTTGCTCCTTGGTTTGTTGCGAGAGGGAGAAGGTGTTGCATCACGTGTTCTTGAGGCCTTTGGGGCTGAACTCAGCAACATCCGTACTCAGGTAAAGCTGTGGAACTTTACTGTTTTGTTCTTTGTAATCTTGGCTAGAAATTTAGAATGTATTTTATCTTCTTTTGTTACCAAGAAGGTAAAGCTGTGAAAATTTAATGTTTGTTCTGCCTTCTTGTTTATAAACTTAATTATATAATCTATTTTATCTTCTTTTGTATGTCTGCAAATTAGGAGCTACTTTGTTAAAACTTGGTCATCTTTTTGAGTGTCTACAGATAAGAAATAACCCTGACTATGCTTGTTCAAATTCTCATTTAAAAATTCAACATAACTTTTATATATTATGATCAGTGATGTCCAGTTCAGTTGACATTGACAAATTTGCAAAATTCCCTGAGTCGTCATTTTCATTTTTCCAATGTAATTTTATTTTTCAAGAAACTTTCCGTGAAATTGAACTAACAGCTTTTCCCTAGAGCTAACGATCTGATGTTATTAATTTTTCGACAAGTAGGTTATAAGAATGATCGAGGAGAGCACATGGGATGTGGGTTCAGGTGGTGGAGGTGGAAACAGTGGGCACAAAATGTCTATTATTGAGGAATACGGAACCGACCTCACTAAGCTGGCCAAGGAGGTATTACTTTTTTCTGAAATTTATTATGAATTGAGTCACGAATCACGATTGAATTTTACAATTAACCATGCCATGATGGTGTGATTTAGTTGTGATTTTCACATGCAGGCAACCTTTTTTCCGAATTGTTTTATAATTTGATAATTCATTTTTACGTCTCCGAAGAAACTTCGAAATACCTTTTGGACCCCTGTTAATTGCAGTATAGTTATGATTTAGCATGGGAAATAATTATTTTTTATTCGGCAAAAAAAAAAAAATGTTTCTGCACCTTAGATAATAATATCTGTATTTATTATATATTCTTTTAGGTGTGATTTCATTAATTAGGTTATATCAAATTAGTTTTATTTTTCAATTGTTTACGTGTCACGCTGCCTTCGTTTTTTTCTATAATTTATAATATATAATATTTTTTTTGGGTGAGTAAACAGGGTAAGCTAGACCCAGTTGTGGGGAGGGAAGAGGAAATAGAGCGCATTAAAAAAATTCTGCAGAAGAAAACAAAGAGAAACCCGTGCTTGATTGGTGAGCCTGGTGTAGGCAAGACTGCCATTGTAGAAGGTCTTGCACAGTGTATTGCTAATGGAGATGTTCCTGAAACACTTGAAGGAAAAAAAGTTAGCTCCCTTTCCTAATGACAAATACCACAAATTCTGTGAAGATATTAGACCTCGTCATGAGATTTGTTCTGGTGCACTATTACTATATGCTTGTCATCTACATAGTGCAAATGAGCATTCAGATGCAGATTGGTTTAAATATTTTCAGTGCTGTTTAATTTGTTTTGAACAACTAACCAAGCCTCATTCTTTGCTATGTTCTTAGATAATAGCACTTGATGTGACACGGCTTGTGGGAGGGACAAAATACAGAGGAGAGTTTGAAGAGAGGCTTAAGACGCTTATAGATTATGTTAAGGAACGTGATGATATCATCATCTTCATTGATGAGGTTCACACCCTTATTGGAGCAGGTGCTGCTGAGGGCACCCTTGATGGTGCCAATATCTTGAAGCCTTTTCTTGCCAGAGGAGAACTTCAGGTACCGAGTATATCTTTGCTTCTATTGTTTCGAAGGAATCATTCTTTCCTTTTCTCACTAAACTATAAATTGATTAAATTCTACCGGTTTTCTTGTCAGATTTTAGGTGTAGGATTAGGATTTAGGAGATTATATTTGGCTAGAGAGCATCAGCATGAAATATGGGGAAATTGTAAATGTAGAAGGAAATTGTAGATGCGCTATATTTTATAATAAATGGCTACAGAGTGCATCAGGATACTCTCAAGTTTAGTAGAAAACTTAATAGAGTTATAAATTTATCCGGTATAGATAATTGTTTACATTTTGTAAATTAAATCACAGTGCATTGGCGCAACAACAATAGATGAGTATAGGAAACACATAGAAAAGGACCTAGCACTTGAGAGGAGGTTTCAGCCTGTTAAGGTGCCTCGACCAACTGTTGATAAAACAATACAAATTCTTAATGGCCTGCGTGGGAGCTATGAGATCTATCACATGGTCCGCTACACCGATGAGGCTTTAGTTGCTGCTGCCCAGCTGTCTGACCAGTATATTAGGCAAGTTATTTAATGCAAATTACTTTTTGTCTTCGTGTGGGACCTTTTTTCTGTTTTTTGGGTACTTATTTCTTGTAGTTGTAGTTTCAATATGACCTTTTCATTTTCACTAGATATTCTGACCTGAATGTTTCTGGATGTGCAGTGATCGTTTCCTCCCGGATAAAGCAATTGACTTGATTGACGAAGCTGCTCCTCATGTCAGGAATCGCCATGACCAGGTATGATTATATCTCAGGAGTTCTGATCACATTAGTTCTTTTATCATCATGGGTTAAGAAACATGGTGCTTTAAGATGCACAGGACATTCACCTCTTAGGACCCCAAATTAAGACATTATTTCTGAATGCTTCTATTCTGACAGCTAGGCCTGTCAACAGAACTACTTTGCCGTTATTCCGTTGCGTTAAAAATTAACGCAATGAATAACGATAAATGATTTTGTTGCGTTTCGATAACGGAATGGCAAACAAAACAAGAGCTTGAACGAAAAAACACATGCCGTTTACTGAAATCGGAAATTTTGAACATGTCGTTTACCGTTTCGTTAAACTTAACAGTTAATGAAACAGCATATCATACCGTTATCTTAACGAAATGATAAACGAAATCGCCTATTACATTTTCGTTAACGACATTTGACTCCTCAACTGACAGCTGCAAGAAATAGCCACGGAACTTGACAATGAACTCTGCCAGATCACCAAAGAGAAAGCAGAAGCAGTTCGAGGCCAAGATTTTGAGAGAGTACAGTTTTATTTGTAGTTTTTATCGTCATAATCACTACTTACATTAAGTTGATAATAACTGTAGCTGATTTTTTTCATGGCATTTTCAATTTTGCTATGCTACCAGGTAAGAGAGCTGAGAGATCGCGAGATGGAGCTAAAGGCCCAGATCACAGCCTTGATTAAGAAGGGCAATGAGGAGACCAAGGCTGAGAGCAAATTTGGTGAAACTTGTCCAGTTGTTACTGAGGATGACATCCAATGTATTGTCACTTCCTGGACTGGCATCCCAGCTATGAAGGTTTCATCTGACGAATCAAAGCGCCTCTTGAAACTGGAGGAGACCCTCCAAAACCGCATCATTGGTCAGGAAGAGGCTATCAAGGCCATCTACCGTGCAATTCGTCGTGCTAGGATTGGCCTCAAGGACCCCAACCGTCCAATTGGTAGCTTCATCTCCACAGGTCCCACCGGTGTAGGCAAGTCTGAGCTTGCCAAGGCACTTGCCGACAGCTACTTTGGCTCAGAGGATGCCATGATTCGTCTTGACATGAGCGAGTTCATGGAGCGGCATAATGTCTCAAAGCTTATTGGTTCCCCACCTGGTTATGTTGGGTACACTGAGGGTGGCCAGCTCACTGAGGCAGTCCGTCGTCGACCTTACGCTGTGGTACTATTCGATGAGATCGAGAAGGCACACCCTGATGTGTTCAACATGATGCTACAGATCCTTGAAGATGGAAGGTTAACTGACAGCATGGGCAGAACCGTTGATTTCAAAAACACCATAATCATCATGACATCCAATATTGGTAGCAGTGTTATTGAGAACTGTAACTGCCCAATTTTATTTGACAAGGAGTCTGACCACAAAGATGGCAGCTACAACCCCAGCAAGAGCCTTGTCATTAAGGAACTCATGAAACACTTCAGACCAGAGTTCCTTAACAGGGTTGATGAGATCATCGTGTTTAGGCAGTTGACTAATAAGAACGAATTGAAGGAGATTGTTCACATAATGTTAAAGAAGGCGTCTGATCGGCTGAAGAATAAGGGCATAGACTTGCAAACTACAGATAGGTTCAGGGACCAGGTGATAGATGAAGGGTACGATCCGAGTTACGGTGCTAGACCACTCAAGCGTGCCATCGAAAAGATTCTCGATGATAAGCTTGGTGAAAAGATACTTACAGGTGAGATCAAGGAAGGCGACTCAGTAATTCTAGATGTAGACTCAGAGGGAAATGTTGCTATCTTGAACGGTGAGAGTAGTGGTGCTGCCAAAGGAGGTTGACGGACCTATAGATTATAGCTAGTTATCTTTTACGTCCTTTTATATTACCTTATTTATCTTTTTGTTTTTGTCATTTGTTTGTTACGGTGATGTGAAGTGCTTGGATAGCTTTGGACTCGGAACAAGGGTGACATCTTGAACTTAGCTTTTGTTAAACTGTAAGATTCCTCTCTAATAAAATTATCTTACATGCTTCAGAATTTGTTCCGGTTTAATTATATGTATCCGATTTTAATTTTATTTGTTTTCCATTTATATATGGGTCCAAAATTTTGTTCGCTTCCGCATGCAACTGATGGGAGGGAACTGGTTCCGTTTCTGACATTTCAACAAATGATACATTGTGCCCTCTAATTACTCGTCCTGATATCATCTAAATATGCATTGAGACCTCTTATATATGTCCTTGTTGACTAACAATGCTATACAAGCATAATTATATTATTAATATATTAGTCAAAATAATGTTGAAATATACATTCTTCTATGCATGCATAAAACGAGAAGCTACTATCAGATTCATATCCATATTACCAGTATCACTCTTCGCTAATTACTACACTTTGACAACCCACTAATATTCTAACTTTGGCACACTCAACAAATGAGCATATTCTCCAACTTTATAGGTGTTGCATGGAAGCCGAAAATCATCTAGATTTAGTGAGTAGATTGATCTTAACCGACATCATAACAAGTCGGTTCTTACTTCTTGAATATTTCTAGAGTGATCGAAGAGTACTCTATAAATTGATTTGGGGCAAATATTTAAGTATCGTTTATTCTGTAGTTTGATTAAGTATCGTTTCTTTTTCGTTGTATGACGTTTCCATAGTTCCACTTTTAGTGATCCAGGTGTTGAGGCCCATAATTACTTCAGGCCCAATAATCCGGTTCCATACTTCCATTCCACCGAAAAAATTATACCTAACCTCAATTTTAGTTGAGAAATTTTAAAATAATCCTAATTTAATAAACAAAATTAAAATGAGTATCAGAATCTGAGATTCCGAAACAAATTCTGCTTAGTATCGGAATCTGAAATTCCAATACAAGCTATTATCGGAATTTCGAATTCCGACACTAGAGACAGTGCTTATATAAAAGGCCAGAGTCCCCTCCTCTCTCTCCGCGTCGCTCTCATCTCATTTCCCCACCGAAGAGCAAAAGAGAGACCCCGCCAAGGTATGTTTTTTATTTTTTTATTTTTTTAATTAATTAAATTATTTATTTTATTTAGTTAAATTAGGTTAATAATAGAAAAAATAGTAAAAATATTCCAAAAATAATAAAAGAATATCAAAAAATCAGATTAAATTCAATTCATTAAGATAAACTAGCAAAAGATGCCTACAAAATGTGGGCAAATAAGAAAATAAAATATTGATATTATTTTTGTTTCATATAAGAACTTTACATGTTATAGACAATAAAGATATGGTAAAATCAATAATTTATTAGTCATTCCTTTTAAATAAATAGCTAATTTGGTAGTAACTTAATCTTTTCTAGTAAAAAATCTTGACCTTTTAATTTAAAATTAAGATCTAGACCACTGATCAAATCAAATTACACAAATCAATGGTACATAATTGATATAAGAATTGTGTACACCTTTTATATGACATGTTGACTCCTTTTATATGAAATATTTACTCTTTTTGTTAGGTGCCTTTATAAGTAGTAGAGTTATATTTTAGCAAATTTTAAACTTTTTACATATTATAATAATAGAAAATTGCTTAAAAAGTTAGGATAATAATAGAAAAAGTATGAAAAATATTAAAAAAATATCAAAAAATCAGATTAAATTCTATTCATTAGGATAAATATATTTTAGCAAATTTTACATTTTTTTTCATGTTATAATAATAGAAAATTGCTTAAAAAATTAGGTTAATAATAGAAAAAATATTGAAAACATTCAAAAAATATCAAAAAATATCAAAAAAACAGATCAAATTCTATTCATTGTGATAAATAAATATATTTTAGCACATTTTAAATTTTTTTACATGTTATAATAATAGAAAATTACTTAAAAAATTAGGTTAATTATAGAAAAAATACGAAAAATATTCGAAAAATATCCAATAAAATTGTTTTCATATTGGATAATTCGTATAGGTTCATATATATTTTTTTTTGAAATGTACAGAAAATATCTAACAAGATCCAAGATTCAAATTTCATATTTCAGCAGCTGTTGTCGATCGAGGTGAGTATTCCGAAATTTTGTAATATTTCTGACATTGAATTTTTTTTATTAAGTGGAAATGCCACCGAGAAGAAGAACAGCTGAGACATCACGTAGATCTACCAGGCTACGGACCGATCATCGGGCTTCAACTTCAGACGAGCCTGAGGATGTCATTTCTTCTGTTGTTGCTGATGTTGGCGCTTCTACCTCAGCGGGCCCTTCTTCTTCCCCCCTGCTGTTGCTGCTGCTGATGATGATCGTCTGTTGCATTTGCCACAAGCCTCAGCTTCGTGGCACTGATGTATGTTATTTTATTTTTTTCGTTATTATTTCGAAATCAACTTCACACAAATATTGTCTCTAATTTTTTTTTTACCTATAAAGAATTGGGAACTAGCCACGCACAAGCCGATGATGGCTAGGACTGCTGAGGTGGACCAGCATCTGATGACACTTGGGTTGATCCACGTCATTCAGCTTGGTCATATGCCAGTGAATCGTACGGTTGTGAAGGTTTAATGTGGCCTTGTTTTGGAGGCTGGAGACACATCTTTCACTTTCTGCATGTTGGCGAGATGACTGTCACTCTAGAGGTACGTGACATTCTATAAGTAAATTTAATCTTAATTGTGTTATGCTTTATATGTATAATAATAATATTTGAACTATCATGCAGGACGTGGCATTTTTATATGATTTACCGCCGACTGGCCGAGTCGTGATGGGTTGTACTGATTTTGATGACCTCGAGCTTCTCACGACATATACGTTGCCGTGGGATACATCGCAGGAGGAAGTGCAAAAATTCTTGTGAGAAAAAAATACAAAGTAAGAAAATTATAAAACTTAATGTGTAATTTTTTTAAAACTTAATGTTTAGTTGTAACAATAAAATTGAAATGCAGGAGAAAAAATGCGGTTAGGTTTACGAAGCTGCGGAAGATCTGGAAGGATGTTGACATCATCCCAGACGATCAGGACCAGATTGACAGGTACACACGGGCCTTCGTGTTAGAGCTTATCGGTTGCTCGTTATTTTCGGATACCACGGGGGACTTCGTTCCGGCTTTTTATCTTGATCTTTTGCGGGTTAGTAGTTTTTATAAAATCTTTATGAGTTTCGTTAATAATTATAATTTGTACATTTTTTTGGCATACTAATTTCAAACATATTGTAGAAGTAAAAAAACGATATATTAATTTCATACATTTATGCTGAGGTTGATCCGAGCTTGTTCATTGTCTGTATTTCGTGCATTCACTACTGGATGGTGATGTGGCACTACGCCGATCGTGTCATGCACCAGTTCATGCTATACCAGACAGTGCCGCCACCTCGACCTGAGGTACAATAAAATTTTTACTTCATATATTTTCTAATTCTCATAATATCATTTTGTTATAACTCATGTAAAATAAATAAAACAGCCTTGGCGGAGGATGTCGCAGCTGATGGCATACATGGGGGTCACCTATCGAGGCAGAGACTGGCGTCAGTTGTTCGAGATTGAGGTGGGCATGTGGTGTGACATGGCTCGTGCCAGGGTCATGGAGGACCGGCCGTGGAGCGCTGATATTGAGGCGACGTACCTATAGTGGCTGAGGGTACATAGGGGTGCACATGTCGTATACATTCCGGAGGTGATAGACACATCTCCAGTTGCCGATATGTCATACCTTCGCGACAGTCCTGCACACTTGACTTTGGTGAGTTAATTGTTATGCCATAACCATTCAAAATAACGGGTATTCCCGTCAGTTGTGGCTTTCTGCATTGGCATATGGCACGCCTGGTGGGTAGTTGAGGATCAATTGGTTGGTAATCTCGTCTGATTAAAACTTTGTACTTCCACGTTACACCTGGCTCAGATTTCTCGTAGGACACTTGAGCTTCGAATTCCCCACGCATTTGATCAATAGGCGCAACGTTTATTCCCACTGTAAATATGAATTTATATGATTATACATTTATTTTCAAAACAAAATAGAAATAAGAATTATTAGTAATTAAATTTTGTAAATAAATTAAATTAAATAAAAAATGGTAAGGTAACGTTACGTGATGTGATATGAACTTATTGATATCATTATTATTTGTAGGTATTTGGACCATACTTAGCACTTAAAAGATACTCAAACCATTAAAATGCTTGACAATTTATCATGTTTTTCCAGGATTTGGCTATGTCGTCGTGTCTTCTCCTATTTTGCAGGGTTTTAGGTGATATTTGAGCTTTTAGATGGATTCTCGGCACTTCAGCACGCTAGACGACTCATTCCTAGCATGGGGCATGGCTAGACGACTCATTCCTAGCACTTAGAAGCATTGTCCAGGCCACTGTTCGGACCGAATGACTCATGCTCGGACCGAACGGGGCTCTGCTCGGACTTGGCATGATACAGGGCCACAGCCACCACTTTTCTCTGAGCGCTCGGTCCGAATAGACCCTTGCTCGACCCGAGCGCACCCTCTGTTCGACCCGAGTGCTCCACATGATCGACCCAAACAGTGCTGAAGTTGGCATATCTCTCTCCTGGTTAGCGCTCGGACCGAGTCAACCCTTTGCTCGGGTCGAGCAGTGCGCCGACTGATGATGTTTTGGCAACTTTTCAAGGATGGAAAGTGATCTTTTGGCAAAATTTGGCCGACCTGGTGCCCTAACTTGCTCCTCAAGTGCCTGAGATGATTATAAAAGGCAGCTTCTTCTACAGAGGTTGCATCTTTGATTACCTTAGCCTCCATCTTGGAGGAGGAGGCCTCCATGGCCTCCTTCTTCCTTTTTAGCGCTATTTCCACCAAATTCATTGAAGCAAACTCGAATCTTGAAGCGACGGCAGCAAGAGGAAGGTTGGAGTCACGCCTTGCAAAATCCCATAGCCCTAGAAGACAATTAGAAGCATAAGGGAGTATTCGATTTATTCTATTATGTTTTCTTCTCTATTTTCCATGGGCTTGTATCTTGTTATTTATATATCTTTTGTTATTGTTTGTAATAGTATGTTAGGCTAAGTTTATGTAGTCTTAAGAGTAGGAAGTAATGGATGTTTGGATGCTATGACTTGAATTGCTTGTTATGATATTACTTGAGATTTGTTTTGTTGAGAATTATATTTTGTTGCTTGTTTGAATTGCTTGATATAACCTGACTAACTTCTAGATGGTGGCCACATTTAGTTGAGTTCCAAAGTTAGGTTAGTTGAGTTAATTTAGATAAGTATTTGGGATAAATCGTAGATCCGACAGGGGAGATTAGCTAACACCAAAAGTGTAGATTTTAGATAAGTCCAAAAGACATCTAAATATCCTTAAGAAATCCAACAAACAAGTCTAGATTAGTTAACACCTATACCAAAAGTTGTGGTCTAATTAATCTCGTTAGGTTAGGTTGTGATTAAACCAGTTTCTAGTCCAACAAGCGACAGCTGAGGTTTAGTAAATCTAGGTTTAGCCAACAAACCCTGGCTCAAGTTGTAAAGTACCAAGGTCAACCAAGTTAGAACATCTTTACTCTCTGTACGGACCGAATAAGGTCTTTGCTCGGACCGAGCAGAGAGTAATTTCTTAGAGCTTTGCTAATTTATTCATCAAAAGTGATAGATTAATGGTTCTAAGTCCAAACTGAAGTGAAACCTGAGTCCTAAGACGCCCTTAATATTGTTAAAAACCCCAAAACCTTTACATTATTTTCTAGATTGCATTAGATAATTAAATTACCCAAAAACATCTATTTTATTGCTTCTCTAGATTTCTCTTAACCCAAAATCACTAAGAATCGCTCGTCTAGATTTTGAGAACGAATAAGTCTGGTATTCATAATCCGTCCTTTGGGTTCGACCCTAAAACTTTACCAACATCGACTAGTGAGGTTAAGTCTTAGGTACAAATTTATTTGATACTTAGGTTTTACGCCTTCATCACTTATAAAATCTTATTTTGAGCAAAGAATAGAATGAGAAGAGAATGGTGGGAAGAGAATGAATATTAAGAGTTTATATAGAACGGAAAGCGAAAATTATAATGGTGGACCAACACTCAATTTATCAATATTATCGGAATTTAGAATTCCGATACTAATTAAAAAAATTAAAAACTTAACTATATTCCGATACTAATTAAAAAAATTAAATTGGGCTGAAAAGTAGGTGAAATGTCACTAGTATCGGAATCTAGAATTCCGATACTAATTACAAAAATAAAAAAAATTAAATTGCGCTGAAAATGCAAGTGAAATGTCAGCAGGTCTAGTTTCGGAATCTGGGATTCCGATACTAGCTTGTATTGGAATTTCGAATTCCGATACTAACCAGAATTAGTATCGAAATCTGCGAAGTCATTTTTAATTTTTTTATTAAATTTAGATTATTTTAAAATTTCCTAATTAATTTTTAAGGTTAGTTATAATTTTTTGGGTCCATTCCATTACTATTGATGTTATGCTTTTGTATTGCAATGCAATGCAATGTTGTTTATAAGTCATCGTAACAATTAATTCCTCTACATTCCGATTTATTTAATTCTTAAATTAAATAATGAAAATTGGTACGATTTTTTTTAATATATCTCTCTACTCTATATAAATGTACAGATATAAAATGGATCACACGCTAGATCTAGCATGCATACACCTGCTTATGTCGTTCAATCGATTTGATCTGCGGTTAGATATTAATCGCTAGACAAATTAACAGGACATTTTAATTGTTTCCAACTAATAAGTAAATATAATGAGCAAAATATCTACATGTATCGTTGGTACATTGAGCAACATATTTCTATAATTGATTTGAGCAACAAGGACATTTTTTGCTAGTTTTTTTTTAAAAAAAAAAAGAGAAAACAATTTTTTATATATTTTAAAAAAATGAGAAAATTATTTTTAATTATAAAAAAGGGAAAGAGAAAATATTTTTTAACTATAGAAAATTTCGTCATGAATTTTAGTTAATAAAATACAATAGATTTATTGTTTATGACAGGACGGATGGAATTACGGTCTGTAGAATCTATTAACTAGAACTTTTTTCATTCGTTATCTTTGTTACTTTTGTACACAAATAGCATCATGCTATACAGGTTAGTTTGGCTCCACATGCACTTGGTATATATTGATTATTTTCTAAATTATTATTAATAATATAGTTATAATTATTATAATGGTTTTCGTAATTATTGCATTAATTAGTATTATTATTACTACAATAATTATTATTATGATCGTTTTATAATTTTGTTAAATAATATTCTTATTTTAATTATTATATAATCACTATAATTATTATTTTAAACATTATTATTGCATTAAATATTAGATAATTATACCATGAATTTGGCATGAGCTGCCAACTGCAGGTGAGAACAAAACAAGTGTAAATCATTTAAAAAACAAAGAAAACAAACACAGATAGGAACCTAGTTCAAAGTGTTAAAAAGTGGTTAATTTTAAACTACCATTTAGTTTAATTAACAATTAAATACAAGAGAAACTAGTGCTAGAAGCATTCCCACACATCAAAAGGGAGATGGAGGAGGAAATATACTTCTCTTTGTATTATAACAAAGAGGCTTGCTCCAATGGCTTTTGGAGTTGGTGACGTGCACATCTACACATCTTCTTTACCCTTGGTTAGCACCGGCCTCGAGTCCACCAAGAGAATCAACCAAACTTTTCTCATTAGTGCTAGCAAAGGGAAGAGAATAGCTAATCCTTGCTTGTTCTGCAATCAACTAACCATTTGTTTAATTGGATCTAAGTTCAACACATGAACCCTATCAATGGATGAGATAGAGAGAGCAAGAAGGAAGAAAATCAAAAGGGTGACAGCTAGGAGAGATAGGAGAAAGAAGTGTGGATACTAGGGTTGGCTCCCAAGTGTGACCCCTTTATATAGCCAACAACTCTTATTCTCTCTTTAACTTTATTACAAGTTTGCCACTAGACCTAGGTGCCACCTAATGGGCCCTTTGTGGGCTACATGTTGTGTTTTCCTTGGGCTATTAAATCAATCTCTTTTATCACTCTTTCATCTAAAAGTTAAATCGGACTTTTAATTAACCAATTAATTAGAAACCCAATAGGCTCAAACTAATTAAAGTACGTTGAATATAATTAATTATTAACGCATCAATAATTAATTTAGGATTAGCAAATGTATTAATTTATTTCAATATGATTTATGTGACATAATTAGTTATAACGGTTCATAACAATATATATTTAATTAATCAACTTATCTTATTTTCATAACACCCATTGTCATGAATAAATAAATAATACATTGGATGGTCAAACTCTATATGTTTTGACCCTTTGAGGATTTATGCTATGTTGGTGTTTGTCTCTAATTTTGGCAAATACTAAGTAAAGCCAATAAAAAGCGTCAAGATACATGAGAAAACACTCATATGGAGCTACTTGAAAGATAATTGGCGATATGCATTTGATAAGTTCAAATTGTATTAACATATATCAGTTTTGGGCTTAATCAATTGCAAACAAGACTTAAAATGATAATGCTACAGTACAGACTATTCGGTCACATCAGCATATCATACAAGTCCATATGAAATATGTGTGAAATATACGTGAAATACATACCAGATACTTATGAAATACATGTATAAAATCATGCATAAACAAACAAATACAGGCCGGATTTTAAATTACATAAAATACACATCAAAACAAGGCCCAGGAACGGCCCGAAATAAACTCAGCCCAAATCACCAATTGATTCGGTTCAACCCAGTCTCGCTTCCAACTCAATAACGACTCAATCCAGACGCGACTCTGACTCAGTTTGAATCAAACTCAGACTCGACAGGTGTCGCTATCCCATTGGATGAGACAGTGGTCCCCACTATTTTCTGTTAATGGAAAACAAAAAAAAGAAAAGAAGTACAGACTCAGAAAGAGAAACCTCCTTCTCCGACGAAGGTCAGCCTTCTCCAGCCGCTACACTCCACCGCTGGCTGAACCAATGACACCGCTGGAAAGACGACGAGCCCACGAGCCCACGAGCCCGAAATCGAGCAATGTCAGAAATTGGGATTTAGCACTCGAGACAAATTGGAAAGAATTTTTTCAAAATTGGAGGAAAATTAGTTGAATTGAGTACCTAAGAAGCTTCTACTCAACTCAAGGAAGAGGTATGACAAGCAAGTTAGGGTCAATTGGGCTTGAACCAAGCTCTTGCATCCATAGCCATGGCGAAGAAGCTCGAGTGCGCACAGTCCAAATAATGAGAGTTACTACATCTCAGGTTGTTGGTAAGAACCACTTCACAGCAGCTCAGAGAGCTCGTCCATGCACAGAAGAAGGAAAATAATTCATTATAAGCTCCTATAAGCATGATTGGCACCATAAATAGAGGTCTCCAGTGAACAAAACTGAATGAAACAGTTAACTGGAGAGCTCATATCCCTTTGACCTATCGACTGAAAAGGAAAGTCATAGCTCTATGAAGAGCAGTATACCATTACCTGCACAAAGCGATCAAGAGGAGAGATGTTCATTGTGTCACTTAAAATCACCAACTATGGATACAAAAGTGGTCCCTTTCATTCTTCCAGAATTAAACACAGGACATGATATAAAAGTATGATGCAACATAAGGGGTATTGCTTCATTTTTCTCCTATAACTGAAAGCATCCCCAGCCACCCAGATACACACCAAGTTCAATGGATGCATGGCTGGATCCCAATCAAAACAGGCAAGTTGTACATCTGTGCATGTATAGAATCAGATGCAAATAAATGCATCAAGATATACCTGAAGGGAGCCTCTTATGCGTGTCATTCTTGGACCCATGGGCAAATCAGGCATTACCACATGGAAACAAGGGAATGTTTTGCATAAATGGTCATAAAAGTACATGCAATGCCAACTATGCCCCTAAAGTTGCCTAGTACAACATGCTACACAGAAACTGCACAAAATTGGCAATTGAAACAAACTAGCAATGTACATTCACTTGGGATCAAGTGTATGTGACTCACTGTAACCATGAATCACACCTCATAATCAAAATGGGGGTGTGGCCTCAGACCAAATGACAAGGCAACATGATACCAAGTCTGGTTCATCACAGGCCCTATGAGGGTGGCACCAAAAATATAAAATGGCAATCATGTCACTGCCCACAACCAAGAACAGCCAACTCATGTTACTTGACAAATCAAAATGTGAGCACAACTTGTCAAAAATGACAAGTGTTGACTCAAAACACTTGACTGCAAGTAAACAAAGTCAAATTACCCACATAAATGTCATATATGTTTCATATAAAGCTTAATTGAGCCTCATATGGAATCATTGGCTCAATCCACTACAACTAACCATCAATTAGGGCTAGACAAGCCAGCATCATGCATATGAGTACCAAATGACGTGTCACATGTCAAATGACAACTCAAATATGGCCATCTACAAGGTTATTAGCCACAGAAAATTTGTAAAAGGAAAAAATGCCTCCATACCTCATCAATTCCCTCCTCAAAGAGAATGTATCATCAAATGAAATATACAATGCATGCCTTTAGTTGCCTGAGACCAACACAGCCAACATCAAAGGCACCAATCATGTTCCAACACCTGTATGCAAGGCAAAAGAGACAAATTAAACCAAATGGAGGCATCAAATGCACTCTGAAGAATTAGTAGACGAGGGAAATCAAGTTTGCTTCCTTGAAACCTCAATTGGGTACAGTGAAGCCACCATGCTGCCACATCTTCACTTCCTAGAATGCACACCAACAAGCTATCAGACTCAAATCACAAGCAATCTGAGGCCAGATGCAAATGGAGGAGATCAAATACTCCCTGAATGAATCATCAGATCTAGACCATAGCCTACACAGCCATGTTAGCTGATGGAGATGCTCTCGCATGAGCATCCAGACCATGGGTTCAATGACACATGTCCAAACCATGCTTTAGCGCCAAAAACACCCCTTCCTCCAAGCCAAAGGAGAAACAAATATCTCCCTACAGATAAACATGAGAAGTGCCATCATGGCCCACCTGTCATGAAATATGAAACTACAAGTAAACTGAAGTAAACCAAGCTGATTTACCCACTGTTTAATACTAATGCCAAGTGTCACATGATGATTGGAAGATGTACAAGACAATAGACAAGGTGAAAGGCATGAAGACTTACATTTTGAGGCGGCAAGCTTTGCAATGCATCACAGTCACTCATCCAGACTCAAAATTATGAGAAATTGCCAAATGGCAGCATCAAAGCAAACCCTAGAACACATCGACAACTATAAAAGAGACTCTCCATCGACTGAAGAAGGGGAGACAAAGTGCTATATTGAAACTCTGCCCAAGTTTTAAGTCAAAATATTTCAATAAAAGAAAAGAAGTTTTAGTTAATTTATTATTGCAAGGTAATTAGAAACAATGTAGCATTTCAACAAAAATAAAGCTTTTTTTATGTATATACTTATTTTATTTTATGTTCTTGCATCTTTATTTACCTTCTGCTTATTCATGGTATATGATAAAAGTAGTATAAACAACATGTTTATTTCAAGAATGTTAACATGTTCACATCTGTTAAAAGTTCTTATATAGTTTCATTAGTAGTATAATAGTTTCATCTTGCATAAAAGCAACAAAAATTGATATGAACTCTTATCTGTGAGAAAATAAAAGTGTAATCAAAGCATAGAGCATCAAAAAAAATAATAAAAAAACATATAAGTATCTTTATACCTGCCTTATCTTCTTTTCTATGTTAGTGCAGCAGCCAGGTGGCAAGCAAGAGCAATCAAGAGGGAAGCTGAAGTTAAGAAGGGTATAAGCCCCTAAAGATTGTTGTGTATGGGTCTTAGAGGGGTCATACTAATGGGTGTGCTAGTCATTGAGCAGCCACTTTTGACTTCTCTTTGACTCATATTTTAAGCTTCAATTGGAGCATGGGTCAGCCCCATTGGGTGTGTTTTCCTTGAGCAGCCATCCAAGGACTGACTTGTGTTTCCAAAGTTTCCCAATAGCAATTGATAACCGTGATAATCAAGTTCATGTCAAGTTTCTATCACAAAACCCCAAATACCATGCCAAAGTAAGCAAAAATGTTGTCCAAATTATAGTATTGGGATAAAATAGGATAGCCATACCTTAGGAAATACTGTGACATACAATTCCTTATATGACCCCTATTATGCTCAATTGCAGTGTTAGAGGTTACTAGGACACCTTAGGCATGACCAGACAGTCACAATGTAGCACAAAGGTCATTAGTACCCAAACTAGCCAAATGTTACTTCTAGAAATGAAATTAAAAGTCCTACAACCTTGCCAGACAACATAGATGGTTGATAGGTTAGAATTCGTTCACCAATTAGCCCGAATGTGGTCGATTTGAACCTGATTATCACAAAAAATCGAAGGCAATTGGGGCTCAAAATGCACACAGTATATTTTGGGGACTTACCTCAAATTGGTACCCAATTTAACCTCAGGCTCCTCCTTGGTCGCTCAGGCAAGCTGCCGATTTGCCCCACATGGGCCAATTTTGGCTGTAAGCTCGTCGTCAATGGTTCCCAAATCGAAATCAGTAACGCCTACATACCCTAAATTAGCTAGAGATGACTCAATTGACTAGAAGAGGGGAGAAGAGAGGAATGAGATGATCCCTCTGGTACCCTCAGCCGATAAAACTACCTCCTCACGACGGAGATCGAGTCGACCACAGAGGTTTGACTCTAGTCAGACTATCGTCGGAGCAGACGAAGGAGAAAGAAAGATGGAAGAGAAGAAAAGAAAGAAAACGCTGACCTATTGATCACCACGAATCTTGGCGTAGATCTACATTCCACATTCGTCTCCAACGGACTCCAGAAGCCAGGCGAATGGACGCAGCAAACTGCGTACAGAGTCTCTGACGGCAGGGCCCACTTGTTAGAATCTAGATCAAACTCGAATACGTCCGGCGCACAGACGCGGGCGTGAGCCAGTCGACTCAATCGATTCCCTTCAGCGCCTCTCCCAGATCTTCTGTGGCACGAAGCATGTGGCGAGTCCCTAACAGACAGAACATGAAACAACAAGGCCCATAACCAATCATAATTTTCCAGAATTGCTGAAACTTCAAAAATGCTTTAAAAATAGCTAGAAGGGTCAGAAAATTATCAAAAAAATACCAAAATATCCAAAAAATTGTGAACAAGATTTTTGTATAACACTTCAATACCAAATTCCAAAAGAAAAGAGGACCTTAATTCAAAACCATTAAATTCCCTTAAAATGTCATTAAATGTCTTAAGTACTCAAATGACATGAAAAACATGAAAATGATTAAAAGTCAAAAATGTCAAAACCACTTGGACAACAGTTACACTTGACAACAAGTACACTAGACAGTAGGTACACGTGACAACAGGTACACCAGACAGTAGGTAAATCTGAAATACTTGGGACCGACATTCCTAGTGTTCAATTAATCAAAATAAAGAAGCCCATGGCCAGGTATCTTGATCCAAGACCTAACCCAAAGACATCAAGAATATGAACCAAGCCTCAAAGATAGACCCAAAAATCTAAAGACGCCAATTCCTGAAAATAAAACCCAAGATTCTAAGATGACAAGTCTAAGAAATTTAAACCCCACAAAAAAACAAATTCAAATATCCAAAACTAACTAGATTCAAGAAACAATCCTAGAAGTGGAACTTGGATTCAAGAAATATAAATTCTCCATAAACCCAAAGGCCAAACCTCAAGTATGTCTCAAAACGGGACTTAAATTGTAAAGTAATTAAAGTCCTAGAAATTTGAACAAAACTCAAACTCAAGCCTTGCCTAAATTGACCTGAGCCTTTTAACACATCTTAATGCCGGAGTTTAAAACGTTTAAGCCAGACTCTAAAAATGGTAAAAGATTAAAAGTTCAAACACGTCAATGGTTGACCGAAGCCGACATACGTTCAAGGACCGGAGTTTCTACATGCTAGAATGCTTGGAACCCTCGACACGTCCGATAATGTAACATAGTTGGATAATTTAACTAATTAAATTTGATTAGGATTAATTAAAAAAATATATTAAGAATGTTACTCGATAAGAAATTCATAATTCTTAATAATTATAATATTTATAATATACAATTAACATACAAATAAATCAAAAGTAGCATAAAAATCGGCTTGAATTCGAAATATTTGATTTTGTGAAAAAAATCTATAATTTATATAAAATATTCTAGCAAAATCAAAGCTTAATTGAACATGAAATCTATTGTTAATTTAATTAAATCTTCCTGAAATTCGTAATTAAAATTTATTAAGTTGAGCCGCAACACCCTTGGTCACAAAGTTGGTGCCACAGAAAATCTGATTGAGGTAAAATTAATAAAAATAACGAGACAGATGGCCTCATCTCTCTTTCTCTCTTCTCTCCGCCTCTCTATTTTTCTCTCCGTCCGATTTTTCTCCTCTCTTCTCTTCTTCGATGCACCGCTTTGCACGATTGTTGATGGAGATTGGGTGTGGCCAACCAATTACGTTTGGCCACGGCTGAGAGAAGCCGTCATTTCTCTGCTCCAATCCTAGCCGTGAGATGTTGCGTAGGAGAGATCGAGTGAGTTATGAAATTTGGGGATTTTAATTTTTGATCTCTGTCGTTGATTTTCTTCATCTTTCTTTCTTTGTTCCGCCTTTAAATACCTCTGTTGAGGTTAGTGTGAGTTTGGCTGGGTGAAAAGAAATTTCCATAAAAGAAAAAAAAAGAGGGAGAAGGACTGAGCGGAGGAGAGGAAAGGGGAAAAGATAGATTGAAGATCCAAGGTATATACTCACTCTTCGTTGTTTTCCCCTTGTTTGAGTTGTTTGAACCAATAGGAAATTTTAGGGTTTGAGTTGATTTCGAGTTATTAGTTCCTATGTTGAGAACTGAGTTTGTATCTGAGTTTATTGAGTTAGATTGATACTTTTGGAAGAAAATTGAATCAATATTAATAGCAGTTTTGGGATTGATAGGGTATACGGGTCTGTTTAGAGGAAATTTGGCTTAAATTGTTGAAATTTGGGGTGTCAGCACTGGTTGAGCGTAAGAACATGTTTAGAGGGGCTGTTTGATCGTTGTTGAGGCCTGGTACCAGCCTCCGGTACAATGGTTGTACCTCTGGTACCATACTGGTACGAGAAAGGTGTTGACAGGGGCTGATTTGAAAAGAAAAGTTGAACTGAGGACTTATTTGTAAGAGAAAAAGGACCTGAAAGTAGTTTGAAAGGGGCTAATAGGAAAATAATTTGATTTAGGGTCTTTTATGGAAAGTTGAGTGGGATTGCGGATCGGATCTGATTGTCTGGTTGGCGGATCCTGGCGGGAGGGTTTCGGACCCGTTAAGGCCGACCAGGTCAACTGGGTCAGGTTGACCTGGTTTAGCCAGTTCGCAAGTTGGGCTCATTTCTTTGTGGGCTTGTGTCACGTTGGGCTTCAGCCGGAAAAAAAAAAAAGAAAGGAAGTTGGGCTTGGACCTTTTTGGATTGGAAATTTGACTTGATTTATCTAAATCGAAAATAATTATTATGGGCTGGGTTTAAGTAATAATTAACAAACTTAATCCATGATTAAGTTAATTAAAAGTGTGGGCTTATTAAATAATAAAAGAAAAAACCAGTTAAATGTCGGGAATTTCTTTAATTAAAGTCGGATTTTTACGGGAGATGATGAGAATAGTCCGAGTGAGTCGAGAACAGATACGACGATCAAAATCACCGACTTTCTGATCCCAATAACAAATAACTTTCAGACTTTTAAATTGTTTTATGATTTTCTGATTTTGATTTTTTGGATTTTGAGTTTATAATTTTATTTAATGATTTGAATTCTTATTTAATAAAAATAAATTTGATTAAAAGAAACTATTTAAACTAAATATAAAGAAATAAATTAATTATAACAAAATAATATATTAAACATAAACTAATTAATTAGTTAATTAAGTAAATATAAGGGATTAAATAAATAAAATAAATAGTTAAGAAAATAAATTAATTAAAGTAAAATAGAAGTAAATCAAAATAAATTAAAATAAATCTAAAGAAAATAGAACTAATTCAAATAAAATAGGATAATAATAAATAATAATTAAATTACTGAAAACACAAGCAATTACTATAAGATTTAATTAGAAAACACCAATCAGTCTGGTAACTTAAGCCGGACCACAGTAAGGGTTCAAGTTAGATCAACTTAAGAAACCGTTTAGTCAAATCTTAAAGGTTCCTGATCTTTGTACAGGAAGCTTGACAGAGACTGAACCCAATCCAACAACAGGTGCGGATACGTGAATTTTTATAGAAATCCGGTCCTGGTAACTTTAAATTTATGCATGGCATGTTGCTGATTTTGTTGAATGCATTATACGATAAGCATGTAGATTTATGAACAGATATTACAACTCAAAAGCTCATGTTGAAAAGATCTCCTTTGTTAAAATGGTTATATAGCCAGGCAAGTTTGCACATTCATTTGTTATAAATGAGCTGAATTGTGCCAGCTCAATATAATCTTGCCTGATAATTTGGAATTATGACTGCATGACTGAGACTGTGTGATAACTGAGAATGATATGGAAAATGATTGTGATGTACTGAAATGATAGTCAAAGTCACTCTCCGGAGTCGATCGGCCACCGGCTTCGGCCAGTTCGATAGCGCTATGCGGATATGGAATTCCCTTATGCCTGCCTAGGGTTAGGGATTCGTCCCTTATGCCTGCCCTAGGTTGGGGAAAGGTCTCCTTATGCTTGCCCAACCGGTTGGGTTAGGGGACCTGAGTGTGTTTTTGGTGTCATACTGTTATGGATTGATATGATGTGGAATTCCCTTATGCTTGCCTAGGGTTAGGGATTCGTCCCTTATGTCTGCCCTAGGTTAGGGAAAATGTCTTACTCTTGATTCAATTGTGTGCATATTCATGGAAAATGGTTATAAGAGAATCGATCCTGGATCATAGCTTGTTATGAAACTGGTTAGATATTTTGCATTTGTATTGCATTAATGATTTGACTAAGATAATGTTTAAATGATTAATCAGCTATTTATTCATGTTGTTTATTATGGGTGTTACTTTCGGGCTAAGATTTCAACTAGAAATCCACGTCTGGAACTAAAATCCGCACTGAGAACTTTATTCTCACTCTGCTTTTGTTTTGCATGTTCCTCGGCGGATGGGGGTTCCAGAAGACATATTGCTTGCATCAGGAAAACCATTTTTTAATGAAATGTGACGGAGAGCACTTTAATATAGGAAGTCAGTGATAACATTTTTGTTATAGAATGATAGGATATACTGTTAGGCTAGCTATATATTGTTAAGTATGTTTTTGCGATCGACTAGATGTCGATATATTTTATTTTGTATTTTATTCTGTTTATACTTATGACTTGATAATATTCGATTTATATTATCGAAAAAAAAATTACGGCTAATTTTATACTAAGTTTTTGTTTAAGCCTTACGGAAGTACAATTATCTGTACTTTCGTGGCGGGAGCTGTCACGTCTGGCTGCGGGATGTGACAGATAACCTCAGCTTTAACACTTCAACAGCAAACCGAAGATCCAGCACGTCCAGTACATTGGAGCTTTGACACGTCAGAAGGCCAAGACTTTAGACATCTATGTTCACTTTCTCCAGACACGCGATGCGTTTTGGACCTGGAGAAAGCAAGTCCTAAGTGACCAAGTGCCTATGAAATTGGTCAATGGTCGCTCTAACAACACTTAGCACAGAAAGGCCATGAAATATGGCCTTATGAACAAAAATCTCTATGATAATTTCTTCTTACATCACCGCTATATGTCATATGCATCCATGTCATCATGAACAAAGCATTTGCACTCATTGTCAGTTCATTTTTTTAGAGACGATTGTCGAACAAGTTTAGATATACTCAATATGCCCAATCTACTAAATACCCCAATCTAGAGGTGCTCTTGACTTGGTTCAAAGGTAAGTAACAGTAGGGGCTTGCGCCCACTGGAAGGAAAGGACCTGCAGTAAACAATCAAATTCTCGAGAGACTAGAGACCACGTTAGTACCCTCATCCTTTATCAGGTGGGTATTGATGTTTGAGTCTTAAGGCGCTCGAGGGATATCTAGTTCATATTTTTTTCACCCCCATGGAGGAATCCTCAAATTCTAACTGAGGTGTGAAGCCGAAAAAGTGCAAGACAATTGGCCATGAAGAATAAATCACTATTTATTTCCAATAATCATAAGCGGTATCTAGCAACACATTATGATTCCCAATTCACATAAATAATGTATCGTTATAATATTTCAATCCAGCATAAGAAATAATAGTATTTCCTTGTCTAATTCTTATGTCACATGATATCATTGTATAATATAAGATAGGAATGTGTCATTCTTGCATATTATACATTACTTGATCTAGAGTTGATCGTCTAGTTTGCATGCATACGATCCAACTCCATCAAGGGGCCCAAATAGATATCATCACTCACTAGGTATACTAATGAGTAACATACGGTTTTCTTAATGAACGACTTTTTCCCGCACAATTCAAGAGAGCATAAATAAAGTTCGTATAGCAGCCTTTATCAGGAATCAACGTTAGACGATATTTATAGAACCTATCCTCATATGGAAAAGTTGAACATCTCAAACTTAGAATCAAACTCATATGAAATAAACAATTACACATAACATAATCCATATATTTGTTTGATTGGGTCAGGTTATGTTCTATGTTCCAATAACATACACATATGCAATTAAGTTGGTAACTCCTTACTTATGAGTTGTAGAACTTAATCATAACTTAACTTTCATACTATTTTTTTATGATAATTAATTATCTTTGTTAATTATGAAGATTATGAACGATTTAGATTTATTATTGTCATTCTAATGAATGATCCACAAAGATCTACAATTCAGATCCTCAACCTGAATGATATGTCAATAATAAACTCTAGGAAAAAATGATTAAATATCATCAATAATATAAATTAAGAAATTAAGTCATTAAATATTGACTTCTATGACATAACTCCAACAATCTCCCACTTGGTCTAGAGTCAATCAGTAATAATTTCTAGCCATTGAAGAATAGAGAACAATGTCATATATCTATATATATACATGTCTTGAACCTCAAAAGAAATAATACGCTTAAAGCAGGTTACTCATACGCCCATCACGCATGGATGCACAACTACATCTCGTATACCGCTTAAGGTAGAGGTTAAGTTAGAGTGTTCGCTGTGTCCACGAACATATCAAATTTTTGTTTGACCATATATATATATATATATATATATATATATATATATATATATATATATATATATATATATAGAGAGAGAGAGAGAGAGAGAGAGAAAGAAAGGATATAGAACACTAATGTGTACGGATCGTCCTCGTACACATGAGTCATTTTTCGAGATCCAAAATTCAAACGGCTGATCCGAACCATTCAAGTTGTTCTCCATATTGAAAAACCCTTGCAGACCAAATTTTACATTTTTTCAAATTTTTTTACTATATATTATGATATTTTTAAAAAAACACTACAATTGAAGTATCAGGCCCTCCAATTTGAAAATATCATAATATATAGTAAAAAAATTCGAAAATATGTAAAATTTGGTCTCCGAGTGTCAATATGGAGAATAACTTGAACGGTTCGGATTGGTTGTTTGAATTTTGGATCTTGAAAAATAACTCATGTGTACGGGAATGATCCGTACACATCAGTGTATTTTATCCATTCAGTATATTTGCTATGGTGAGTTGCAATTCACGGAGCCTTCCATGAGTTCGATCAAAACGGTTAGATCTGATTCGAAATGACCGATACAAACCATCCAATATGATGTCCATATTGAAATCTCCTTGCAAACCAAATTTTATATTTTTTTCGAAATTTGTAAGTATTTTTTTTTTACTTTTAAAAACTGCTGTTTTTGAACGGTACATAATTAATTAGATCAGCAATTTTTTAAAATTCCAAAAAAAATATTTAAAAATTTCGAAAAAAATATAAAATTTGGTCTGCAAGGATATTTCAATATGGAGATCTGACTACCTTCAATTTTTGGCTACAAATTGATAAACAATGGGATATTATCAAGTGGCATCTAAACACGGCTCACATTGACAACTAAATGACGAGCCAGGCCTTTGACAGTACTGAAGTAAAATTTACCGGTCCTAAGAGATAAATACATACGGCATCACAGTCCAACTGCAGGTCCATAATTAAGCCCATGGAGAATAAAATGAGGGCCCAAGCAAGATCATTTGGAAATTATATCATTCTGGGCTCTATCAATCAAAATATTGGGCCTAAATTAATATATGTCAAGGGGAGGTCAGACATGTGTTAATTTCAAATGTCAATGCACAAAATGAGTTATTTAAACGGACTGTCAGATAATACAGTATGCCTCTCGCAATTATATCATTGATGTAGAGGTATAAACACATATGTATATGGGCCTAATATTCAACAAATCAAACAAAGGCCCAAAGAAAAAAAAAAAGAGAAAAGAAATATAAAGCCCGATACACAACATTGCCCAATTCGGATTTAATTTCACCGTTCATCACTGACAGGTGGGTCCCGTCCGCAATTTGATTTTTCGTAAATAAAAAGGCCACGTGACACTTCCCGGTTGGCTCAAGCTGTGGTCCCTACTTATATCCGTTAAAAGAAAAAGAAATTAAAAAGAAAAGAGAGGGAGACAAACCCGTACGAGAGAAGTTTCTTCTTCGGCGTAGGGATGTCGCTCGCCGCCTCTACACGTCGTCTCTGCCTCAATTGATAGCACCTCTGTGTAGGCGACAACCTCACGAATCCAACGACCTCAGGCACGAGAGAGATTTGTTACTAGAACCGAGCAATTTTAAAGAAACAAGTGTCAGAAGTCGAAACCAAGGCATACAAAATTGCGAAGAAGGAATGAGAAATTGAGCAATCAAAGTACATGGAGAGCTTCCAATGGAGCTGAAGAGGCGTTTAAACAAGAAATTTCAAATCAATTTGATGGAGAAAGGTGCACGATGCTCTCAGCCATGGTTGGAGACTTCGAGTTTGTGAGAAGTGAGCAGTGGAGAGTGATATGACTCGAATTATCTCTGAGATAGATTCACAGTATCCTACTTGGTGTAAGTGTACAAATGAAAGGGATGAAAGAATATAGAGAAACACTGTTGTGATATTTGAACTCTGACTGGAGATGACCAGTGCTGGTGTTCCTAAAAGGCACGGCATAAAAGACGAATGAAGAGGAGCAAATTGCTTATCCTTTTATTATGCACTAATGAGCTTCTTCTCCTCTGACAGGATTGTGGTGCAAGTAATGGGTTATCTCTAGTTCAAAAAGAGATGCAGCGTGAGAGAAATGAGAAATCAAATGGACAAAGCGTTGGAAGCCTAGCCTATGATCTGAAAAAGAAGGTTCTGTACACTGTAGAGATTCCACAGGCCTTAATTGAGTGACATATAGAATACAGACAAAACGAAGATTTCTTGGCCCCCAGAGCTACTGTATTAGCCGTCAAATAAGAATTGAAGGATGAGGATGTTATCAAAAGAAAATATAAACTTAACTTAGTTTTCCCCTTGACCTAACACTCATTTGGTTCGCTATTGGTTGTAGTGGTCAATACAAGTGAGGTGGCAACCTATAATTAGAGGAATTAGGCGTTCTATGTTGGCCAAATATTCACAAAGGGGAGAAATATTTCACGGCTACACATAGGTTGCTCCATTGCAGTTGCCACATGCTATCTTGCCATCAAACAGAAGAGGATATTAGCTAAGTTTATGGGTCATAAAAGGGTAAAACTGGAAATTGTGTATGAAAATAGATGGATGGCGCCTTTCACACCTTGAAATCAAACAAAGGAGCGTAAAATGTGACCAATAAAAGACAGTTGTGCCCATGTTGTGCCTGGCCTTTGTTGGATGCAGCTTCAATGCTGATTCAAGGGTCCCACAAATGATGACACACATACTAAAGTGCCCATGTTGCTACAGTAGTTGTGGTCACAGAAAATAAGCCTTTGAACACAAATGGAGAGGATAAGAAGGCTACCTGTTGCCTTACTAAACACCCCAATTATTGAAGACACTCTCTTCATAAATCTTAGCCCTCAAATGCCAATCAAACATTGGATGTTTGCCAACGACAGTCCTTGGCGCCAAAGACATGCTCCTTCTCACTCAATTGCCAAGAGGTGGCCCCACATGTAAGACTAATTGAGCCAAAGAAATGCTGCCACAACAACGCCGAATGCTCTCAGTGGGGATTGATAAATTGAACTAAGGTTATAAAATCCAAGGGAGAAAACAATTGAAGTTCACAGTGAAGTCGACAACTAAATGTGCCATTGGATCAAGGTGATGCCTCCATGGCTTCATCCTCTCCACAAGATGCAAACCACCCACAGTTTTAAAACCAGCCCATGGTTTTACAAAGTAACTTGCTCCCCACGCATCTACAGCTACCATCGGATCAAGATGAATGGTGAAGATGCTACCGCCCAATTCCAAAGAAACCCTACCTCCATGCTTATAAAAGAAGGTCTTCGAAGAAGAATTACCACGCCTCCACACCCCCATAGCTTCACCACTACACCAAAACTCTTCCTCTCTGCATACTGCTAGGTTTAGAGAATAGATAAGTTAGTAGTAAGTGGAGGAATTTCATCAAATACCTTGTAAACACAAAAATACAAGAGAAATAGAGAGTTCTAGGTAGTTTTATCCTATAAACCATCCTTTATATACATCAATAAAGAGAGTTTAACATCTGAGTTATTGTTTTGATTGGTGTTTGAGTTAGCCCGGCCACTAGGCCATGGTGGTCTAGTGCCGTATTCCTATCTTATGTTTCTTTTTGACTTTTGCATTAATTCATGAATACATGCATCCTAAACTTTCATATCTGCATCTTATAAGAAAATAAAAGTGAATACACGTTAATTAACATAATAATAAGAAATTGTGCACCTTTATATGCACAAGGAAAGCAGGTTGGAGCTCTACTGCCATGGCCAGATCTCGAGTTCGCTTCACCGACTCACCTAGGAGGCAAACCCACCTCCTAGGGATCACCATTTGACAATGAAGGCGCCAGATGACTGGTCGACTTGTCTGAGAGGCAAACCCACCTCGCAGTCAATGCAAATCGAAGATAGAAGAAAGCTGACGTGGCATGAAGTCTGCTCGACTCGACCAAATCCACCCTCCAGTTACTCAAATCGTGAGGGGCAAGTCCACCCGTCAGGAGGCTCAATTCGCCGGAGGCAGTGGGCAGATGAGGCCAAGAAGGAAGAAGTGACGCCGCCAAATTGCGCACTATAAGAACAAATTGAGAGCACAGTGAGAAAGAGATAGGAGAGTTGATCCCGTAGAAGTCAACTACAGCCAAAAGGGTGGCCTGAGTGGCGGAGTCAACAGTTTGCGATCGCTGTCGTCGTCGAGTCAACGCCAATGAATGAGGGAGAAGAGATTTGAAGAAGAAGCAATCGGTTGAACTCGGCGCACTGGCGTGGTGCGTAGTCTGCTGAGGTGGCGAGACATGGCACGAGGCAATAGGATAACGTGTCGCTGATGCGGCAATGTCTCTTTACGATCTACGCCAACGGAGAGAGAGCGGAGTGATACGAGATCTCGTGTGATGCCGTTTCAACAGACCGTTGTAAAGAAGTCTTCAAAGCGCCGTAGAAAGCAGACCAACATAGAAGGCTACATGAAAGAAGTTCCAGAAACAGAAGAATGGCACTGGTCTCAGATAGAAGATAGATGAATCTAGCGCACGAATATGAACGATTGACATGTGGGGTCCGCTACTCGAATCTGAATCAAGCCTGAACTCACTCCTGTGCACAGCGACGCGCATGAACCAAGCAACTTGATCGACTCCATACTTCAGCGACTTCGGATCTTCTATGTGGTGATGTGGTGTGGCACGTTTCTGACAGCTAAACACGAAACAACATTTCACCAGACCAATCTGAATTTTCCAAAACTGCTGAAACTTCAAAAATACATTAAAAATAGCCAGAAAATCAGAAAAATTCCCATAAAGTATCAAAATTCTAGAAAAATATAAATAACATTTCTATCTATATATTATGTCCAAAAACCTAATAAAAATATCACTTTATTTTATCTGCTACTTTATCTTAGTGATAAATATATAATAAATAAATATAAACATTATTATAAATATTATTATTACAAAAAATAGTAATGTTGTATTAAAGGACAACAGGAATTATTGGACCAGAGATACTCTTCAAAGTCAGGACATTCCGAGACCAGTCATAACTTAAAAGCCAAAACCTGGACCAAGTCAAAACCTCAAAACCAATTATGCAAATTCGAGCTGAAACACAATGCAAACTCAGGAACAGATTCCTAATCCAAATACTAAAATCTCGACAAAACATTAAGCCGAAAATGCAAAGAACAAAATCCAAACATCGACATTAAGTCAAAACCAAACTTAGATCCAAAGTCGAAATAAATTCCAAGATACACTACAATCAATCCATATCTAAGCCAAATCCCAAGTCATATGTTGAGTCTTGTCAAACGACATTCAAAATCTCCAAGTCCCGGCACCAAACCGGAAGTCCAAATTTCTATCAAAAGACCAAAATAAACATGTGGTCCGGTAACCTTGATGTCCCCATATAACCACAACCTTAGGATTCACAACAACATTATAGTTTGCATTTGATGTAAAGTCAATGCATTTCATTTAGAGTCAAAGTCAGCATGGCATACATCAAAACCGACAAATAAGTAGCTTTATACAAATCATATGCATTTATCATCATCATCACATGCATTCGTTATCATTACACCCCACATAACACAAGTCACTTTTTAAAATAAAATGGACTCCTTGTAGCTTATCGTGCCCAATCCATTGACTATCCCGATCTAGAGGTGTTCTTGACTTGGTTCAGAGGTAATTAACAGTAGGGGCTTGCGCCTACTAGAAGGAAAGGACCTGCAGTAAACAATCAAACTCTCGAGAATCCTTAGACCACGTCGGTACCCTCATCTTTTGTCAGATGGGTATTGATGTTTGCGTCTTAGGAAGCTCGAGGTGCGGACCCGAAAAAGTGCGAGACAAGATCATATTGGACTATTTGGATCGGTCATTTTGAATCAGATCTAACCGTTTTGATCGCAACTTAAGGAAAGCTCCGTGAGTTGCAACTCACCATATCAAAAGTCTCTATATATATACTCCTATATATTTCTTCTTGATCATCATCATATGAGATCAAGTGATATCGTCATAGATCATAGCTGGATCACTAATTTAATATTGGGTTCTTCAAGACTAAGCTATGATTTGAGATGCATATAATCATATTAGCTTTATTGAGAACTTCTCGATCCATACTACATTATTTCATTGCTTCACAAGTTACTATGTATTTTGTTTTGGTGACTGAAATAGTTGTAATATCCCATTTAGAACTCTTTCTAAACAAAATATATAGCTCAATTGTAATTATATCAATCTTTCGAAAAAATAGCATCAGTGTAACAATTTATACGAGCTCTCTTTCTTCTCACCAGATGGAAAAAATATATTACTCTTTCTCATAAGATACTTGAGGATATCATTGACTATTGTCCAAATATGTTATCCTTGTATCCACTTGTCAATAATTTGTCAAACTCTTTAGATACTACACATTGGGGAATGTGCATAAGTATGACGTACATAATGAAACTTATAACGAAAGAATGCTTGAACTGTTTCATGTACTTCTTCTTGAATCTGTTAGTAAATGCTCATATTTTAAATTTAGATTAATTACAACTAATTAATCACCATTAACAACAAGCAAATCAATAGATCTAGTGCTAAAGCAATCACACATCAAAACAATGAGAACAAGTAGGAGAATTATACCTCTCTTTGTGTAGTAACAAAGAGGCTCGATTCCATGGCATGGGAGTCGATGGCGTGCTTGCACCGCCTCTCCACCACCTCGAACCGCCTCACGTCCACCAAGGAGCCGACCACAAGCTTGAAGGAGTGCTAGCTCTTCTCAAGCTCCTAGCTAATCCTCTCTACCAACTTCTAATTTCTATTAACCATTTAATGGAGGAAGAAGAAGGGAGGAGCTCAACACATGAGCAATGGAGGGAGAAGGAAGAGCCATGGAGAAGAGAGAATTTTCTCTCTTCTCTTTTGGTGGCGCACAAGAAGGGAAGGGAAGAGGAGAGGGGTAGATGGAGGCTAGGGTTGGCTCTCTAAAGAGACCCCCTATTTATAGACCACCCATCTCTCATCCACACTTGTAGCTATTTACAAGTATGCCATCCACCCTAAGAGGCCACCTAATGGGCTTTCTTGGGCCATCTTAATAAAAGGCCTTTATTCATTAATTCACCAATTAATGAATCCCCTTTAATTCTCTTTATTCTTCCTTAAATCGGGCCTTTAATTAACCAATTAATTTAGAAGCCCACATAGCTCAAATAAATTAAAGTGTTGAACATAATTAATTATTAACTTATTAATAATTAATTCTTGATTAGCTTATGCATTAATTTATTCCTAACATGATCCATTTGATATAATTAATTATAACGGTTCATAACGGTATATAATTAATTAATCAACTTATCATGTTTTGTATTCTCCAATACAAATAAACAATGCACGTGTGGTCAAAGTCCTATTTGTGCGACCCTATTGAGGATTTATACTATGTTGGCCATGGAAATAAATCGTTATTTATTTCCAATAATCATAAGCGGTATCTAGCAACACGTTATGATTCCCAATTCGTATAAATAATGTACCGTTACAATATCTCAATCCTGCATAAGAAATAAAAGTATTTCTTTGTCTGATTCTTATGTCACATGATATCTTTGTATAATCCAAGATAGGAATGTGTCATTCTTGCAGATTATACATTTCTTGATCTAGAGTTGATTGTACATGTTGGCCAACCAATCCAACTCCATCAAGGGGCCCAAACAGATATCATCACTCATTAAGTATATTAATGAGGGACATATGGTTTTCTTGATGAACAACTTTTCCCCGCACAATTCAAGAGAACATAAATAAAGTCCTTATAGCAGCCTTTATCAGGAATCAACGTTAGACGATATTTATTGAACCTATCCTCATGTGGAAAAGGTGAACATCTCAAACATAGAATCAAACTCATATGAAATAAACAATGACACTTAACACAATCCAAATGTTTATTTCATTGGGTCAAGTCCTGTACTATGTTCTACAACATATACATATGCAATTAAGTTGGTAACTCCTTACCTATGATTTGTAGAACTTAATCATCGCTTAACTTGCATACTAATCTTTTATGATAATTAATGTTCCTTGTTAATTATCAAGATTATGGACGATTTAGGTTTATTATTGTCATTCTAATGAATGATCCACAGAGATCTACAATTCAGATCCTCAACCTGAATGATCTGTCAATAATAAACTCTAGGAACAAATGATCAAATATCATCATTAACATAAACTAAGAAAATAAGTCATTAAATATTGACTTCTAGGACATAACTCCAACAATCTCCCACTTGGCCTAGAGTCAATCAATAGTGACTTCTAGCCAGTAAAGAATTTAGAACAATGTCATATATCCATATATATACATGTCTCGAACCTCAAAAGATATAATACACTTAAAGCAAGTTACTCATACGTCCATCACGCATAGATGCACAATTGCATCTCGTATACCGCTTAAGGTAGAGGTTAAGTTAGAGTGTTCGTTGTGTCCGCGAACCTATCCAATTTTGTTTGACCCTATATACATATATACTCCTATATATGTGTTCTTGATCGTCATCATGTGAGATCAAGTGACATCGTCATAGATCTTAGTTGGATCACCAATTTAATATTGGGTTCTTCAAGTTTAAGCTATGGTTCGAGATGCATAGAACCATATTAGCTTGACTGAGAACTTCACGATCCACACTACATTCTTTCATTGCTTCACAAGTTGCTATATATTTTTGTTTTGGTGACGGAAACGGTTGTAATATCCCATTTAGAACACCTTCTAAATTTACAACACCACATTAAACAAAATATGTAGCTCAATTGTATTTATATCAATCTTTCGAAAACTAGCATCAATATAACAATTTATATGAGCTTTCTTTCATCTTGTCAGATGAAAAACATATCACCCTTTCTCATAAGATACTCGAGGATATTCTTGATTATTGTCCAAATGTGTTTTTCTTTGTATCCAGTTGACAACTGCTTGTCATACTCCTTGGGTACAACACATAGGGGCATGTGCATAAGTATGGCGTACGTAATGAAACTCATAACAGAAGGATGCTCGAATTGTATCGTGCACTCTTCTCGAATTGAGTTGCAACACACCGAGTCGAACTCAAGTGTATGCCATACAACGTGGTTAGACATCCTTTATAGGAGTCTATCTTCTCGTGTAACTAGAACACTTTGTCATTATATGCACATTTTCTCAAACCTGACATCCATCATAATCTATCTCCATAGATTTTGTTTCCTTGGATTTAGGTGACTTGCCCAAGTTCTCAATTGAGTAAACATTCTCCAATGAGATCTTGACAATATTCATTTTCTTAATGTTATTCCCAATTAATGTCTTGTATCTTGTACAATACATGTAACACAATCATGCTCCCACTGAATATCTTGTCTATATAAGATACTTTTGACGAAGTGCAACTCCTTGACTTCCTTGTCAAAATGTTTATTCCAATTTCCACAATACTTGTTTCAATTCATCAATTGATCCTTGAAGCATATATACATTTCTAGCAATATGACAAACAAATTCTCGAATTGTGTCATATACACAATAACTTCCTTCATTCAATCAAAGAAGGCGGTTTTGATGTATCCTTCCATATATCTATATATACGAAATATAACTATTGCTAGACTGATCTTTATTGACTTATACACAGCTACAAGCGAGAAGCCGTGCTTTGTACATGGTCAACTCGTTATCGACTTAGACATAGCATCAATCATGAAATTGTGCTTTGTACATAGTCGACTTGCTATCCATATCTACCTTTCCTTTAAAGATCCAAATGTTCTAGATGGATCGCTCCTTTTTGAACATCAATCACGGTCTATACCTTGTTGTTATGTATATGGATTGCACTTAAAGATCATACAGATTCAAATCATACTTGTGGAATCGGGTCTTTCCATCGCTTCTGTATTTATCAACGGATCCTCATATGTCAAGTACGAGGATGTTGTGAAGCCTATGTACTTTTCAGTTTAGGCAATTCACTCTCGTTGATCTTTGTAGGATTGGTGCTTGAGGTCAACAAACTACTTCTACAACATCTTGTAGAGTAAGTTCTTGATCCTAATATATTGCACGAGTTTCTCGAACATCATCCATTTGTGAGATGTTTGAGTACTCTTTAGAAGCGAGCGTGCTTATAAACTTCTTTCTTTCACAACTGCTTGTGAGTTAAGTTCCGCTCAACTCCCACTAAGCACCATGTATGGAGTGACAAGTGTCCTATAAAGATACTTCTTGTAGTGACGCATAAACTCCTTTAATGCTCACTTTACTCCCACTACTTCTTCTTGAGAATATCATTCTTTAAGATTACGTTATGATGAGCAACAACTACCTTGTTCTTATCATGTTCATAGAAGTAGTACATTTTGGCTAATTCAAGATATCCTACAAAATAATAAGCGTTTTATTTGGGTCCAAGCTTATCAATCAATCGAACCTTGAAATAAGCTTCTCAACACCAAATCTTGAGAAACAATATACCTAGAGATCGGATCTCGTAAGATGTCTTTCTCAATAGACTTCAATGGAATTTTTATTTAGTGTAAACAATATTGTCCTCAAACACAAATCCCTTACATGAGTCGAACAAATCAATTTGATTTATTACCGATCGAACTATATCAAACAATGTTCGATACCTCCATCCTTGGATACATTTTTCAATGTTCCTCATGGAGCGAGTAGTGAAACGTATTTCATACTCTTTAGGTAATATATCAAACTATATGACTTAACTATTTACCATGATCCATCTTAAGACTTTTTGCTTTTATTGAATAATTTTTTCAACTTTACTCTTGAAATTCTTTTGATCTTGTCAAACGATTCATACTTATACCATATCAAATAGATACGTTAATATCTACAATGATCGTTGGTCAAGTGGTAAAGTGTCAACAACCTTTCAATTGCACAAGTACCCATAGGTCTATATACATCAATATGTATAAGTCTTAATCAAGTTACTTGTCCTTTAAACCTTCGTAGTTCAAAGGCGCTTTTGTCTTTTAACAAACACGATTCGCATGAGTTTCAATTGATTTGCAATCGAATTGATTTACGAGCTCCACGTTACGTAAACTCTCATAATGCGATTCTTGTTTATATTCGACTAAGCGACTATTTTTCATAAAAGTCAAATACTTTATGTGAAGTCTTACATATTTGTCATTCAAAATTTGTTTATCTATTTCAAGCAAATTCAATCAAGATGCATGAAATCTTATACACAAATTCATAACAATAAGAGAACAACATTTCTCTATTACAAAACATGATCATCCATCATCAAATATGAAACGGAGATAAGGTTTTGTGAGATGTTTGGAATAAGGTATACAACCTTAAATTCCTAAACAAACTCTTTATTTAGTAAAGATAACTCTACGTATTCAAAGGTAGCGGCTTAGACGTATAAGCCATTTCCAAAACGGAGTTTACTTTACTTGTCTCGAACTTTCTCTTATTCATCATTGCCTACACATTTCATTAAATGCGAGCACATGAACTAGCACCTAATTACTAGTGTGAATTAGAGATAGTGAGATAATTTGAACGACAAATATCTTAAGGTTTAGAACATCATGGTATATCAGACAACCTTTCAAATGCCTCCCATAAATGGCAAATGAAACATCTCATGTGACACACGGTCACTAGTGAGGGTCTCAAAGTTTCAACTCATATCTTGGTGAAGTATTCCTTTAATACTTAACCAATTACTTTTAGCACTAACAAGTGTGCGAACAATATATCCTTTTGTCCCGAGAAAGAGATTGCATGACAATATCAACAATCCTTGATATTGGAGATCTTAATATCTCTAGTTGTCAATTAGCTACTCAAACCTTTCGGTTCGCAAGCTAATGAAACATTTATTTCTTATAATAAGAGTCTCTTGGTTAACTTCATTATTCAATCATAAATGATTGAGTCTATATTTACTTTCTCTAAGAACTTCTTCTTAAATGGATGAGAGTGTAGAAGTCTAGTCTAGTCCTTATGAATTCTCCAATTCAAAGGTCTAGAACTTCTAAAAAGATATAAGCATTCGTTTTATTGAATAATTTTCGTCAAAACTAATCAATCATTACGAAGCTATGTTCGGGAAGTCGAGGAACGTTTTGGGATTAAACATGCACAAGTTTCTCCTTTCCAAGAACATGTCTTAGAAATCGGTGTTACTTCTCCAAGTAAATACCTTAGAAACGAGCTTGTTGTTTTCCAAAGATTGATCGCAACGAAATTAACATATTTAATATCTATAACAATTTCAATTTAAGGTCATTTAGTTTATGCAATGTTTTGTTTATGAAATGATAAACAAAACTCCCACTACATTTATTTAAAGTCCCTAATGTAGTCGGTTTCCAAGATCCTCATTTTCGTTGAAATAGGGGACAGCGTCGGCATGACACCTAAAACAACTAGATAAGGTAGGTTCTCCAACCAATCATATCTTGTACATATGATTCTTGGTTTGTGAGATATCATAAGTATATCCACAAACTTCGTCCCAACGTCCAATCCGAGTGGGTCCGTTGTAAAGCAACCTCTCTCTATTTGCTCCTAGTAAATCCGATTTACACCCCGACTACAATGATGGACTACGATGTCCGCGTCGGCAGGAATGCATCAATAGACAATCGATTGTATTGAAGGGGATAGAGAGAAGGAGGACGATTTGGCTAAATCAAGTTAATTTGGGACAAAAGCAAATACGTGACTTTGTTTGGTGGTCGTGTAAGCATACACCCATACGTACCTATGACAATTCAAGGCATTCACAAACAATCACATAACATAAGCATCTCAAACATTGTCGTGGGTTTGTATGGCTCCCGCTTGCATTAGTCTTCGTCGCATCTCCATGTAACGAAACTAATCTAATCAAACCCTCCCACTAATTATTAAGATCCTATCTAATAATTACGGGAAATAAATACATGTGATAAAATCCTAAAACCCACCTAGGCTTTAGGGGCATGCAAGCCTCACAAGTTACATCAAGAATTAATCAATTATTAATTATCAAGGCACCTTAGGCCACATTACAAGCAATCACATGCATTCACAACATTTTACAACACACAAGGCATTGAAATCTTGAGCCATATCAAACCCACTTCCTCCTACAAAAACAAGTTAGCACATATACAATATACATGATTCACTTGCTCTTAATTAATTTCATTAATTAGAATCTTTGTGCATACTTGTTGCTCAAGTTTTTCGAATGCAAAGAAGGCTTAACATTAACAACTAATTGTTTAAGCCCTTTTAAATTAAATCCAGCCATCAAAACAGAAAGGAGGGTATTTAAGGAGTCTTCTAATTAACCTTTCATCAAATTGATTAATTAGAAATTATTTTAACTAATTAAAATACGAAATTCGGGGCCCGAAAAAATTAAAAATAATTCGGTCTCCAAAAAATCCGAAATAAATCCAGAGAACTCCTTACAAAAATTGTGATTACTTGTAAAAAACTCAAGGAGAGATCAATTACCATCAGGGAGAACCAAAAAAGACAAATCCTCAGATTGTGCGCGAAGCACCGTTAGAGAAAATTCTGTTATGGGTCTCAACCTTTTGATCTGTATGATCATCCCCTTGATATATTTCCAGCAAACAATTTACATAGAAAAATACTGCATACAATAGGCTATCATTCCATGAAAAGAAAATCCACAAGTTACATTCAAGATCAACGAGATAACAAGCATATAAGCAAGGTATCCTGTTCTGGAACAGACCGTCGACCAAAAAGGTTTCACTCGGTTGAGGTATCAAATCTCAATGAAAATCTATGAAATTAATTTTCACAGATTCCAGACTTAAAGGAGAACATTTCCATTTCAACACTTTTCAATAAAAGTTTCTCAATAAGTACAGTTTTTCAAAACAATCGGTTTGTTTGAAAAAACAGATCTGACAACTTCATCACTTTTCATCCTTGAACGCCCACATAAAATCCGAAATATGCAACAAAATTTACATATCTAGAAAGAGCATCAAGTTTAGATTAATCCTATCTAAAAGTTACAGGTACTTTGTATACAAACTTATTTGTTACCAACCACAACAACAGAACTGTGCAGCAGAATAACAGATCTGCGCACCGTTACCGTTTAAATCACTAAAAATTCATTTTACATCGAATTTCAATGATTCCAGTGGAAAAACAACCACAATTCAAAGGGATACAACCTCCAATAAGAAGGAAAAAATTTCAGAGAGCTTTACACCACGAAAAACAAGCAACAAGACAGAAAACAGCCTTTCCAGGGCCAGCAAGCATGCACATCACTAATTAACTTAATTAATTACGAATTTCTCATTTAATTAAGTGTGAAAAACCTTAAGCACGACCTGTCTCTGATACCACTGTTAGTAAATGCTCATATTTTAAATTTAGATTAATTACAACTAATTAATCACCATTAACAACAAGCAAATCAATAGATCTAGTGCTAAAGCAATCACACATCAAAACAATGAGAACAAGTAGGAGAATTATACCTCTCTTTGTGTAGTAACAAAGAGGCTCGATTCCATGGCATGGGAGTCGATGGCGTGCTTGCACCGCCTCTCCACCACCTCGAACCGCCTCACGTCCACCAAGGAGCCGACCACAAGCTTGAAGGAGTGCTAGCTCTTCTCAAGCTCCTAGGTAATCCTCTCTACCAACTTCTAATTTCTATTAACCATTTAATGGAGGAAGAAGATGGGAGGAGCTCAACACATGAGCAATGGAGGGAGAAGGAAGAGCCATGGAGAAGAGAGAATTTTCTCTCTTCTCTTTTGGTGGCGCACAAGAAGGGAAGGGAAGAGGAGAGGGGTAGATGGAGGCTAGGGTTGGCTCTCTAAAGAGACCCCCTATTTATAGACCACCCATCTCTCATCCACACTTGTAGCTATTTACAAGTATGCCATCCACCCTAAGAGGCCACCTAATGGGCTTTCTTGGGCCATCTTAATAAAAGGCCTTTATTCATTAATTCACCAATTAATGAATCCCCTTTAATTCTCTTTATTCTTCCTTAAATCGGGCCTTTAATTAACCAATTAATTTAGAAGCCCACATAGCTCAAATAAATTAAAGTGTTGAACATAATTAATTATTAACTTATTAATAATTAATTCTTGATTAGCTTATGCATTAATTTATTCCTAACATGATCCATTTGATATAATTAATTATAACGGTTCATAACGGTATATAATTAATTAATCAACTTATCATGTTTTGTATTCTCCAATACAAATAAACAATGCACGTGTGGTCAAAGTCCTATTTGTGTGACCCTATTGAGGATTTATACTATGTTGGCCATGGAAATAAATCGTTATTTATTTCCAATAATCATAAGCGGTATCTAGCAACACGTTATGATTCCCAATTCGTATAAATAATGTACCGTTACAATATCTCAATCCTGCATAAGAAATAAAAGTATTTCTTTGTCTGATTCTTATGTCACATGATATCTTTGTATAATCCAAGATAGGAATGTGTCATTTTTGCAGATTATACATTTCTTGATCTAGAGTTGATTGTACATGTTGCAGATCCAAGATAGTCTTGTTGTTGATTCTGAAGTGATGAAAGAAACGAAGCCAAGTTTCATGTGAAGAAGATTTTACATATTTTGTCAAGAACGGAGTTGTCCATTCTGTAGTATTTGGTAATCGCCTCTCTTTTGGCCCATTACCTTTTAAGCTATAGAGATTGAGGTGCATATGCAACTTACATATGCACTTTTTCGTTGTTGAAAAGATACAAGAGACGGGTGCATTGCTTGTGGGAAGAATGCATGGGAGATTGGGAATAGACTGAATGCTAATCTAATCTCGAGTGCCTCTCATGACGAGGTCTTATCTCGCTCTTTATTCACGAGTGCATCATCTCCAAGGAGACCGATGTCTAATCTCGTTCTTCATTGTTTTCCAATTACAACAATAAAAGATGATACATAAGGTGTTAGATTCAGAGGTTCCATCTCTTCTTATCTTTGTGCAAGAGCACTACTTTTTGATTTTATAACATTCCTTTGATATAATGAGGAGTTTGTTACCTAGAGGAAAGATATAACTGTAAAAAAGTGTTCAATTTCGATTTTTGAGCCAACCATTTAGCCATAAACTCAATTAAACACAAGAGATCTAGGTTTCAACATCATTCACAAGCATTTCAAGATGAGAGTAGGAGATTTATACCTCTCTTTGTGTAACAACAAAGAGGCTCGATTCCATGGCATGGGAGTCGATAGGGTGCTCTCCTATGCCTCTTCTTCTCCATGGATGGCGCCGGTCTCGAGTCCACCAAGGAGATTAACCACGTTCTCAAGGTATGTACTAGCAAACCCAAGAACAAGCCTAATCTCATTAGCTTTCTCTCATCTAGCAATTAAATCTTTCATTTAAATGGAGAAGAGAGCTCAACACATGAGCAAAAGAGGGAGAAAAGAGGAGGTTTGTGGCAGCCACAAAGGGAAGGAAGAGAGGAGAGAGAAAGGCTAGCTCTTGGAGCCTCCAAAGGGGTCCTTTTATAGAGCTCAAACCCTAGGAAAAACTTTCCCAAAATTACACCTTTTGCCACCCTATGGCTGGCCACGAATTGGGCCTATATGGGCCACCTCACAATCTCATTTGGGTCATTAATTCGTATAATTAATGTCCCATTAGTTTGCTCTATAATTGGGCTATATATTTTCCTATTAAATAATGGCCCAATTAATAAATATGGCCATTTATATTGAAATTTTTTGATCTAAAATTAATTATTAACTCATTAATAATTATTTTGGGATTAGATAATGCATTAATTTATTTCTATATGATCTCTTTGAGTTATTTAATTATAACGGTTCATAACGGTATATAATTAATTAATCAACTTATCATATTTCCGCAATACTCACTGTTGCGAATAAATAGATAATGCATTGTGTGGTCAATGTCCTATTTGTGTGACCCTTTGAGGATTTATGCTATGTTGACCATGGAGAATAAATCATTATTTAATTTCAATAATCATAAGCGGTATCTAGCAACACGTTATGATTCCCAATTCGCATAAATAATGTACAGTTACGATATCTCAATAACGCAGGGTGGTGGAATCTCTTCCGGATTTCAAATTAGGAAAGGATACGCCCTTAAATCAATTTCCGGGGTATGTGAAACATCATAATTGGACCAAGAAATCTATCTTATGGCGACTAGAATATTGGCACGATAATATGATAAGACACAACATTGATGTGATGCATTGGGAGAATAATCTCGGTGGAAATGTTGTATACACCGTGTGGGATGTTCCAACTAAAACAAAGGATAATGCAAATGCCCGTAAAGACTTGGAAGTGTTATGTGATCGTCTCGAGCTGCATCTCACTGATGGAGAAAGAAAAAAACCAAGGGCGAAATTTGCTTTGGATCGTAAAGAGAAGCTAGAGATTCTCAAGTGGCTGAAAGAAGATGTAAAGTTCCCTGATGGATATGCATCTAATTTGTCCAGATGTGTGAACCTCACAACTTGCACTTTCAATGGGCTGAAAAGTCATGACATGCACATCTTGGTCGAGCGTCTACTCCCGGTTGCACTTCGCGGATACATACCAGATTCTATGTGGGAGGCTTTCACAGATTTATCCAATTTCTGTAAGGAGATTTGTGCAAGAGAGTTGGACCCAGTACGCCTCAAAAAGTTAGAACAAGAAGTAGTTGTTATATTGTGCAAGCTTGAAAGGTTTCTTCCACCTGCATTTTTTGACAGCATGGAGCATCTCATGCTTCATGTTCCCTACGAGGCTAGAGTGGGTGGCCCGGTGAATTGTCGGTGGATGTATCCCGTCGAAAGGTATGTTATGTCAGAATTTTAATCTAAACCTAATCGATTAGTTCTCGTCTTTATTGACACTTGTAAAATACATTCTTCTACAGGCGCATCAAGGAGGCGAGGAAAAGAGTCACCAATAAGGCACGCGTGGAGGGGTCAAGTCATATCTGATTATTGCAAGTCATATTTTGCCTATGATTCCAGCTCTAGAGTTGTGAATGACGAAACTGGAAATGTGGATTGCCCTATGGATGTCGATAGTCCTATGGAAGCTCAGTTGTCCGTCTTTAGCTATCCAGGGCGTGCTCTTAGTCGAGGTGATAAGAAAACCTTAAGCCTCGGGGACTTTCATAAGGCAAAACTCTGCGTCCTCTACAATTGTCCTGAGATAAAGCCTTATCTAGAGTACGTATAATTCGAATTTTTACTCAATTTTCATATCTTACTCTCGTGTACTTGGTGCTTGCAGCTAACATGAATTCTTTTATTATTCCGCAGGAGATATACAGAGCAAATCAAAAGGACGAGACGACCGACAAATGATAGGATTCTACAACAGATTATAGATAAGGATTTTCCTTCATGGTTGAGAAGGATTGTACTGGACGAGCCTGATCCTAATCCTGGCATTAAAAGTCTAGCTCTTGAACCAATAAATCGAGAATATCAGTCTTATGGGGCATATGAAGTTAACGGGTTTATTTTCCATACTAAATCTCATGGGAAAAATAAATCCAGAAATAATACCGGGGTATGCATTAGAGGAGAGTCGGATGGTGCGGGAGAACTTGATTATTATGGAATTTTAGAGGATATTGTTGAAATCAAATATCACGGAGTTGACAATTCGAAAGTTGTCCTTTTCAAGTGTCATTGGTTTGATGTAACAAATGGTGTCAAGATAGACAAAAAACATGGCTTGGTCGAAGTCAAACACAAATCTAAGCTCTCGCCTGATGAACCATTTGGATTAGCAGCCCAGGCATTTCAAGTGTATTATCTTTCGTATCCATCGAAGAAGAGAATTGACTGGTGGGTTGTATACAAGTGCAATAGAAAGGGACACTTTCCTTCTAGTGATAACAATCCAACTGAAGAAGATGATTTTTTTCAAGAAGACTCAACTAATCAGTTTGACGGTTCATTCGACGAAGGGTTGGACGTGCCTGAACTTTTGGCTCAACCAGGTATTGAGGACCAAGTTGACCCTGCTGAGCTCTCAAACACAAATCACGAATCATCACAATTAGGAATTGGTCACATGTCAAGTGACGAATATGAGGATGACACTCTTGGTACAAATTTAGATGACATCGAAGATGACTGGTATATTTCATTACATCTATCTAGTTGTTGTAGTTTCATTTGAAATACTTTAGAATGCTTGCACAAAGCATGGTGTCACTGCATCATTTAGTTACTTTCATGCATTTTCACTACTAGAATATGATTTATCTGCTACGCAGATAGGCGTCCCTATTCCGACACGAAATGGACTTTGCGTCCAATTAGAGACACGATCTAGCGACTCCGATATTATAGCCGCGAATAATAAACATCTATGTCGCGGAGACGCGAATTAATTATTATGTCCTTAATTTTGCGTCGGTATACGGACGCATATATTCTTTTCCGAAGAGTGATTCGGAGGTTAAGCATGTCTCTATTTAGAGATTACTATGTCGGAATACCGACGTCTTTTTCTTAGGGACACAGATAATATAGTCAGAATTTAACGGGGCCCACATTCAATTTCCTGTCGATCTGGGGACGTTGTTAGTCAGCGACCCTAATAATGTATCATCATAATTTAACGGGTCCCACACAATATATTCTTTAGCGGGTCCCGCAGTATATTCACGTATGTCTACATTGGTATTTATTAGAATTATCGTGTCGTTATATAATTGTTAATATCCATATCAATTTAATTTTTTACAGCTATTCAATTTTGCCCGGTACTAATTTTGTACAACCAATTTTGTCTGGTACTTATTTTGTACCACCAATTGCCTGATATTTGCAATTGACAAACATACTATTTAATTCATATAAATTGAAGAATATATCACACAAATCCAAATTGTCATTTAACTCAAAAAACAACATTCATCATACATTTGGAAACAATTTAATACAAACCAGAATTCAAAGTCAAATAACATATAAATAAAGTTTTGAACCATTCTAAACCAAATACTTTAGCACATGTAACCAACAAGCCACAAAGCCACGATTAATAGTGTTTCTAGTTAAAATTCTCATAACCAAGTATAGCTTGCTCGAAAGAAGGATTAGTGAGTAACTCCATCATTTCTTCCACCGTTGCAGTGCTTGTCGATGCAGCGCCTAAGCAATCTTTCATTGGGAGCCCTTGTGAAATGCCATTGCCCATAGGTGGCATTGCAAAATTTATGGATTGCTGAAATAACAAAATTACAAAATTCAGTTAGTGATAAAGACTCTGTACCAAATTTTTTAGGTAATCTTGGTAGTTGCTATTCGAAATTGAGCAACAACAAATACTTGTATCAAATTTCACCCTATATTTTACTGTAATATATTTTCCAGATTGTTGTACGTGCACCATTCATTTAGGGTTTGCCAATAGTTAGGGACAATTGATTACAATATCAAAAGTCATGCTGGAAGCAATTTTTTTAAAAAACTACAATACCAAAAGACAAAAAAATACTGCTGTAAAGTTGGTTATACAAGGTTGGTCATAAATTTGGTCATTGTACTTGTTTATAATTGAAAATACAAAAGGAAGGCATATGCAAAGTAGACAAGTATTCAAAAGGTCCCGTGTCTCTCTTGCTTTATATATATAGAACCAACCATACAAATATTGTACCTAGGCATAACTTTGAAGCCAAATTGATTTATAGAGGCTCTTAACACAGCTGAGCTAAGGAGATGGCAGTAATTTCCACATTTGCTACATCAGGTCAAAAAAATTAGGATCAAATTAATCAAGTAAATTCAAGGTAGTAAAATACGCTAAGGATCAAACCTCCATACATGGTTAATAGCGACCAGGACTGCTAAGATAGTTTCATACAATATAAGTACTTAAAAATAGAGTTTTCTGTTTATACCTTTCTGACCCATTTGACAACCATGGTTAGCACACTCAGCAAGGATTTCATGATGAAGAAGCATATCATCCCAGCCTTTTTTTGTTCTGAACTTATCATCTCAAAAGAAATCCCCCACTCAGGCATGGCGTCCACAAATACTATGCTACTGTGGTACTGTGTTGGCCAGAAAATGCAAAGAAAAAACTGTTATCACTGAAAGTAGCAAATATTATTGCAAATATCTTCCTTTAGAGCAGTGGATATTTACATTTTTGCAGATATCTTCCTTTAGAGTCTCTTGATGTCACCATCAGCTAGTCTCTGCATAATTATGATGTAACCATCAGCTAGTCTCTACATAAACAAAAATAAATTAAACTCGCAAACTACAGGGGTTAAAAGGTACCAACATTATGATCATCAGAATTCAGCATAAATGTAACGGAGACAACCTTATGATGAGATGATAAGCTAGGCACAAAATGGCTCTTGAGAAGTGCAAACCTGAAAAAAAAAATATTAAACCTCGATCTGAACTTAGTGGCCACTCTTTTTACCTTAAATGTCTTATTGTATGATCTTAGTATCTTTTCAATCTATGCATACAAGAAAGTGCTAGTTGAGGAAATGACACGTAGCTCATTGGTCAAGTATGCCATTCAAGTGCATAAGAAGATGCACTAAACATCTGAAGGTGAAGATGGTAAAAGTAGCAGATTTGAAAAAAAATATTAAGATAAGAAAGGTACCATTTGAAGCACAAATAAGTTTGAGAAAACGATAGCTGTGGATCTCTTTTCTCCGTTCAATTAAACAACAGAATCTACAGACAAATGTTCATATATTATTCCTTCTGAAATATATCCTGAAAGTTCCCTCAAATTAGATCCTGAAAAATCCGATTAGTTTACTCCTAAAAAATTAAAATTGAAACACTGTTCCAAAACTTTTGAACTGGTTCAAAGAAAAAGATAAAAAGATCTTTCTTTACTAATTGCTAGAAGGTATCGAGATTGGAAGCGACAAGGATGAAGACGCCATTGCCAGGCTTGAAAGAGCTAACAGTGCACTTCCAACTCAGTGCTTCCTCTTCAGCCTGGCTGCGCCGCCTCCCGCCGCCGCCGTCGCCGCCTCCTCCCTTCCGACCCAGTCGCCATAGTTTTTTTCGCACAAATTACGTTGAGATTTGTGATGCGATTTGAGAGAGATGAGGTGAGGCTTGTGTAGGATCGGCCATTAGAGAGAGATGAGGAGCAAAATTTTGGGGGCAGATGCGATTTTGGAGGGGAGCGAAATATGCAACGCAAGATTTGGGGGAAGCAAAATTTCCAGCCGCCGTGGAGATTTGATTTCACTATTTGACCTAATTCTATCGATTTAGGGTGTCTTGTTGATTAATAATGGTTCGATTAAAATCCAATGGTTGTAAATTATTAATGTAGAGTTTCTATTCCAGATACAATGAAAATAACATGGCTTGGAGGGAAATATTTTGTTTTGAGTCCGCCGAAATTTTTCATTGAAAATTTTTCAGTTGTGTGATTTCATGAATCATGAATATAGTTCAATTGGTGTCTTATATGAATATTTGTACTTCTATTTTTATTGGATTGGAATTTTTATAATTGATCTAATATTAATATGGAGAACTATTATTATATGCGTGTAAAATGATTATACTTCTATTTCCACAAATCTTTTCTTTTTTTAGTTTTGATTGTTTGTATGATTGACCAAATACGAAATGGTAATGGAAAAAATGATTTTTGGATAAACAATAATTTATTTGTGCTTATTCACTTATTATAATTGAACAAATATTAATTCATTGAAATATTATTTCTAAAGGAACTTGCACTATACTACAAATATTAACCTTGTTTCAACTTTAATGAACCGGTCATTTATTAACTTGTTTAAAAACTAGTAATGTTTTGCAATGTCTATAATCTATATTGATAATATGTCAATATACAACCACCGACTTTAGTACCTACAAATTTCGTTTCAGTTTTTCAAATTGTAACTGAAACAATATCATTTGGCTGATATTTTCTCCAAGATTGATATTCTTAAAGTTGTAACTCATAAAAAGCGTTGATTTTTTTAAAAAAACTAAAACTCTAGTTGGAATTTATTATAATTGCACAAGTAATGTTTTTCCCACAAGCAATACTACAAAATTTTCTATTAAGCTCACGCATTTTCTATATTGTATTTTAAAATTTCTATGAGAATCATATAAAATTATATAATTTTTTAAGTTCAGACATGTTTTAACAGGTTACACATAACACGTGACAAACGAACTTGAAAAATTATATAATTTTTTAAGTTCATTTGATACTTCATCAAGATGCGAAAAATGAATGAATCTAAATAACTATAACAGATTAATTCTCAGAAATATATTTCATTTCCTTAATTTAAGAAATGTACACACATGTTTAAATGTTTGAGGGCTTTCCTGAATTTATTTTTTGCATGAAATTTTACGAACAAACTCACAAAATTATAACAAAGTTAGCGATGATATTTTTTTACTTTAGATTTTTAAAATTTTTTTGACATCATTTTTTATATCATACAAATTTCAGGAATGATGTTTTATATAATTTTTTATTGCTTCATACATTTCATAAATTTTGGTTACAACAATCTCTTGCATTTTAATAGATTTTTATTGTAAAAAAATAAAATTTGTACTGTGTATGTGTAATGTTATGGTGCATCATGATGCACAAACCCCTTTTGTGCATCATGATTTTATTTATCATATGTTTGAAGGATAAACCTAATTTAATCAACTTATTCAAATTATATTGAATCTCATTAAAAAAATGTAATTTTACATTTTTAACCAACTTATTTCTAGATTTTAGTTCTTTTATATAATTGTTTACAAGCCTTCAAATTTTATTTTTGATGAATTTTATAGATGTTCTTACAAAATTATGATAGTTCAAGTGATATATTTTTTATTATATATAATTATATAGAGTTTAGCTACGGTGAGTCACGACTCACAGATTCTTCCGTGAGTCGTGATCAAAACTCTTGGATTTGATTCAAAATGACCGATCCAAATCATCCAATATGATCTCTATATTGAAATCTCCTTGTAGACCAAATTTTATATTTTTTTGAATTTTTTAAGTATTTTTTTCGGATTTTTAAAAACTGCTGTTTTTGAACGGTACATAATTAATTAGATCAGCGATTTTCTAAAATTTCAAAAAAAATACTTAAAAATTTAACAAAAATATAAAATTTGGTCTATAAGGAGATTTCAATATGAAGATCATATTGGATGGTTTGGATCGGTCATTTTGAATCAGATCCAAGAGTTTCGAGCGCGACTCACGGAAGGTTTTGTGAGTCACAACTCACCCTAGCAATTAAAACTCTAATTTTATATATATATATATATATATATATATATATATATTGAAATATATAAAAAAATTATCGAGCAAAGCGAGAAACTATAGCTAATTTTATTTATTTTTAAACAATCATATATGAAGAGATAGCCATGTCTGATTTGAATAATTATGATTAGTATAATTATTACGATTCATATCAACTCCGAATTAGAGATCCGGGGCTGATGTCACTGATCCATGAGAAAAGAAATAATCCAATAGGTGAGTGACAAATGGCATCTTTTGATTGGCTGATGCACGTCATTTTTTTTTGGCTGATGCACGTCATTTTGACTCTTCGGAAGGAGAAATGGAGAATTACTTTTTCCTTGTCCAGCGCATCATGAATGAGAATTGTTTTTTTCTTTTTCCTATTTTTGACTCTTTGGATCATTTGCACGAATTTCTATATGACCCTCCATGAAGCATATTGAAAATAGATTATTTTGTATGAAAACAGATAAATACACAGAGAACGGACCACATGAGATCATGTAATTTGGTGAATTGTAAGTGGAAATTCAAATTAATAATTCAATATACAGCTCTTCGTGGTGCGAATAAAATAGATAGTTATATAAGGCTTGTTACATGTAATAAAGTATTAAAATATTTATAAATTCATTTTGAGTAATGCTAGAATCAAACATATAGGACGTCAAACATGATCCGAACGTCCACTGTTAAAATTTCAAATGGCCGATCCGAACCACTCAGATCTCCATATTAAAATATCCTTTAAAATAAAATTTTATATTGTTTCAAAATTGAAATTGGTTTCATATGAGCTCTCTCTAGTCTATACGAATATTCATATATCTTGCTACATATAGCTATTTATGTCTTCACGTTATCTTTCTAGTGCTACATAATTATCATCATGTATTCATGTGACCCTTCTTAGTAGCTATATATTGTATTTAATTTCTGATTTTATTTTACATTATATTCTATTTAAAAAAATAAAAGTATCATCAGCTTATAAAATTATTGAATTAATACTTAAAATAATATATTTAATCACACTTATATCTTGACAATATAAATAGTACGTATCATTATTAGTTACCTAAGATGATTTGTACATAAGGATATGTATGACTTACATGCGACCAATAGTTTGATTATAAAATTAAGTGAGTAAATTTTAGGAGTAAATATAAAATTTTTAATCTAGCAAAACTTTTAACAAAGAGTTGTATTAGTTAATATGGGTTTTTTTTTTGTCCGAAATATGGTATAAAAATACACATGAATATTTTAAGTCTTCAAAATTTTGTTTGTCACTGAAATAATTTGGTAGAACATTTCCTGAAATGAGATGGAGGGAAATTTCCCCGCTGAAATTAGTATCAAACTATCAATGGCTGAATTAATTTTAAACTATCAAAAATTTTGTTTGCCGCCAATGCAAATTTGGTAATTATTTTCCCTCGTTTTTCACAGCGCCAAAATCAATTTTACCGATTCTCTCTCTCATTATTGGACATCACAAAATTAATTTTTTCCCTCACTGACAGGCGGTACCCACAAGTAGATATGTAAAGAGCTTTTATGTCCTGTCTCAAATAAAAACTTCCCAAATAGACTTCCAATAAAAACTTCCCTGATTATCTCCTGATTCCTCAAATCCTCTTTTTTTCTACCCTCTTGGAGTCGCAGCTCTTGTACCTTCTGTTGCTATTATGCAATTTTACTTTTTTGTCTTTTTATTTAGGAACTTGATTGGACTTCACCATACTAATTATTGAAGATGGGTTGTTGTTCTGTTATTGTGAATATTGTATTTCAGTTCGGCGCCTTCTCTTTTTTCAGGTATTTAATAGGAAAAGTCACATTTACTTTAGCAATTTTTCCTTCTTTACTGCATGGAAGGTCATTTGATCTATTTGCATTTAGTGAGGCTCCTTGGCAATATATTTGACAGATTTTTTTTAATAACTGTGTTAAGGACTTTTGAATAAGTCGGTGCAAAAAGCAGTTATCGGTATAGTAAAAAGTTATGTATTTATAATTTCTTACCCTTCTTGTTGATTGATTTTTTTTTTTTCTTGGTTTCTTTGGTTCAAAATAGTAATTTTTATTCTTTTTGCATAGTTTGTTATTATTGTTGTTGTATGCGGTTATTTTGCCAAGAGTAGTTCAGGGTACATCTTCAAATACTTTCAAAATCTTTATTGTTCATTTCCAAGGTTATTTGACAGGGAATAATGTCAAGACAGCTACTCACTTATTTAAGCCTGATTGTAACTGATTTTTTGCACATAATGGCTGTTGAACCTCAACCTGACTACATCTCTTTATCAAACAAAACTTTATTGGCAAAATTTTATGAATGTTCTCAAAAAATTTTACAAATAGAAAAAATTTAGTGATATACTTTTTAAATATATAATAATAATATTTAATCGCACAAAGCGTGATATTGTAGCTAGTTGTACTCATAACTTATTTGTTGATGCATTCGAGTATTGAGTTTACGTATGTTGGTTTACGTATGTTGTGAATTCGGGTATTGGGTTTATATATGTTGTGAATAGATGGTATTGAAACTGGTACATAGTAGAAAACGAAACAATGTCTTTATACGTCGGTATACTGACACATTACATTACCAAGTCATTTTAATTTAAATAATTTAGTAATTATTTATCGCTTTCCTGTTGATTTGTGTCAACTAGCGACTCAAATTAATTTAATATTACACGCGCCTGTAACAAAAAAATTAGCGTCCCTGTCTGGAAAAGATTAGGCGTCCCAACTAATATACGTCTCTCTTGATATGTGTCGGTCTACCGACGCGAAATAGATTCATGTTATAGCCGTCCCTACAGAGTAATTGACCGCGTCTCTATTTGGAATATTTTTGCGTCGTAGATAAAATATGTCGGTCTACGGACGCCAATTAAAATTTTTTTCTCCCGCTTCTTTCTTTGAACGTCGCTGCTTAATTCAGGGACACGGATACGTCAGTGTTCCGACGCGGAAAAGCGAAATTCTAGTAGTGTTTATACTCTTCCAATTTTATAGACAGTTATGATACTATGTTACATCAAAATAATGCATTACCTAATTATATATGTAACATTGGCTGCATTTTTGTTTTATTCTACCAGGTAATGATGCTCATTATTACACTTCAGAAAATATGGTGCGGACGGATCTTGATGCATATTGTGTTGAATTGTTATTTGATTGATGGATGTAATGTAAACAATAAATTCTCTCCAAATGTATTTGTGGATTTTGTTAATGGATTTTGGTATTCATTTATATATGCTGAGAATTCGTATATTGGGTTTATGTATGCTGTGAATTCGGGAATGGGTTTATATTTGCTGTGAATGGATGGTATTGAATCTGATACATAGCAGAATACGGAACAATGCCTATATACGTCGGTATACTGACTCATTAGATCACCAAGTCTTTAATTAAAATAATTCAGTATTTTATTTATCGCGTTACTGTTGATATGTGTCAACTAGCGACTCCAATAAATTTCTTTATTACGCGCGCCTGTAACAAAAAAATTAGTGTCTCGGTCTAGAAAAGAATAGGCGTCCCAACTAATATACGTCTGTCTTGATATGTGTCGGTCTACCGACGCGAATTAAATTCATATTATCGCCGCCCGCACAAAAATTGATCGCGTCTCTGTTTGGAATATTTCTCCGTCCTAGCTAAAATATGTCGGTCTACCGACGCCTATTAAAAGTTCCCTCGCCCGCTTTTACCTTTCAACGTCGCTGCTTAATTCAGGGACACAGATACGTTGGTGTTCCGACACGAAAAAACGAAATTATAGTAGTGTATACTGCGCCAACCCCTAACCGCTGGTAATATTAAAGACAATGACGACAGATGGTTCCTTTGTTCCATATGTCAGGTCAGTACAAATACTGCAATCGGAAGCCTTTTATCAGTACGATCGACTTTTCCAATTTTTTTCCCTTTCCTTTGTCACGAAGGATTATAATATCATCTTGACAAATCAGAGTTACCGTTTTTTCCTCTCCCTCGAATACACTTCACGTTACAGGCTCTTGTACAGCTTAAGCATTGGAAAAGTAAAAAGCTTTTCCTATTTCAAAGATTTCATTAATCTGAGCAGCTTATATAGTCCTTTCTGTCTCACTTGTGATCTTATGCAAAATTAAATAAAAAAGTTAATTGCTGCAGGGTACATCGATCGTACATGTTATTATTTTTTTTTTATTTTTAAAGCTCGTAGGCTACATCGTACATGTTATAGCTGTAGAGATAGAGATATATATTAATAATTTGTATAAGAAATTAAATATTTATACATTAAAATAAATTATAACATCTATTTCGATAATCACACACACACATATATACTTAATTAAAGAAATGAAATCAGGAATTTTTTTTTTTAAATAAGAAAATTGTGGATATCTAATGTTACGATAATTATTATGTTAGTACGGTAACTATAACATCAACTAACATCCAAATGGACGTGCATACGCTTTGATATATTTTTCCAATTCGTGATAAATTTGAATTGATCAATAGAAAATTTGTGACATTTAATATTATTAATTATTTGGCAGGTGTAGAACTTATCGTAACAGTACAGTTATGGCTTCTGGCAAGTATAGTTATATGACTACTACTAGAATTGATAAAAAAAATATATATATAATTAAAATTTAAAAAATAAATCTTTACGTATCTTATTTTTAATTTGGATAAATATTGTATTATTATGTTTCATACAATTTACTTAGAGATAACTTGATTCATGATTAAATATTAATGAATATAAATCATTAACTTTTTCAACACACAGTTTATCTTGATTATTAGAAAAGGAATGCTATCTATAATTTTTTATCTCGTTGCTAGAATTATTATTTAAATAGTCAGTGATTGTCAACTAAGTTTATTATTAGACTATTAGTTAATACTAAATACAATGAATTCGTTTGTATATTTGAGCTGCGCACATAAATAATTAGTTAAAGAAAAAAGTGAAAATAGAATTGTTGTCTCCGATATGCAAGTCTCTTGTACCGAGGAGACGTGAACGAATTCTGGACTAATTTAGACTCAAACTCTAGGCGGCTGAGTTACAAAATACACTGGAGAAGGAACAGAAAGTGAATCAGATTCTACAATGCTCATTACAAGGTCGGTTGTGTGCCCTTCATGCCTCTCCTCATTAGTCCCATTGCAGGTGCGTCGTTTCTGGCCAGTCATGTTTCATTATTTTAATTTTCATTATCTATTGTGAATTACATTCGCCTTAATTAATTATTTTGATCAACTCTAACTAGCTACATCAGCATATATATTTATGTAGCAAATATAAGAAAATGAAGAAATGGACATCATAGACATTAATCAACACCTTTTTTCTTTATCCAAGTTAAAATACAAATGAAGGATCATTTGCATTTCCTAAAGGATAGAAAAATTATGTGTATTGAGATATACATGACGTATTACAATCAATTTTGGTACAAGTAAAGTATTGAGATATATAAGGAAACAAAACAAGGAATGACTCTGCTTTGGTGGCACAGAAGACAGAGGCAACACTTCCTATGTGGTTTAGGTGGTAAAAAGCAAATAAAAATGGATCAAGACATGCCGCCTGTACCGAGTCTAGAGTGGGGCGAGTGGTTTTATGATCATGGAAGGAAGGCTTCTTTTGATATGGTTTCAGAAAAGTGCATTTCTTGTGCAGATCAATTAGGGCTCGTTTGGATGGGTTGGGAATAGTGGAAAGAGTGGGAAGAGTGGGAAGTGTAGGAAGAGTGGGAAGAGTGGGAAGAGTGCTATTCCGGAAAGAGGAAATTTTGTTTGGATGGTGAGTTTAGGAATAGCGTTGGAAAGTGTGAAAAAGTAGAGAGAAAAGTGTTGTTGGGAAGAGTGTTATTGAAAATTGTGTTAGGAATGAAATTGGCTATTCCAAAACCGTTTGGATGTGTTAGGAATAGCCAATTTCCGGAAGAGGCTCTATTCCCCTATTCTCATGTGCATCCAAACAAGCCCTTAGGTACTAGAATATTTGAACTTTGTATTATTATTCGGTAAAAAGTTGTTAACGATGATGCATTTTTTCTTATTAAAATTACTAGTTTCTGTTTATTAGATGTAATGAATGGACAGAGTTGACAGGAAAGAAAAAATTTTTGTTTGGTGCATACATCATCTATATAACTTAAATGTTGCAGTATTATTAGGAAGATCTAGAAATATAATATTTGGAAGGTCTAAAATTGAAACAATTTCACATAAAGAAGAATGAGCTGTTAATAGAAAAATATTATTGATATAATTGATTATCTCTAACTAAGGCTAAAGAACATGGGATTTGCTTTTATTTTTACAAAAATTTCTTTGCTTTTATTTTATTTTTTTTACAATCGCAGGGAATTGATTCAAAGACTAAGCTTTGTCGATCTGAGCCTAATTAATGACCTACAAACAGAAGTTGGCATTTTGGATTAACATCTACAATTACTGCATTATGGAAGTACTAGTAGTTAACTTTATTTTTGTCAGTACATATTTAACCCAAAAATGGGGTCTGACTTAGATATAGTAAAATAATTTCGTAGGCATTTCTAAATCATGGGATACCACCTTCTCCGGGACAAGCTACTTGGAGTCTTGGACTGCTAAATAAGGTTAACGGTCTTTTCTTCTATAGTACATTAAACAATTAATTATTAAAAGAAGATTGAAAATTGTTATTTTCTGCATAATTAGGCTGCAGTTAATATAGGAGGAATTGTACTGAATGCTCTTGCGATCGAACATTTACCCTTAAGGCAATCTTCTTTTGATACAAATCCTGTAAGAAATCTGCAAAAGCCTTTATATTTTCTAAGTTAACTAGGAAAATAAACTAATGAATTTTAATTAAAAAGGAGACATTGGATAAAAGGAAAGGGTTTCTACGAGATGTGTATGTATGGTTTCTAGCTAAGAGATGTGCAGAGGAGTCGATCTTCACCGGCAGTAGTAATTTAGCGTAGTTGTATTTAATTTAATCATAATCATAAAATAAAGGTAATTACTATCTACCATCCACCGGATTACCATCCAGCGCCATCCAATTTTCCGCGTGCTGACGTCAGCAAAAAATTTTTGACCAATTTTCGAAAATTTTTTTTGCTGACGTCATCAAATATGCTGATTTAAGGGTTCTGTTAAATGTTTTAAGGGTTCAGTTAAATGTTTTAAGGGTTGAATTAAAGTGTATACGTGTTAAGTTAGATGCACCAATAATTTTTTACCAATTTTCGAAAAAAATTTTGTGCTGACGTCATCAAATATGCTGATTTAAGGGTTCTGTTAAATGTTTTAAGGGTTGAATTAAAGTGTGTAAGTGTTCAGTTAGATGCAACAATAATTTATTTCACTTTGTATGTTGAATATGATCATTTATTTCTTACTTATGAAATTTGTATATATGTTCAGTTTATTGTTGTAAATGTTCATATTGTTACTGTAAATGTTTGCTATGTTTGTTTTATCTGTTCATTTTGTTTTTTTATTTAACCAGTTTAATTGAACACAAAAACTACGAAATCAAATTTCTGCTGCAATTAACTGAACACATAGACACTTTAAGTTCATCCCTTAACTTATTTAACTAAACACAAAACACTAAAATTCTAAATTATTGCTGCATCTAACTGAACACATACATACTTTTAAATAATCCATTAACGTATTTAACTGAACAGAAAACACTAAAATTTCAAATTATTGGTGTATCTAACTGAACACTTATACACTTTAATTCAACCCTTAAAACATTTAACTGAACCCTTAAATCATTTAACTGAACCCTTAAATCAACATATTTGATGACGTCAGCACCAAAAAAATTTCGAAAATTGGTCACAAAATTTTGCTGACGTTAGCACGCGTCTTGCTGACGTCAGCATGCGGAAAAAAAGCTTTTTGGGCCTGTTGGATGGCGCTGGTTCAATTGGATGGTATTGGATGGTTTTTTGTTGGATGGTGTATATAATTTCTGTAAAATAAAGCGCACATCCTTGCCTTTAAATGCTGATTTTGGGCCGTGAAACGAAGCCTGGCCCAACAAACAAACAATACCATTTTCAAGGGATGCGAGAGAGATTGCAAGCGCAATAGCAAATTAGGCTATCTAGTATTTCTTTTAAAAAAAAAATTAGCAATAACAAGCTTTCACACGAGACGGAAAATCTGAAATAGGCGTCGAACCCTCGCGAAATACCTTTTCAAAAGTCAAAACCCCATCTCGCGGCTCGTCTTCTCTAGAGCTCCTACTCTTCTCTCGCTGTTTCTCTCTATTTTCTCTTTACTTCTAACCAGACCAGCTATGGCATTGCACGCTCCAGTTCTCCTCTTGAGTAAGCTTCTCTCTATCTCTTTGATATACACGAGTGTTTTTTTTATTGATTTTTCTGGTTGTTTTGGTTCCATTCGAACATTGTGATCCAGAACTACACTTTTTGGGTTTTTACCGTTTGATCCCTTGAAAAAATTAAACATTTCAGTTCATCCTTAGATCTTGCATATAAGAAAGAGCAGCATCCTACTATGGGCATGTACTCCTGGCATCAAACTTGCAATTTGGTTTTAGGATCCTATCACTAAACTGTAATCTTGGCAATATAACAGTTGGATTTTTTTTTTTCCCTATATTTTCTGAAGATTAATTGTCTTTCTTACTCAGAGGATTCATTGAAAAGGGAATCTGGAGCAAACGTTCATCATGCCAACATCCAAGCTGCCAATTAAGGTTTCATTTACTCTCTTCTCTCAGTTTTTTAGTCGATGTCATGTTTGCTTTAATGTCTTATTGATTTGAATTTTGGTTGTACAGGCTGTGGCTCACATCATTCGCACAACATTGGGCCCCATATCTATGCTGAAGATGCTTCTTGATGCTGCTGCTGGTGACTCGCAAGCACACAATTTTATAATATTTTTATATGTACAAGCAGAGTACCATAAGCACATGCACAAATACAAGGCTTGGTTCATTAATTGTACGCCCTTTTTGCAGGAAAATTTTCTCTATTTTTATATCTGGAATGTAGTGTAGCTAACAATACATTATACTAGTTTATCCAGCTCCAGGGTCTATACAATCTGGATCTTATGACTGTGGTCTGTGTACTGTAACATAGCTCCCATTTAATAGCTAACTGTACTAGTTACTCAATTGTAGGATCTTGCAATTGATGCAACCACATCAGTTGATGTAGACCTTGGTCAGGGCATGCACGAGGTTGACATAAAAAAATCCGTAATAGTTGAGAAAGTGCCTGGTGGCCGGTTGGAGGAGTCCAAAGTTTTGAAAGGAATTATGATAAACCAAGATGTAGTTGCACCAGGGAAGATGCGTAGAATGGTAGTCAACCCTCGGATTATTCTGCTCGATTGTCCATTGGAGTATTAGAAGGGAGAGAATCAAACCAATGCTGAGCTTATGAAAGAAGACGACTGGTATGTGTAGAGGTAATATTTTTTCCTTAACATGTACTGTCTTCTTTTGGAAATTGAACCCACTGGTGATGAGTCTGTTTGGTTTTAGCCAGACTGAAACCCAAGTTATAAAGAAAAAGAGGCAAGTTAAAGCCTAACAAAACAAAAAGTAATAATACTAATTAGGAAAAATAAGGATCTTGAATCAAATTTGAACCACAAATAAGTGAGTGGACAAAGTATATGAAAATAGTCTTCCCAATTGCAGTTTTTGTTTGTACACCCAACCACCACAGCTCCTATGTGTTTTCTTAATGTGAAATACAAACATATGCTTTCTCTTTGTGAAATTTATGGACTGTGTTGTTTTTCCTTTTGTTTTCCCTTTTTCATTTAAAGGGAGGTGCTTTTAAAAATGGAGGAAGAATACATTGAGAACATCTGTGCAATGTCTGTGGGATGTAGATTAGTCTAAAGTCTAAACTGAGATAATTTGGTGGGATGTAGATTGTTTGCAATTTTGCATGCTGAACAATTCTACTGCAAGCATTGACATTATTTTTTGCTATTTGTTCGTTTGTTTGTGTCTTCTGGCTTTTTCTTATTGATCATGGTTATTGAGGCAGTTGCATTGATTTTGACTATACTGGTTCCTTTAAACATCAGTTACTGCCTTTCTGGTATGTGCTGATTGATACTGCTATGGAATCTATTTTTCTAGTTTGTTACTGGTGCTGGCTTATGGCACCGTGACCTGTGACCTATCTTCATAATGATGTTTCATTGCTTATTTATAGAGAACTAGCTAACACTTTTGTTCATATAATAGGATGCAATGTCTGTGGCGCGCAACATATTGAAAAACCTAAGCTTCTTCCAGGAGGTGGTGCAACTGAATTGACTATATCTGCTTCTCTCAAGCAAAAAAGTTCTTCAATTGAAGGCATCGAGAAGGTAATATTCCATATGACATAATGTACCGTATAGCTTAAATCTGAACCACTAAACTTCAAGACAAAACATATGTACAAACATAAGATATATGTGAAAAAAATGTCAGGAACAGTTTTGTATTCATTTGTAAGCAATAACTTGGATTCAAACAAGGAGTCTTCAAGTAATACATGTTAAAATCGTGCACTCGAATTGTCATTTTGAAGAGAACTAGGGAGGTTAACGGTCGATTGTTTTGAATTTTTGGCGGGGATTATAGGACATAGTGCTTGTCTTGCTTTTCAGGGGTCCTAGTCAGTATTCTAACAGAAAAAGCAAAAGAAAGTTAAACAATTGAAAAATGCTTAACTAGTAGTTTAATATTGTTCTTATTAATTAGCCTTTTTTATTTCAAATTTTAGTGGCCTTATGAAGAAGCAGCACTAGCTTTTTTTGAGGCAATACCTAGGCCCTTGCTCAGAATTATGGACTGGATGTCATTCGTACCATGACTCAACCCCAAGGAAACTGAGGGTGATGCTGATAATGAACAAATGATATCAGAGTAAACCAATGTACAAATATCTATTTTCTACATATCAACTTATGCTTACCAGGATCTAGAATTTGTGAGATACAGTGGGCATTTTTGCTTCCTTCTGGGAAATTTTGCAGGTTTTTTGTGTGGTTGGTTAGCTTTTCTCAACTAGGTTTTTAGTTTAAATTGTTCAGGTTAGATCTCTATTATAATATTATTTTGGGAAAAAATTTTCTGTACCCCTCAGAATTGAGGAAATAGAGGATTTGCCCTCCGAAAGTTCAAACTCCTGATTTTGCCCCCGAAATTTCGACCACCTTCTGGATTTACCCTTCTGCCCTATTTTATAATATAAATAATACTTAAATAATAAAAATAAAATCTTGTGACCATTATACCCTCGTCGAATTAATCCAGTCGATTATGAACCAAGATCCAGACCTAGTTGATTGATCCCTTCTCTCCTCTTCTCCTTCTCTCACCAGCACGAAGCCTTCCCACCGGCCTCCACTTCTATTTCTCCTCCTCTCTCACTCGCACACCACCCCCAATCGGCCTCTGACTCTTGGCCTCTCGCGCTCTCAGCCTCACCATCTCTCTGCTCTTTGCTTCTGCCACCTCTCTCAGAAATACTCAGAAATCCTAGGCTTCGCTCTCTCCATTGTCCCCTCTCTCTCCACCTCGACCTCTTCTCCGAGCATCTCCATCAACAGGTTACTAATTACATTTGTTGTCTCGACCTCCGTCTCCATCTTCTATCTCCTTCTGCCCTATTGACATTGTGAGAGGTAGCAATACCAGAAGAGGCATCTTTTTTGTTTGTTTATTCTCCACCAAAATTAATGAAGTTGTCAGAATTTGTTCCATTTGATTTAGCTCATTCACTTTCTTCACGTGACAGGGGTGCTTTGATCCAAGAGCAAAAAATTCTTGTAGTTTTTTTTCGTTTAATATCATATCTGAAAAGAATTATTTTGTGGCTGAAATGCTTGTATGACAACTCAGAAGCTAAAATTCTTGTATTATTATGTGGGATTTAAAATTTATTTTATTTAATCTATTTCAAGAAGTATCTGACAACAATTATGATATTGCTATCTGACAGCAATTTTTGCTATTTTGTTCATGGATATCCACTTGTGTGTAGAGCATGTTCTTGAGTTTGTGTTCAATGCAAATCAAGAGATTATGTTATAGGGAATTATATATTCACTGTGTCGTTTGTGTTGCGTGTAGAGATGCTTATACTTGTTTCACTGTATTGTTTATACAAGGAGCCAGGATGCATATGAGGTACTTATAAATGGTATCAACGTGGACAAGTTCTATACATAACCATGAAATACTTGGGTTTGGCTACAAATTTTAATTAATTTTATACATGAAATTATGAGTATAAGGATATGGTATGTACGAAATTATAAAAAAAAAAACTTTTGACTTCTTTATAACGAAAAAATGCATTTGGATAATATTTTACTTTTCAGCTGGCATGAAATAGCTATGTATTCTCAAAGATATGTTATGCCAAGAGAACCTTACTCTACACTATTTGGATTTAAATTTAAAATGAAAGGATGATTGAAGAATTTCAAAGTAATATAACATGGAAACAGATGTTATATACCATAGAAACAAAGTTGAACTTTAGGCATGCATAATTATATCAAGACTATGTTTATTCCAAAGAAAACAATAATCCATCAAAGTAACTGAGATCAACGTACAAGCACTAAATATTTCCTAGCTCAACATACAAGCACTAAATATTTCTCATCTCAACCTCAATTTCACCGCCTATTATCTGAGATCATCAAAATCAAATTCAAATTATGTTCCAAAGTCGACCAATCAAACAACACCTCGATTTAACTTCAACTAGAAGAACCCAGCAGCAGTCTGAGTCTCTCCTCTAATTCGACGGATCTGATCAGTCCATTACTCCTCTGACACCTGATCCACCCAATTTGATAGAGAAGCAATTGTTATCACCAATTTCATAGACAAAGAATCAAAGAAAAATGAGGACTTACAGTGGTAATTTTCTATAGCGATAATTGTCAATGATAATTGGTACTGATATATTCATTGTGTTTTGACCAGAAGATGCAAGTTTTCCTCTTCGAAATTCTAATTAATTATTAATTATACATTTTGTTTTGACTGTAATTAGTACAATCTAGTATCCGATTAGAAATTGGTACTGACGACAATTATTAATGTCTTTCACTACCAACGACATACATGTGGGTATAGAGATATTTGTACCAAAGACATGGATGGGTTAAAAACCCAACTGTGCTTCAGCGCATATTCCACATATGACTGTAAGAATTGAATGGCCAAAGATGAGACGGAAGGAAGACATACCTGAGCAAGAGGAGATAGAGCGCCTGAGAAACAGTTGACTTGAGCGAGAGATCGACAAAGAGAGACGGATGTGTCCGGATATGGACAGCGATCGTGCGAGAGAGAAGAACCAGGAGGAGAGTAGTTGAGAGGAGAGAAACGAGGATTCCGAAGTAGAAGAGGAGATATGCTTTTTGTAGATCTGACCTTCTGGATCGGAATGAAGGGAAGGTTTAGGGTTCATCGATCAACATTAGGGCAATGGAAGGAGGGACAGGACGGACGGAGGACTGGGTCTGAGAGAATTGAATCGATTCGACCGACTGTGTCTGGTCTTAGTCTGGGACTCTGGGTCTAAATTCCATCAGGGTAAAAGGGTCAGAAATAATTATTTTTATTATTTTAATGTTATTTTTATTATAAAATATGACAGAAGGGCAAATGTAGAAGGCGGTCGAAATTTTAGGGGGCAAAATCAGGAGTTTGAACTTTCCGGGAACAAATCCTCCATTTCTTCAATTCGGAGGAGTACAAAAAAAATTTTCCCTATTATTTTCTAATGTCGTGTAAATTGTAAGGTTTTTACTATTTGTAAAGGTCCAGTATGAACTTGGAAGTAATTTTCTTGTTTATCTTTTGTTATTTGAATTTCACCAGATCGTGCATTTGTGGAACTTGGTTGTTCTAAGGTCTATACTTCATTTTTGCAGGTTGCAATTCGCAATGTCTATCATGTTTTCTCGGTCAAATTTGCTATACACCGTTGATCTTCTTTGGTCTGGGCCTATGAAGTCCGTTTCTAATTTGGTCCTGGAATATTTTCTATTTGTAAAAATGTAAAAATTCATCCAGCAATTTGTTACCCTGTGAAGAACAGTAGGAAAATGGTCTGGGCCCATGGACTTTAATGTTTTCTATGTGTAAAACTTCATCCGGCAATTTGTTACCCTTTGAAGAAACAGTAGGAAAATGATCATGGGCCGGGTGTCCGCTTGTCCATTGTCGACTTTACAAATAATTGAGAATTGATGCTTATGAAGCAGCACTGGGAAAACGTGGGTTTAAACGTGTCACCCTAAATTTATGTCGCATTTATTTTCAATGAAAAATTTAAATTGAAGTTATTCGTAAATAAAAGTTTTAAAGCCAGTCATAACAAGTAGATTAAAAACTTGAACCAATATGGTTAAGCCCGAGTAATTCAGTTGTCATAGGAGAGTATGAGATCTTGAAACAAATATATTTAAAGTAAGATTGCTGGAATCCTTATGCTGCTTGGAATAAATTGTAAACGTAAACTAAAAGTATAGTACGAGTTCGGCAATCATTAAAAATTATCAATCATAAAATAAAAATTTCTCGAACATTTCTACTTCCGTGGATTAGGCACATTGATCCATATTGAAATGGAGCAAAATTAATACAAGTCTCCAGCTAACAGTTGCAAGTTATAAAACATGAGAAATTATAAACTTCTTTAGTACATTTGCATAGACAAAATTGGTTGTGAACTAATTTCCGCATCCACTTGCAAATACTAGCATTAACACAAGCTATACATAGCGAAGCAAACTAGTGATAATGACATGGGGCCATCACTGAAATGTGCTAACAAAGCCCCGTATGTTCAAGGGTAAACACTAAAATTGTAGGTTAGAATACTAGAGCGCACTATGTTTGCTGGCGCTTGTTGTTTTTCCCCTGCCTGATGATATATTAGAGTACCACCTTCAGTGTTGCCTTCCGGTCTTCCTTAAAATTCCATAGGTCTGGTACCAGGGGCGGAGCTACATGGGGGGCTGAAGGGGGCATTGTCCCCCCTATGCCACAAAAATTGTTAAATTTTCATGTGTATTTTTGTTTTGATTTTAGAAAGACCATGTAGTTTGCCCCCTAATTAATTGGAAATAATAAATTTGTCCTCCCTACAATTAATTTCTGGCTCCGCCCATGTCTGGTACTACATACCGACCACTTGAATTGTACTCATTCTGCTCTGCAAGAGTTGTTTTTACAGCATTGCACACTTCATCTCCAAAGTTAAGCCAGAGGTCGCACTACTTGGGGTCCTCTTCATATACCATTTCCTACCAATGAGTGATATGCAAGTTCAATCTATTTGTTTCAAAATCACATACGTCGAATCAATACAGTTAGAACTTCTGACCAATGAGTAATATGCAAGTTAAATCTGTTTGTTTCAAAATCACACATGTCAAATCAATACATAGTGATCTTAAAACTTTTGTAGACAACTTGCACAATCCTCATACCTTTCAAGTTTCAAGTGCATCAAAAACTGGTACAAAACACAAACAGAAGCTGACAGTACTAGACACTCCTGTACCAGCACCAAGCAAACAAGCTCAGATTGCAAGTTTTAAGATCAAACACCTGCTGAACCAGTTATATTTTTCCAAGAAAATCAGCTCTATCACCATTGGATCTTTGGTAAAACAACAACCAGATAACAGGTCTCCACCATATCAACATGTCCAAATTCAATCAAAGTTCTAACACACCAATTGATAAACCACTAAAGAAACAAGCTTTTAAAAATAGCTGGTGTGACAGGTATACCGTACCTTTGTTTCTCCACCAATTTCTACTCTTTGGTAGGGATGCCATGACGGTTTAATTCCTCTTGCCATTGTGAAATTAACTCGGCTGCTTTAATTTCAGAATCTTCATGGCCATATCTCCTCTTGCAAGTGCCACGAAAGGGTTTTTCATCCAGCTCCACATTCTCTTTATACCAATCAGGGTCTTCTGCCCTGATAGTATATCCTCCCTACAACAATGTAAACCACTATATTAAAAAGAGGCTTGTTCAATTATTCCAATTCTGCATACACAAGATGCAAAAATTGGGTGAATGCATTCACGTGTCAAAGAAAATGTTATTTTTTTCCGATACTTTAGGCATGCATCTAAAAATTATGTGAGTAATTATAAACATATTCATTTATATCCACTTCCTTGGGTATAGTAAATATATATAGAGACTGAATGATGCTTTACAAAAGGTAACCTGCAAACTAGATACTATACAGCTTGAAGTTATATACGTGAAACCTAAATAAGTATAGATGCAAACCATTGAAACTAAGGAATATTTCCCCAGGACTCCGAAAATGTCAAAAATATAATCAATATGGGTTATTAAATGGAGAAGATTGCATTGACCCCCATAAGGGCTGAAATTTATGAACACCTCGAAGGCTAAGATGCTTAGTTCTCACTTAATTTGTACCAGAAAGACAGAGTAAAAGAAGAGATATCTGTGAATTTTTTTTTTCCTTGAGAAGACGAGGCAAAGCAAGAGGCATAGTGCAATACTCCCCCTTCGCCCCCCTCTATTCATTTGTTTCAGCTTGCATCACATCTCATAATTTGCAGGTCACACGCAAAAAAGGCAAAACATAGCGTGCTCATACCGCAATAAGTTCTTTATGGGATAACTTGTAGCTCCTCATTTCTCTCCCTCTCCTTTCTAATTAAATCTCCACTTAGTTCCTCAAGCAGTTTCCACTCCATTTCTAGCTTTTCGCTTAACTTCTACATTTTTTCGTGGACGGCCTGGCCTGATCAGTCTCATATCCCTTGCCTTATAGATGCTTCATGACCTTCAGTGTACCGTTCAATTGCTCAAAATAAATAAATAAACAAATCACTACAACACTGAGGCTTCAGGGTTCTCGGTCACAATTTTTTTCTCAGGTATGTTGGTAAATTCCAATCATATTATGCTCTGTGTGATTATCTGGTAATAATGACACTGTCCCCACACTTGTCTTCCATAGGATAGCTGTTTTGAAAAATTCACACTGTGATTATCTAGTAATAGTGTTTCATACATTCTGCAATGTGGTCCAACAAAACCTTCATGCAGGAACAGTCAGCGTTACATGTGGCCAGAATGAGCGAAGTTCCAGCAATATTTTTTGCCTCCACAGGACCTCTTCTAGAGAGAAGCAGATCTAATATCTCAGCATTACCCAAAATTCAAGTACATTTAGAGAGAATAATTACTGAAGACATTTTAATCCCCATTTAGTTTCGTCAAGTGATCAACCAAGCTAAACCCAAAACATAGAAAGTGGACTTTCGAAATTAAAATATGTTTCCAGCATCATATTAGTAATTTTTTATTTCTTTTCTGAATGTGTGTATGGTGCGTGTGTGCAAAGGGGAAATAATTCCATTTTATCTAATTTTGCCCACTGAAAGTAAAGAGTTTAACCTTGAATAATAGCAGAATGGAGAGAAGTAAAGTCCATCTCTAGCTCTTGCATCTGGATCATACGCCAATGTCAAGAAGGTATCTCACAGCAGGGTGGAGCCAGAAATTATTCATTAGGGGGACAAATTAATGATTTATATTTAATTAGGGGGACAAATTATATAATTTTTCTAAAGACTACAGAAAATACATGGAAAAATTAAACAAATTTTGGAGCATAGGGGGGACAATGCCCCCTCACAGTGTCAGTTTGCCCCCCTTCCTCCAAATAAGTGGCATGAAAAACAGGAGTTTTCCCTTCAAAAAGAATAAATATGCCATATTACCATTTGAGATGTGTGAGTGTTTTTACCTTTAGAAAACTAAAACGAAATGTCATGGAGAATGCTAGTTTGACAGAAATTTGGTCAGGCCATAGTTGTGTACATGTATTATACTTGATCTTTTTTGTTGCTCGGTCAACACAATACATTATTAAATATTATAGGTAGGTTCTTTTACTTTAATGAAAATACTACAAAAAAAAAAAAAACTTTGATATACAGACAAGACACACTTCTAGTTCTAATTAACTCAATTAAATTCAAGCTCCACTTCAACATTAACAGGAGGAATAGAAATAAAATGTAAAACTTAATAGGTGTTGTGTACCACTGTGAGGAACAAGATTGGCATCAAATCCTAACTTAGTTCTTCCAGTTGGCGCGGCCAAGACCAGCAATCTCGCAAAATTTTTAAAAACCGAGAAAAATGCATCCGAAATTTTAAAAGGCAAAAAAAACCATTTTTTACATATTATTAATTTGTGTTATATTTTTAATATGTGTTATTTAACAATGTTATTTTTTATATTATTATATTGATTTGACAATGTTATTGTTTTATATTATTAAGTCATTGAGTTTGACAATGTATATATATGATAATTAGTGTTGTATTATTATTAGTTTTTTGTTTTTATGTTTTTTTATTTGTATTGTTTCAAATTAATGAAATATTATTTTGTTGTCCATGTATTTTGTTGTGCATTAGTAAATGGAAAATTTATTAAATAAAAGTAATATAATTTATTCTATTTTATTATATTATAATTTTGTTTGAGTTTAAACAGAAGCAAACAACTGAACAAGTAACTTTTAGGTGAGCGGAAGATACTGGTCTGAACTCCGAAGATACTGGAAGAATTTATGTGTTTTTCTTAGTTCTTCTTTTTTTCCTTTTTTCTTGCCTTGGTAGCCTGTACCTAGCTTGTTCTAAAAAAAAATAAGAATGAATGAGTTCAATTTTTGTTGAAGCGCAATTGAGCAACAATGCGCAAGAAGGTGCATTTACGCAATTGACCTTGATACCGACTCCTAACTCCCCACTCTCCTATTGACTGAGACGTACGCACAGACGCACAGTAAATTTTCTACGCAAGTCTACATGAACTTGTAACTTGTAACTAGTTTGTCCTTTTGGCTGTTGGGGCCAACACTTCCTGAGGGCTTTAAACGCTAAACTAAAAATAATTAATAAATCCTGTATAATTATCCTCGCATAATTATGATTTCAACTCAGCTGTCTTAGGCGATTACAATTCCGTTGCACAGAGTGAACCACATTGATTTGATTTTTGTTTCGATCGAAAAAAGGAGATTACCACTGGTAATATTAAAGACGATGACGACAGATCGTTCTTTTGTTCCAATGTCAGGTTGTACAAATACTGGAATCGGAACCCTTTTATCAGTACGGTCAACTTTTCCAATTTTTTTTCCAAGCCTTTTATGATTACAAATCAGAGTTTCATAACGTTACATCAGTTCACAGTTCACAGTTCACAGTTCACAGCTAGCCCCTTTTGACTTGAATACACTTCACGTTACAGCCTTACAGCTTAAGCATTGGAAAAGTAAAAAACTTCTCCTATTTCCAAGATTTCATGCATTAATCTAAGTGGCTTATATAGTCCTCTCTGTCTCACTTGTGATCATATGCTAAATTAAATAAAAAGGCTAATTGCTGCTGGCCGGGTACATGTTATAGCTGTCTCACTTCTTCCCATTCATCTATTAATTGGTTCAATTGTGTCCTATCTATATATTTATATTATATGCCGTATTTTAGTCACCTTTCTACATATATGCGAAAATGAACTAAAAAATTGATAAATAGAAAAATAAGACACAATCTTGTTTTCTTAAGTCAGATTACATTTATTGAATATCAACGAAAAACTTCATTAATTAAAACAGTACTAGTTACAAAAAAACACCAGAACAAGAAGTCAGATTGTATATTTCCAAATAATTAGAAAAGTGGAAAACATATATTAGATAATCATGTAGTTGAATATCAAATCGACTAGTTGAATTTCAATTGAATAGAGGATAATAAATAAGCTCAAAATCAATGACCTCAACTTCGAATGCATCCGGATTAATTAATTACTATATATTGTATGGATATATATGATAAACCTTTTTTAACTGATCGCAAATGGTTCTATATGGCCCTGATCAAATTCCTCTTTTTAAGATCAATGATTTACATTTATCGTTTGGAATATTAAGACATCACAGGCATAGTTAATTAATTGTCGAAGCCATCTATTTTTACAAGTAGGAACCTAAGAGCTGGAGTAGGGATTTTGCTCTCTGCAATTATTGCTGTTGTACAAAAAAACTTTGGATCGTCCCTACTCCGTAATATTTACTTGGACAGCCTACATCAGACATTTCCTAGAAAAATAGAATATTGCATTTACAACCTACATGTAAATTAATTATATCATATCGTATTTTGGAAAAAGATATGTCTAATTAATATTATATGCCAGTCTTTTCTATTAGAGAAACTAGCTAGTGGGATGGATATGCAATGGAAATCGTTTAGATCGTCCGATCTGCAATTGATCTGATCTAATTAGACAACCCCGATGACCATTCACAGTTTGGGGAGTAATCTACCTATAAAAGCCCACTAACTGGAAAAGGCCTATAAAACTAATACAGGCGTAATTAGCCTAGAATTAATGTATATGAGCTAATTAACATTATCTCTTTTGGGCTGAAAGTTAAGATAGTTTTGAATTGTTTTTTAGACATACTAGACAGCGACTATCTAGTTGAAAGGAAAAAATAAATAAATAAAATAAAACTAGCATATTGCTAGGCGTAAGTTGGGATAAGTTTCTTAGTTCTAGAACAAACTACCGTACCAACCATATTGCTCTGCAATTTAAAATGATGAGACCAAATAAAATTTCACGTGTTGATGGGTAGGTTGACAGGATATTTTCTTTTATTGAAATTAACAAATACTTGTTTGGCTTCAATTTCGTTATTCCTGTCTGATTATGACTAATTCCATCCCGAGGTATCTTAGTTCAGCACTTGATGCAAGAACAAATTGAGTTAACTAATCTGTGTCGAACCAATAGTTAACTAGAGAATCAGAGTAGTTAATTTGTGTCTACTCTTTAATTAATCAAGGGGTACTAACGAATGAAATAATATATAATCCCTTGGAGGTTGGCCTACAAATTACTTGTGAAATCTTTACCTAGCTAAGGAATCGTATTAAGAAATAATTTATTTTCCTCGCGTGAAGACAAAACAAGTGGATCCAAACAGCATCCATAACCCACTTATTTAAAAAAAAAATATTGTATATTGACAACGAGTCTCTTTATTCTCAATCTGTAATTTAATAAAGTTAATTGTGTAAAACATATAAGATTAAGAATTTGCATGTTACTCGTTCAATTCATTATGCACATGCCTTGGAGGTTGGCCTAAAAAAGAGTAGAATGGTGAGATAAATTAGGAATGGTATAAAAATAATTTTCATTATTTTACAATGGCATATAATTTTTTTTTATTAAGTGATAGTATTTCTCTAATTTTAAATATTTACAGTAACATAAATCTAAATCATCAGAACGAATGTAAATTAGAACAAATTCTAATACACTTTACGTACGTAAGGTAAGATGTAATATTATTAGATAGAAATCTTGCAATTTAACAAAAGCACATAGAAACTAGTTGGAATGAACATTAGATAATATAATACAAACAATTTGATATATTGCTATCAAGAGCTAACTTCATGTAATTAATATATTTCATAGTCTAAGCACTTCACATCGCCTGAAAAAAACAAATGACGAAAACAAAGAGATAGAAAGAGAAATGCAAAAAGAACGTAATGAATATAATGAAACTTCGTTGGCATGGATCTAGCATGGCGTCAACTTCCTTGGCAGCACTACTATGCTCACCGCTTAAGACAACAACATTGCCCTTTGAGTCTACATCGATAATCATCAAGTCGCCTTCCTTGATCTCGCCTGTAAGCATCCTCTCAACAAGGCTATCCTCGAGATGCTGCATGATGGCACGCCTGAGAGGTCTAACACCGTAGCTAATCAAATTGTTCCTTTCATCCAACACCTGATCTCTAAACCTCTCTGTCCTTTGCAAGTCTATATCCTTTTTCTTCAACGGATCAAACACCTCCTTCAACATTCATATGGAGGCCATTGTGAATGAATTTCCATCTTCTCTTACAGGTTACAAAAATTATTTGTTAGTACAAAAAATCTTCTCAATCTTTTTTTGTTTTCCTTCGTTACTAAATAATTTTAACATTCATATGGAGGCCATTGTGAATGAATTTCCATCTTCTCTTACAGGTTACAAAAATTATTTGTTAGTACAAAAAATCTTCTCAATCTTTTTTTGTTTTCCTTCGTTACTAAATAATTTTAGTTTCCTCAAAATGTCTAAAATTTTGAATTTGGAACTGAACATTAATTTATGAATTATGATGAACTTTGAATTGTATAAAAAAATTTTGTAATTAGACTTGATAATATCGTTTCAAAGAAACTTTACAAATATCACAAAGCATAAAAAGATGTTTTGATAGAGAGCCAATCCATAATGCATGAATAGATCATTTATAAGACATGTAAGAGCTCATCCAAAATTTTTTAGGTGCTTTGAACCGGTTTAATTTCTTCGGTGTAGTTTGGTTTTGAAGTAAGGCTTGCATAATTTCACTATGCACCATTTATGCAACCAAACATAATGAAATAATAATATAAATTAATAATTATGCAATGATACCTAGAAATAATACAATTTCATAATTAACAAAATAATCAATAATATTTAATAAATAACAATAATTTTTAAAAATTCATAATTAATAATGAAATGTATGGTTATAATTATTTATTATTATCACTAATAATTAATTTTAATAATAATTAATAATCAACAAAATTTAAAAATAATTAATTAATTATTATAATAAATTAACAATTCATATTTAATAATAATGAAACATATACTAATTTACCCTTCCTTAAGTAACTAAACAACCATTACATAACACTACATAAGCACTTATGTATCTAGAAGTTTTGCAACTCCTTATTCTACAACCAAACAGAGTATTTGTTTGTTTCCTTGTTTTGTACTTGTTTTGTTCTCATCTACAGTTGGCTGCTCATGCCAAATCATCGAAAAAGATTTAATGAGTGAAATTTTACTCGCTTAAAAGTATCATGTCCATATTTTTAAATTTCAAATAAAATAAGAAAATATTTATATAATGTAATCCTTCACTTCTTTTTTAAATGTATATATCAAGAATCTAAGACCTCTACTTTTCATTCAATAATCGACTCATAGTTTCGTTCGACAGCTGTTATTTATCTGTAACATTGGATTTGCCTTGCTTTATTCTAGATTTTTTTTTCGAATAAACACTGAAAGAGTATATTTATATTAAGGTCCAGCTTAATTGTTTGAACCGGCAGGATCAGTGAGAGTTGAGAGAATATGGCTTGAATGGATTTACTTAGCTTGCGTATAAAGACTACATTAAGTTATTATATATACCTAAGGAGAAGCATACATATAATATATATCCATATATGAATGTTAATTAAAACTTAAAAATATTCTGAAAAATATATACGATAATAATCTACTCTGATATCAATTTTTTTCTGTTTATATCCTTCCTCTTTTATTATTGTTGTTGTTGTTGTTGTTGTTTATAATATGTGTGCTTACTATATATTAAATTGGATTCACACCTAATATTTGTAAAAGAATCAGTGCACGGACATTAATTCATTTTGTGGACCTGCAGGCAATTTAATATTTGAGTCTATGCTAAATACATATTTAATTATAAATTATTTTAGAACAGGTCCAGACCATTAATTAATTTATTGGAAAATCATTCGGTGAACAGGGCTGATAAGGATCATCCCCAATATTCATCATCCCCATCATCCCCTGAGAATAATAGTAATTAATGAGGATAATACTTCATTAATGACAGAAAACGCGTGAATCTCCATCCAGTGCTATTTACTCCCTCAATCCCTCTGTTTCCGTTTTTAGAAATCCAACGCTCAACTTCTGTCCCTCTGTTTTTGTTTCCTTCAATAGTTACGATATTAACTTCAATAGTTACAATACTAACTTCAACAATTATAAATTAACTTCAACAGTTATATATTAACTTCAACATTTATATATATCAACTTCAACATTTATACATATTAACTTCAACAGTTATATATTAACTTCAATATTTATATATATTAACTTCAACAATTATACATATTAACTTCAACAGCCCTGAAAAGGGAAATTATTTTCCATCATCCTATGATTCCTATCATCCCCATCATCCCCTGAGAATAATAGTCATTAATGAGGATAATCCTTCATTAATGACAAAAAATGCGTGAATCTCCATCCAGTGCTATTTACTCCCTCAATCCCTCTGTTTCCGTTTTTAGAAATCCAACGCTTAACTTATGTCTCTCTGTTTTCGTTTCCTTCAATAGTTACGATATTAACTTCAATAGTTACAATACTAACTTCAACAGTTATAATTAACTTCAACAGTTATATATTAACTTCAACATTTATATATATCAACTTCAACATTTATACATATTAACTTCAATAATTATATATATTAACTTCAACATTTATATATATTAACTTTAACAATTATATATATTAACTTCAACAGTTAATATATATTAACTTCAAAAGTTAATATATATTAACTTCAATATTTATACATATTAACTTCAACAATTATACATATTAACTTCAACAGTTATACATATTAATTTCAAATTTCCTTTGAAAACGCGTGTAGGGATGTGGAATGATAGACAAAAATGGAAAACATGCTAATTATGTTAAATTTCATCACTGGATTTTATCATCCCTGGACTTCTATTAATGAGTGAACTGGATAATTAATGAAGATTCTAGGGGATGATGGGGATGATAGAAATCATAGGATGATGGAAAGCAATTCCCGCTGAGATTACAAAGTCGGCACTTGAAGCTTAATTAATTAGTTAAGGAAGAGAGGAAAGAAAGGAAACAAAATCAGATCCGGACTATTTAAATAATTTAGATACCAAATAATTTTTTGAACGGCAATGTGAAATCAATTTCAACTTAAATTAATTGTTGCATACGCCTATTTCAATGGTATATAATGTAGACTACTAAATAAAATTTAAAATAACAATAGAAAACTACATTAAATATCGTAGACCAAGTCTATCTAAAGAAATTATTGCTTGAAATCATTTCACACTTGACAATAGTGCATGACAATTGTCCTAGACCATTAAGTTGAATTTAGTTGTCCAAGTCCATTAAGGTGCATATTTACTTATTGCTGTTATTCCAAAAAAAAAAAAAAACATTCCTACTTCATCAAAATTATTACAGGTATTATGTTATTTAGAATAGTAAATATCAGATGTTATATGTCATAAATCTGATTGGATTAAAGTAGTTTATAATAAAGAAAATTCGAGTTAAATTAAATTCGACTCAGAGCCGAATCAATAGGCAGTCGCATTACAGCAATAAGTGTGAATTGATTTCAAGGCATGATGATTGTTGTAAACTTGTAATTAATTAACCTCCCGAGGGCCGAGGCGTACAGCTGCTAGTAGTAGCAGTGCAACCCTAATCCCCTGTATGTTACTAGGCATGGTCATTGTAATTATATGAAATCCAATCGTGTCATTGAGCTATTTTTAATTTAATCATATAATTATATGAAATATGGAATATGGTTGGTGCATTTTTAATTATTTGAGGATATTTATTAATTCAATTGACCATAAAATTTTATATCCTTCATCAAAAAAAATGAAATATCCTGCAATATAAAATTTCATAGTTAAAGAGTTCTAAAATATTTTTGTCAAATTTCTAAATCTGATTACTCAATTCTATTGTTTCATAAATATAATTTTGTTTTTCATTGTTTCTAAACCTTTCCAAAATTTGTTGATTTATAAAATTTTATATACGTAAGAAAACCAATCTAATTTTTTTACTCCTCCTTAATTGACATAACAAAACATCATGCGCGAAACGCGTAACAAAATGCTATTTTTTTCATCTAAATTGTAAATATTTTATTTTTTCTATTTCGAGACACAAATTATTTTTAACACAATATTTTTCCTGAAATATTTAAATATGACTATTAGTAATTATAATTATCTTATAATAATATATTCTTATGATATTATATGAATCAAAAAAATTATATGAAATCAAAGTGATAGGTTTTTCTTTTATACATTTCTTTCCACTTTTGTTTAGTTGTTTATAAGATTTTTCTAGATTTGTTTATATTAAATTTTGTGGATTGTCTTGAAAAATTACGTAAATAAATTAATGTTTTTTGGCATTTTAATATATTAATTTATCTATCAATATTTACATAATTTAAATGATATTCATTGATAGATGTATCATGTTAATCAAGTTCATCCTTCGTGTATTATTTTCCCCTTTCCCACCTCCAAACTTAACTGGCCAGACATCAATAACACCTCACGCGCGAAGCGCGTATACAACGCTAGTTTCATTTAATTTGGAGTCCAGAATTCGTTCGTCTCCTTGTTTACAACTTACAAGAGACTTGCATGTCGGAGACTTCAATTCTATTTTCAATTTTTTCTTAAATGTCGGAGACTTCGATTCTATTTTCACTTTTTTCTTGAACTTATTTATGTGCGCAGCTGAAATATACAAACGAATTCATTGTATTAAATTAGTATTAACTAAAAATAAACTTAGTTTACAATCACTGACTATTATATATATATTAAATCTTGCATTTTTTAACCGGATGAATCCATTATTGCGTGTTATATTGTTCCTCTAAAGAAATTTAGGCCATTGGATATTTTAGATCTAGACCGTAGAATATCATGTTAAATTTGATTAGACGTGTTCTTTAGTTGTTATGACAAATGCATTTTGTTACATCTATTATCATTGTCTAATGGTGTATTTTAAAATATATGCCGATTCTTTTTAACGTTATGAATGTACATGTATTAATAATACTTTTTTTCTTAGCTACGGATGGTTCATGGTAGACCATTTATATTTGCCATAATATATGCATAATTTTCAAGCTACGGATGGTTCATGGTAGACCATTTATATTTGCCATAATATATGCATAATTTTCAATGGTGTTCAATTTATGGCCATGAACTATGTTCAAATAATGTTAAAATTTTAGGTGTTGTTTGGTTGGGAATATATGATTACATAAGTTAAAGAAGGTTTATGTACTTATGTCAAGTTATGTAATGAATGTTTGTTTATGGAATAAGAAGAAGAAAGAATAACTTATATTTATACATAAATTAATTGGGTAGATGAGAGTATTCTTGCGCGTGAGACCGGGTCTCATAAATTATACCATCAAATTTGATGTTATAACTTCTTCCTCTTATGTCACCTTATTCCGCATGTGTTTGGCTACATAAAGTGGAATAAAATGATTTTATGTCTTGTTATTCCTCAACCAAACAGGGCCTTATGTCGCAAATGGAGAGGTTTTAATTAATTCATTCCACCGGCCAAAAAGAAGTAAAAAATAAATTTGATGCCAACCATTTTATCCAACCGACCATATTTTTTGAGAAAAGTAGATGTCTAATATTTTTTACATGCTTAAACCGACTTGGTACGTGACTAGAGGATAACAAATAAGCTCAAATATATGGAATGACCTAAACTTCGAGTGCATCCAGATTAATTAATTACTATATATTGTATGGATATATGATGAACCTTTTTTTAACTGATCGAAAATGGTTCTAAATGGCCCTGATCAAAATCCTCTTTTTAAGATCAATGGTTTACATGTTTATCGTTTAATTATTTTACAAAAATGTAGCAGTATATATAATTATATATTTTACAAAAATGTAGTAGTATATATAATTATTTTAAGATCAATGGTTCTATATTGGGAACTAAGAACTTAAAGTTAGATACGACACAATAATTAGTAAAGTCGATTTCTTGTTTAATTATTTTACAAAGATGTAGCAGTATGTATAACAAAATTTTCGTCCATTTATCGTCCCTTTTGTTCGTTTTTTCCCCACTTACCACGTGCTTAAAAGAGACCCATTTTGAGTAATATTAAACCTTAAAAGTTCATAAGACTAGTAGTGATTTCAAGCAAGTTGCTTGTTTAAGATTAAAAAAATGATATTATATATCTTACTCAGAAAACGACGATTAATTAAACAACTATAAACACGAAACTATACCTAGAATAGATGAATCAAGTCTGGTCGTCCACACGGAATGAAAATAAAAGAGGGATCGTTTTCTAACGAATCGAAAATAGAGGGATATATGCACAATTAAAATCGGTCTAATTAACTTATCCCATCTCAAATTGAAGGCTCAAATTTGTCGATATATATATCGAATGAAGTGCGTACAATTAGAGATGAGACATAGTCATAAACCATTGTGTGGCATCCATAATTAACTTATCCCATACTTAACCGAAACTTTACATAATGTTAATTATTGTATCCATAATTAAATCATATGGTTTCAATTCCGTCACTAGGCGCGGAATTTTAGTTTTGTTTTTCGGCCGTATGTTTTCTGTTTTTCGAATAGACTTACGAATTTATTGAAACTTCACAACAACGGAAATAAAAAATAGTTATCATTTAGTTTTCTAAAATAAGATATTTGAGAAAGTTTGAAAAGTTTAATCCGTTGAAAACAAACATAAAACTACAAGAGTTTGAGAACAAGTTATGAAACGCTATTTTTTTTTAACAGAAATTTCATATTACTAATAAACTAAAAAATCGCTATTTATCACAGTTTGGAGAATACTAATCTACCTATAAGAGAGAGCCCACTAACTAAAAAAGGCCTATAATACTAATACAGGTCTAATTAGTGTAGAATTTAGATATATGAGCTAACTTAATTATTTCTTAATTTTGGGTTGGGAAGATAGTTTTGAACTGTTGCTAGACGTAAATTAACAATAAAATGAAGAAACCTAGGTTTCTTCATTTTATTGTTCAACGACGAGATTGTGATAAATAGGTTTACAAACGAAAAATATAAATCTGCTAGACAATTTATCATCCATCTGCACAGTGGTACTGAAATTATTATTTGTATAAAAAATCCATAGACTTGTGAATTTAATGAAACTTCACAACAACGGAATTTTAGTTTTATTTTTTGGCCATATCTTTTCTGTTTTTCCATAGACTTATAAATTTAATGAAACTTCACAACAACGTACGGAAATAAAAATAAGTTATCATTTTGTTTTCTAAAATAAGAAATTTGAGAATGTTTGAAAAGTTTAATCCGTTGAAAACAAACATAAATAAGTTGGCAAGAGTTTGAGAACAAGTTATGAAACGCTAATTTTTTTTTAACATAACCTTCATATCACTAATAAACTAAAAAATCGCTATTTATTACTGTTTTTGCAAACTGATTTACAAAAAAATGTTGATATCCTTTGAACTACAAGCCATTTGAGTAAAAAGTTTGCATGCCAAAAAAAAACTACGATCGTGGATAGCATGATTGAATTCATGTGTTCGGGTTTAATTTAATTGGGTGCGATCGCTTGATCTGCCCTGGCAAGCTCCTCGAGACGAGAACAAATAAATACAAGAAGGCATTTGCGCATTGACACCATGGCTTGGACCTATATTATTTTAGACTTTTAATTAATGGGCAAGTCCAGTAAATGAGTAAATAATAAATTGTTAAAAAAAGGAAGAAATGAATGCTAAACATATAAGCATGCGGGATGCGGCGCGCGCGGCTTCCAAAGTGAAGTGAACTCGGGTCCGATCGCTTTCTGAAGAAGTCATGATTAGCTGGCTAGCTCCACGAGACGAGAACAAATTAATGAAATAAATAAATTATTTGGATGCCGTAAAGTTATACTTCTTTCTTATATAACTATAAACGCATTTCGTTTCCCAATAGAAAAAAGGTAAGGCAATAAGCACAAAGTTGTTGTGTGAACAGTGAACTTCCCTCACTATTAGGAGGTACATATCCAATTAAAATTCACAGACAAGGCTAATTAAAATTTTATTTAAAGTTCTACCATATTTTAGTAACATTTTTATATGCCAAAATGAATTAAAAATTTAATAAATAGAAAAATAAGACACAATCTTGTTTTCTTATGTCAGTTTACATTTATTGAATATTAACGAAAAACTTCATTAAAACAGTATATGTTACAAAAAAACTAGATCAAGAAGTCAGATTATATATTTCCAAAGAACTAGAAAAGTGAAAAAACATATAATTAGATAATCATATGGATGAATATCAAATCGACTAGTTGAATTTCAAAAGACTAGAGGATAACAAAAAAGCTCGAATGGAATGACCTGAACTTCGAGTGCATCCAGATTAATTAATTACTATATATTGTATGGATATACGATAACCTTTTTTTTTAACTGATCGCAAATTAATGGTTCTAAATGGCCCTGATAAAATTCCTCTTTTTAAGATCAATGATTTACATTTATCGTTTAATTATTTTACAAAAATGTAGCAGTATATATAATTATTTTAAGATCAATGGTTCTATATTGGGAACTAAGAACTTAAAGTTAGATACGACACAATTATAATTAGTAAAGTCGATTTCTTGTTTAATTATTTTAAAAAGATGTAGCAGTATGTATAACAAAAATATTCGTCCATTTATCTTCCCTTTTGTTCGTTTTTTCCCGACGTTACCACGTGCTTAAAAGAGACCCATTTTGAGTAATATTAAACCTTAAAAGTTCATAAGACTAGTAGTGATTTCATGCAAATTGTTTCTTTAAAATTTAAAAAAATGATATTATATATCTTACTCAGAAAACGACTATTAATTAATCAACTATAAACACGAAACTATACCTATAATAGATGAATCAAGTCTGGTCGTCCACATGGAATGAAAGTAAAAGAGGGATCTTTTTCTAACGAATTGAAAATGGAGGGATATATGCATGCACAATTAAAATCGGTCTAATTAACTTATCCCATCTCAAATTGAAGGCTCAAATTTGTCGATATATATATCGAATGAAGTGCGTACAATTAGAAATGTGACATAGTCATAAACCACTGTGTGGCATCCATAATAATTAACTTATCCCATACTTAACCGGGCGAAACTTTACATAATGTTATGGTATCCGTAATTAAATCATATGGTTTCAATTCCGTCACTACGCGCGGAATTTTAGTTTTGTTTTTCGGCCATATCTTTTCTGTTTTTCCAATAGACTTATGAATTTATTGAAACTTCACAACAACGGAAATAAAAAATAGTTATCATTTAGTTTTCTAAAATAAGAAATTTGAGAAAGTTTTAAAAGTTTAATCCGTTGAAAACAAACACAAAACTACAAGAGTTTGAGAACAAGTTATGAAACGCTAATTTTTTTTTTTAACAGAAATTTCATATTACTAATAAACTTAAATATCGCTTTTTGTTACAGTTTCGTAAAACTGATTAAAAAAAGAAATGTTGATATCCTTTGAACTTCAAGCCATTTGAGTAAAAAGATATTTGGATGCCAAAAAAAATTACGATCGTGAATTGTTAATTAAAATCCCGGTGCACAAATCGGAGCAGAGTGGTTTTATCTTTGTTCAAAGAAATAGTTGATTTGTTTCCCGGACGAAATCTGAAACCTTTTCTAAAAAGAGAAAGGAAATTCATCAGTGGGTTCAGCTTGTTCTACTTCGAAGACCATTAATCTGAAGTCTCTTATTCCATTCCTCCAAACTCAACGAAGAATGCAACTTGTCAGAAGATAAAGGTTAACAAGCAGTATTTTGGCATCTACGTGGTCTCACTTCTCAGGAGAATAGAAGATATTAATGGTTCTATATATATGGCCTTGATCAAAATCTTCTTTTTGAGATCAATGATTTACATTTATCGGTTGGAATAATATGATATTTGAAACCGATCGATGATCACTCACAGTTTGGAGAATACTAATCTACCTATAAGAGAGAGAGCCCACCAACTAAAAATGGCCTATAAAACTAATACAGGTCTAATTAGTGTAGAATTTAGATATATGAGCTAACTTAATTATTTCTTAATTTTGGGTTGAGAAAATAGTTTTGAACTGTTGCTAGACGTAAATTGGGACAGGTTTCCTTATTTTATTGTTTGACGACGAGATTGTTATAAATAGGTTTACAAACGAAAAATATAAATCTGCTAGAAATTTTTTAGATATATGAGTAACTTAATTATTTCTTAATTTTGGGTTGAGAAAATAGTTTTGAACTGTTGCTAGACGTAAATTGGGACAGGTTTCCTCATTTTATTGTTTGACGACGAGATTGTGATAAATAGGTTTACAAACGAAAAATATAAATCTGCTAAAAAATTTATCATCCATCTGCACAGTGGTACTGGAATTATTATTTGTATCCAGAGACTTATGAATTTAATGAAACTTCACAACAACGGAATTTAAATTTTATTTTTTGGTCATATCTTTTCTATTTTTCCATAGACTTATAAATTTAATGAAACTTCACAACAACGTACGGAAATAAAAATAAGTTATCATTTTGTTTTCTAAAATAATAAATTTGAGAAAGTTTGAAAAGTTTAATCCGTTGAAAACAAACATAAATAAGTTGACAAGAGTTTGAGAACAAGTTATGAAACGCTAATTTTTTTTTTTTTTAACAGAATCTTCATATGACTAATAGACTGAAAGATCGCTATTTATTACTGTTTTTGCAAACTGATTTAATTACAAAAAATGTTGATATCCTTTGAACTTCAAGCCATTTGAGTAAAAAGTATGCATGTCAAAAAAAACTACGATCGTGAATAGCTTGATTGAATTAATGTGTTCGGGTTTAATTTAATTGGGTCCGATCGCTTGATCTGCAGATCTAGGTTATGATTAGCGGCTGGCTACCTCCTCGAGACGAGAACAAATAAATACAAGAAGGAATTTGCATTGACACCATGGGAAGACCTAAATGGGCAAGTCCAGTTAATAATAAATTGTAAAAAAAGAAAGAAATGAATGCTAAACATATAAAGCATGCGGGATGCGGCGCGCGCGGCTTTGCAGTGAGCGAGTTCCAAAAGTGAAGTGAACTCGGGTCCGATCGCTTTCTGCAGAAGTCATAATTAGCTGGCTAGCTCCACGAGACGAGAACAAATGAAATAAATAAATGATTCGGATGCCGTTAAAAGTTATACTTCTTTCTTATATAACAATAAATGCATTTCGTTTCCCAATAAAAAAAAGGTAAGGCAATAAGCACAAAGTGGTTGTGTGAACAGTGAACTTCCCAGTTCCCACTAGAGATATATTATTATATATATATAGAACTTTACTTTCCTTATATGTCCATTGTCTCTCTTCTTCCAAGTTCCTCACCATTACCAACCAAACTTGGTTTCTTACTTTCTTTCTTTTAAAACCAGACACTACTCCGATCATGGCCTCCCAACCGGAATAGCCACTTTTTTATTTTTTCTTTCCAAAAGTCAGACTCAAGACTCTGATCAGCTTGTGTTGTGTAGTAACTTTATTTGTTGTGGAAATAAAGTGGCCTAAAGAGACAAGTTTAAAAGAAGCTGTTATATGTAAGTTTCTTCAGATCGAAGGGCCTGTGGGCCGAGTTATAAGGAGTTAGAAATCCAAAATGGTAAGTTGCTATAAGTAACCTAACTCCGCATCTATAAATATACATTGAGACTTATTACTTGTTAGTCATAGCTACTTTACTAACTAGTCTAAATTTCCATTTTAACACTCTGACGCTATGAACGCGACGCCGACGCCGACACAAGCTGGACTCATCACTTTGCCAAAATTAACTGGTGGTGCTCGTCATTTTCCCACGGGCACAAGATGTTTCTTCTTGGCCAACTCATCCTCGAGATCTACTAGTAGATCTCGAGGATGAGTTGGCCAAGAAGAAACATCTTGTATTGAAATAGAGAATAGAGAGAAATAGAAAATGTATTTCAGAATAATTGAATTATTTTGTATTGAAATTCTTAGTCTTTACAAAGGCCAGAGACGCCTCTATTTATTATGAATACAAAGAGAATTAATGCTCTAATTTAACTAATTCCTATTGGTTGCTATCAATCTGACTGCAGTAAGATTTTGTGTTCATGTATGCGCTGGAATACCAGCTGTGCTTCTGTTGTGCAGATGGTCCAGAGAGTCTTCAACTGACATGCTCCATCAGTATTACTGGAAATCAAACCATAATTTTGATATAATTCTTTGTTCACTTGCTACAACACAAGGTTTGTCTTCTAGATATTCATAATAAATTTTTTTGATATAATTCTTTGTTCACTTGCTACAACACAAGGTTTGATCAAAGGTTTAAATAGCGGATCGCGGACTCGTAGCGGACATGCTAATGTCATAGCGGATAGCGGATAGCGGTCATTTAGCGGCCGCTATCGGACCATAGCGGATATTATGTCAGATACATATTTTGACTCTTTATGTGATGTTTAGTGACCTTAAATGGTCATGGTACATGTGCTGTACCAGTAAAAGTGAGGGCTTTTCTGGTTTTGTTAATATCTGACATAACAATTGAGTACTTGGATGGGTATTAAGACTTGTGGTATAACCGTTAAGATATGGTACCACTCTTTGGTACATAGGGATTTGTTGCTGGTACAAGGAACCATAAGTCCTTAGACTCCTTGATGCATGATTTAGTTTCATGTAATAACAGACTTTGTATGACGTTAATTAAGTTAAGGAATTGGTAACTTGCGTGGCCATGACATGTCGTGTACCAGTTAGTGGTACGGTTAGTAGAAATTCATTAATTCAATTAAGTTTTAATTAAAAATCACCTACATGGCTGCGATTTGGGACAGAGAAGAGTCTCCGTATTTTGAAAAATACGTAACTGTATAAAATTGGGCCTTTTTAATTGGGCCAATATATCAGATTTCTTAACAACCGCTTTCTACCGCTAAATCACCGATTTATTACCGCTAAATCCCGCTAAGCTCCGCTACACATCGCGCTACAGGACAGAGCGATAAATTTGAAGCGGTGTAGCGTTCTAACATATGGAAACGATATATCGGCGCTATAGCGGCCGCTACGGCCGCTATTTAAAACTTTGGGTTTGATCAGGTATAACCTTTCTTTGTATTCTTTGTCAAATACTTCATACGGCCTTGTGAAAACCTATATAGAAACAAATGTGGAGTTGAGAGCACCTGAAGGAAGATGTCAGGAACTCTCCAAATGTTGCTAAGTTAGAATTATCCCCAGACAAGAAAAGTACTCATTGTGAAAAGAAAATAAAATTATTTGGAAGATTTATCAGGGCTTGCATGAAAATTATTAATTTGTATAGAGATGGTATGAGTAGGCATTTGCTAACATTGATGATGAATTATGATTATACACAGGCAGTACTGGCATTGTATGCAGCAAAAAAGATTTCAGGTATTGTTGTAAATGTTGGTTTCAACGTCACCTCCGTTGTCCCTGGTAAACTCTTTCTCCCTCTTATCACACACACACATACACACAAAAAGGCAGGGAGACATATATATTACATAAACAAAATACTATCAATTTATCGTACCACTTATGAAACAAAAATTGAGAGAGCACGCTTGTTCAACTAGTTTGTGGTAATGGCTGACCAGTATGCTGTTGGAATACACATGCAATGTATAATACTGCACTACAAAGTTAGAGTAACATTTTCAAACTTCTAATATTTTTACATGGATTAATCTATTAAAAAGTTCAAGAAAGTCCCTTTACTCCATTATATTAGTATCATTCTTATATAATTACTGGATTGTGTATATTCATTTGTTTAACATGTCATGCTTCTTAACAGTATACAGAGGCAAGGTAATGCGTGAGATTGGTGTAGAAATAGTGGGGATAGGTGCTCTCAAGCTAACAGGGTTTTTGAAGGAGCTAATGCAAAGGAGAAGTATGACTTATGAGTCACTTTACACTGTTCGGACCATCAAGGAGGTATGACCCTGTTTGCTCGAGTAATTTTGAATTCCACATATGCCCTATTAGCTGGTTAGGATTGGAGAAAATGAGGGTAAGGGGTCTAGTTTTCATGTTTTGAATCATTGATAGATATTCTGATATTGAAAGGGAGAGACTGATTTATTTATTTATTATTATTATTTTTTTTGGTGGGGGAGGGGGTGTGTTAATCTGATCAGATGTGTCATATTTGCTTTCTTGCCTCTTCAAATATAGACGTCTGAACATCTGTTGTTCATTAAATTATTGAGTCTTTTTATTCTATAACTCCAAAATAATTTACAGAAATTATGTTATGTGGCACTGGATTATGAGGCAGAAATGAGGTGTCAGGTGAAGGTTGGTTCACACTGTCTCAAGAAAGATTTCAGGTTGGAGAGCTCCTATTTCAGCCTCAACTCGGAGGCGTGTAAATATCTCTGTCAGCTTGAGTTCTTTTATATCATTTCTCCTGTAGGTCTATATTTTAATTATGATCCATTGGTTTTACTCACAACAAGGTAGTTGGAAAGAATATTTCTCTCCAGTGGTTATTCTATGTTTGCAAGTTTGACTGTGAATGAAACTGACACTTTGGGCTTGAGACCCTAGCAGCCAATTCTAATTATATTCTAATTATGATCCAATGGTTTTACGTGAGACCTTAAATGCCAGTATATACCTGTTATTGCAGAGCTTGATGTGATATAATAACATCGGTTGGTAGGGATTTTTTTTTTTCTGTTCATTTAATTTTTGTAGTAAATATGATCTGTACAAGACAACATCTAACTAAGAATAAAGATGGGCAGAGAGTATATAATTAGTAATGGCCTTGATAATTAGTATGATAGGATATGTCAATCTGATGTATTTATATACTTTTTCTGCAAAATTTTACAGACGGGCTATGGCATTGCACCAAGCTGTGGGCCTCTGCATAGATCATTGCTACAATTCTGACATTGTTGGCGATGTGAGCAGGTATAAAACTGTAATTCTGGCTGGTGGTACTGGCTGCTTACCTGGCCTCCCTGGTAGGTTCTTCTGGTGCAAAACATACAGGTGTGATCTCGTAGCCATAACTGGTACTTTTAGAGTCACTAACAAATATTATTCTTCTGTGTGGGTGTTATGATGGCATGACAGAGAGGTTGGAGAAAGAGCTGACCAAGCTATTACCAGAGTCTATGTCAGAGGGCATAAAGGTCACTCCACCTCCATATGGGACTGACTCAGCCTGGTTTGGTGCAAAGATTGTTAGCAATGTAAGATCATAAGCTTCTACAAAGCCCATAAATTCTCAAGAAATTGCTTCTTCCATTGGTTTGGGAAATGTTCCTCTATTTGCATTATTAGCATGACAGTCATCCATAAACATGATTTATGTTGCTATTCTTAGACACTTGTACTTCTCACTTCAATAACACAGTTAATTATAAGATCATGACCAAAATTACACATATAGTACAGTCTTTTATGTATTCATACATGATACTTTGATACAGTAATTCTAATTATAAGGTAGCATTAAAAATGGGTGCTTAATCTTTTATTATTATTGCCCCTTATGTATTTTTTACGACAAATTGTGGGTAAAAGCTAAGCTAATGATGGCTTTTTATTGAACAAGGGGGGAAAGATAAAAGGGGGCATCTTGCAATAAGGGGGATAAAAATAAAATCATACAAGCTACATGAACTAGTTATATATTATAAAATGTAATGACGAACCAGCTCTTATAATAACATTCTTTATCTTCTCTTTTTTTTGTAAGAATATTCTCGGGCAATTCTTTTAAACCAACTGTAGATATACTAACATGTTTGCTATGCTGAAATCAGGTGAGCACGTTCACTGAGGCTTGGTGTGTGACAAAGAAAAGGTTTCAAAAGAAATATAAAATGGGTACTATATCCATATATAGTTGGCTCTTGGTGAATCATTACCTGCTCCTGTAGCATCATATGTTTACATAAGCTTTATTTACCAAGTAATTTGCAATATAGGGACGTTGCATATTGCAATGGTGCAACATATAGCTACTTTTGTATACGAAATTTTCAATTTTAAGAACTCTATAGTATAATTGCCTGTAAATAATATTACAACAGTCATGTTTACCTTAATAATAATAGTTTTTTATACTTTATCTTTTGTATGGACAACATAAGCTTTGGAGATATGAAATGGACCACGAGATGACTTCTTTCATAGCAAGGTTTCAATTTGTTGCAAGTTGCAAACCGGAAAATTTCTTTCATGTCATTTATTGATTGTTTTAGAGACACTCTGTAGTTAAAGAAAGTGCAATATAGATATCGCAATACTTGTTGTATAGTGTATGGAGATACGAACTATGTAAAACGAGATGAGCCTTTTCAGAGCAAAGTTTTACTCCCTCGTGCGCTGCAAATGGGCAAGGTGCTATCTGTATATTACAAGAATATCAACCGCTATCAAGGTTTTTGGGAAAAAAAAAATATAAAAAAAAATCAATCTATGCTATTCAATTCTATATCCTACATTATAACCCTCTTTGCAGTAATTAAGAAATAAATGTATGAAACGAATATCTGAAATTTGTAGAAGAGTATTAAATATTGGCCATCTCTTCTGCGGAAAGACTATCTTAATATGAATATCAAGGTTATGCAACGACAACATGTTCCTTCTTTCCTTAGGAGTTACGAGCATTTAACAAGAATACAATACAAATCAAACTCTACACTCCATATAAGATCTGAAAACGTGGTCAAAGCTCACCAGCATAGGTGCACCTTGCACCTTAAGTTCGTTTAATCGATGCACAGAAACTTAAGAAGGTAGTTTACAGCTAATTAAATTTTGTCCAGGCCAGCAAATTTAAAATTACTGTGCCTAAATCTGTCAACGTGAACGAGAAAGCACCATTGTATATGTATTTTTGAAAACAAGAAGATTAATATTGATTCAAACCAGGAGAGTTTCAAAAAAAAAAAAAAAAAAAAAAAAAAAAAATCATTGAAGTTATGGAAGCAAGATTGAAAACAGATCACGCATGCTCGGGTTAAACTTTCATTGCTAAAAGAAAAGGGCTGCTCCACTAAATATGGGACTTGCAGGTCATGATGATAATATGATATCCATCTAGCATTACTCAAACAACTACAAGATAAATCTGTCCAAAAAAACTGTCACAAAAGTGTGTCTGAAGTTTTACTTGAAAATTAGAGACCAGGAGCAGTTGTCTGAACTCTTCTAGTTACAATTACAGATTACTTGCATCTGTACTTTCTGCCAAAATTCTCCACCAAAGAGAGGATATACCAAAATCAAAATAGATCTACTTAATCTTTGGTTAAATCACAATATTGCACATAGTTCAAAGCATAAAAAACCAACATCCAATGTAACATCAATTCTGATATCTAGCGGTAATTTTATGACGCAGCTAAGGTAGCATATATAAAAAAGAATTAGAAGCAACAAACAAGAGTTAAAGACTAATTTCTGGTGTATATTAAACATCTAAGGAATCACACATAAAAGAAAAACAACACCATTCAGAAGTTACCCTAAACTCATAACAAAGCACCTAATTATCTCAAACAACTCAAAAGTACTTCCTTATTGCACTATTTCATAACAGAACATAACTATTTAATCTTACTAACCAAAAAGCTTAGATTTTTCTACCAACAAAGAATGTTGTAATAGCACCCTTCCTCGAACATCTAAACATAGCTTGGCTGAAACCACATAGCTGGTGCAGGCGGCCAAATTGGTGGCTCCCCGGCAATCTCAAACGCCACTGTCTGATACTTGGTACCACCAATCTTGGCAACAGAGATACTATAATAATTGTCATAATATTCTCCACCCATATCTTTACCGGGAGATGATTTCTCCTTGTGCTCGATGTACATACAATCCCCTTCAAGTGAGTCCCAATCATCAGAGCAGACGGCCAGGAAGCGGTGCTTCTCCCCACAGAAAATGGTTATGTTGCTTGTGTCAGTGATCTTCTTCAGGTCAGAATGAATATGTATTGGGAACTTTTTTGGGGGTGGCTGCTCTGAATACTTCTTATTACTATCATGATATAACTGGTACAGCTCAAAAGTTTGTTTTATCCCCATCTCAGAGCCCTCAGTTGTGTCATCTGCAGATGCATGATGCTTATCATTTTGACCTGTTTCTTGATCATCTTCAACTTCAACTTCCCTATCATGTATAGCGACAACATGAAGCAGAGGTTTCCCTTCCAGTAAAAACAAGTTGGAATCTGGTAACTCATTTTTGAAATGACACTGATGAAGATCTTGAAGAGATCTTGAGAGAGTAATTTATGCTGGTAATGTAAAATGGTAATGTATTCCGTTGTATCAACTCAGTACAGGATGTAGCCTTTATATAGGCGTAAAGAGGAAAACTTAGCTAACTATTGTTACACTCAATACTATAATCCTAATACAAGAGTTAACTATATTACACCTAATTAACCCCAGTGTCATCTGTTATGGTTGCGCTAATACTCCCCCCACAAGCTGAAGGAGAGTTCTCTACTGTAAGCTTGGATCTCAAGTGAAGAAACCGTGCAGTAGCTAGGGGTTTTGTTAATATGTCTGCAATTTGGTCTTGTGAGCTTAGAAAACGAACAAACAACTCCTTTGATAAAATCCGTTCCCGCACAAAATGATAATCAATCTCGATATGTTTTGTGCGAGCATGAAACATCGGGTTTGAAGCCAAGAATGTTGCACCAATATTGTCGCACCAAATTGTAGGAGGATGAGCCAAGGAAATGTGAAGTTCATGTAGTAAATATTGTACCCAAAGAAGTTCGGCACAAGTTATGGCAAGAGAACGATATTCCGCTTCGGTGCTAGAGCGGGAAACGGTGGGTTGCTTTTTAGCACTCCAAGAGACAAGGTTTCCTCCTAGAAATATTGCAAAACCGGTTGTGGACCGGCGGTCATCGGGGCACCCGGCCCAATCGGCATCACAATAGGCATGAATTTGTAGATTGGAATTGTTATTGAATGACAACCCATTAGTGAGGGAGCCACAAAGGTAGCGCAAGATTCGTTTGACGGCTGCCCAATGATTGATGGTGGGTTTGTGCATGAATTGTGATACACGATTGACCGCAAAAGAAATGTCGGGTCGAGTCAAGGTTGCATATTGGAGAGCTCCAATAATACTCCTATAAAGTTGAGGATTATCAAACACATCGCTATCATCCCTTGATAGGGTTGGTGTGGTAGCCATAGGAGTTGGCGCCGGTTTTGCATTGAGCATGTTAGCTCGGCTAAGAATATCATGGATGTATTTTGATTGGGAAAGGTGTAAGCCATTGGAAAGTGGAGATATTTCTATGCCTAAGAAATAATTAATCGAGCCAAGGTCTTTGAGTGAAAATTTGGAGTGAAGTATGGAAGTGAAATCGGCAATAAAGGAGGGATTAGAACCGGTGACAAGAATATCATCAACATATACTAGAATCATTGTGAAGTGATTTGGATTTGTAGAGATAAAAAGAGAGGGATCATATTGAGACTCTATGAAACCAAGATCAAGAAGTGTGGAACTTAGCTTATGGAACCAAGCTCGAGGGGATTGTTTAAGACCATAGAGAGATTTAGAGAGAAGGCAAACATGGTTTGGATAAGATGTGTCAAGAAAACCCGGTGGTTGTTCCATGTAAACCCGTTCATGAAGATCGCCATGTAGGAAGGCATTATTAACATCAAGTTGACGAATAGTCCATTGTTTAGAGATGGCAAGGGAAAGGATGATGCGAATGGTGGTTGGACGAACAACGGGACTAAAAGTGTCAAAATAGTCAACACCTTCTTGTTGGTGATAGCCTTTGGCGACTAGTCGAGCTTTGTAGCGCTCAATTGAACCATCGGAGCGGCGCTTGATCTTGTACACCCATTTACAACCAATGACTCGACAATTGGAAGGTGGAGGAACAAGAGTCCATGTGTTATTAGTAGCCAAGGCATTGATTTCGGTTGTCATGGCTTCACGCCATTGAGGTATTGGATTAGCTTTGGCAAAAGTGGTCGGTTCTTTTTCTAAGGTAGTGAAGTAAGCCACATGATCCGGAAAGTAACGTGGTTTTCGGATTTTGTCTTTGTTGCGTGTTATCATTGGATGTTGATTAAGAGGTGGATTTGTCGGATTGATGAATGAAGGAGGAAGAGATGCATTTGTTTGGTGAAGCACGGGTTGAACAGAGGAGGTAGTATGGTCGGGTGAAACAGAGGAAGTAAGGGTTGTGGAAATGGGATTGTTTGAATTTAAATTCGTCTCGGTTTGGGTGTTGGGCGCGGGAGCTGAAGCCAGATCACGTGAGTGGGCTGATGGAGCGGAAGCAGGAGACAGTGTGGGTGAGTGAGATGATGTGGCAATAATGGGCCCAGTGACTTGGCTGATGTAGCGGAAGCAGGAGACAGGCCCAGTGCGAGCAGGTCCAGTGGAGATATTAGGCGAAGTAGTTGAAGAATTTTGCAAATTTGAGGTGTGACCCAGCTGATCAACTTCTGGAAGGTCACGAATGGGCCGAGTGTTTTGAGAAGAAATATGCCGATTAACACCAGCTTGTACCTGAGGGTTAGTATTAACCAAAACAAGAGGAAAATTGTCCGAAACTGGTTCGGTAGAGGTGCAGGACTGACAAGGCTTGGTTGACATTGTTTGAAAGGGGAATTTGGTTTCATCAAACCGTACATGACGCGAAACATAAATTTTGTTAGTTGGAATATGGAGACAACGATAACCTTTTTGTAAAGTAGCATAGCCTAAAAAGACACAAGGTATAGAACGAGGCTCAAGTTTATGGGAAACATAAGGTCGAGTATAAGGATAACACAAACAACCAAGAACACGTAATAAAGAGTAATCCGGTGGTTTGTCATACAAAACCGTATAAGGAATGGTCGACTTAGTAGTTGGTAATCTATTAATAAGATAAACTACACTAGAGAAAATTTCATCCCAAAAAGCTTGAGGAATAGAAGCACGAGACATAATAGCTAAAGAAAGTTCAATCACATGACGATGTTTCCTTTCGGAAATACCATTTTGTTCGGGTGTATAGGGACAAGTTGTTTGGTGCACAAGTTGGGGAAAGTGTTTGTCAATAGGTTTGTATTCGGTACCACCATCGGAACGCAAGGTCTTAATAGTACAATTAAAAAAATTCTCAACTTGAGCCTTAAAACGAGTAAAAATAGACAACACCTCACTTTTATTAGCCATAAAAAAAATCCAAGTAAATCTAGAGTAATCATCCACAAAAATAATATAATAGCGAAAATTATTCTTTGAAACAATTGGAGAAGGACCCCATACATCGGAGTGAACAAGTTCAAGAGGAGAAGTGGTGGAAGAAGGAGAAGAAGAAAAATGTAGTCTATGAGATTTAGCTATCATACAATCATTACAAATATCTAAACTAGAACTAGTACAAGGTAAATCAAATTCTTTCAAAATATGCCTAGTAATATCATTGGAGGGATGTCCAAAACGATCATGCCACATAGAAGCGGTGGTGCGAATGCCCTTGTTGGTCTGAGAATGAGTTGAGCTAGCTCCATTGGTTCGTCCCTTCCAGTGAGAATTAGAAGATGCGCCATTGTTGCGCGACGAGTTCGAATAGAACGCAGTAGGCAGAGCAGATGTCGAATCATGTTGAGATTTGATCAACGCCTCATGGGAGAGCAACATTCCATGAAGATCTTGCAAAGATAGAGCTTCGTTACGGCTAGTCGTGTTGATGGCAGCCACAAACGCATTGTACTCGGACCCCAATCCATTTGTAAGAACAAGAAGAAGATCATCCTCTGAAGGTGGAGCGCCAATAGAAGCTAGTTCATCGGCTAATTGACGAATATGGAGTACAAACTCTGTGCACGATAATGCCCCTTTCTTAGCCGATTGTAACTGGCGCTTGAGTTCAAGAAGTCTGGATCTTGAATTCGTCGCAAATTGTCGATGAATAGCTGACCAGAGAGAAGCTGAAGAGGTGCAAGATACATAATGAGCTTGTGTTGACTCGGATAATGAAGCTCGAAGCCATCCGAGTACCAATTGGTCTTGACGATTCCATGGAAGAAATTCTTGATTGAACTCGATTTGGCCATCCATGGTGTGAACAGTAGGATGGGGTGGTGGGGAATTGAGAAATTTCATCAGATTATAGCCAATTACAATAGGTAAAATCTGTGCTTTCCAAGTCAAGTAGTTGGAAGCAGTTAATTTGATGGGTGTCGGTATATTGACAGAGAAAATTTGATCGACATTAGATGGTGGAGGAGGGTAAGGATAGTAGTTGAAGTAAGGCGGAGGCGGAAAATTGGGTGGAGGAAGACTAGTGGAGAAGCCATTTTGTGGGTTTAATGGTGTTGGCGGTGGCTGTTGAAAACCAGGTGGTGGTGGTGGGGGTTGCTGAAAACCAGGTGGTGGTGGTGGGTTGTTGGAGATGATCGGCGTAACACAGGCGGTGGCCATTGGAGAGGCTCTTGATACCATGATGAAGATCTTGAGAGAGTAATTTATGCTGGTAATGTAAAATGGTAATGTATTCCGTTGTATCAACTCAGTACAGGATGTAGCCTTTATATAGGCGTAAAGAGGAAAACTTAGCTAACTATTGTTACACTCAATACTATAATCCTAATACAAGAGTTAACTATATTACACCTAATTAACCCCAGTGTCATCTGTTATGGTTGCGCTAATAGACACACAAGCGAATTCTCAGGTTTGGCAAACTCAGTGATATACATGACTCCCTTCGAAAGCAGATAGAAACATCCATTATAGTACGCCGCATCTCCGGTCGTCGCCTCACTAGGAAGGATGTTAACCACTGTCCAGCACAGGTCCCCGACCCGGCAGCAGAAGATCCCCCGGCATATCTCAACAAATACCATGATCAGACAGTTTGGATCAGTCAAATCAGAAGAAAAAGTCACCCTTGTGATCGCAAAATTACGAGAAAACGGCTCAAACACCCAGCTAGCATCATAGTCCGGAGCACTCGAATCACTTCTGATGTGTCTAACAGGAGTAGTGAAGGAAGGGAGATTGACGCGTGCCCGGGTTAACGGGTTCAGTAAGAAAACCTCTGCACCTTTGGTGGCGACGAGCAAAAGCCAGCCACGGTAGGAGGCAGAGCACAAGAGGCCGATGGTCTCGGGGAGATGGAGTTTGCGCATCTTGGACTCGAAGATGTCGAAGAAGAGACGGATCCCGTCGTCAGTACGAGAGTCCCATGGACTGAAGGGAATCATGAGCCAAGGGAGTTGGGGAGGGAGGTGGGAAGGCTTGGGAAGAGAGGCGGAGCGCCAGGGAGAGCAAACGGCGCGGAATCGGACATAGTCGGTGATGGATTTCACCTTGTTTGAGATGACTTGCACGATTTCTACTGGGAGGAGGTGTGCCCAATCGCGGAACTCAGATGCGGAACCTTCCATTTCAAAAATTGTTTGGTAGATGAAAAGACAATCGAAAAGAGACGGAAGGAAGGGTTTTCAATGTCGCAGTGAGAAATGGGAAATTGGGAATGGAGGTGAAGAAGGGTTTAAGCGATCGAGTCACACCGACTCACACGCGAACCCACGCATTATATCGAGTTTATTTATTTTATTTTAAAATTTTTAAATTTCTAATTAATGCCAGCAAGGCAGAGGCAGTCTATGGTAAATTGGTAATTGCGGACCTGCGGTGGTCTTCGAGCAGAAGTCAACAGTCAACACTTACTTAATGCCTTAAAAAGAGTTCCAAAAAAATATATATAAATAAAATTTCTTAATGCCTTAATATATCTTAAGAAATAAAAAAATCACATAAAGTGGTAAATGTTTAAATTTGGAAATATATACTTTGAATTGTTTTTTTTAAGAGATGCTTGACAGTGGCGGTCAAATAAAAAAATATTTGAATTCTTAAGCAGTAGAAATATCAGTTTGTGTAGTACTGACTCGTTTATATTGTCGATCAAACTGAATATGTCGACATTGATCAAAATGTTTTTTTACGCCGGATTTCATTTCATTTAATTTGAATTTATTTTTTTCAGAATTTCTTTGAATATAAAAACATAGAAATTCCAATCAAAAGATACAAAATCCGTTGATTGTGATCAAAGAATTTCTAATGAAATAAAATCTCATGTTAAAAAACGGATTATGATCAGGGCCATCATGTTGGTGTTTCAAATAATCTGTTATCGTTGGCTTTCGATTTCTTTTTTTTTTTTTTTTTTTTTTTTTTTTTTTTTTTTTTTGCTTCGAGTTATGGCTTGTACAAGCTACCATTGTTTTTCTTATATTATAGTTTTGAACTTACACTACACTTGTTGTTTATTATTTTATTATCTTCCAAAAATACTTATCATTAGGTCTACAACAATAATCATTTGACTTAATATTCGTTAGAAATTGATTTTATCTTGTCGGATTTGAGTCTGAGTTGGTCGAGCAAGATCATAAGATAAGGGCTTCACACCTTAGAATATATTAGCTAGATGGCATGTTAGGTTCGGTTTTGAGAAAAACAGGGGTGAGTTAGGTCCGATTTCAAATTGTTTATTAGATTCATATCAAGAAGTTTTTAAATCATTCAGTTTGAGTCACTTAATATCATTTCGAATTTTGGATTGTTTAGATTCAGATCCTTAAGACTTTTGATAGGTATTTATTTACAAATTAAGTACAACCATCCGACATGATTGAGATGGGATGTTTGGAACCCTTGGAATAAGATCTTATTTGGAATTGCTTGTTCTAAGGGGTGCCAAACACATTTGAGAACAAGTCGAATAGCTAATTCCCATTCTGGTTCTTAAAATTTAGTCCTTACTTCTTTTGCATTTTTTTAGTTTCAATCCAGAAATATATATGACCAGGAATATCTTAATACCTTGCGTTCTGAATCTGAAAATTATTTATTGTTTATTTAAAATTTTAAATAAAATTTCATTTTAAAAAATTAATTTACATTTTATATTTAATAATATTTTGTTTCTATCTATGCTCATTATTATTTTAGCTGGCGTAATTCCTCTTTTATTGAAAAATAAAAAGAAGACAGGCTACTGAAATTCTGCACTCTCAATTATATTTAAATAAAATACAAGAAAAAAAAAATACATGCCATCCAGATTGGTTGGAAGATTTGACCAAATCCTCATAGTAGAAAATATAAACAACGCCTAACACTTGTACGCAAACTACGAACTATAATAATACATCTTGATTGCTTGGTCACAAATTCATGAGAAGCTCCCAAAGTTTTTTTTTTGAAATATTTACGCATATTTTATTGATATGCACGTCTTTCTACATCCCTATTTTGGGGTAATGACATGTATTCCTCCTTTTACTCGGCCCCCATTATAAGAAAATAAAGTTAAAATGATTTTTCAAATATATGACTAATATGCGCAATTGCGCACATATGAAGATGGATTAGAGGTCAGGAAAAAGGGGAAAACACTGCATCCGTGTTTGATGCTTGCCTTTGTATCACTGAAAATGAAATAACTCAAATAAGCTCCTAATCCATCTTCTGTACGTGTGCTGTCTAATGACACATTCTATAGCTGTCTACAGATTGATTGAAAACTTAGTAGCATGTATACTGTACTGTCTTAATGCACCTGGGAGACCGATTACAGACACTCGAGTTATATTTTATTTTATTTTATTTTTTCACTAGTCCTTTTTATACTTACTAAGATAAGATGATGATTATTTCATTGACTAACACTCGTTCCATAGATACGTTTGAAGTTTTTGTAGATAAACAATGTTATAAAACGGTTTATAAAAATATATTCATAGATGAAAAATTGTATATCAATCTGATGTGTGAAAAATATATTTGAAAATGTTTGAAAAATATTTTCACTAATTGAAATTCTTATATTTTTTATTGAAACAGACATTAAAAAAGCGTTGCAATTAATGGGGACAAGCTTTACTAACTTGTTTATAAAAAAAAAAAAAAAAAGCTTTACTAACTTTACTTTTCTGAATTTGAATCCTTGAATGGAATCTCGATAGTGATGCTAAAATACTTGATTGGCTCTAAGCGATCATAGATTGCCGTAAAGTCAATAAGCTAATGTCAACTATGTTATGGAACTTTTCGTCCATGTATTGAGGTGCGATGCAAGCCAATAATATTTTTTTCTAAGTCACCAAGAACTTCTTAATTTAATGAAATTATATCAGATTTTTGGTCTCCACAAAGTTTTTTGTAAGTCGTTTAACACTTTCGATGGCGGCAGCAAAAACTTGAGGAATCATATATAGATTTCAAATAAAGGACCAGGATTCTTGACAATCACGGTCAAATATTAAAAGATTATTATTGAAAGTTTCTCGTTTCGAATGGTATTAGTTTTCAAATTAAATTTTTTTGAATTCCAGATAATTATCTTAAATAGATCTTAGTTTACTTTGTATATGTTGTATTTAATTAGCTATCTGAAATTGGATGGTAAGGTTAAAATAACAAATTCTACTATAACTGAATCATGAATGGTAGGAGCTGGCATAGTCCATATGTCAATCTACAAAAAGGCTTTAATTAAGTTGCTATTAGCCAAAATATTAGGTCTAGTTTCACTTAAAAGTCCCCGGTTTAAGTACGATGTCCCTTTTAGTCAGGGACCGTTTGCATGTTAATGTGAGTGAAATAAAAGAAAAGTCTAATATCTTGATACTACAACAAGTATCCAATATCAACACCGTCCCCGGAAACGGCGCCAATTTAATGAAGGTTTTTAAACTCTAAGTATCAAATAAATTTGTACCTAGAACCTAAACTTACTAGTCGTTTGGAGTTAAGCTTTAGGGTCGAACCTAAGGGACGGATTTCTGAGTACCGGACTTATCGTTTCTCAAAAGCTAGATTGGTAATAAAGGGTGTTTTTGGACTCTAACAACAATTCTGAACAATAAGCAGACAAACACTGGTTTTTGGTGATTTTTCTAATATTATAAAAGCGTCATAGGGATCATAATTCACTAGGTTTAGCTTCTAGAAAAATCGGATAATAATTACTTTCATAATCAATCCAGAATTCCAGAAATCCTGCCTTCAGTTCGGCCCGAACCAGACCAGTTCGGTCCGAGCTGAGAGCATGGATTTGAGTTGCTGCACAATACACTTGACTTTGACGATGTTACGGGCTTAGACTGGCTGTTATTACAATTCCTAACCCTCAACTTTCGCCTTTTGGATCAGAAACTAGTACAGAACTCTACTTCACCCGCTCAAGTTCACTAGACCTAGACTTTTGTGTTGGCACAAGTCCACAAGAGTTTATCTATTTGTTTTTCTTAGGTTATCTAATTATTTTCTCAAACAATTCAGAAGTTGTACCTCTCAGTACAACTAACCTATCCTTTCGGATCTGTGGCTAACCTATACACTTAGCTCACTACTATTGTTCCATTTAAATTTGTAACTTAACCAAACCTGACCGTAGATTCAGAAGTAAGATAAATAAAACAACAACAATAAACAAAGCATCAAATAGTACTCAATAGATAAATAACACGTCAAGTATCAAGCAATCATAACAGCAACAACAAACTAATCCTAAGCTACATCTTACCCTAAGACAATAATAAACTATTCAGTCATAGTACTAGAATAACAATAAACAACCGTAATAAAACAGTAAAGATACATGTCCATCAATAGAGAAGAAATAAGCATGAAAAGAGGTAACCAACTACTCCTTGCACACTTGTACTTCACTGTCTAGGATTGTGGAAGGTGGATGAACGTGAGATCTGGTAAAGCTCGCTGCCGTCGCTTTGAATCAGAGAAGAAATCACATGAATCGCTGAAGAACTCGAGGAAACTATGAGAATTCGTCCAAAAGCCAAGAGAGATCTGCCGTCAGGGCAGAGGAGACCTTATACAGAAGCTTCCCATGCTTGGGGAGCAAGCTAGGGCATCCAGGGCATCAAATCTTGCCAGATATCAACTTCCCAATGTATAAAACCATGCCATAAACGCCACTTCGGGGCCAGCCAGGGGTCAGTTTGACCCGAATAGGAGAATGACTTCGGACTAGAGTGGAATGGGAGCTGCTGCACTGAGTTCGACCCGAACTGGGGGTGCATGGTCCGAAGTGAGCTGCTGAAATGGTTAAGTCCAGAGCAGAGCTTAATTCGGTCCGAACTGGAGGTGTTCGACCCGAACTGAAGCCTGAACTTAGCGTCTAAGGTGGCATGTGGCCCGCATGATGGTCTGGATCGTGTCCCTAGCGCCAAGAATGAGTCGTCTAGCCTGAAAGCAAGCATTGATAGCTCCTTTGAGTCTGTTTTCCCTTCATTCTTCATTGATACCTGTATAAGATGAGCAAAAGCGACGACAAAGCTGAATCCTGGAAAAACACAATAAAATGTCAAATAATAACAAGGTTTGGGTCATTTTAGGTGCCAAGTACGGTCAAAATACCAACAAATAAAAGAGATATCAAATCCCCCAAACTTAAACTTTGTTTGTCCTCGAGCAAGAGCCTTAACTTAGAGTTTGACTATACTTAGACTTAGAGAGAAGAATACCCAAACCAAGACGATGCTGAAAATTAAATTCTTATGGCCATAAACAATCACACAAAACAAAGCGAGCCAAATCGATTCGAATTCATCAAGTACAAGGGTTTAGTATCCTAATATTCAAGTCATGCAACTCTTGGTCCTAATGAGAGTTTAATCAATCAAGTACCCTAGCTTTATTTCATCAAACAAATACAACCTCAAAGTTACTCACCTGTTCTTTTCCATGTCTTACAAAAATTTGCAAAAGGAAACTTAACAAGTCCGAGAATTTTATCATGAGAAAGATAAACAACAATTCACCAATTAAGATTTATATGTGCAAGTTGAGTCGCGGTGATTTACATCACTTAGGGTTTTACGCTATTGGGACTTGGATTGAGCTACCGGCACATGACGCACCGGGGAGATCGGACGTGAGTGGTACACGACTAAGGCCACGGTACACTTGGGCCAGAGCTCCTGGCAACATTACATCTTCATTTCTCCGTTATTCGTTGAATTTGGAAGATCAAGCAGATTGCTACATGACCAAGGCCACGGTACACTTGGGCCAGGGCTTCTAGTAACATCCACAATCATTTCTCGAATTGGGTAATTTCAAGTCCCTTCACACCCTCATGTTCGCAACTATTTTGGGTTTAATCAATTTAAGAGCTTGTTGGTGATTCAAGCAATAACAACCATCTAACTCATCTTATAATTTTCAAAGTTGTTAAGTTTTCTCTAGACAAAGGAATGTAAGACACAAAAACAGTTCACTCGGTGAGAGATCGTGAGAACCGACTTAAATTGAGTTGACAAACTATTAAGCAACCAGTTTTCGGGCCCTATCAAGACCAAACTAATCATTTCGGTCCATTGGTGCACAAATCAAATCTAGATTTCTAAACAATCAGGTGTACTTGAGAAATCTAAAGGAAATGCTCTCAGAAATCATGTGATTTTAATTAGTGAAAGTCAAAATAGGAGAGCATTTAAATTTCAACAAAACTTGATAAAAAATTTGCAAATTGGACCTTCAGTTCGAACTGGAGCAGGCCAGTTCGGACCGAACTGACTGGTTCGGGTTGAACTGAGGAGGGGTGAAACGTGTTTTGCCTAAGTTACTTAGTTCGGACCGAACTAGGCAATTCGGGTCGAACCGAAGCTAGAGAAAATTTGAAAAATTCTGTCTCTCTCTCTCTGTTTCGTCCAAAATTCCAGAAAAGAAGAAAAGAAATCAACAAGCAACATAAAATTCTTAATGCGCCCCCCCAAACTTGAATAAAGCAGTGTCCTCATTGCTAGGTATGCACAAAAAATAGGAGGGCAAAGAGGGCGTACCTGACTAGAAGTGGTGAGGAGGAAAAATCCCAAAGGGATCCTCCGGTCCGGCTTGTTGCTATGGCGGCACGAGGCTGGGGTAAGCCGACAGATCAGATGGGGAAGGGCGGGGCAGCTCGTAGGATTGCTCGGGGTAGGCATAAGAAACAGAGCGGGCCTCGGTCGGCTGAGTGAGGAGGTTGGGCTGCCACGCGGCCTGCCAGGGCTGCTGCACTGCATCCATCGCAGCCGGGCTATGATACGAGTCAGCCGATGATGTGTGGCTGTGCATGGAGTGCGCCGGTGAGCCCAAGTTGGGGTCATCTTCTTCCCCGGGTCAGTAGTTGTTGCGGAGATAGAAGTTGTTGTCAAACGTGACATCCGCAACATAGTCGAGGGGGTGGCCATACTGTTGCACCTCGTGAGAGAGCCGGCTGAGATGCATGCCATGCTCTTGTTGTGTGGCCGTGTTGCGGTGAACCTCATCTCTTGTGTCAATGGTAAGGCTGGTGAGGTTGCCCATCATGTCGCGAAGTGCTAGGGCCCACCGCGGTGCTTGTGAGAATACATCCTCCGGTTCGTCTTGTTGAGGCGCCGCCTCGTCTTGTTGAGATGCTGCCCCGACATCTATATCCATAGGGATGGGCTCAATGGTAGCTGCTAGGCTTGAGCTTGCTCCCCCAACCGCGGCAACGGGCTGAGGAGCGTAGTCGCGGTCAATTAGCCACAAGTCGGGGCGGTGGAGGTTGACCCTGTGAGGATAGGGAAGGGGAAAGTCGCTCCCATTCTTGCGGAGCCATATAAACGTGCCATTGGTCAAAATCTCGATGAACCCGGCCTGTTTGAACCTCCACTCGTCATATAGAGAGAATACCCCGCAAATCGACTTGGGAGGGAGTGGCAGGCCCGTGCATGTGGCTAGAAGGGAGACATACCCGCCCAATGTAATACTTTCTTTTGGCACTCGGTCTCGTTGGTAAATCCAAAACTTGACCATCATCTTGATAACATTTACTTTGGGCGGGTTGGGCTGAAGAGAGTACCACATGAAGCCCAGCTCCTTGTCGTTTGTGACATTGGTTGTCTCGCCTCGTGAGAATACTTGAGAGGCATAGGCCCGCATGAGGATGCGGAACGTTGGGTGATGAACAAGACGAGACTTCTGGGCTTGTCTCCTGCCTGTGAGACGTATCCATATGGACTCGCTTGTTAAGTTACTAGTGTAGGGAAAAATCTCCACCGGGCAATCCCGTTCCAAACCATAGATCTCCGCCAAATCATGCAATCTAGCCTTGTGAGTCTTATTGGCGAGGCGGAAAACGATGATGTCGATGCCATTTTCTTCCATCAATGTGAGACAGCTCAAAAACTCTGAGGTAAATTTTGTGTAGGCCAATGCTCGATGGGTCCAAAAGTTCGGGGTGATACCGATCTTAGTGGTGAGCTCAAGAAACTCCTCTAGCACCCCGAACTTCTCAAGCGTGGCAAGATCAATCCACCGGGTGTGCTCAAACTTCCGGTCTTTCATTTTCATTATGTTGAGATATTGGAAGACCCATGGGATCTCAAACGTCATGGCCTCCATTGTGTGTGCATCGGGGTGTCTTTGAAAGTCGGGGTGACCCGACATTGGATTTGGAGGATCAGCTGCACCAGGCGGTGGAGGAGGGGGCTGAGCTGGGGCACGAGCACGAGAAGAGGAAGCCCCTGCAGCATCCTTGGCACTAGAACGGGTATTGGGTCTAGTCATGGCAGAGTATGCAAGGAGAAGAAAAATCAGCTAAGTCTGTGCCTCAGTTCGGACCGAACTTGGTGAGTTCGGGCCGAAATGGGGGTCGAAGGATGGCAGGCAGAAAGTGCAGGGCTTTAGTTCGAGTCAAACTGGGAGAGTTCGGACCGAACGAAAGTAGGGCTGTAGAGGTTTTGGCTGAGATGACCTAGTTCGGACCGGACGAAGGACAGTTTGGGTCGAACTGAAGGGAGGTTCTGGTAAAATCTGGTCTGATCACTGGTACAGTGCCCTTTTTCTGGTAAAACCTTGGTATAATGGCACAATCACTGGTACAAACCCTTAGACACACTCACTAACCCAGTTAAAATCACAAGGAAGCAATTGAAACAAAAAAGAGTGTGACTAGACCTCTGAAAATCTTTGGAGACTCTCGAAATTGACGGCTTGACTCGGGGCAGCGGAGATAGGGCTCGTTTGAGGGAGGAGAAGCCGCGGTGAGTATTCGGGGGCTCTTGAGAGGCACCAGGGAGAGAGAGAGCCAAAATGGCCTTCCTTGGTGGGGCAGCGGTTGAGTCGAGCATGGAGAAGTGTTCCGGCGAGAAGAGGCTCTAACGTTGTCGAGTGAACCCTAGAGAGTACAAAAGAACCCTGTTTGCCACTTCCACTTGCCCGCTGGTTTGCGGGTGGTAAGGCATCGCCACCTTGTGGGTGACCCCATGCTTCTTCAAAAGGTTGTCAAATGTCCGGTTGATGAAGTGCTTTCCCCCGTCGCTTATCACTGCCCTTGGAATCCCAAATCGAGGGAAAATCACCTTGGAGAAAAGCTTGACAACCGAGTTAGAATCTGTTGCCTTACATGCAAGTACCTCGACCCATTTGAAGACATAGTCGACGGCGACCAGGATGTACTTATTCCTATAGGAGCTTGGGAATGGCCCCATGAAATCCACACCCCATACATCAAAAAATCTCAACCTCAAGAATCGGGTTTTGTGGCATTTCATTCCTCTTGGATATATTGCTCGTCCTTTGACATTGGTCACAAGAGAGTACAAAAGAACGTGCATCTTTGAAAAATGTGGGCCAAAACAAACCTGATTGCAGAACTTTGGCTGCTGTCTTAGAGTACGAGGCATGGCCCCCGTAAGCGGATGAGTGACACTCAGGTAAGATTGGACGAACTTCTTCATAAGGAATGCATCTCCTATAGACATCATCAACACCAATCTTAAACAAATATGGCTCTTCCCAGAAGTAGAACTTGGCATCTGACTTGAGCTTCTTCTTCTCCTGCCAAGTCAACTTTGGAGGCAGGATGCCGTAGGCAAGGTAATTGGCCAAGTCAGCATACCATGGCTGCCCATTCCTGCCACGTATGCCCTTAGTTCGGCCTGGAGGACCGCTAGTTCGGGTCGAATCATGCTCAAAATCCAGAATTTCGCTGGAAAGTCACATCCAATCCTCATCACTTCGCTCAGTTCGGTCCGAAATACCATGCATTCGACCAGAAATGAGGGCCAGGAGCTCTGCACTCAGCTCTGTTCGGTCCGAACTGATGATGCTTCGACCTGAAATGAGGGGCGAATCCTCCGAAATGGGCTGTGGTGACCCCGAATCGGACTGTGTTCGGTTCGAACTGAGGTCGATCTTCATCAGGTTTTCACGTGGGAAGGCATCTTCGATTGGTAAGTTCTCGCCCTCCTCTTCTTTCCAATGTGATCGGGCGGTTTCATGTCAACATTTCAATCCATTTTAGGCCCCAATTTCAATTGAATAACTGTGTTTTTGTTAGGATTTATGTTACTTTTATGTTAGAATCAAGGTACTGCCATTGCCTTTACTATTTTGCAGATTTCTCGAAGATTTGGCACGATTCTGGACTAAAGAAGGCATTCAAACTGAGCAGGGCAAAGGATGGAGCAGAAGCTGATGAAGACAAGTATCCAAACTGTTAGGAAGTGTTCAATTCCATTTTTGTGCCATCAAATAACAAGAAACAATAACTAAACACAAGAGATCTAGGTTTCAACATCATTCACAAGCATTTCAAGATGAGAGGAGGAGATTTATACCTCTCTTTGTGTAGTAACAAATAGGGTCGATTCCATGGCATGAGAGTCGATGGGGTGCGTGCTCCACCACCTCCACCATCTATGGCACTTCAAGCCCACCAAGGAGCTAACCACGAGCTCCATGAAAGTGCTAGCTTTCAAGAGCTCCTAGCTAATCCCCTCTATGAACCTCTTCATCCTATTAACTATTTTAATGGAGGAGAAGAAGGAATGGAGCTCAACACATGAGCAAGAGAGGAAGAGGAAGAAGGGGGCAGCTAGGAAGAGAGGAGAGAGAATGTGGATGGAGGCTAGGGCTTTCTCAAGAGGTGACCCCTTTATATAGCCAACAACTATCATCCTCTCTTTGAACTATTTACAAGTATGCCACGAGGGCTCTAGCTGAAATTAATAGGGCCATTTTGGGCTACATCAAATGTTGCAATGGCCCAATAAATCATCCCATTAATTACTCCTTCATCCTTCCTCAAATCGGGCTTTTAATTAATTAAATAATTAGAAGCCCAAATAGCTCAAACTAATTAAAGTGTGTTAAACATAATTAATTATTAACTCATTAATAATTAACTTTGGATTAGCTAATGCATTAATTTGTTTCCATATGATCCTTTTGACTTAATTAATTATAACGGTTCACAACGGTATATAATTAATTAATCAACTTATCATATTTCGCAATACTAACTGTTGCGAATAAACAATTAATGCACCGTGTGGTTAGAGTCCTATTTGTGCGACCCTATTGAGGATTTATACTATGTTGGCTATGAAAATAAATCGTTATTTATTTCCAATAATCATAAGCGGTATCTAGCAACACGTTATGATTCCCAATTCGCATAAATAATGTACCGTTACAATATCTTAATCCTGCACAAGAAATATAAGTATTTCCTTGTCTGATTCTTATGTCACATGATATCATTGTATAATCCAAGATAGGAGTGTGTCATTCTTGCAGATTATACATTTCTTGATCTAGAGTTGATCGTCTAGTTTGCATATATACGATCCAACTCCATCAAGGGGCCCAAACAGATATCATCACTCACTAGGTATACTAATGAGGGACATACGGTTTTCTTGATGAACAATTTTTTCCCGCACAATTCAAGAGAACACAAATAAAGTCCGTATAGTAGCCTTTATCAGGAATCAACGTTAGACGATATTTATTGAACCTATCCTCATGTGGAAAAGTTGAGCATCTCAAACTTAGAATCAAACTCATATGAAATAAACAATGACACATAACACAATCCATATGTTTATTTCATTGGGTCAAGTCCTGTACTATGTTCCAATAACATACACATATGCAATTAAGTTGGTAACACTTCACCTATGATTTGTAGAACTTAATCATCACTTAACTTGCATACTAATCTTTTATGATAATTAATGTTCCTTGTTAATTATCAAGATCATGGACGATTTAGATTTATTATTGTCATTCTAATGAATGATCCACAGAGATCTACAATTCAGATCCTCAATCTGAATGATTTGTCAATAATAAACTCTAGGAACAAATGATTAAATATCATCATTAACATAAACTAAGAAAATAAGTCATTAAATATTGACTTCTAGGACATAACTCCAACAATCTCCCACTTGGCCTAGAGTCAATCAATAGTGACTTCTAGCCAGTGAAGAATTAGAACAATGTCATATATCCATATATATACATGTCTCGAACCTCAAAAGATATTATACGCTTAAAGCAAGTTACTCATACGCCCATCACGTATGGATGCACAATTGCATCTCGTATATCGCTTAAGGTAGAGGTTAAGTTAGAGTGTTCACTGTGTCCGCGAACCTATCCAATTTTGTTTGACCCTATATACATATATACTCCTATATATGTGTTCTTGATCATCATCATGTGAGATCAAGTGACATTGTCATAGATCTTAGTCGGATCACCAATTTTAATATTGGGTTCTTCAAGTTAAAGCTATGGTTCGAGATGCATAGAACCATATTAGCTTGATTGAGAACTTCTCGATCCAAACTATATTCTTTCATTGCTTCACAAGTTGCTTTATATTTTGTTTTGGTGACAGAAAACAATTGTAATATCCCATTTAGAACACCTTCTAAATTTACAACGTCACATTTAAACAAAATATGTAGCTCAATTGTATTTATATCAATCTTTCGAATACTAGCATCAATTTATATGAGGTTTCTTTCATCTTACCAGATGAAAAACATATCATTCTTTCTCATAAGATACTCGAAGATATTCTCGATTATTGTCCAAACGTGTTTTTCTTTGTATCCAGTTGACAACTTCTTGTCATACTCCTTGGTTATAACACATAGGGGCATGTGCATAAGTATGGCGTAAGTAATGAAACTCATAACAGAAGGATGCTCGAATTGTATTGTGCACTCTTCTCGAATTGAGTTGCAACACACCGAGTCGAACTCAAGTGTATGTCATACAACGTGGTTAGACATCCTTTACAGGAGTCTATCTTCTCGTGTAACTAGAACACTTTTTCATTATATGCACATTTTGCTCAAACCTGACATCCATCATAATCTATCTCCATAGATTTTGTTTCCTTGGATTTAGGTGACTTGCACAAGTTCTCTATTGAGAAAAACATTCTCCAATGAGATCTTGACAATATTCATTTTCTTAATGTTATTCCCAATTAATGTCTTGTATCTTGTACAATACATGTAACACAATCATGCTCCCATTGAATATCTTGTCTATATAAGATACTTTTGACGAAGTGCAACTCCTTGACTTCCTTGTCAAAATATTTATTCCAATTTTCACAATACTTGCTTCAATCCATTAATGGATCATTGAAGCATATATATGTTTCTAACAATACAACAAATCATCGGTTTGTGTCAAATACACAATAACTTCCTTTATTCAATCGAAGAAGGCGGTTTTGATGTATCTTTCCATATATCTATATATACGAAATATAACTATTGCTAGAATGATCTTTATTGACTTATACATAGCTACAAGCGAGAAGCCGTGCTTTGTACATGGTCAACTCGTTATCGACTTAGACATAGCATCAATCATGAAATTGTGCTTTGTATATAGTTGACTTGCTATCCATATCTATCTTTCTTTAAAAGATCCAAATGTTCTAGATGGATCGCTCCTTCTTGAACATCAATCAAGGTCTATACCTTGTTGTTATGTATATGGATTGCACTTAAAGATCATACAGATTTAAATCATACTTATGGAATCTGGTGTTTCCATCCCTTCTTTATTTATCAATGGATCCTCATATGTCAAGTACGAGGATGTTGTGAAGCCTATGCACTTTTCAGTTTAGGCAATTCACTCTCGTTGATCTTTGTAGGATTGGTGCTTAAGGTCTATGAACTACTTCTACAATATCTTGTAGAATAAGTTCTTGATCCTAATGTACTGTACGAGTTTCTCTAACATCATCCATTCGTGAGATGTTTGAGTACTCTTTAGAAGCGAGCGTGCTTATGAACTTCTTCCTTTCACAACTGCTTGTGAATTAAGTTCCGCTCAACTCCCACTAAACACCATGTATGGAGTGACAAGTTTTCCATAAAGGTACTTCTTGTAGTGACGCATAAACTCCTTTAATACTCACTTTACTCCCACTACTTCTTCTTGAGAATGTTATTCCTTCTTGAGAATGTTATTCCTTAAGATTATGATTAGCAACAACTACTTTGTTCTTATCACGTTCGTAGAAGTAGCACCTTTCGGTTAATTCAAGATATCCTACAAAATATTAAACGTCTTATTTAGGTTCAAGCTTATCAATCAATCGAACCTTAAAATAAGCTTATCAACACCAAATCATGAGAAATAATACACCTAGAGATTGAATCTCGTAAGATATCCTTCTCAATAGACTTCGATGAAATTTTTATTCAGTGTAAAACAATATTGTCCTCAAACACAAATCCCTTACATGAGTCGAACAAGTCAATTTGATTTATTACCGATCGAACTATATCAAACAATGTTCGATACCTTCATCCTTGGATACATTTTTCAATGTTCCTCATGGAGCGAGTAGTGAAACGTATTTCATACTCTTTAGGTAATATATCAAACTATATGACTTAACTATTTACCATGATCCATCTTAAGACATTTGCTTTTATTGAATAGTTTTTCAACTTTACTCTTGAAATCATTTTGATCTTGTCAAAAGATTCATACTTATACCATATCAAATAGATACGTTAATATCTACAATGATAGTTGGTCAAGTGGTAAAGTGTCAACAACCTTTCAATTGCACAAGTCCTATAGGTCTATTTACATCAATATGTATGTCTTAATAAAGTTACTTGTCCTTTAAACCTTCGTAGTTCAAAGGCGCTTTTGTCTTTTAACAAACACGATTCGCATGAATTTCAATTGATTTGCAATTGAATTGATTTACGAGCTCCACGTTACGTAGACACTCATAATGCAATTCTTATTTATATTCGACTAAGCGACTATTTTACATAAAAGTCAGATACTTTATGTGAAGTCTTACACATTTGTCATTCAAAATTTGTTTATCTATTTCAAGCAAATTCAATCAAGATGCATGAAATCTTATACACAAATTCATAACAATAAGAGAACAATATTTCTCTATTACAAAACATGATCATCCATCATCAAATATGAAACGGAGATAAGGTTTTATGAGATGTTTGGAATAAGATATACAACCTCAAATTCCTAAACAAACTCTTTATTTAGTAAAGATAACTCTACGTATTCAATGGTAGCGGCTTAGACGTATAAGCCATTTCCAAAACGGAGTTTACTTTACTTGTCTCGAACTTTCTCTTATTCATCATTGCCTACACATTTCGTTAAATGCGAGCACATGAACTAGCACCTAATTACTTGTGTGAATTAGAGATAGTGAGATAATTTGAACGACAAATATCATGGTATTTCGAACAACCTTTCAAATGCCTCCCATAAATGACAAATAAAACATCTCATGTGACACACGGTCACTAGTGAGGGTCTTAAAGTTTCAACTCATATCTTGGTGAAGTATTCCTTTAATACTTAACCAATTACTTTTAGCACTAATAAGTGTGCGAACAATATATCCTTTATCCATAGAAATAGATTGTATGACAATATCAACAATACTTGATATTGGAGATCTTAATATCTCTAGTTGTCAATTAGCTACTCAAACCTTTCGGTTCGCAAGCTAATGAAATATTTATCTTCTTATAAGAAGAGTCTCTTGGTTAACTCACACTCCATTACTCGATCATAAATGATTGAGTCTATATTTACTTTCTCTAAGAACGTCGTCTTCTTGAGTAAGTGGATGAGAGTGTATAAGTCTAGTCTGGTCCTTATGAATTCTCCAATTCAAAAGTCTAGAACTTCTAAAAGGATATAGGCATTCGCTTTATTGAATAATTTTCGTAGAAACTAATCAATCATTGCGAAGTTATGTTCGGGAAGTCGAGGAACGTTTTTGGGATTAAACTTGCTCAAGTTTCTCATTTCCAAGAACATGTCTTAGGAATCGATATTACTTCTCCAAGTAAATACCTTAGAAACGAGCTTGTCGTTTTCCAAAGATTGATCGCAACGAAATTAATATATTTAATATCTATAAAAATTTCAATTTAAGGTCATTTAGTTTATGCAATGTTTTATTTATAATGATAAACAAAACTCCCACTACATTTATTTAATGTCCCAATATAGTTGGTTTTCCAAGATCCCCGTTTTCATCAAGTAGAGCCTGCTATGGCACGACACCCTACTTAACTAGACAAGGTAGGTTCTCCAACCAATCATATCAACCATACGACTCTTGGTTTATGAATATCTAAGTATATTTACAAACTTCGCCCCGATGTCCAAGAAAACTTGTTGGGTTCATCGATAAGCAACCTCTCTCTATTTGCTCCTAACAAATCTTTTCATTTGTACCCCGACTATCAAGCTTGACAACCATGACGTCCGCTATTGCGGACCGCGCCATGATTGGCAATTGACGTGAGGGGGATAGAGAGAAGGAGGACGATTTGACTTAATCGTATTTGGGACAAAACAATTATGTGACTCTTGTTTGGTGGTCTTGTAAGCATACACCCATACCTACCTATGACAATTCAAGGCATTCACAAATAATCACATAACATAAGCATCTTAAGCATTGTCGTGGGTTTTTATGGCTCCCGCTTGCATTAGTCTTCGTCGCATCTCCATGTAACGAAACTAATCTAATCAAACCCTCCCACTAATTACTAAGATCCTATCTAATAATTAAGGGAAATAAAATACATGTGATAAAATTCTAAAACCCGCCTAGGCCTTAGGGGCATGAAAGCCTCACAAGTTACATCAAGAATTAATCAATTATTAATTATCAAGGCACCTTAGGCCACATTACAACCAATCACATGCATTCACAACATTTTACAACACACAAGGCATTGAAATCTTGAGCCATATCAAACCCACATCCTCCTACAAAAACAAGTTAGCACAATATACAAATATATGTCTAAGTTGTTCATAACTAGTGAGCTCTTAAGTGTCTTTGCGTATTGTTTGCTAATTTGTGTTTTTTCCATGCAAATAGAGTTTAACATTCAAACAACTAATTGCATAAACCCTTTGATAAAATCAACATTCAAAAAATCCAATGGATGACAACAAGGAGAGTTCTAATTAACATATCAACTATTTGATTAATTAGAACAAACACCTTTAATTTAACGGGACCCGAAAAAATAAAAAAAAATTTCGGTCTCCAAAAAATCCAGAAAAAATCATGAGCAATCCTTATCAAGAGACAAACTACCTATTCAAATTTCGAGAAGTGATCATTTACCAAGCGGGAGAACCAAAATTAACAAACATTAGGTTGTATATTAAAACATCGGTTTGAAGTTTCAGGTTTTGGCCTCAACCTTTTGGACTTTTTGATCGTCTTCCAAAAACTTTTAATGCAAATCAATTTTACAGTCATTCAATCGAAGAAGGCGGTTTTGATGTATCTTTCCAACAACTTCCTTCATTCAATCGAAGAAGGCGGTTTTGATGTATCTTTCCATATATCTATATATACGAAATGTAACTATTGCTAGCATGATCTTTATTGACTTATACACAGCTACAAGCGAGAAGCCGTGGTTTGTACATGGTCAACTTGTTATCGACTTAAATATAGCATCAATCATGAAATTGTGCTTTGTACATAGTCGACTTGCTATCCATATCTATCTTTCCTTTAAAGATCCAAATGTTCTAGATGGATCGCTCCTTCTTGAACATCAATCAAGGTCTATACCTTGTTGTTATGTATATGGATTGCACTTAAAGATCATACAGATTTAAATCATACTTGTGGAATCTGGTCTTTCCATCGCTTCTTTATTTATCAATGGATCCTCATATGTCAAGTACGAGGATGTTGTGAAGCCTATGCACTTTTCAATTTAGGCAATTCACTCTCGTTGATCTTTGTAGGATTGGTGTTTGAGGTCTATGAACTACTTCTACAACATCTTGTAGAATAAGTTCTTGATCCTAATGTATTGCACGAGTTTCTCTAACATCATCCATTCGTGAGATGTTTGAGTACCCTTTAGAAGCGAGCGTGCTTATAAACTTCTTCCTTTCACAACTGTTTGTGAATTAAGTTCCGCTCAACTCCCACTAAACACCATGTATGGAGTGACAAGTTTTCCATAAATGCACTTCTTGTAGTGACGCATAAACTCCTTTAATGCTCACTTTACTCCCACTACTTCTTCTTGAGAATATCATTCTTCAAGATTACGTTATGATGAACAACAACTACTTTGTTCTTATCATGTTCGTTGAAGTAGTACATTTCGGTTAGTTAAATATATCCTACATAATATTAAGCGTCTTATTTGGGTCCAAACTTATCAATCAATCAAACCTTAAAATAAGCTTCTCAACACCAAATCTTGAGAAATAATATACCTAGAGATCGAATGTCGTAAGATATCTTTCTCAATAAACTTCGATGGAATTTTTATTCAGTGTAAACAATATTATCCTCAAACACAAATCCATTACATGAGTCGAACAAGTCAATTTGATTTATTACCGATCGAACTATATCAAACAATGTTCGATACCTTCATCCTTGGATACATTTTTCAATGTTCCTCATGGAGCGAGTAGTGAAACGTATTTCATACTATTTAGGAAATATATCAAACTATATGACTTCACTATTTACCATGATCCATCTTAAGACTTTTGCTTTTATTGAATAGTTTTTCAACTTTACTCTTGAAATTCTTTTGATCTTGTCAAAAGATTCATACTTACACCATATCAAATAGATACGTTAATATCTACAATGATCGTTGATTAAGTGGTAAAGTGTCAACAACCTTTCAATTGCACAAGTACCTATAGGTCTATATACATCAATATGTATAAGTCTTAATAAAGTTACTTGTCCTTTAAACCTTCGTAGGTCAAAGACATTTTTGTCATTTAACAAACACGATTCGCATGAATTTCAATTGATTTGCAATCGAATTGATTTACGAGCTCCACGTTACGTAGACTCTCATAATGCGATTCTTGTTTATATTCGACTAAGCTACTATTTTACATAAAAGTCAAATACTTTATGTGAAATCTTACACATTTGTCATTCAAAATTTATTTATCTATTTCAAGCAAATTCAATCAACATGCATGAAATCATATATACAAATCCATAATAAGAGAACAACATTTCTCTTTTACAAAACATGATCATCGATCATCAAATATGAAACAGAGATAAAGTTTTATGAGATGTTTGGAATAAGGTGTATAACCTCCAATTCCTAAACAAACTCTTTATTTTATAAAGATAACTCTACGTATTCAATGGTAGCGGCTTAGACGTATAAGCCATTTCCAAAAAGGAGTTTACTTTACTTGTCTTGAACTTTCTCTTATTCATCATTGCCTACACATTTCGTTAAATGCGAGAACATGAACTATCACCTAATTACTAGTGTGAATTAGAGATAGTGAGATAATTTGAACGACAAAATATCTTAAGCTTTAGAACAGCATGGTATTTCGGACAACCTTTCAAATGCCTCCCATAAATGGCAAATGAAACATCTTATGTGACACACGGTCACTAGTGAGGGTCTCAAAGTTTCAACTCATATCTTGGTGAAGTATTCCTTTAATACTTAACCAATCACTTTTAGCACTAACAAGTGTGCGAACAATATATCCTTTATCCATAAAAAGAGATTGTATGACAATATCAACAATCCTTGATATTGGAGACCTTAATATCTCTAGTTGTCAATTAGATACTCAAACCTTTCGGTTCGCAAGCTAATGAAATATTTATATTCTTATGAAAAGAGTCTCTTGGTTAACTCACACTCCATTACTCGATCATAAATGATCGACTCTATACTTTCTCCAAGAACGTCTTCTTGAGTAAGTGGATGAGAGTGTAGAAGTCTAGTCTAGTCCTTATGAATTCTCCAATTCAAAAGTCTAGAAGTTCTAAAAGGATATAGACATTCGCTTTATTGAATAATTTTTCGTCAAAACTAATCAATCATTGTGAAGCCATGTTCGGGAAGTCGAGTAACGTTTTTTGGGATTAAACATTCTCAAGTTTCTCCTTTCCAAGAACATGTCTTAGAAATCGGTATTTCCAAGTAAATACCTTAGAAACGAGTTCGTTCTTTTCAAAGATTGATCGCAACGAAATTAACATATTTAATATCTATAACAATTTCAATTTAAGGTCATTTAGTATATGAAATGTTTTATTTATAATGATAAACAAAACTCCCACTACATTTATTTAATATCCCTAATGTAGTCGGTTTCCAAGATCCTCATTTTCAATAAAATAGGGGACAGCGTCGGCATGACACCTAAAACAACTAGATAAGGTAGGTTCTCCAACCAATCATATCTTGTCCATATGATTCTTGGTTTGTGAGATATCATATGTATATCCACAAACTTCAACCCAACATCCAATCCGAGTGGGTCCGTTGTGAAGCAACCTCTCTCTATTGGCTCCTAGGTAATTCGATTTACACCCCGACTACAATGATGGACTACGATGTCCGCGTCGGCAGGAATGCATCAATAGACAATCAATTGTATTGAAGGGGATAGAGAGAAGGAGGACGATTTGGCTAAATCAAGTTAATTTGGGACAAAAGCAATCACGTGACTTTGTTTGGTGGTCGTGTAAGCATACACCCATACCTACCTATGACAATTCAAGGCATTCACAAACAATCACATAATAATAAGCATCTCAAGCATTGTCGTTGGTTTGTATGGCTCCCGCTTGCATTAGTCTTCGTCGCATCTCCATGTAACGAAACTAATCTAATCAAACCCTCCCACTAATTACTAAGATCCTATCTAATAATTAAGGGAAATAAATACATGTGATAAAATCCTAAAACCCACCTAGGCCTTAGGGGCATGCAAGCCTCACAAGTTACATCAAGAATTAATCAATTATTAATTATCAAGGCACCTTAGGCCACATTACAAGCAATCACATGCATTCACAACATTTTACAACACACAAGGCATTGACATCTTGAGCCATATCAAACCCACATCCTCCTACAAAAACAAGTTAGCACAATATACAATATATATGTCTAAGTTGTTCATAACTAGTGAGCTCTTAAGTATCTTTGCGTATTGTTTGCTAATTTGTATTTTTCCATGCAAAAAGAGTTTAACATTCAAACAACTAATTGCTTAAACCCTTTGATAAAATCAACTTTCAAAAAATCCAATGGATGACAGCAAGGAGAGTTCTAATCAACATATCAACTATTTGATTAATTAGAACAAACACCTTTAATTCAACGGGACCCCAAAAAATCAAGAAATTTTTCGGTCTTCAAAAAATCCAGAAAAAATCATGAGCAATCCTTATCAAGAGACAAACTACCTGTTCAAATTTAGAGAAGAGATCATTTACCAATCGGGAGAACCAAAATTAACAAACTTCAGGTTGTGTATTAAAACACCGGTTTGAAGTTTCAGGTTTTGACCATCTTCCAAAAAATTTTTAATGCAAAACAATTTTACAGTAAACAACCACAAGTATAAGGCTAGTAACCATGAAAGATTTCCAATTTTACTCATTCAAAATCATCAAGTTAAAGGGGTTGAATACAAGTCCCCTGTTCTGGAACAGCACGTCGACGAAATTGATTTTGAGTGGTTGGGGTACCAAACCAAGTCCGATTGACATGAAATTAATTTTCATGGATTTAGGACTTCAAAAGGAAGTTTTCTATTTAAACACTTTTTCTATAAAAAGTCTCAATCAATACCAGTTTTCAAAACAATCCAATCGATACAGAAAACCAATCAGACCGTTCTTGTCTTTCAATACTTCAAAAAAATAGAAAGACTTCGATCCAAACCATCAAATTAGTATGGAAGGAAGTACTCCAAGTCTACTTAATTCTTAGCCAATAAAATTAGGGTCTTTTTATCAAGATAACTCAGATAATACCCACAATATCAGATCTGGTCGCACAGGAACCAGTCCTGCGCACCGTCACGAGAAAATTCACTAAAAATCCTTAACAACTCGGATTAAAGTGAAATCAGTGGGGAAAATGCTCACAATTTGTCCCTCTTTCAAATCCATCAAAAGGAAAAATCAAATCGAAATCTTTGCTATGCGAAAAACACAGAAAACCCCCGAAAAAACAGAGTTCCATATAGCAAACAAAGGCAGCAACTTAATTACTCCACTAATTACACATTTCTCATCTAATTAATGTACAAAATGACTTAAAACCGATCATGTACTCTGATACCACTGTTCAGAAGGTGTTCAATTTCGATTTTTGAGCCAACCATTTAGACATAAACTCAATTAAATACAAGAGATCTAGGTTTCAACATCATTCACACGCATTTCAAGATGAGAGTAGGAGATTTATACCTCTCTTTGTGTAGTAACAAAGAGGCTCGATTCCATGGCATGGGAGTCGATGGGGTGCGTGCTCCACCACCTCCACCATCTATGGCGCCTCAAGCCCACCAAGGAGCTAACCACGAGCTCCAAGAAAGTGCTAGCTTTCTCCTAGCTAATCCCCTCTATGAACCTCTTCATCCTATTAACTAGTTTAATGGAGGAGAAGAAGGAATGGAGCTCAACACATTAGCAAGAGAGGAAGAGGAAAAAGGGGGCAGCTAGGAAGAGAGGAGAGAGAATGTGGATGGAGGCTAGGGCTTTTCCAAGAGATGACCCCTTTATATAGCCAACAACTCTCCTCCTCTCTTTGAACTATTTACAAGTATGCCACTAGGGCTCTAGCTGAAATAAATAGGGCCATTTTGGGCTACAACGAATGTTGCAATGGCCCAATAAACCATCCCATTAATTACTCCTTCATCCTTCCTCAAATCGGACCTTTAATTAATTAAATAACTAGAAGCCCAAATAGCTCAAACTAATTAAAGTGTGTTGAACATAATTAATTATTAACTCATTAATAATTAACTTTGGATTAGCTAATGCATTAATTTGTTTCCATATGATCATTTTTACTTAATTAATTATAACGGTTCACAACGGTATATAATTAATTATTCAACTTATCATATTTCGCAACACTCACTGTTGTGAATAAACAAATAATGCACCGTGTGGTTAGAGTCCTATTTGTGCGACCCTATTGAGGATCTATGCTATTTTGGCCATGAAAATAAATCGTTATTTATTTCCAATAATCATAAGCGGTATCTAGCAACACGTTATGATTCCCAATTCGCATAAATAATGTACCGTTACAATATCTTAATCCTGCACAAGAAATATAAGTATTTCCTTGTCTGATTCTTATGTCACATGATATCATTGTATAATCCAAGATAGGAGTGTGTCATTCTTGCAGATTATACATTTCTTGATCTAGAGGTCTAGTTTGCATGCATACGATCCAACTCCATCAAGGGGCCCAAATAGATATCATCACTCACTAGGTATACTAATGAGGGACATACGGTTTTCTTGATGAACAACTTTTCCCCGCACAATTCAAGAGAACATAAATAAAGTCCTTATAGCAGCCTTTATCAGGAATCAACGTTAGACGATATTTATTGAACCTATCATAATGTGAAAAAGGTGAACATCTCAAACTTAGAATCAAACTTATATGAAATAAACAATGACACTTAACACAATCCATATGTTTATTTCATTGGGTCAAGTCTTGTACTATGTTCCAATAACATACACATATGCAATTAAGTTGGTAACTCCTTACCTATGATCTGTAGAACTTAATCATCACTTAACTTCCATACTAATCTTTTATGATAATTAATGTTCCTTGTTAATTATCAAGATTATGGACGATTTAGATTTATTATTGTCATTCTAATGAATGATCCACAGAGATCTACAATTCAGATCCTCAACCTGAATGATCTATCAATAATAAAATCTAGGAACAAATGATCAAATATCATCATTAACATAAACTAAGAAAATAAGTCATTAAATATTGACTTCTAGGACATAACTCCAACAATTACTCCTTCATCCTTCCTCAAATCGGGCTTTTAATTAATTAAATAACTAGAAGCCCAAATAGCTCAAACTAATTAAAGTGTGTTAAACCTAATTAATTATTAACTCATTAATAATTAACTTTGGATTAGCTAATGCATTAATTTGTTTCCATATGATCCTTTTGACTTAATTAATTATAACGGTTCACAACGGTATATAATTAATTAATCAACTTATCATATTTCGCAATAGTAACTGCTGCGAATAAACAATTAATGCACCGTGTGGTTAGAGTCCTATTTGTGCGACCCTATTGAGGATTTATACTATGTTGGCTATGAAAATAAATCGTTATTTATTTTCAATAATCATAAGCGGTATCTAGCAACACGTTATGATTCCCAATTCGCATAAATAATGTACCGTTACAATATCTTAATACTGCACAAGAAATATAAGTATTTCCTTGTCTGATTCTTATGTCACATGATATCATTGTATAATCCAAGATAGGAGTGTGTCATTCTTGCAGATTATACATTTCTTGATCTAGAGTTGATCGTCTAGTTTGCATACATACGATCCAACTCCATCAAGGGGCCCAAACAGATATCATCACTCACTAGGTATACTAATGAGGGACATACGGTTTTCTTGATGAACAACTTTTCCCCGCACAATTCAAGAGAACACAAATAAAGTCCGTATAGTAGCCTTTATCAGGAATCAACGTTAGACGATATTTATTGAACCTATCCTCATGTGGAAAAGTTGAGCATCTCAAACTTAGAATCAAACTCATATGAAATAAACAATGACACATAACACAATCCATATGTTTATTTCATTGGGTCAAGTCCTGTACTATGTTCCAATAACATACACATATGCAATTAAGTTGGTAACACTTTACCTATGATTTGTAGAACTTAATCATCACTTAACTTGCATACTAATCTTTTATGATAATTAATGTTCCTTGTTAATTATCAAGATCATGGACGATTTAGATTTATTATTGTCATTCTAATGAATGATCCACAGAGATCTACAATTCAGATCCTCAACCTGAATGATCTGTCAATAATAAACTCTAGGAACAAATGATTAAATATCATCATTAACATAAACTAAGAAAATAAGTCATTAAATATTGACTTCTAGGACATAACTCCAACACAAACGGCCCCGTTTCAATCCAAACGGATCTGTTTGGATCGATTTCGAGATTTATATGGAAACCCTGGAATCTGTCTGATCCCCCTCTTCGATTTTGGGAAGCTTCCAGCTAGATAATCCACAACTCTTGTGTCCAGAGGGAAGTATAAAAGGGCTTTTGTTCATCTCCAGAAAGGATATCACGATTTAGGGCAAGAAAGAGAGGGAGCAGCAGCCGCCGACACACCCAGACGACTCAAACGGATCTGACTGAGTTCAAACGGACCCGTTCAACGACAGATCTGAGACTGAGCTTTATCGATAATTGTTGTAATCTCTATTTTCTTGTTTGATTTGATGATTGTTACAGTTAAACTTGTTGTTTGTTGTTGTTTGACGATGAATAGTGAGTAGTTAACTTAGTTAGGGGCAATTGTGGGGAACCTAAGCTTGGTAGCTATGTGATTTTCTAATCTAGTTGATATTTTGTTGAATTGCTTTGTCTTTCTTGTTCTGAATTGTTTTACTTGTTATTTTGAATTGGTTGAACTGAAAGTTTACCCATTCGACGGTGGCCAAGTCAAATGCTAGGTGCTAAAAACCGTAGGTTTGAGTAAATTCCTGATTGCATGCCATAGGATAGGTAGTGGACCGAGAGGTGAAACCGAAACATAGCCGAGAGGTATGTTTCTCCCTATGACCGAGAGGTATAGGATGTCCTACGAATAGAAAGACAGACTTACGACCCCTAAGCCAAGGAACGAGAGTTGAAACTTAGGTTTCGTAAGAGGTTTACAATTAGATTTAGGGTTTTTGAACTAAGAACGAGAGTTAAGGTTTGAACCCCTAGTTAAAATTGTAACCTGCATTTAAACAGAATAATTCAACTAGAAGAATTGATCAGGCGTTGTGTTCAAACGGATCCGTTTGAATCCAAACGGACCCGTTTGAAGACAGCCAGGTACTGGAACCCGTAACAATTGACCCTGACCCTTTATCATTTATCGAACCTCGTGTTTTAGCTACTGTTTAATTCCAATTGGGATTGTTTATTGCAATTATTTACTTGTTTAATTATTGAATTATTGTTTCTTATTCCAAAAATACCAAAAAGTGACCATTCAACCTTATTATTACCCTCGACCAATTTACGCCAAATCAAACCAGTTAGAATTAGTTAGGTCCCAAAACTCGAACAGTCCGTCCCTGTGGATTCGACCCTTGAGCTACTACTATAAACGATTAGGTCGGTATCTCCAAGGATTTGTTTTGGTTAGGTTTTAAGCCGATCAAAAATGGCGTTGTTGTCGAGACGGTGACCAAGTTTTAGGATTTATTCTTTTTCTATTTGGTTTGGTTTGTTCTCTTTTCACCCTTTCTTTGTCTTTCTTGCATTGTAGGTGTGCGAACTGGCCGGAAAGAAGAAAAAGCCAACCAACCGTTTAGTGAGCACGACTACAACACTAGAGGGCGAAAGAAGCGCGAAGAGAGCCATCAATTTTCTTCCCTAGTTGCTCCCCCAATCATTCTTTTCTTGGAGGGTCAGCCTAAGGGAAAGGAAGCAACAACCTCGGAGTTCTCACCATCTCGAGAACCGGGGCAGCCAGAGGTGTCACCTAGCGATTCAGAGGAGTTTGTTCAAGCCGAGTCTGAATTCATGGGTGACCGAGTGGATGAGGAAGATGTACCGGTCGATGAGCCAATCGATGAGGCAGTGCTTCAACGAGCGCTCACCCGAGCCATGAAGGAGATGAAAGAGGCCGCCGAGAATCGACCCCTAAAAGAGTTTGGCACTCCGACAGCTAGCAACATCAAGCTTGGAGTGAAACCTCCAAAATCTTCGAGGACTAAAGATCTCTTCTACAATCCTAGCCTCATTGCTCTGATCAAGAATGACATGTTTGGAGGCTCGCCGCAAGAGGATGCGAGCCAACATTTGCAAATATTTCTGCGGAATTGTGCCACTGTTATCCCCGAGGATGTTTTACCAGAAATCACTCACTTGACTCTTTTTCCTTTCTCTCTTAGGGATAAAGCTACAGACTGGTTAAATAGTTACAATGATAAACCCTTTGAGTCTTGGGATGTCCTGACCAAAGGTTTCTTAGAAAGGTTTTACCCTAGGGTTAAGACCGCAAAAATTATTAGGGAACTGTTGACCTTTAGGCAAGAGAGTGATGAAAACTTGTTTGAGGCCTGAGAACGGTTTAAAGACTTGCAAAGGATGTGTCCCCACCATGACATAGCCGATTCTAGGTTGATCACTAGTTTCTATGACGGTTTGACCCATCTAACCCGTCAAAATGTTGATTCTACTGCAGGTGGTTCATTCCTAAACATGGGGTGCAAGGATGCAAAAGACTTGATAGAAAATATGGCGAGCTCCCAAATCAACTGGTCGGTGATGAGTAAAAGCAGCAGTGGCGGCAAGATAGAGGTTGACAAGACCACGCACCTCCAATCTCAGCTGGATGCCCTTACAACCACGATCAAGAATATGAACACTAGGCCCGAGCCGGTGAACCAATGCCAGATTTGTGAAGAAGAAGGGCACACAACAAAGACTTGCTACATGGTGGAGAAAGACGAGCCAATCGCTGATGTAAATGCCCTCATGGCTCCTCCACAGTACATTCCGCCGCCAAACCAGTCAAATCAGTACACCTACCGTGATAAGAGGAATCATCCCGGTCTTTCATACGGGAATCCTAGCGGAAGTGCAAATCCGACTCAAGCACCAGCACAAAATCGAGGGGGTACACCAATAACTCCTCAAGCAACAACCAAGGAAGTTATTGGGCTCAACATCGAGCCACTGTGGATGGATTTATGCAGGACCAAAGCAAATATAACTATTCGGTGCGAGATGAGATGTCAAAGCTAAGGGAAGATATTGGGTACATTGTGACAAAGTTCAAAGGAGAAAAGAGCTCATCCACTCAAGGAACTCTCACCAAGACGGGTATGTTTCCCGCTCAAGCGGATGTCAACCCTAGAGAAGAGTGCAAAAGCATTACCCATCGTTTGAGGAGTGGAACCGAGTATTTGGGGCCAAAGATGCCAGAAGAACAACTCTCGGGACTGATTCAAACGGATCCGACCGAATCCGAACGGGTCTATTTGGGTGTGTCGCATGAGGAAAGGCTCTCGGGACAAGTTCAAACGGGTCCGGTTGAATCGGAACGGACCCACATGGAAGAGACTCCAACAACACCTCTCTCGGGACTGATTCAAATGGATCCGACTGAATCCGAACGGGTCCGTTTGAAGAAGTCATCTCAAACACCTCTCTCGGGCCAGAACCAAACGGACCGTTCGGATCCAAACGGGTCCGTTCGGAAAGAGGCTGAGCAGTATGGAGATAAGGCGAAGGCGCCTGTTCAGGTCCGGTATGCTCCAGTGGTCCCTTTTCCGCAAAGGCTAGCCAGAGCTAAGGAGGAGAAGGAATATGGGAAGTTTATGAAGATATTTCAACAAATCCAAATCTCAATTCCTTTTACAAACATGCTAAGAAGGATGTCGTCCTATGCAAAATTTCTCAAGGACTTGTTATCCAACAAGAAGAAGTTAGAAAATTGCGGGACCATCGCGGTAACACATGAGTGCAAGGCAATGTCATTGAAGAAGCTGCCTCCCAAATTGAAGGATCCAGGTCGATTCACAATCCCATGCCAGATTGGGAAGGCTAACATTAAGCGAGCATTGTTGGATTTAGGTGCAAGCGTGAGTCTCATGCCCGAGACGGTATTCAACCAATTGGGTATTGGAGAGTTGAGGACGACCCTCATGACCCTACAGCTTGCCGACCGATCGACTAGACTACCATTGGGTATAGTGGAAGATGTTCCACTACAGGTAGGTGACATAACCGTTCCTGTTGATTTTGTCATTGTAGATATGGAGGAAGACCCCGACGTGCCCATCATCCTAGGAAGGCCCTTTCTGGCCACCGCGGGAGTCTTCATCAATTGCAGGAACGAAAAGATGCTTTTGAAGGTCGGTGAGGACTCAGCTGAGTTTGAAGTGGAGAAAGTAATGAAGGCTCCGAGTCAAGTCGATTCGTGTTTCATGATTGAAGACTTAGATGAGATTTTGCAAGAGATATTCAATGCCAACTTCACCGACACCTACAACCTCATCCATGACGAACAGAAAGAAGATTGGGAGGTTTATGCTCTCGACCAAGGCGAAGAAGAAGAACCAGAGACAAAAGAGTTGAGTCTCGGCCAGGATTCAAACGGACCAGCTGGATTTGAACGGATCCGTTTGAACCAGAGACAAAAGAGTTGAGTCTCGACAACCCGCTGCATATTTCTACGCAAGGCGAAACAAACATCACATACATACCAATAATTCATACATATAATGCCCCAAAACTGTAATTATTCAATAATAAAAGAATATGACAAACGACAAAGACTAACATGGCGAGTTGAAAACGAGACTCCCATGCTAGTTCAATGTATCAAAAGTCACTACATAAAAATAAACAGCACAATCAGCGGCATTTATTTGACCTGCTTGTTTTTCTCTCTTTTCTTACAATAGCTCTAATACATCGTCTTCAATACCTGGAACCCATGTAAAATGGAAAACGAATGAGAGACTGAAATAATCTCCCAGTGCAGTATTCAGTTCCAGCCCGGAGATTTGTGAAATTTAATAACTCAGTAATATGACAATAAAACGACAATAACTGGATGCAACATGAATCCTAACATATCTACTTTGCTATAATGATGACACTCTTTAATAGTTCAAAATCAAATTTAAATGACTTCACAATTCTTTACTCAAATTATTACTTTTAGTTCTACTAGATAACACGCCCCACTTACCAAGCCCACTAGTTTGACCTTTATCCACTATCCCAGGAAGCCCACTTATCCGTCGCGAACGGATATCTTCTGGGGAGCGCGCTAGTACTAGAGCACCCAAGCCAAACGCTTGGTACAACAGTTATCATCCACTTCCACTGAATATTTACCACTTCCACTTAACATTTACCACTTTAATATCCACTGTCTTTATTCATTAACACTAACAATATACTTTACGTAATATAATCTCTATGGTCTTTTTTAATTGATACTAACCAATATGCAAATGCATTTATATAACCAAACCATGCGTACTAACTACATGACCTTTATGTACACTTATCATTTTCTTATAAAGCAAAACTGTGTAACCATAGTTAATAGAAATGTAACCATGCACTATGTAAAAATAATAGCGATTAAAATATAAGGGAAATAAAACATATAATCCTTATTATAACTATATAATATATATAGAAAAATAATTTCACATCAAACCAGCATCCGCACCTGACAAGAAGACGAACACACTGACGATCTTTCGAACCAACTCCAGAGCCGCTACGAATCTCAAACGCCTGATCCTTTCCTAGAGTCGATAATTAAGTAATTTAATTTAGTATTAATTACTGCTCCAAACCTATGTCACTAACTCAATTTTCGAACTAAAATATTAAAGACCAAATTAAACCTTAATCGAAATTCTCAATTTAATAAGAATTCAGAAATAGAACAAAAAATAATGTGATTATGAAAAACATAGTTTTAACAATAAACTTATAGAAAGTTTAACTAGAATTTATAAGTAATATATATATATTTAAAATATAGTTGTAACATAGTAACAAAAGAAATCCAATCAAGAAATCTGTCTGCACTGTCAAAAGTTTTTCCGAATAAATTATTCTCGACAAATTCAAAAGATGAAACATAAGTTTTCAAAACCGTTTAGAAAAGTAGTGAATGGCTAACATAATATACTATTGTATGTACTTCCAAAAATTAGACTAGATATAAAGTAATTAATAAACAATTAAAGAATACAGACTTTGGAATGGGAATTAAAGTTCAACCTTGCTTTTCATTAATATACAAACAGACGAAAGGCTTTTTATAAGTGATAAGTATATATTATCAAGAGAGGAAAGAATAACAGTTATAAACTTATGTTAGACAAACTTTGTGTAGCGATCCAATTGGTAAATTCATATAAAAGGATTAGAAAGAAAGAGTAATTGAATTTACCATTGAAACAAAGAGAGAAACCTGGATGCCAACTTCAGTCCGAACTCCAATATGAATATGAAGGAAGTAATTTATAAAGAGGGGAACGGGAAATAATAGACAGAACTTTGAATTAACAAGAAAATGAAATGGGAACTGAGAATGGATATATATGAAATAGAAAATTCTGCACCTCGTGGACAAATGCCAACTACAAAAATCAAAATAACTACCTATGTTGAAATTAATTAGCGCCTCTCAATAACCGATTTAAAATAACTACCAGTCAAGACAACCAAAAATAACTACCCACTCAAGCATACGAAAATAACTAAAGTACAGGCTCATTTAAATAAAATTAATTAAGCTCAATATCAATTAGTTAGACAAAAAATTTATCGGCTAAATCTCGTATTGATATAGGCAAAGAACAGTAATTACACATGGACACTGAAAAAAAAATGTTACAATATGCTAAAAATTTGGGTTGTGACAACAAATTTCTTGGACCAGATGATACTTATCCGGTGATTATCAATGCAGGTTTGAATGAGGAACAAGAGAAGAGACTTTTAGTCGAGTTGAGCGCACATCGGAAAGCCATAGGGTACTCAATCGACGATCTCAAAGGGCTTGATCCGAGGATTTGCATGCATTGAATCCTACTTGAAGAAGGTCATAAGCCGAGCATCGAGCGCCAAAGGCGATTGAAACCCACTTTAATGAAAGTGGTGCGGAAAGAGGTCTACAAGCTTCTCCAAGCCGGGATTATTTACATGATTTCTGACTCAGAGTGGGTGGGTCCGGTCCATGTGGTACCTAAGAAAGGTGGTGCCACGATGGTGAAGAACGAGAAGAACGAGCTCATCCAGACTCGTGTGGTCACGGGTTGGAGAATGTGCATTGATTATAGAAAACTTAAGAGTGCCACCCGCAAGGATCATTTCCCACTACCCTTTGTCGATCAACTCCTTGAGAGGCTAGCAAACCACTCCTATTTCTGTTATCTGGATGGGTACTCGGGTTTCTTTTAGATTCCCATTCACCTAAGCGACCAAGAAAAGACTACCTTTACATGCCCTTATGGAACATATGCCTACAAGAGGATGCCCTTTGGTTTGTGCAACGCTCCTGCCATTTTCCAGAGAGCCATTATGGCAATCTTCTCCGACCTCATCGAGAAAGACATGGAGGTCTTTATGGATGACTTCTCGTTCAACACCTTTAATCACTCCTTGAACAATTTGGTAAAAGTGTTGAAGCGATGCGAGGAGGTGAATCTTGTTTTGAATTGGGAGAAGTGCCATTTTATGGTACAAGAAGGAGTCGTACTTGGTCATGTGATATCGGCAAGCGGAATTTCAGTGGACAAGGCTAAAGTGGAGGTGATTGAGAAGTTAGAGCAGCCTTCATGCTTGAGAGACATTCGAAGCTTCTTAGGCCATGCCGGTTTCTACCGGCGGTTTATTAAAGATTTTTCAAAAATTGCAAAGCCTTTAACTAATCTTACAATGAAAGATGTTGAATTTGATTTCAACCAGAATTGTGTTGATGTGTTTTGCAGGATAAAAGAGGCTTTGGTGTCAGCGCCCATACTTCAGCCACCTGATTGGTCGCTGCCCTTTGAGTTGATGTGCGACGCGAGTGATTATGCCATTGGGGCCGTGTTGGGGCAGTGGAAGGACAAAAGACCGTGTGCGATATACTACGCGAGCAAAGTCCTTGATGAAGCACAAGTCAACTATACCACGACGGAGAAGGAATTGTTAGCGATTGTGTATGCCCTTGACAAGTTCCGAACTTATTTGGTGGGGTCTAAAGTGATCGTCTACACAGACCATGCAGCGCTCAAATACCTCCTTGGCAAGAAGGATGCCAAACCTCGACTGCTCCGATGGGTGCTCCTTCTTCAAGAGTTTGATCTAGAAATCGGCGACAAGAAGGGCACCGAGAAACTAGTTGCAGACCACCTGTCGAGGATTCGAGTGGAAGAAACCAAGGACCAAGCATTGCCAATTAATGACGAAATCCCAGGGGAACAGTTACTCTCGGCTCAGTTTCAAATGGTCCGACCAGATTCAAACGGGCCCGTTCCGATTGGTCCCGAGAGTAGTGTTGAAGTGGCCTCGATCCAGACGGTCCGATTGAATTCAAACGGGTCCGTTCGGACTCCCTGGTATGCTGATTTTGCAAACTTGTATTTTATCCCAACAGAAGAAGAAATTTCTTGCTGATGCAAAATATTACTTTTGGGAAGATCCGATCCTATGGAAGAGGGGTGTTGATGACATGTTCAGGAGATGTGTGCCTTATCAAGAGGTTGAAGCAATCCTATTTGAATGTCATTCTTCCGCCTATGGAGGGCATGCTTCCACCTCTAAGACTACTGCCAATGTGCTACAATCTGGGTTCTTTTGGCCTTCCATCTTTAAAGATGCGCGGGCCTTTGTCTTGAAGTGTGACCAATGTCAGAGAACTAGAAATATCTCAAGGCAACAGGAGATGCCTCAACAATCGATGCTTGAGATATAAATTTTTGATGTTTGGGGCATAGACTTCATAGGACCTTTCCCGCCCTCATTCGGTAACGAATACATACTTGTGGCGGTTGACTATGTCTCAAAGTGGGTGGAGGCAATTCCAAGTAAACTTGCCGATTCGGCTATAGTCAAGAAGCTCTTCACCAAGGTCATCTTTCCTCGGTTTGGAATTCCAAGAGTTGTCATAAGCGATGGAGGTAAACATTTCATTAACAAACAATTTGATAATCTCTTGAAGAAATACGGAGTGACCCACAAGGTTGCCACGTCCTACCACCCGCAAACGAGTTGTCAAGTTGAAGTGTCAAATCGCGAGATTAAGAATATCTTGCAAAAGACAGTTGGAAGCACAAGGAAAGATTGGGCCTCAAAGTTAGATGAGGCATTGTGGGCGTATCGGACAGCATTCAAGACGCCAATTGGAATGAGTCCCTTCAAGATGATTTATGGCAAGGCTTGCCATCTACCGGTAGAGATTGAGCATAAGGCATATTGGGCAGTGCGCAAGATCAACTGGGACGCGCAAGCTGCGGGAGAAAAGCGGTTTTGGATTCACACAAGCTTGAAGAGTTTCGGTTGGATGCATATGAGAATGCTCGAATTTACAAGGAAAAGGCAAAAAGGTGGCATGACAAGCATATTCAGAAGAGAGATTTCAAAGAGGGAGATTTGGTGCTGCTCTTTAATTCAAGGTTGAGACCATTTCCGGGTAAACTCCGGTCAAGATGGTCGGGACCTTTCGAAGTGAGGAAGGTTCATCTCTATGGCGCGGTTGAAGTTTGGGGAGAGAAGCAAGGCTCGTTCATCGTAAATGGGCAGCATCTAAAGCTCTACATCGCCGGAACAGAGAAAGAGGAGCTAGCATCAGGGTCGTTCAACGACCTGCCACCGATCGAGACTTAAACTCCAGGGGTCGAGCTCGAGACCTTAAACGAGCGCTTCTTGGGAGGCAACCCAAGGATTTTGTTAAATTTTTAGAGTTTTCTTTCTTTTGAAATAATAAAAATACAAAAAAAATCTATAAAACATAAAAATAAAAAACAATTCTGCTGATTCAAGTCACTGTGTGAAGTTTGTAGGTGTCAGGACGAGTTCAAACGACCCCTACTGAATTGAATTTTCTGTGGTTAACTTGATTTTCCTTTGATTTGCAGGCCGAATTGAAAAGCCCATCTGATGAGCCCGAAAATAAAAGACTGAAAAGAGGGAGGGGGAAGGAGACCATGTAACCTTCTCTTCTCCAAGTCTCTCCCTCTCCCCTCCAGTCATCGCCCCTTCATCACACACGTGTAAGAGAAAAGAGGAGTCGATCCCGTTGGAAACCCTAGCGCCTCCCCATGAGCGATTTCGGGCACTTCTCGGCGATCTAAAGGCATCTCTCGACTCTCCTCACCGTGAGGAGCAAGACCTTGCCCTCGATTTCACCCAAGACCGTTGGATTTAGCCGTCTCGCCAATCTCTCGGTTTCTCTCTGTTTGAAAGCTTCAACTTCGGTTTTAAGGTCAATATTCTATCTCTCTCCTTTCCATTTCAGGTGCTAAAGATCAATACCAACTGGTACAAGGCAAAAACCGACGAAAACCGATACCTCGAAGCAAATCAGTGCCACACTCAATCCAAACGGGTCCGTTCCAACTCAGTCGACCCCGTTTGGATCCTAGCCGAGACCAACCCAAACTCCACAGAAATCGAACGGATCCGTTTGAAATTCAAGCTGACCCGTTTGAAACCTTCCTGACAGCAAGACCTAGCCCTGCTCTCGCCTTTCTTGACCATGCCTCACACTAAGAATCTTAGTCTCGGGAGCATCGCCAAGCGCCTCCGCTCTGCCACCTCCGGGGCAAGTTCCTCTCGGGCCCGCCGATACCCCACACCGGAACCAACGCCCTCACCCTCTAACTTCGGAAATTCAGAAGACTCTCAACCTTAAGCCTACCCAATGGAGGAAGAGGAAGAAGAAGAGGATGTGACAGGGCCAATTTTCTCGAACTGTCAAAGGATGGCCGATGGAGTTGAATTCTTCAAGACGAAGAAAATTGAAAACACAAGGTTTATGGACATCAAAGCACTGGACGATATCGGAGTGATGGAACAGTTCTTCATGCTAACAGAGCGTGGTGGAATTGAGAAGAGATTCTGGGAAATAAGGAGACCGACTTATCAAAGATTAACCATTGAGTTCCTCGCCTCGATGACCATTGATGACTCAGGTGATGACTTAGTGTTCCGCTACCGACTCTTATACACTGACTACTCCAGTTCAGCAGCCGAGTTTGCGGCATATTTTGGATTTGCACCTGGAGGAGTGTACAACAGCACATACTATAGTAACCTCTGGGAAAGGATGACGGGAAGGAAGGAGGTACCAAAAACTCAACCTAGCGCTCGATTCATTCAGCACCCCGCACTCCGCATGATCTAGCGGGCTTTGGGGCACACCATCTTTGCTAGGGGTGAGTCAGCGACGAGGGTGAGAAAGGAAGAATTCTTGGTGATGTCCCGCATGTTGTATCGTAATCTCCCCAAACTCGATCTTGCAAATATGATGATCCGGTACTGGTACAAAGTGGCCACTTACAGGAGAGAAGGTGAAGGGCAGATCACTATTGGAGGGTTTATTACATACCTAGCTGAGTGCAAAGGAATTAACCCAGCAAGGGTAGCAGATTTGACAGAAGGCAGAGGGCCGTCCCTCATGAACATTGGGTACCTCAAGCAGATAGACTTCATAGTGGGGCCCGAGCAGGGTCCATGGTCATGGAAGAATGCAGAGCGAGAGCCGGTGCCTTTGCCCATAGATGCACTTTTCCACGTGGGGCTTAGTGAGACGTGGCTTTTACCAAAACCGAGGCAGGGAGCGGCCATACCTGAAGCTCCCCAACAGCAGCAAATGCCTCAGTTTGAGGAGCACCAAACTCCTTCATTCGAGCCCCCTATGCAGCCACCTTTCCACTCATATGGAGCATCATCAAGCGACGTGCCTCCGCCACCGCAAGTGCCACAGGAGTTAGACTATGCTGCTCTTTGTGCTAGTCTGGAAAACATCACAAGACTCTCCACTGAATCTCTAGAACTACGTCGGAGGATAAGTGACCGGGTGGAGAATGTAGAGCGCTATCACGATAATTGGGAAATATTTTTTAAAATTTTAAATATTAAAAAAAATACCTGAACCTCGCATATGTTTGTTTAAAAATTTCAAAATAACTTTCAACAATTCCTTAAACATTGCAGTTAACATTTTTAATATTGAAGTTACAACATATTTATTTGAAGTTAACATAGCATTACGTCTTAGTGTCCTAAATATCATAACATGTTTAATGTTCTATTCAGGTGGTTCCAATCATTTCGGGCATGCTTCTCTCGGATGCTTCCAATTTGAACGAAGCTAACAGACAAAAACGAGGTGGTTCCAAAAACAAAAAGCAAAACACTAAATTTCTCTTAATTTCATTCGCTCAAAACAAGGCACATAGGGTTTCTCGAGGCGAGATAATACCGAGAAGCGAAGAATCGTTCAAGGCTGGTGCTGACTCCGATCGCCGTGTGAACGTCCGTAGAAGAGAAACATATTGATCTGAGCTAGCTACATTGTGTGTAAATTTATTTGTAATTTTTACAACAATGGACAAAGCATCTGAATCTCTTGTTGCTAAGAAAAAGGTTGGGAGAAACACAAGAAGGAAGTTGCATGTTCTAGTTGCGAGTGAATCGAGTTCAGCAAAGCAAAAAAAGGTTCGATTTTTACTTTTTATACTGTTTCTGTACGTATTTAATTCATCTCTTTCATTGATGATTGAACTTACTGTCCAATTGTTTGCAATATAAGAGTTCTGATTATTTAATTTCATCAAAAATTGACCTGATTATTCAATTTTTTGATTATTTCGTTGATGATTGAAGTCATTGTCCAACTATTTGCAATATTAGTTCATATCACAACTGCATGTCATATAAATTTGATTTTTAACTTTGCAATATTATTTTTTTTTGGTTTAATTTCAGGAGATGCATCTAATCTCAGCAAGCCAAGAGGTATGAACTATTTTATTTACTTTCAAACAGCTTTTGAACCATATTATAAGTTTAGGTCAAATTTTACATTTTCATGTTTTGTGATTGTGTATGGTTGTAGTTGCCTGCTATCTGGAATTTTATATGAATTGTTATTTGTCTTTAATAATTGAAGCTTGTACCCCATATAGGTGCAGTAATGTTTCCAAAAACTGATGTTATGAGTTTATGTCACATTTTACATTTTTAATGTATGCAATTCTGACTTACTCAACTGGATACTAATCATGTATAGTTTAATATTTTTGCACAATTGTATTACAGCATTTAATAATTTCTTTTGTTGAAGTTCTTTACACATTATAATTTCTTCTGTTAATTCTAGACTGAATTGCTTTGATGTTGAAGATATTAATAAAAGTGTTGAAATTACATCTTCAGCAGTTAAATTTTTTTGTACTATTGTATTACAGCAGTTAATAGTTTCACCTGCCGGCCACAAAATATGGTACAGTTTTACCATGATATTTCTGGTAGTATTTCGGCAGAAAGATTGAACCGGTTAAATGCAACTCCATTTGCACATTTGTTGACCATGCCGCGCATCATTATTTCGGCTGGGTTATATGAGAGAATTGTGCAAGGTTATGTTTGACCCTATTTTATGATGCCAAATTCACAAATCAATTGGACAATTTTATGATCGATAAATGCATGGAGTTTGAGAAGTACATGAAAAATACCAAACAAATCCCAAAATTTTCTAAAAAATACCCAAAAATTCCTCAATAATTATGATGAATTATCATAGTTTCAAAACCCCAAAAATATCAACAGATTCTCTGGCACGCCCGGTGGGACATCTTTCTCCTCTCATCTTTGAGATTCGAGGAATTAAATGTATAAGGCTAGAAAAGTTATTTAGTAAATTCTAAATATTGCTAATTGTGATTTGTGGAGTTATTTTCTTGCAGGTAATGGCATTCACCACCGTTGATATGAGCAAGCCCACGGGAATGTTAAAGATTGGAGCACTACCGATCTGTTACCAACACGAGTTTATGTGTGGGGCCATGCCATATGGGCACTCCTTTGTGCCTATAGTGCAAGTGAAAGATGGAAGCTTTCAACTTGTCCATGTTATTGAAGAACCACAAGAAGAGTCATTGGTGGCTTCGGAAGTTCCTGAAGTTCCCATTGAAATTACTACTGAGGAGGAGTGGTCTCTTGTTTCTCATAAAAGAGTCCAGTCAGGAGCAACATCTTCTTCCAAGGGCACAAGAATTATTAAGAAAGTGCAAGGAGCACATAAAGGTGAGTTGGATGAAAGGCCCAACCTTCCTATGAGCAATTCATTCACACCTCTTCGACCGGTCAAGGAGAGACTGGGGCATGCTAAAGAGAACAAAGTGTTCAAGAAGATGAGGATGCCTAAAGAGAATACACAATTGGTGATTGAAATGACCGACCAAATGCCACATGATAAGAAAAAATATATGATGTGGCATGAGCCTATTTTTCATGCGCAGGTAAACATGGTAGAAGTGGATAAAGAGGTAGAAATGCATGGCTTTGCCCACGTGGCCAATAAGGATGGTGAAACTTCTGTGACAAATGAAGAAGTGAGTGAGCCGTTAGTGATAATGATGGGGCAAGATGAGAAAATACCCTAGAATGATCAAGAGAACTTGTTTGGTAAAAAAGATGAAAAAATGATTGATGTAGAAAGAAAACAAACAAGTGCATCAGAAGATGATGAGAGGTCAATATTGAAAAAGAAAATAACAAAACAGAGTAAGGAGATACTTAAAATGCAAAAAGAATGGGAGGAAGAAAGATCACAATATGCAAAGCTTATTGGCTTCTTACAAAGAAAGGGGTTATTCAATGAATTCGTGAATGAGGAGTGTGACTCACCACCTAAGAAGGGAAAGTTTATTAAGGAATCTTGGGATGGAAAAGACGAAGGAGACCTGCCAAAAGTAGTAGTCAGTGGAGATGAGACATGTGAAGATATGTTGGAAGCTGAGTCTGAGGGAGAAAAGACAAAATATCTTATTAGAAGCTTGGTTGATCAGCAACTCCAAGCGACAGGGGCAAGTACAAAGAAGAAAAGTGGAAATCCATATCCAAAAGAGTATGATCAAGTACCTTACCCTGAGGGATACCAAGTTCCTGAGTTTATGAGGTTTGATGTGACAAGAAAGAAAGAGATCAGTCTTGAAGAGCACTTGGTCCGTTTCAAAAATGCTTGTAGAAATACAGCCAACCATGATGCTCTAATACTAAGGCAATTTTCACTAAGTTTAACTGGGACAGCTTTCAAGTGGTATGCATCTCTTGAAGAAGGTAGCATCAAATCGTGGAAAGATATGGAGGAAGCATTCATAACTAAATTTAAGAAAATAGTGAAAAAAGTGATGGTGGCTGATTTGTTTCAAGAAAAACCAAGAAAAGGAGAATCCGCTTCCAAATACATCAATCGATGGAGATCAATGAGCATTAGGTGTGAGTACCAAATACCAGAAGAAGAATGAGTTGGAATTTTGTTGCGAAATTTGGAAGGGTGGATACAACGACATCTCACCGTGGCCGATATCCATACAAATGAAAGACTCTCCAAGAAAGTGTGTGAATTAGAAAGGGTGGGACCACCACATGAAGTGCACTTTGCAAGAAGTCAAAGGAAGAGAGGTAGCGGTGCAAAAAATGTCTCGACACAAATGGTTGCAAGTTCAAGTACGTCTAAAGCCAAGGAAAGTCACAATAAAAATCCCAAGCCACTATTATCATTAGCAAAGTTGACCAGTAAACCATATTCTTTCAAGAAACAAGTAGTTCCAAAGATATTTGGCAAGGTCATGGGAAAGAAAGTGCTTGAATTGCCACCATGCAAACGCCTAGAAGATATGGAGAAATCAGTTGATCCTAATTTCTGTCCTTATCATAGAATTTTAGGGCATAAAATCGAAAATTGTTGGGTGTTTAAAGATTGGGTTGAAGAGAAGTATAGAAAAGGTGAAATTTCACTCCCTACTCATGCCTTGCAAAGCCCTGCGCCTCATGAGTAAATCTGAATGAGAAGAAATAAAAAAAATTAATGAGAAGAAATAAAAAGGAGAAAGAAAGAAAGAAAGGAGGAAAGAATAAGGGAAATGAAGTAAATAAAGAAATTGTGAAAGAAAGGCAAAGAAAATATATACAATAAATAAAGGAGATTGGGGTCTTTTCAACAAAGGAATAAAGTGCCAAAACCAAATGAAAAATAAAATCTCATGTCTTGGGGAGATGTGCATGAAAACCAAAACCAAAACCTAAAATGATAAAAGAAAAGAAGAAAGAAGAAAGTTGGGTGAGCTCGCATGGCGCGGGACACTTAAAATGATAACGAAAAAGAAAAAAATAAAGTTGGGTGAGCTTGCATGGCATGGGGCACCTAAATCGACAAAGAAAAAGAAGAAAAACGAAATCACCAAGAAATGTTCCTAGACATTAAGCCGGTTGAGTGTATCAGGCTTAGGTGTTTAGAAGAAAGAAAGCAATAAAGAACCTCAATGTTCATGCTTTCTTTATCGACCTCAATGTCTAGAAGACACAAAAGAACCTCAATGTTCTAGTCTTCAAGTGTTGGCTCAAGGTCAACAAAGAAAAAGAAGAAAAATGAAATAACTAAGAAATGAAATCACCAAAAAATGTTCATAGACATTAAGCTGGTTGAGTGTATCAGGTTTAGGTGTTTAGAAGAAAGAAAGCAATAAAGAACCTCAATGTTCACGCTTTCTTTATCGACCTCAATGTCGAGAAGACACAAAAGAACCTCAATATTCTAGTCTTCAAGTGTTGGTTCAAAGTCAACAAAGAAAAAAAAAAGGAAAAGAAATTACCATGAAATGTTCCTAGACATTAAGCTGGCTGAGTGCATCATGCTTAAGTGTTTAGAAGAAAGAAAACAACAAAGAACCTCAATGTTCATGCTTTCTTTGTCGACCTCAATGTCGAGAAGACACAAAAGACCTCAATGTTCTAGTCTTCAAATGTCGACCTCAATGTCGACTCCTAGGTATCAAATGGGCATAGCGCTTTGGGCGACTCCACTGGGGCAATTTACTGGGGCAATTCATTGGGGGCAGCCCTAACATATCCAAAAGCAAGATCAAATCAATGATACTTGAAGAATCAAAATAAAGATCAAATCAACCACAAATGGACCTTGATCAATTTGGTATTCCTCTAAACCTTCTTTTTACTTATTTTGTTTGAATACATTGGGGCAGTCCTTTGTTCAACTTACGTGCATAAGAATAAAAAATAATAAAAAGTTTCATTATATATATATATATATATATCATGCTTAGGGTTGCATCATAACATGTTTTTGTTTTGTTGTATGAACAAAACAAAAGAGAAAAGAATTAAAAAAATATCGCATCATTTAGTTGCATTTAATCCATATAGTTTCCATACAATAAAATTTGAAAATTGATCGAATGTGCTCGTATGGTGCTTGAATTGAAAGTTTGACCAAACATTAAAAAAAGAAGATTATATTTCACACGAAATGTTAAAATGAAAATGCTAGTCAAAGTTGTTTACAAAGATATTGAATTTTAAGTAGTCTTTGGGTTGGGTTGTTGTGCCAATGGGCTGAAAGGTTAGAGATTGAAATTGATGGGACTCGAAACTTGGTTGCTTATAATTGTTAACCACTGTTAGCCAAAGTCATAACATTTTTCCGAGTGAACGGATTTGTGCTTTACACGTGGTCTTATTCAAAAAGGGTATCATTAACGTGTGTAAACTTGTTTTGAGTCTTGGTTGATGTTGCTTTTAAAAATGCTTGGCACACCAACAAGCAAACTTAATCGAACTTATCTTTAAGTGATAAAATGAGCGGTTTAACCACCAAAAATATATTATTTCTTTATTTTCCGTTGTTTACTTTATGCGCTAAAAAAAAGGAACTAAAGCGTCGTCTAGTTGATGGCTAGGCGGGTGGTTATAGGATAATTGTGCCTTGCGAGAGATCCGAGCGTCACGAACTTCTGGCCATCTTTGTAGCAATATTTATGCCCCACAATAAAAAAGGGAACTAAAGTGGCGCCTAGTTGATGGCTAGGCGAGTGGTTGTAGGATACATGTACTTGACCCAAGCGTCACATACTTCTGACCACCCTTTGTCACAATATTATGCCCTGCAAAAATCTTGTTATTTTTTTTTTTCGTTATTATGTTTATTGCATGAAAAAAGGGAGAGCTGCCTACTTTTGTTGCTTTAAGTCTCTTGCATGATACATTGGTGAAAATTGTGTTTTTGGGAAGGCTCAAATCAAGTTGACATTTTAATGAAATTCTTTACAAAATCGTGGAAAGTATGGAAAAGAACGGGCTAATAAAATTGACTCTACATGTTGTTTAACAAAGAGAAGCTAGAGTACCTGAGGCCAAAATCGAAATCCCTGGGACTAAGTGTTACACAAATCAACCAAGAGGGCACTTAAGAGTTCAAATCTTTGAAAATAAATTGCGAGAACCATTTGCATTAGTTTGAAGTGTGAAACCATACTTGCACATTTAATCAGTTTTTAAATCTTGTAGTCATTTGGGAAATTTGAGTTCAAATTTAGATATCGTCAAAGTGTTTAGAATTTTTGCAAAAAAAAAAAAAGTCATCAAACTTAAAGCTCAAAATTTTATGTTTATAATTTATTTTGTAGAAATTTTGTACTGCTTTTGGTTTGTTTTTGCTTTGCAGGCATCAAGGAAAAAAAAGTGAAGAAAGAAAATAAGTCTATTGAGGGCACCATCCCCGATATTCACCATGACCATGTCACTTATGGAAAGAAGACACAATTGCCAAGAAAATGTGCAAGGGAAGCCAAAGCGCTCAAGGTTGATGTCAGGAGAGAAATGAAATGGAAATTATAAGCAAAGTCTATGTGAATCCAGACCCAAGGAAATACAGGTGCGGTCTCAAAATAACCTAGCCTAAATTGTGGTGTGGATTTATGTGCACAAAATGTGGGCTAAAATACCCATCCAAAACCCAAACTGGAGCAAAAGTATATGAAATCCATGGAAAGGCCTTGAGCATGGAAAGCTGACCAAGCACAAGTTCGACAAGTATCGAAGGAATGAAATCCCATGATCCAAGAAGAATAATCCAAGAAAATGGTCAAAAGAAAGATAGTTGCCAGAAAATGGTCAAGAGAAACCACTGGAATGTTGGAATTGTGTTCTAAAAGTTATCTTATGATGATTACTTTTATATGTCATATTTATGAATAGGATGTTATTACATTTTGTTCCATGAGTTTATATTTATATTTAGAAGTGTTCAAGAAGATGCTCTTGGTCTTGAACCGCAGAACTCTAAATAAAATGAATATATATCTCTAAAATGTTTACAGGTCTTGGATATTAGTAGGAACACTAATATTCCATATAAGACTGTCGTGTTGATTAAAAGTACGTTGTAGTTCTGTAAATGTTGATAAAGGATTATCATTTAATAACACGAGTATATGAAAAGTTTCATATATTGAACAGACCTAAATTGATAAAAATATTATATGGATTGTGTTTGTGTCATTAATATTTTTATCGTGTCATTAATTCTAAGATTGATATGATATATTTTTCACACAAGGGATATGCAACGTAATTATTATTAAAAACCATTTGAAGCAAGTGGTGATAAAAGTAATAGTTCTTTGTATGTAACTTGTGTAGGAGGAAAATATATATGTCAATAGCTAATTGCCACTCATTAATTGAGGAATGATATTATAAAGGGCCCCTTGGTAAAGTGAAATTATAAATGGATCCAATATAACTGAAGTGCAGTTATAATTATATAATCCTACTTGTTAGAGACCAAGAAAAGATTATAATATGAGGATGACACATCCCTACTTTGTATAATAATCATAATATCATATGACAAGGAATAGACACAAGTAATGATAATAACATTACTAGAAGGATCGTGTTTCGTAAAAGAATTTGCTAAACATCTATATTATTTGGGTAGCTGTAATGTATGCTAGAGTACCGCTTACAGTTTATGGAATAAAATATTTATTTCATTGTCAACATAATATGGATCCTCAATATAGGTCACACCAACTGAATGGGAAACAAGAAATAAATTTTCTATGTACAAGGTTTCATGTTGTACAAATAGAAAATTATATCACATGACGTGATTAACTAGCAAAGAATAAATTTATTAATATGTGCATATTATGAGGATAATATAATTTTCACATATTATAATAATATATGAATATTATTATTAAATGTATAAATTTATTTGAAGCCCAAGCCCAATTATTTTAACAAATGAAGAGAGAAAGAAGGCCTTAAATTCGGGTCAGAATTTGAGCCAACTTTAAACAGAAAATTAGTATAGCAAATGATAACCATTTTGGGCAAATGATATATGAAAATTATATCCCTTGAATTGTAGAATCCAATGGTCCAAGTTTCAGGACGTTTGGAGTTTCCTATAGAGAGTTATCAAGGTTTTAGTGCTGCAACGTCAGAAATTAAAGTGTTGTTTTAATTTCTGCTTAGTGACTTTAAATGCTATATGAATTTCAAAGGTTTCTTCTGATGTTTTAAAAGGTAAAATAGATCAGAAAATTTTAAAAACAAGTAAGTCTTCATGTGTTAAAGCTTTGTTCTTCTCTTCTTCTAGATATTTGTTAAAATATATTATCGATTAAACAATCGATTAAGATACGGGCGACGGATCTAGGTGTTGACGGGGAGTTCGCTAGCACGGATTTAACCGTTGTTCTTGTTTCGGATTTAAGGTGAACCGAAGAGGAATAAAGCTTCGTTAGAGACCATAGGTATGGTTCAAAAATCTTTCTTATATAGGAATATATATGTTTGTGATGCAAATAAATTAAAGGAAAGTTAGCAATAATAAGGACGATCCTAGATGTTATAGGTTAATAAAATTTTTAAAATTACCCGAATCGCATCATGAAATCCTTCAATTGGTATCAGAGCATGAGTTATTTATTATTGCTAATTAGACTATTTTATTATGTAATTTTATTACATAAGTGCTTAGTTAATTGTTCTTTTGTATTGCGGTTCTAAAATTTGTGCTGAATTTTTTGTTAAACGTTTTGCAATATTGTAATAAGATTACTGGTTAATTATTTTTTTGTATTTTCTAAAATTCTTACTACAGTAGAAGGTTTTTCAGCAGCAGTAGCAGTTTTTGCTGAAATCAAAATAACGTTTTCTCTCAAATGGATTAACATATTTTGATGAAACCAGTTTCTAAATTTAGATATTAAAGTCTAGTTTTGAAATAATAAAATTTTCCTATACAAAAATTTTATGAAATTTCGTCACAAAGGTAAAACAGTAACAGTGCGCAGTTTTTCTGTGACAAGGACAATAACGGTTTGTATTTTCTTTTAAATGATTGAAAGATTATTTTTCAAACTATGGTGCAAATTGTAACAGATAATTATAAATCATTTTAGGGATTTAAATGATTTAGGGAACCGCAATTACTTAAGAAATAGAAATTAATTAAAAAGTACAAAATAGTGCATCGGTATGCAATTCCTATTATAATTTTGTTTTGCAGGGAACTGAGTTTGTATGTCTCATTCCAATGCCTTGTGTGATGTAAATTTTATGTGATGTGTATGTTTGATTGTAAGCAAGTTTAATAAGCGTTATTAATTAGGCACAAAAGGCAATTTATGTATAGGATGCCTTTATTTATATTTACATCATATGCATTGTGAGAATGAGACGGGTTCCTAATACTTGCACTTAGCAAAATTTATTTTTGAAAGGATTCATAATAAAGTTTGGGACAGCATATTTATTTTTATATAATTTTTCATCCAATGGTGCAAGAAGACAAAGCAGTGGATGAAGAGAAGCACAAGAGGTATACAAACTCGCAAATGTTTTGTGATTGTTTTATGTTATATGCTTTATGATTATATGTGAATGATATGTTAGAATAGGTATGGGTATATGGAAACAGGACCTACCAAACTATAGTCACATTTAAAATGTCCAACGAAAAATTAAGTATTTTTCCTTCTTATTTTATCCACTTTAAGCTAAAGATTATTAAGATGCATGAGTGTAATTTTTAATCTTTAGAAATCATGGAATGTGTTAGGATATATTATCACGCCATTGATAAATGGATTAAATGTGAGGCATTTGGTACATTTATTTTATGGAGATGATATAGCCAAATTATTGACCAATAAAATAAGTTTGCTTAAAGAGAAGTCAAAATCTAGGCTTGAAGTCTCGGGAAAATCGTTTAGTAAGAAAAGTTTCTTAATAAACAACAAGAGTCATAAAGTTTGGAAAATTACAAACGATTGCAAAAGTTTTTCTAAAAGGTTATTGATGAAGGAATTAAACCCTAGGTATACCTAAGACTCAACCTCACTAGTCGTTAGGGGGTAAAGCTTTAGGGTCGAACCCAAAGGACGGATTATGAATACCGGACTTACCTTTTCTCAAAATCTAGACAATTAAATCCAAGTGAATCAAGTGACCAAACTTTTAAACCAAACTAAATGCAATAAAGTAGATGTTTTAGGGTAATTTTGATGAATTTCTTAACTAAAATAATTAAATAAACTTAAAGGATGATTTTGGGGTTTTCTAACAAGATAAAAGACGTCTCAGGATTCAGGTTTCACCTTGGTTTG